>OY744606.1:3137691-3835191 GCA_963556255.1 Allolobophora icterica | reverse complement strand
ACAGAGAGACAGACTGTCTGTCTCTCTGTCTGTCTGAGAGAGAGAGAGAAAGAGAGAGAGAAAGAGAAAGAGAGAGAGAAACAGACAGACAGACAGACAGACAGACAGACAGACAGACACAGACAGAGAGAAAGAGACAGAGGACAAGCCCAAAGGCAGGCAGGCGGTTCCAGCTGGAAGGGCTTACTGTTCTTAACCTTCCTTATCAGTTGGTCAACGGAGAGTTCAGTCCATGTTCTGATGTTATCCATCCAATTCATTTTTGGTCTTCCACATGGACGCGAGCCTGGCATTGTGCCCTAGAATCCCTAGATGATCTCCTTCTCCGAAACGATGCTGAAGAATAGAAGAATATCGACCTACCATGTATAATTGCAGTAACCTGCTTAAAGTAGCCTGGCGCCATCTAACGAATCGATAAAAACTAGGTCGACGAACAAGCTGTGAATTTTAATGCAGATATAACGGGATGGTGCGCCACCTGCTGACTGAATAATTAGCATTCACGTGCAGTATATAAGTGCTATACCTAAAAAACAAACTCGAACACTCCACCACTGCTCGTAATCTGGTTGTGCCATTCCAAGTCCGGAGAAAGGAGGGCGACGCTAATCATCTTTGTTATGACACAGCGTCGTTAAACAGCAAGTAACCAACTCGTAGCGCCGTTAGGACCAGGTAATGTAATCCCAAGCCAAGAAAAAAGGAGGGCAACGTCAAAAGTCCCTGGCAGCCATAAGATGTCGTTAAACACTGTAACCTAACTTGAACTAGCGTTACATCAGTCGAACGAATAGTTCAGAGCTCGATAAGATGTTTTATTGAACTTTATTGATGTGATACTTTAAACGCTCATTGGTTTAGGATAGCTAATATAACGGAGGACATAACATAACTTGGACTAACATTAGGCCTAAGGGGCCATCCCTAAAGGACGTCCGCAGTGAGGGGATGGAGGGGTCATCGAAATGCGGACAAGGGGGAGGGAGGGTTATGACCAGTGCGGACGTCCGCATCTAACTTTTAAATTTGATAGTTTTTTAAACACCACCTTGTTTCAGCCTTACCCGAAAGATGAAAAGGTCAGTAGATTGCCTAAAACTTCATGCATGGTAAAACCTTTACTGTGACTTTAGAGGCTTTTATTACTGCACATCCTGCCATATGAAACCTGAACTGTCACTTAAACGTGCACAGGAACTGTGGAATAATTGTAAAAAAATGACGATGACATTAAAAATTGGCTTAGGCGTGCGGTCGTCCGCAAAGGGGAGGGAGGTAGGGTAAGGTCAAATGCGGACAAGGGGGAGGGAGGGTCCAAAGTGGGTCATATTTTGCGGACGTCCTTTATGGACGACCCCAAGGGACTTGACAAATGACCGAGGACACGGGAGATCATTTATTCGTACCCATCGCTGCCAAATGGCTGGCGTCAGGAACTGATTATGATGATGATCAGTTTAGGTTATTGTGGATATTTAAACAGTAATTGTTTAGTATTTAATTTCCCAAATGCTTCATATATATATATATATATATATATATATATATATACATATATATATATATATACATATATATATATATATATATATACCGGTCAGTTAGATTGCTGAAGGTGGGTTCACAAAAAGATATAACAATGGTAATGTATAATTGTTCAAAACAGAAACATGTAATGTAACGGCAACTTTAACATGCGTCTTTATCATGTCATGGAATCACTTAGCAAATATTAGCAAATATTAGAATAGTTTCAGTTCATGCATCTTTACATCCTATTACAAATGCAGTCCTACGATCATTCCCAACAACACACCAACCAAAGCAAACACCAATGGTGATTTGCCTGCATGCTGACCTCCTGGTCCCAGACCCTGCAGAATTACAATAATGTTATTATTTCCAACAATGGTGGCGAGCCAAGCAGCACAGCTTCCAGCGACAAGACCTGCTGGCTGGAAGCCAAGTAGATCCAACACAGTTGGAAAAATAACTCCCCCGTGCAGGGCTCCTATCATACCTCCAATCATAGCGCCAGCAGAAGAACAAATCCTGCATGAAAGACAACAACAATACTAATTACCATGAGGTAAATTTATGTCAATCACAACCATAATCCAACAGTCAGGCTTCTGGAAAGATCACTCCACAGAGACCATACTAGTCTGGCTTCTTTTGGATATTTATGGCGCCATCGAAAAATTCCATGTCGCCCTTTTGGCACTGTTCGATGTACGACTCTGTCCTGGCTCCATTTGTAAATAATCTACACTGCTGTATAAAACTTCCTAATTATTAGTGCTATTATTAATAATTAAGAAGTATTGTAGTATATACCTTCATCATTATGTATGCATATTAATATAAAGTTGTTAAGGAAGATAGAAGCAGATGTGTGGTAAGTTTGTGGCATTAACAGAAGAACTCTAGCGATCAAAAACTTACTTTTTGTGGTACATCTTTTCATCCACTTCCGCAGCGACACTACTGATCATTAGACCGATTATGTCGTAAGCCAGAACTGTGATGTCGTCTTTGTTATCATGCTCACCAAATGGAAAACACTAAAATCAAGAGCGATTAGAACTTTGGAATATATGTTGAAAAAAGCATGTTCAAGTTTGTGTTTATATTTCATGCATCACACAACGGTTTTTACGAACCTTCTAAATTTATAAACTTCTCAATTTTCACATAGCGACTTTAATGACCATGCAATAGAGCTATATAAATATCTAAAATTTAAACCAAACTCAACTCGGACATATCACAACTTGGTGTCTGAAGGAAGCGTTTTCAAGGTGTCTATGATGTACCATTCGTTGTTTAGCAACATCTTGTCATATTAGACACATTAGACATTCATTCCATTGGTTGGGGTAATTTCTGTGTAACACAAGAGATTATTAGCTTCACCCTCCTCTTTTATCAAGGCTTCTGACTGGCACCACCCTTGTCTCCATAATATCATGAGTAGCTTACCCCGCATGAGTACAATGTGTGGAACCATAATGAGGCAGATATGGGTTCATTCTGCACTGCCAGCGAAGAATTAAGTTGATACAGGCAGCTTCTTACGCGAAATCCACCTGGGTGCATCTAGAACAAAACATCAATGTATGGATAAATGGTGAATAAACAGATGGAGTATGAATAGATGGATGAATGAATGAATGAATGAATAAACATGTAAGTGGATGAATGAAGGATCGTACCCTTTCGAGGAAGCCGATGTAGGCTCGAAGTCCATCCATTCGCTCAGGGTCCAACGCTCCTTCAGACGGAATGGTTAACCACAAGGTAAAGAAAAGTTCCAACTCATGATTCTGCATCACACGTCCTTCAGATGACCTAAGTAAAGAAACACATGCAATCTGCTTAATAATAATAATAATTTTCATTATTCAAACTAACAAACGCAGTAAGATTACACTGACCCGCTGTAGAGGAGAGCAACGGGTATCGAACCGCGTTCTACTGCTCTTCCGGCCACGAGTGTTACCACTATTCTATCCATCACCCTGTGCTTCCTCTCTCCATCCATTCCTCCTATCTTTAATCCATCATTCTCTCCATCCGCTACTCACCTGCCCTCCCTTCCTACTTCCTTTCATCCCTTCCTCCATCCATTCCCTCCTTCCTTTCATCCCTTCCTCCATCCATTCCCTCCTTCTTTTCATCCCTTCTTCCATCCATTCCCTCCTTCCTTTCATCCCTTCCTCCATCCATTCCCTCCTTCCTTTCACCCCTTCCTCCATCCATTCCCTCCTTCCTTTCATCCCTCCCTCCATCCATTCCCTCCTTCCTTTCATCCCTTCCTCCTTCCAGTCCTCTCCCTCCCTCCTTTCCATCTTCTTTCATTCCTCCCTCCTTCCCTGCTTCCATCCATTCCCTCTTTATCTTCCTCCAGTTTGCCTTCCTCTCATGCCTTCTTCCCTCAATCCATTCCCCCTCCGCTCCATTCTTCCTTCTTTTCATCCCTTCCTCCATACATCCATTCCCCTCCTTCTCTCTATTCCTGCCTCTATTCATCCCTTACCCATCCATCCATTCTCCTCCCTTCTACTCCTCCACCATTTAAGTGTTCAGCTCTGCTACTCCAAGAATGACTTCCTTTTTAAATTCAAAGTTTAACGTCGTCATATGACAACATAGGCTGTTGACGACAATTCAAAATTATGTACAATACACTGAAAACAAAGCATTTACAGAGTTAAAAAGACCATTTAAAAGTGTCAAGACAATACTTTACAATGTCATTAACATTCAATGTTTAGTAGCATAAAATAATACACCTATAATGTACATGAGATTCTTAATCTAGTTTAAAAAAATAGCTTTGATTGTAAGTTTACAATGACTGCCTTACGAGCACGATGCCGTTTCCAGAGAAACTGCTTTCATGGACATGTCAGTTCTTTGTTCTTTCTCTTTTCCATTTATCATAAATTCCTCCCTACAAGTTTAGTGAAACACCTTTCAATTTATTTTCAAATAATTAATATAACCAAATGCTACACTAGACTACACATGTTACGCTTGACTAGTGACTACACATGTGTTTCAAAGGCTGCAAACTAAAACATCTCCAAGTATTTCTATCAGTATTTCTAAGTTATATTTCTATGTTATAATTGCTTATCTAATGATGAACTATCGAGTCTTCAGTTATAAGTATAATGTTACAATTGCATATCTAATGATGGACAATCGAATCTTTAGTTAAGTAGACCTATAAAATTACCACTGCACATTGAATGATGTTATATGGACTGCTTTCATCAACTTGTACTACTACCCAGGTGGCCCTTGTAGCGGGGTCTACGACCCCTTTTGGGTCTCCTGTGTAGCCAGATTATGTTAAATGATCATGTGCATTATATGTTTTTGTTACCTTGCAATGTTTGGTTACCGAAATAAAATACAATACAATACAATACAAAAGGCTGCAACTAGAAATATCTTCATTCACAGACTTAAACATTATCACAATGAAGTCGGATTACAGTACCAGTAACAGTTATTAAGAAAATCACCAATATTAGGCCTACAAAATTCACCTGTGAAAGCATTTTTCAGAACCATTGCCGATCAAAGTCCTTTATATATAAATGTTAAACAAGATAACTTTGTTCTGTCTTATTACTGTTATACAACTATCTGTTAATAACTGAATACCAACTGTTCTCTACATTCCTTAGAATCTGCTTCTGATATCACCAGTGGCCGATTCACAAATTTTCTTAAACAGCGTTAGACTCAGAAAAAGTCACAAGATTCATGGAGAATAGTAAAAATTGAGAAACTAGCAATAAATTATACAATGGCCCAATCAAAACCCCAAACATTTCTTTCTCAGTATGTGATGACTGTTTCAGTGGCAAATCATTTAGTGGTCTTCAAGTGGTAATGTATGGCCCATCCGCCAGTCGTCTGGGTTTGAATCTGTTCTCCAATAAAAACCAGTATTCAACCTTATGTAATGTAAAGAAGGTTGTTCTTTGGATTGTCAGTAAAAATGGTACATGATAGAACTAAACAAGAATAATAATTGAAATTAACACAGTACCCTACCATGCAATAAAGACAAACCTTTTATCAGTTTCATGAATGTTGTGGGGGTCAGACACCTTTTGATCAAGAAATGGATGAAATCTCTTGTCTGCAATCAATGTTAAACACTTCTTTTTAAAATGAACTACACAGTTTAAAATGCACAATTATTTACGAAATGTAAGTTTAAAGTTTTGTTATGATTCGTGCACACTGTAGGCAAACCGATACATGCAGTCTTGCACATTTGATTACACTAGAAGTGTATGTCGTGCAGCTGAACAATACTAACTGATAGATCTAAAAACTTGCCGTTACCACTGGTTGAAGAGATTTCCAGTTGGCAATTGTTCTAGAGGGTAATCCAATGCCCCATGACAGCATGAACAAAATTTACGTCATTTTATGGGATTAAGAAAACTGTTCTTATTAAGAAAGTGTTATTAACTTCATTTTCTTAGCCTCGGCATATGAGGGCAGGTGGCCAGTCATCTCCCTCGCCGTCTCATCTGCCCACCAACAGTGTTGGCTAGGGGTGCAGATGGAGCAGAAATGTCGAACCAAGTTTCTGCCCCAGCAGAGATTTGAACCGGCCAACCTATCAGCTTACAGTCCAGAATGCTAACCACTACACTATCAACCATCCCATAAAACAAGACTACATTCAAACCAAATTAAAACAACACATGTGGAGAGAAAGACCTACCCAAGTGGAAAAGATGCGACTGCTCCTCTTTGAAATATTTCAGCAGTTCAACAGGTGACAATTTAGACAGCAAATTCTAGTTCAGAGAAAGCAAATGCAAATTCAGACATTATGTAATGAGCAAACAACCTATGATACAAGTCCAATGAAAATAAAATCCATGCAAGATTTGAGAAATGTCACCTTCTATTTAAAATAATGTATTTATACAGCACCATTTTTTTCATTGCTCAAATACTTCTGTGCAGTGACAGTTTCAGGCAGACTGTACTTCTAGGATGCCATTGCATTGTAAATTCACTCTTCACTCTTAATAGTTCACTAGAAATAGTGAAAATTATTCAAAATGAAATTTACACAATTTATTAACAATTACATAAGAGTTCATTCAGCTAAATAAAATTAACATTTCAAACTTTCAATGCAATCTCTTACAAACCTTAGAAGCATCAGTCAGCTGAATCTTCATCTGAAACAGAATTTAGACATTCGTTAATCTACAACCTAAGAGTTTTGGCAACTTCAACACTTCATGACATGAGACATCTTTGTAACATTTACTAACTTATCTAAACACTACAAGACGATTCTAACCCAGTCAGCTAACAACTCAATCTCAAGTCAACCATGTTTATTAGAACAACCAAAAAATTAGTACAATCAATATAGAACAATCAATGAAAAATAGTGGATGTTTTAATAGGATGCCCCAAACGAGAGAGGAATAATTAGTAACTGTTGGTTCTTATCAACTTAGAAGAAGAAGAAGCAGATCAGTTCCTTAAGCTAGCCCTGAGGCAGCCATGGGTATGAAGTGTTAGCGACTTCATTTTCTTAGCCTCGGCATATGAGGGCGGGTGGCCAGTCCTCTCCCTCTCATCTTCCCACTGACAGTGTACGGTCAGTGTACTCATCATAGCTGAGTTGGATAGGAGGTGCAAGTGGAACAGAAATCTCTAACCAAATTTCTGCCCTGGCGGGGATTTGAACCCCCGACCTCTCGATTGACAGTCCAGCGCGCTAACCACTAGACTACCGAGCACCCTTAACCAGAGATGAAATAATACTTTAACCAAAATAATACACGCATAGCACAATAGCATTATGAAATTAACAAATCACAAAGATTAATTGAGTAAAGAGTTCACCTGTCTGTTGATTATTAATTATTAATATATTAAATTTAATAAATGTCTAAGCAAAATAATGCAACAAGCATAGCACAATAACAATATAAATTAACAGATCACAAAGATTAATTGAGTAGAGTTCACCTATCAGTTGATTATTAATATATTAAATGCAATATATATCAAAGGTGTTATCGAGACACCCGTTAATTTCCATTTGATATTTACCAATTTATAAATTTTCACCTGACAACATATTACAAGAATAGTAATACCTTCAGCACTATTTCTAACTTCTGTGGATCTTTTTCTACTTTTGCACTCCAATAACCTGTCAAATGGCATACCAAAACATTTACAAACAACGAATAACAAACAATATGCCATTAAAAAATTTAAATCAGTATTATTAGTGTATGAGAGTAAAACTGCAGAGAAGTCCAAGATATGTTGAAAACTATACAATTATAGACTGTAAGACATCTAATGGTCAATCTCGCCATAGTGCAGTTATACTTCAGTGCACGAGTTCAGCAATAGCCTGAAAATCTAGTAGATTTCTGCATGCAAGTTTTACATAGACTCCACAGTCCACAAGCCTAAACCTGCAAATCTGAAGATTATTGCTTAAAGAGCTGTACTGTAGACAGTAGATGAATGACTACCTTAAATTATTATACCTAACAGAAAAATTCAAGTCAATGAATCCCGACTTTGACTCACATCATTTTAAGAATCTGGAGACCATACATTACACAGTTCTATTTCAGTATTTAATTAAAACTGACTCACCACTGAATGTTCCCATGTCTTCCACTGAGCTTTCTTCAGCCTGCATAAAAGTAAAAAGAGATTCCAGTGGAAGCATAAATAACACAACCCTCACAAGCAAAAGACAACTCCATAAATCTAATCTGTAGCACATGAAATTCTAAAATTCTAAAGCATTTATTAGACAGCGCTTTCTAATCCGTTACCGTCTCAGAGGAGGAGGCTCAAATCCATACTCTCTGCGTTACAAGGTGAGCGCTCTAACCAATCGGCTATAGTGTTCACAAGAAGCAGAAGGCATCGATTGATGGCAGCTTCACAGTTCCCTAACCACACGCTACGGATAACCAACCATACACAGAGACTGATGTACACTGATCATCTTTGAGAAAGTTGTTCCTGGAACTTGGCTATTTGGGTACTGGAGAAATCTCGAGATTACAATACAAAACTTCAGAGTGTACGCACCTTTGGAATCACTTGATCACGTTTCTTATCCGATTCTTTACTGCTTGCATCACAAGACACCAAAGCAATGAGTACGACGTACACCACTACAAGAATCTTGGCAGCCGACATGTAACCCTGCATATGATTTCACATCACAATAAAACATTAGCACTTAGCAGTTAGAGTAAGTTCGACAAATAAGATTTAATTGAAACCTTTTTAAACTAAGCATTCATCTGTCTCTTTCACCATCAACATTATAAATACTCACAAAAGGGTGCTCTATTCTGCAGAATTTATGCACATAATTATGTACTCAGACACCCTTAGTCATATGTTTAGCTACACAACCAGATTCACCTTCAAGCTAAACAGAAAAACACACAACTGAGTCTTACAAATTCATACTGAAACAAATTATTGATCAATTATGCTAAACTCAAGATTCTTCAGCAATAAGAAAAATTCTCAACCTTAGTTTATGCTAAATAAAACCTTTGTTTATGTTAAATAAAACTCGTATTCATGCGTATTCGAATATAGAAAACGTGAAAGAAGGCATTTATATACATTCTGTTGCCATTTCAGACACTTGCTACTTAAAGGGCTGTAGTGGTAAAATTAGAGGTGAGTACATGCTACCGGTTAGTTTTCCGAAACCAATTAGAGGTTAGTTTTCCGAAACCAATTAGAGGTGAGTATATGCTACAGTATTTTGTGAGTATGTGCTACAATATTTTAACATAAATAAATAAAAATATTTTTTGAGGCGAGTATACGGTCTCTAGAGGCGAGTACATGCTGAATACCCGCGTATACCCTCGACTGCAGCCTTGCTCTTTCACACATTCACAGTTGAATGTATGTACCAAAACGCCTAATACAGCACCTTTTAAATATCTAAAATGCATGCTGCACATATGGCTATTTTACTGATCTAAAGAAATGTAATTTGAGGCAGAAACTGTAAGCTGAACAGAGGTCAACTGAAACAGTATGTTGTTATTTATTATTTGTTATTATTATTATGCACTTATTAAGCAGCTATCTAATGGCCAAGCATCAATCGATGGTGCTGAGAAAGTATCAGTGAAGGACTTGCTCAAGGTTCCTCGACACAGTAACCCTTTCAGGGGAGGCTCAGAACCATACTATCTGTGTTACAAACCAATCACTCTAACCAATCGCCTACCTTGTCCCCATGTAAATAAAATACAGGATGGTTCAACACAGAAGAAGAAGTTACTGTTACTTGAAACTATACTTCACAGCCTGCAGTGAAATCAACTCTTGAGTGTCTAGTGTCTGCAAATATCAGACAATAATGTACCAGTAGCCAGACCCTCAACAACTGTGGCCAGCTGCAGGACAGAAACATTGCCTTTCATGTGATTACACAAATAGTGAATGTAGTTTGATACTAGACAGTTAATCTCTACAAGCATTCTAGCAACAGTGTAGATTGTCTGCTGTTAAGCCTACATCGACCAGTATAAAGACGTTGACTGCAAGTCGATAAACTGGGAATACTTAATCAATCATTAAGTACACTTACTCAGCAAATCAGTCAGCCAATAATTCCTGAATGGCTGATTAACTCTATGCCTGCCAGGGCCCAGTACGTTCTGCTTCTACGTCCAAAGTGGATATACAATGCCACTGTTTTGTAAGCTTTTCATTAAATATTTTCATGTATTCAGTTAGTCTGAATCAGAATATGCATTTCCGAACTATCTGCCAGTTTTCTTATGTAGGCAAGTTCTGAATGACATCTTTAACCATCACCATCAGCGGTCAAGATTATCTGACTAAAATATGTTAGCACCATCCCATGACCACAATCACCAAAGATTTCCCCCTCCATAGCATCACTCTGTCTCCTTGGTTTGACCCCTCCCCAAATCCTGACCTGGTACTGAAACCAACTAAACAAATCTGGCTCTTTGCACACTTTATCTGTTATAGTGCCCTCTCAAAATTTTATTTATGGCAACTATACACTTAGTTTAACCTCAAGCAAGAAAGCAATATGAAAAACAATGCACAGAATGAAAGCCAGTGGGCACAACTATCAGCCAATAAAATTAATTGGATAATCTATCAATTCATCCATATAGGATATCCATAGAACCATCAAGTCAAAGTCATCGTTATTTCCTAATGGGTCAGTGTCAAATGACAAACCATGCTCATACCCCACTGGACCGGTCTCTGAGTTCAGAGAAAGAGAACCACAAATTTTGAAGTTTGTTCTTTTAATTTTACCTGCTCTGCCAATCTTTCTCAGATGTCATGCAGATCTGAATCCCTGAATGGTAGATTCTTTGTTGTGTGAGACACACAACAAAGAATCTACCATTCAGGGATTCAGATCTGCATTCAACATTCGCTCAAGTTCCAGACATCATATCAGCAGGTAGGAATGATGTATAGTAAAACTTAAAACTGGTTTTATACTGTGGACAAGGACATTTTCCTTACCATGATCGTAAAAGTGGGGTTTACGGCTTGCCCAAAAAGTGCAAATGAGTGTCTAATGAAGTTCATGAAAATTTGCACATATATTGAGGACACCAAGAACTGACATTGGTGAAAATTTCAGGATGGTGTTCTGCTTCTTTCTCTAATGATTTCTGTAAATGTCCTGCTATGTATTACATTAGTACTATCAGTCTATCACCCAAACCATCCCACAAAATCTACAACCCTTGCACTGAAGATTTTCTGCTCTAAATGTTCGGTTGGTTTCTTAAATAATTTATACTTCCAATTAGGGGCCATCCATATATTGCATACGCAAAAATCCTGGAAAATTGGACCCCCTCCCTGTACGCACGCGTACTTTTTTCCACCCCCCACCTGCGTACGTACAGTTGACGCACCCCCCGTAAGACCAACTGCAGAATGTGTCCGTTACACAGGTTGAGGCAGCGACTGTCTGCACTTTAGGCCAGATTAAAGGATGAGTAATCCATGGACTCACTGTTGAGTTGTGTGATAGTTTAACAGCATTCAGAGGTAAGGTGGCATACAAGTGACACCTCTCCCACAATCCTACTTCCTGTGGTAGTACCAGATAGCTGGAAGGACTGAACTCTAGCTCACTTGAAGGCCAATCAATTTGCGTAGGTACATTATCAGTAGACCCCACCACTCCCCCCCCCCGTTCGCAAACGTACGCAAAACATGCATTTCGGTTACTCCCTCCATGCGTACGTAATATATGGATGGCCCCTTAGGTCTCCTCTGCTCCTCCTTCTCTCTACTTCGAATGTCCTTAGAATGTCAAGGCTTTACAGCAGCAGAAGTAACTTCATGAAACATAGTACAATACTTCTCCTTGTTCAAGAATAACCTCAATAACTGATCTGCTATAGCTTCTGCCAATGCACTGGCTCACACAAATTTGCTCTTTTTCGTTGGCGACTTAGACAGTCAGTCTCGATCAACTATTTGGAAATCAGAGTGAGACTAATGTCACTTTCCATAAGTTAATGTCCTGTATTCAGAGTAATTCCTTACTTTTTAGCATATGCGTGGCACAACTGAGTACCGTAACTGCAAAATTAATCCGAGCTCGCTTCTGAGCTCTAAATTCTTACTGCCAGTGAGAAACTTTAAAAGAAAATCACCTCTTTTCTACCATAATTTCAACAGAAATAGACGAAAAAAATCAAAAATAAAATCAACTATTATCTACCATATTTTCAACAGAATTAGGTGGAAAAACAGAGTAGACTAAGAACATTGATATAAGTATTACTGGAATGTGGAAAGTGGAGAATCTCTGAAGGTACTGCGATGCAAGGTGAGCGTTACGATCTTCCTTACGCTGAGCGAGAGCAACATAAAGTGGCTTGGAGGCCAGGATACGACCATTCATCTCTGTAACGGCTTTTGTCGCTTCGTCGGGAGAACTGAAGCAGACAAATCCAAAGCCTTTTGATCGCCCATTTTCCATCATCACCTACAAACAAAGCATCTCCAAACTAACGATCTGACAGGAAATATCTGACATTTGCAGTGCAAAAACACACGTTATTTAAGAAAAATGCAATAAAATAATCTAGTACAACTGTATCTGATATTGCCCACCTTCCTACTTTCAGAAATGCACACATGACCATATGACAGAACATCGATGGTGTTGAGCAGCTGTGCAAGAAGGACTTGCTCAAGGTTCTTACACAGTGACCGCCTGAGTGGAGGCTCGAACCTGTATTCTCTGTGCTACAGGTCAAGCACTCTAACCACTTGGCTACTGTGCCAAATAACAACTTTTACAAAGCCAGTGATAAATAAAATTTCCATTACAGCAACAATTATAACATGAAATACCTAACGAAAAAGGTTGCAGTAACTCCACATGCAGGAAATGAAATTCAGCTCCAGCATATTACAGTAATATTGATGATTGGGATACAAGTTGAAGCATGATATTGCTAAGTTTCTTATGTTGAATTTCTCATTTGATAAAAATCACTTCCTAATATAAGTTCTTAAGTTTATGAAGCACAGTCCTCATTTGCCAACAATTCGACATAACAGTGCAACCATTGTGGACCAAGAACCTGTTATCCACAGCACACGAAACATCCACCGATTTCAAATCGATTGGCATTAGCTACAGTGATCATTCTTGCATTTCAACCCATGTAATATATTTATCTGGAGATTTATATAGCATGCCTATCAACAACTGTAGTCCCAATGAAAATGAATTCTAATCAAAAAGTGTTACATTGCATCAGTGGTTCAAATGGTGCATTCAAATTGATTTGACAAAAAGCATAATAAACTGTAAGATCTAATTAACACAATGCTGCATTCATATTGGGACAAATGGCCTTCAAGAGATGACATACTTTAGCACTGGTGATATTTCCAAACTGGCTGAACTCATTTCTCAAGGTCTCGTCATCAATGCTGTCATCAAGATTCTTGACATGCAGGTTGACACCATGATAACGATTGACTCTTTCTGTCTTGATACGTTCAAACTTTTCCTTCAACTCTGCCTGTCGCTCAGCCTTCTTCTGGGCTCGACCGACGTACAGCTCACGACCACTGATATCCTTGCTGTTCAGTTCTTTGACAGCCTGTTCACAGAAAGCCACAAAGATTAGTCAAAGGACCCGGAACATCTTCTGGTTTGAGAATATAAATACATCATGTGCTCAACAGTTACTATAAGTTGTGTTACATATTCACTATGTCATCATCACATTTGAACCAAAACCTGTGGCAGCTGTCCAAACACAATCAGTGGCAGCACAATTAAGGGGAAATGCATTTTATCTTTGGGAGATACATCTACCTGGTCTTAGTTACCAGATTTCTAAACACTACAGGGTGGGCCAGTAGGAATGCAACAACTTTAACGCCTTATAACTTGAATACTTTTTATCTGAGCGTCTTGTCCAATATATTAAATTGAAGACAATTATCTGTTTTACCATTCTGCACAATATCTACAAGATACTATTACGACGTTTTGAGATAATGCTATTAATATTCGATGTGCCATTTTCTTGCCATAAAACTGCAAGAAAAAACAAAAGTCTGAAACTGCAGATGTCAATTCTAAACAATCACTTAGTACTAACAATTAATATCTTGAGTGAATTTACCATCAGTCAAACAAATACTCAATATGTCCACCACGTGCTTTAATGACTGGATTGTTGTCTTAGCTACAAATGGACTTGTGCAATGTTCGCTGATGTGTGCGCAGAACGTTTGCGACCACAGTTGCGGCTGTTAGACGTTCCCGTAGCATCAATTTGTTTAATCAATCGGTGTAGAGCATATTTATTCCATTTTCTAGAAGGGAATTCTATCATCATCTGATGTGCATTGTATCCCTTTTCTGCTCTTAAAATTCGGATTAAAATTCTATCCTCTTCCGTGAACGGCGCCATGATGTTCAATATTTACATTCAAAATTGAGAGGTGTGCGCCGCACCGAAATTTTATAACAACGGTGCCGTATATCAGTGCCAGATTTGACACAGTAGTAGAGTGGGCACGATGTTCGGATAACAATTGTTCAAGTTATATCCATTCAAATTAGTTGCATTCATACTGACCCACCCTGTAGTTACCACATTTCTAAACATTTTTCTATATGTAACAGTTACATTTTGACATAATAATAATAATAACTGGCTTTTCCCATCAGTCTCGCGTTCCCTAAAGGCATTTCTGTTTCCCAGGGCTTCTTTGCTGAGTAGTTATTCTGCGAGCGACGCTTGGTTGAATTTCTTCAGTCCAAAGCCTGGTTGAATTTCTTCAGTCAGTTTGTAACTCTGTCATTACCCCTAGCACCAATAGTGCCAGTCCAAAGCCTGGTTGAATTTCTTCAGTCATTTTGTAACTCTGTCATTACTCCTAGCACCAATAGTGCCAGTCCAAAGCCTGGTTGAATTTCTTCAGTCAGTTTGTAACTCTGTCATTACCCCTAGCACCAATAGTGCCAGTCCAAAGCCTGGAAAAAGGTCATCAAAGTTTGCGTAAGAAGAATTCCCAAAAAAGGTCATAAAAAATTCCCAAAAAAAGGTCATAAAATTTTTCTGTGATGAAATTTGCCAGTCACAGCACCCGAGCCCGCACTAGTCTTAATGCGACCCTGGCACCGTACCTTAAAAGGTTCCCGTGTATGGACCGTACTAGCCTGAGATTCAAAATCTCTTAAATAAGCCCCCATAGGGATGCAAACTGGGATTTGCTCGCACTGAGGCACATGCAGTACTCAACAGGAATCATTCGATCTTAGTTGTGACATGATCAGGAATGGTTATCCAGTTCTACAAATGAGTTTCTATATAGGTAGTGTTTGTGGGAATGAGCAGCAGGCAGAATGTTGTCAGTCGATCAGAATTAAGAAAACTGTCAGTAGGACAGCATCCGAGATGGAGATGAAGGACATGGGGCATGAATCAAATTGGAGCAACCAGAAGCCACAGTTACAGAGCATTCAATTTTCAGCATATGCAACACATGCTAGCCATGAGATAAATTAATTGAAAAGGTGTGTCACTAAGACTAGTGTGCATATCTTGCTCAATGTGTAAGATTCGAGTAATCTGAATATCAACATTTAACGTCCAGATTAAACTGGAATGCAATTGTATGTACGTATGTATGTGTACCTATCTGGCATGAACTCAAAGGAATTGCCTGAACCTGTGCGTGATGATATATTTGGCTGGACAAACAATGAACAGTAAGGACCAGCAAAAACTTTAAAAGTCTATTTGTAGAATTTGTAATATATTGAGAGACCTTGGCCTTGAGCGACTCGTTTGACTCCAGCATGTGAAGAAGCTCGGAATTGTCTATTTCCAGGAGCATTCCGGTGATCTTTCCGGCTGAATCTGGATACATATCTTGTATCAGTGGGAACAACCTTTCCCCGAGCATCTGCTTCTGTTCCTGAGGCATGGCTGCAGCCAGCATAGTTGAAGTCAAAGGCTCCTGACCCTGCACATGGACAGCCTACAATGCAACCAGATTATTCTCCCTGTTACTCCTAGTCTTTACTATGACCTATGACCTAGACTGTCATTTCCTTCTTCACCCTTAGGGTAAATTTATGATTATCAGTGACCTATGTCAGAACCCTTCATTTAAAGAAGAAGAGCAATTCCATAAGCAGCCATGGGTATGATCCAGTGTTAGCGACTTCATTTTCTTAGCCTCGGCACAGGAGGTTGGTAGCCAGTCTTCCCCTTCTCTCATCTCCAGTGATAGTGTATGGTCAATGTACTCATTACAGCTGAGCAGACTAGGGGGCAATGGTGGAGCAGTAATCTTGAAACAAACTGAATGCTCTGGTGAGGATTTGAACCCCCAACCTCTCAGTTGACATTCCAGCATGCTAACTACTAGACTACCATGTACCACCCATTTCAAACGTGGTCCAAAACGCCCAAGCTATGACAAATACAAGCCAACATTACAACAGTAATGCTTTTGTGGGGTTCCTAAAATGCACTTTATAAAGTCCAGATACAAACAAACAACAATAACACTGACCATTGGGTTCAGTGTTACGCACTGGCACGTGTACTTCACGTGTCATGTAAACAGAACTTTACAATATATAAGCAAAGTATTAACTTAGCCAAGTCAATCACTCTTGATATCTTCGTTGTTCAATATGCTTGGTTTACACACTTGAATGGGCTTGGAAATATATCAATGAAGTGTGTGTGTGTGTGTGTGTGTGTGTGTGTGTGTGTGTGTGTGTGTGTGTGTGTGTGTGTGTGTGTGTGTGTGTGTGTGTGTGTGTGTGAAGGGCACTGAATTTGATTATGCTGCTTTCACCAGTAACAGTGTTCAAAGGCATCAGGTGATTGTTTGGTGAAGTTTGATTTTCACATGTACAAAATATAAATCGAAATAATGTTTAAAGCATAACAGCTTTGAAAATGTACTTACTACACGTTTTCATACAGGTGTAATGAAATGCAATTACCTGCTGAATAGAGTTAGAGGTATAAGGCTGCGAAGTATTGTGAAGCACTGAAGAATATTTGAACGGAGGTCGAGGACTGTGCAAGACTGGCATTGTACCAGTCATTCCTTGATGCATCGCTTGTGGTGGAAAACCTTAAACAGACAACACATTTGTGCACACTATGAATAATAGATGCTCGAAGATTTAAACTTCTAATTTGTAATTTTGCACATGTAAAAACTCCAATGAAATATCCGCCATTGTCGTATGATACAACACAATACAGTATTCATTTATTCCAATTAGGTAATATTGACAAATACGCAACATTGTTACATACTACCAAGCAGGATAAGCGAGTACGATAGCTTATCGCTTAATTTATCGTATCTTACAGGACACTATTCTGAAGATTCAGAATGTATCTACCTACATTTACATCACCTTTTAACAGGTATCTCTCAAAGTCACTGCAATGTCCATAATCACAAGCATTAAATTTGGCATCATCCAGATGCTTTGAAAAGCTGTCAAAATAGTTTTATGTAACCTGTTTGATTAATAATGCAAAAATCTGTATAAGGCTTTTCCAGCACAAACATTAACTCGGATATTTTCCTTTTGAATGTCGCTCACCAGGTGGAAGTCTTTGGTTTCCAGCCACCTGATGTTGTCCAGTTATTGGCCGTATTGGTTGGCGAACTGGTAGCTGACCAGCTGACCTAGCTTGACGCATTGTTGAGCCACCGGATGTTGACTGGTAGGCTGTATTGCAGAAATAAGCACAGCTCTTACCCATATTTTTAACTATATTCAAACATACATACACACATATTTATAAACACACATACATACATACACACAACATGGAGAGGCCTAATTTCTTAGTCCTGAACAATGCAGCACATGTCCCAAATTTGTTGGAAACCTTATAATTACACATTTACATAAATGCTGTATACATAACATTAGCTGTAAATCCTTAGACAACAGTGGTTAGTTTCATTTTGTGCCAGGCTCCTCTGTTTCTTCTTAACAACACAGAAATTCTGTATAGCCACAAACAACTCTTCCACAAGAAGGCTAGAAGCTAGTCTCATCTTCCCATTGACAGTGTACGGTAGTGTACTCATTATAGCGGAGTTAGCTAGAGGGTGCAAATGGAGCAGAAATCTTGAACCAAATTTCTGCCCTGGTAGGGATTTGAACCCCAAACCTCCAGCATGCTTACCACTACACTATCATGCACCCCGATGTATCTACGTGTACACCATATAATGACAACATATACACCACGTGCACATGCACGTACACCACATACACACACACCCAGACTAACAGTAAGGCATCTATGAATTGGCCTACCTCTGCTAGAATGCCTGTGAATATCTGATAGGACCCACAAAGGGGATGCTGCAAGGGACCCTAAGAGTTTGATCTTCAATACAGTTCTGTCCCTGACCGGGAGCCAGTACAGAACCTTACAAATTGCTGGAGATGTGCAAGAATTTCATCCTGTACAGATCCTGATGATGGTAAAAATTAGGAAAATTTTCACATTCACTGGCCTAAGGCCTTTGAGAAAGACAATAAAATTTAGAAAGCCTTAATAATAACAACAAATGACCTGGATTCTGGACAAGTCCTGGACGTATTGGCTGCGACCATCTCCCTGAAGGACGAATCTGAGTGACCTGAGGTGGAGTGTAGTAGTTCTGCGTTTGTGGCATGGCCGGCACAAAATAGCCACCACCACCAGGATGGAAGATCTGTCCCACTTGTTGTCCCTGGAAACAAAGTAAGGCAGTTTCTCAACAAATTCTTCAATTTTGGGTAATAACCTAATGATACTTAGCTGCCAGATCACTCACTCTCAGGTATTGGCACCTGAATTATTATAACAAGTGGTTCAGCAGACCTGTAATCTGTGCTAGAACCACTGCAATTTAACCTGAAACTTAATAACCAAACATTTCCAACCTTCATCTTAAAAGCTGTGATAGTGTCCACTGAGACAGTACTATCATCCAAACCATCCCACAAATCTACAACTTTTTATACGTACTTATTATGCTTGCATTTTATTACAACTCTTTCACCTTCCATTTCTTTATTACCGGTATATCAAAAGCCATGAACAGTCTTGTTTAACACTGTAACGACAAGCGTGTACTAACATGTATGGAAAAACTAATCCCTCTAGGTTTAATAGTAGACTGATTGCATCCGGGTTATCCTGTTGATGATTCCTGCAAATGTCCTGCTATGTATTACATTAGAATATGCTTGCTTATAAAATATGATGCAGCCTGGTTGAATTTCTTCAGTCAGTTTGTAACCAATAGTGCCAGTCCAAAGACTGTAAAAAATAGGAGGGCGACGTCAATGGCCCTTTAAACACTGGAACTACTCAGTTTGAGTTCCCTTGAAAGGCAGGCAAATATCAAACAATAGGCAGTGCAGCTAATATCCTGCAACTGAATATCTGAAAGAAGACAGTGTTGAAACCGTATGACACAACTAGGCCTCAAACCATCTCCAAGATCATTCCTACCAAACAAGCTGCATGGAATGAAAAGCAAACGCTAGGAGTGTTCAAGTAGGATAACTAAAACAGACATTAGATAACTGATAATGAACTCATAAAAACATTATCACAAACACACCTGCACAAAATGAACATGTAAACAAATGAACATGCAAACAAAATAAAAATGTAAACAAAATAAAAATGTAAACAAAATGAACATCATGTAAACAAAAAGTGAACATCATGTAAATTATTAAATATGTAAACAAAATGAACATGTCAACAAAATGACCATGTAAACAAAAGAAAAATGTAAACAAAATGCACATGTAAACAAAATAAACAGGTAAACAAAATGAACAGGTAAACAAAATGAACATGTAAACAAGACATTTGTATGCAAAATTTTGTTCAGTGGTTATACAAAGACAAGGGTTGGACCCACGTTAGACAATAGCAATGTCTAATTCCACAGATATTTTATAGGCTGCCAAAATTTACAACTGACAAGAAACTTGCTAGTACCTTCCAGCTGATAATTTTGCCATATGGGTCGAACAATTCCCGTAGCTTTTCATCGTCAAGAAAATGTGCAAAGTTCTTCACGTAGACATTTGTAAATTTCTTGGCTTGATCGCCTATCTGATTCATCCTTTCTCTCCTCGACATGAAACGCCCGACATACCTGTAGATCAGAAGAAAGCATTCTTACTGATGTGAATCTTCACAAAGAACATTACTCTGAGGACTTTCAATGCCTCAAATAACTTTAATTCTAGTTATTCAAGCTACAGAATATCATTTATTAATTAAAGTCATGCGTGTATGGCTGTATGCAAATAATAACAATAATACAAGATCTACATTCCAGGCATTCAACTTGAATCAGAAGCAATGTACGTATGTATGTATGGAGGTATGTGTGTGAAGATTCAAGATTAATACAACACTTTTTCAGGCCATAAAAATGCATGCACCATCATCACCGTCACTATGACAACCGTGACAAAACAATGACCACCAGCTCTACCATCATCATCAGTTCCTGATGCTAGCCATTTAAAATAACCTCCACTGTTTTCATTCATTTCTGAAATTCAGTGCTGTCCTCAAGTGCAGTCATGCAATCATACAGACATAGGCTAACATCAATACATTGCCTATGCCATAATTTATGCAATGTATTCATGTGTGGTCATATCATGATGCTCTTTCAGTGGTTGGGCCACCTGGAATAGCCTCCCTTTGGATCTGCATCTTGCAGAGGCGCTGTATAAATGCTTTGAATCAACTGCACCTTTCAAGTATCTCTGAACATTTTTCCTGCACACGTTGCTATCTAAATGAAAAGATTACACAGACGAGATACTGCAAAATGCACACAACACCAGTTAACACTTCAACGATGAGCGTGCACTAAAATGTATGGAAAACTAATCACTCTCGTTACGAAAGGATTAAGACAAAGACATATTCACATGAGTAACACTTTGCTATTATTCTAGAACATAATTATAGCTGTCTGGCTTTGCCAGTGAAACTCACACTTTTTTGTCATTGAGAAGCATCCCATTAACTTTTTCGATGGCTCGCTTGGCAACTTCTTCTGTTTCAAAGTGCACAAAACCATATCCCTTGGAGCCATTGGCATCAGTCGCAATCTGCAAAAAGTATCAATATTTTGCCACTAAAAGCAAGCCTCATATCCAGATGAGTTTGGAAATGTCAGTGTTATGGTGTTAGTAGCCATTCACAGGCTACACAGCTTACAATTCCATCTTCAGAGGCAGCTTTGACACAAAGTAACACAGACCATCAAAGCATAAATCGAAACCAGTAAAGAAATGTTTCAGGGTACAGAATTGTACAAAGTGAATTCTTGTGCAGTACTGTATACAGACAGATTTGAATTATGCATATATTAACCATTCATCATATGTTACACACAGTGATTCCATCAAATACCATTTTAACTCTGTTTCAAAATGGTGTACAGTAGACAGGGAAATTAACTCAGTGGGCAAAGTATTGCACAGAGTTGGCCCATGAACCAAAACAGAAAAAGCTGCCTTACATTTGTGCGAGCATAACATGTGTGATATTTACTGCAAGATCTAGTATAATGATCATGTATTTTCAGGTTCAGATAAAAATACCTATGAAAATTTGCAGGTGACAGTTTACACTGAAATCTAAACATAAATATACAAATCTGCAGTTTAATAATCAAGTCAAATGGCAGAATTCCTAGCCTGAAAAACAAGCGCTAAGTACCGTCTCCATAGGGGAGTTACAGATGGTGCAAATAGCATGCTTTTGTAGAATTACGAATGAATATTTGTTGGTGCAAAGCAAACTATACAAACCTTGCAAGATAGAATATTTCCAAATGCAGAGAATGTGTCATACAGGGCTTTGTTATCGATGCTCTTGTCCAAGTTCTTGATAAAGATATTTCCCACACCTGACTTGCGGAGTGATGGGTCCCGTTGTGACCACATGACGCAAATCGGTTTCCCTTTGATGGTATCAAAATTCATAGTGTCCAAGGCTCTTTCAGCTGCAATAATTTGGAAATATATCACATTTCTGTAGGGGTCACCGTAGCACTTGAACGATCAGCGTGCACTAAAATGTATGGGAAACTAATCCTTCTTGTCGTTAAAAGGTTAATGCCTATCTACCAATTCAATTATAGCCAGCTATAATGAGTACGCTGACTTTACACTGTCAGTGGGAAGATGAGACAGCAGGGGAGAGGACTTGCCACACACTTTCATATGCCAAGGCTAAGAAAATAGAGCCACTAACACTTCATACCTATGCCTGCCTCAGGGCTACCTTAAGGAACTGTTCTTCTTCATCATCCAGACGATACATTATGTACATGGCAGGGACCCATACTTAACACTTTCACGACGAGAGTGTTCTAAAAGTGACTGGGAAACCAATGCAGCTTGTCGTTAAAGTGTTAAACTTGTGCAACACTAACCAACTCCCCTCATATGATTCATGGGGCTTTGCCTTTATCCCCTTTAAATTTAAATGAACTCATTAACAAGCAATAATGGAATGTTAGTTTTATCCTGTAAAGTTTAACACTCGAAGTCAATTACAATTAAAATAAAACACAAGCGGCAAATTTGTCAATAATTAACTTACCATCCGCAGGTTGTTGGAAATTGACGTATGCATATCCCAAACTTCGTCTTGTGATCATGTCTCGACAGACGCGAATACTGAGCACAGGTCCTGCTGTCGAGAACTTTTCAAATAACATGGCCTCTGTAACCTCTGGATGGAGACTTCCAACACACAGAGAGTCCATTGGGTAAGTAGGTCCCGGCGGATTCATCTTTGTGCCTTGTAATTAGATTGTTTAAACCCTCAACTTTAGGTCAGGTTTATAACCCAGAACTCGAACGACCATAGGGCCTTCAGACGACTAAGCATACGACGTAAATCCAAAGCCGAGGGTGTCGTGGAAAGTAAATTTTCAGAACTTCCTACACAATCAACCCATACACGCATCAAAAGATTGCAAGTAATAGGCCTTGTTGTTAGAATCCAGAATAATAAATGAAAATTGAAGTTCAATAAATAACAGGATATTTTAGTTAATTACATTCGGCGCTCGATAAATGTGGGCCGCCATGATCAAATTTCCCGGGTCGCTTTTGCAAGCCAGTCATCATAATCATCATCATGAACGATCGATCCGAATTTTAAAACATGGTCTACCTTAACATTAAATACTCATAAATACTCATATATATAGTTATATATATTTATTTAATTTTTGATTGATGAATTCCATGACTGAAGGCATGTTAGTTGGGTTTATTCCACCCGAGGATGAGACGATAAGATGAAAATCGAACAGTACGGGCAAAATGTCGTTGTAGGCTATATATCAAATAGAATGAAATTAATGTAATGCCATAATGTAATTCATTTTATGAAGATGGCTACTTATCACAACATTGCTTCATAATAATGATGACATTAATTGATGAATTCAATTATTTGATCAGGCATCACGACCTTACCTGTGAAAATTTACTCCGTGTGCAAAACGGGGTTCACATACCTCACAAAAGGGGTTTATGCGCTACAGAACTTCCTACAATGCTTACGATGTGTATCACGTGACAGTTTGTACAGAATTTCAAAAATGTGCAGAAAAATGCCGGATCCTGAGCTCGAGTTGGGAATAGGTGCGCTGTAATGCTTATGATCTAAGGTATCTTGAGTTTGAGGTTTTTTAAACATTAGGACCCACACCCCTTCATCTTCAGATGGATAGATAAAACCGTTACATTTTACTCCTAGAATGTGTGTAAGTAAGTAAGTAATGTGTGTGCTCGGCGTAAATAACAATTCCCTGCGAATATTATTCAACCAGACGAATTTAAGCGTGTTAAGCGTAAGGGACTGATTCGTTGTAACAATCACGTGACTGTGACTGCTGGCGAATGGTGGCTTGTTGCTGATCTAATTGTATTGTATTGCATTGTAGGCCTATCTATTTATAAAGCACATCTCGCAGATTCGGAGGCGCCCTCAGCACAGAAGACCCAGGAAACAGAAATGCCTTCAAGCAAACTATTCTTAGGCAACAGCTACTTATGACATTTCGTTCTCAACTTAAAACTTACCTCTCTTTCACATTGCTTATCCTACAGAGGCTGCCTCTCTGTCTTACGGACTGATCTTCTGGATATTGACCTGATTACAGCTTGGTGTGCCATCGGTTGATGCCTTGCGCATTAGACACGGACGCAATAGAAGTTACTAATTACAATTACAATTAAGATAAGATCAGAGAGCAGAATGATGTACACTAGTAACACTAGGCTACACCTGCCGTAGCAGGCGAGGTACTGGAGGACAAGAAGCGATGGAGTTGAAACGGAAAATAGGAGGAAAAGGAAACGATCTGAAACAGAAGGGGGAGAGGAGAAGAAGGGCGAGAGGGAGTAATTATATCGGAAAGCGAAATGGTTGGGTAGTATAAAAGGCGATGACTACATATAAGAGTTGTACGGTTCTATTGTTCCGCGTGTTCAAAGATGCGCTTGAGTGGGTCTGTTGTTCTAATTTCTCGTGAAGAATTCGTAACGAATGCGCATATGACTCTGCGGAGTGAATGTGAGAACGGATGTAGTTTAAGAAGGGAACAAAGACCACATGCATGGGCGGCGATCCCGGGGGGGTCGAGGGGGACAAGACCCCCCACCTTCAAGAGTGGGGGGGACACGCCATACATCGGACCCCCAAATTTTGAGGAAACCCCAAAAAAACGCGAAAAAATGTTTTGGACCTCTTTTTGGACCTCTTTTTTCACCAGATCAGTTCAAAACTATATTTTCATCAGATCAGTTCCAAAATGTCCCCCCCACCTGTCAAACAAGATCGCCGCCACTGACCACATGAAAATAAAGTCAGGAGAGGATTAGGAAGAACTCTAGGGAGGATGCTTCTCCTGTAAGATTAATGTGCTAAGATGTGCTAATGAATCTCATTTGAAACATCTGCTTCAAATGCTGTTGAACTAGAGTCGATGTCCGAGACCCATTTGGTTCCTCGCGTTTAACTGTGGCGCTATACAAATTTACGATTACGATTACGAAGTATAGTCTACAGAAAAGATGTCAATAGGTTAATAACATCTTTGGTCTACAGATCTGACGTCTGCTGTGATATTGCCTCGAGTGCGGGAACTTAATTTTAGGCGGCCTAACAAGCCTATATTAGGCATGTAGGCCTACGGGGGTTGATGTAGAAGAGCGTGTAAGGAGGGAACACAGTACACATGAAAAGTGGCCTGTATTATGCATAGTAAACACGCACAGTATTGTACATATGGGCCTACAGTAAACGCCAACGTCTTTGCCTGCTTCATAGTATGTCACTGATATAAAGTTGATAAATTGATCTGTCGATTGCGGAGAAGGTTCAACGTCTAAACTGAATTATTGCCTTCACTTTTCTTGTTTTCATATTTTGTTTCGTTTTGGTGTTATCTCTGATAATCTTATACCAGCCATTTATATATGCTTTGAGTATGGGCTACCGTAATTAGCGGGCCTATGCCCATTTTGGGTCGCCCTTGCTCCTTGTACTGTTTAGAACATAGTTGTTAAAAACGATAGAAACTAAATAAAAAACTGGAAAAAACGTCGTTTTTTCAAAAAAATAAAAAACGGGGAAAAAAACGGAAAAAAACGAAAAAAGAAAATAATTGGACTCTCTCGCATCTTGAAATTTAAAATTAACAACCTTGTTTACAGAATTTAATCAGCAAATAACACAACTTTGTTAGTAAACACTAAGTAACATCAATCTACAACAATTATTTTATTTCTTATAAGTTTTGTTTAATAAGAAATTGAGAAATAAAAAATATTGAAATTTTTTCAAGGTTAAATTGCTAACATAAGTCCACATAGGCCCTAAGTCCATGCTGACTAAACTAACACAATTAAAAACTAAACTTTGGAGGTATAGACTACGGCCTATAGGGCCTATAGTGTAAACTTTCTCACAGTAAATGCATTTCAATTTAGCCAATGCTGAGTTTGTCTTTCTCGTTTATCAAAGTAACGTGAATCCATTCCGCACCCTTTTCTTTTAGCATTTTAGATAACTTAGAAATAACTTTATTTCTTGTACTGTGCTATTTCATAAAGTATTTATTTCTCAAATGATAACGTAAATAGTGAGGTAAATCAGCTGAATCCTTGAAAGTACGGAGACAACGTAAGGGACATCAGACAAAAAATTAAACAGAAACTTAAAACATTAACAGACAGTAAATAAATAAATAAATAAAGTTATATAATAAAACGGAAAAAAACGATAAGAAAAATAAAAAACGAAAAAACGACGTTTTTTGGAAAAAAAATAAAAAACGAAAAAAACGTTTTTAACATCTATGGTGACAATCTTTCAAATGTAATGCAATAAGACGATTCCCGGAGAGAAAAAGCTGAATGTGCATAGGCGTAATTTGTGGGGGGTACGAGGGGTACCCGTACCCCCCACTTTTTGGACTGGGGGGTACTGTACCCCCCACTTTTTAAACAATGTCAATCAATATTTTTATTATTGTGCCTTCCCAGAGAATGCAATCTCCGCCAAAAGTGCGAAAGTACTTAGATACATAGGTAAACAGAGAGCCAAAATTAATGAGAATACTGACAGGGAATATGTTCAAAATGGCCACCATGCGAAAAGCGATAGTGGAGAAGAAATTGGTACCCCGGGGCACTTTTTAGACCAAAGTATCGGTACCCCCCACTTTTTAGACTAAAGTTACGCCCCTGTCAGAATGTGCTTATCTAGTCATCCCCGTTAGTATTTATCAAAAGTTCGTACGGTCAATAGGATGTATTAGACTTAAGGTTTTGCTAATCATCCTGTTTTATGATGAGATAAACAAAAGATCAGTAGATGACTTGTTGTGTAGCTAATACTGATCAATTAAAAACGCTGTAGGCCTACAGACGGACGGGAGCTGAATCGGATCGAATATCCTACCGAGCAGCATGCCGCACAGCAAACAGCGAAATCCGGAAGTCCAAGCGAGAATACTACCAGGACCGAATAACTGAGGCCAATGGTGACTCTAAGAAAACCTGGCAAATCGCTAAAGAACTGCTCCATCATAAAAAGAAATCACCGATTGTAAATGATACATCTAATGCCAAAGACCGCTGTAACGAAATAGCTGCATTCTTTAATGACAAACTAAAAAAAATAAAACACACAATCCTGGATCGTCTTAAACCTCTACTTCACATCGACATTTCCTTTCTCCTTCCATCAACACCACAGCTCATGTCAGACTTCTCCCTGGTAACCATCGATGAGGTCTCAAGGCTAATACTCAACCTTAAGCCCAAAACATCACCACTTGACTACCTACCCACTAAGATTCTTAAATCCTGCCCAGATCTTTTCGCTCCGCTTATTGCTCACCTTGCCAACCTCTCTTTCCAATCAGGCCGTTTCCCGACAAACTTCAAATCCGCCCAAGTCACCGCACTGCTAAAAAAAGATGGTCTTGATCCTTCAGATCTGTCAAACCTACGGCCGATATCAAACCTCAACACCATCTCCAAGATCCTAGAAAAACTCGCACTCGCCAGACTATTCCCACATATCACCAGCTGTCCCAATTTCAACCCTTTTCAATCTGGTTTCAGACCTGGTCATTCTACTGAGACAACCCTCCTGAAAGTTACAAATGACATACTCTCGAACGTTGACAACGGCTCGGCAACCTTTCTTTTCTCACTTGATATCTCGGCCGCTTTCGATGCTATGGACCACAGGCTGCTGGTCGCCCGTGCACAAGAAGCTTTTGGCGTTACCGGCACCGCTTTAAACTGGCTGGCATCCTATCTTGAAGGGAGGCACTTCTTCATCGCCCTAGACTCTGCCAAATCTGAAACTTTGCCCTCCACCACCGGAGTTCCACAGGGTAGTGTTCTTGGTCCTTTTCTTTTCTCCATGTTCATCTCACCAGTTAGTTCTCTCATCCAATCTTTCGGGATCCAACACCACCAATATGCTGATGACACGCAACTCTATGCCTCCCTCACACCTGGGGACAATAGCTGTGACAACATCACTCGCTGTGCAGATGCCGTAAACCGTTGGTTCCTGGAAAATGGTCTCCTTCTAAACCCTTCCAAGACAGAAGCCATAGTTTTTGGAACCAGACCACAAATTGCCAAACATCATCCTCTGAATCCGACTTTCTCAAACACAGCAATAAACACGTCAACCAGTGTAAAAATTCTCGGCGTGAAACTTGACTCGACAATGTCAATGGATCTCCAAGTTTCTGAAATCATCCGCTCCACCAACTTTCATACCCGGGCTCTCAGGCACATCCGACCTTTTCTCACAGAAAACCTTGCAAACACCATCGCTTGTGGGATAGTCAACTCTCGCCTTGACTATTGCAACAGCCTTCTCTACGGGACATCATCAAAAAATCTAACCTCTCTACAACGCATCCAAAACAACCTTGCTCGTGTCGTATGCAACTCCCCATATCGTGCCAGCAGCAAGCCACTCCTCAAATCCCTCCACTGGCTACCCGTCAAGGAAAGGATCATCTACAAAATCTCCGTTATCACCTATAACTGCATCACAACACATACTCCGTCATATCTCTCCGACCTTCTTCACAACCACATGCCATCGAGAAACATGCGGTCATCTGGAACCCGAACCCTTGTCCTTCATCGGTGTCGCACTACAACTGCATCAAAATCTTTCACCTCGTCCGCCCCTCGAATCTGGAACAACCTACCAACCAACATCAGGATCTCTATGACTCTGGCCACTTTTAAGAAAAACTTAAAGACCGAACTTTTCAAACAGGCCTATCTGGACTGATCTCCCTGCTCCCAGTGCTTCTGAATCGTTGCATCGATTTCCTTTCGACTGTTTACGAACTATGGCACTTAAATCTCTGCTATTATTATTATTATCGACTTCAACTGGTTAGAGAATCCCAATATATTTCTAGACAGCGCCGGTCTTCAAAGACAATCCGCTTCGAGTTTAGAAGTTCTCTAGGACAGAAAATGATAGAGTGTATTCAGAAAATTTTGTCATTTCCTAGTCTGAAGTGGTCCAATGGTTACCTGCTTCCATAAAGAAAGCAGATATAACCTATTGTGATATTTGATGGAGAAACGGAATCACCTTGATAGAATGTAGAGAAATCAGTTCGTTCTACCGTTACCTCTCAAACCAAGTGAATTCCTCACGTTATCGACAGCCAGCAGATATGAGATACGTGCTGCAGATTCGAAACCAGCTCAACGAACTTTCATCTCAACTCTTTAAGAGGATGCTGTCCCATCTGTTCAATATGCGCGAAAGATGATCAACCGCTTCTTCCAGTCTTCCGCGTGGTGACAACGTTTCCATTCTTCACCGACCGACAATAGTGTTCTGGGCATCAGCGTCTGATTCTGACTTCCACCCACTCACCCACCCACTCGCCCACCCACTCACCAACAGCTCCGACCTGTGATGTGTGTATTCCATCAGCCCCACTGCTTCATCAATCCTCCATTCTTCGATCTGAAGACAAAAAGACCATGATGACAAGGGTCATTTCGTTGTTCAACGCCTCGTCTTTTCATCGATTCTCATCGATATCTCCACAGTCTTCGATCCTATTGTCAGGGTACTTATCGGTAATACAGAATTCATGTGGATACAAGCCACAGATATATGTATCCATAGCTATATCATAAGATCGAGATGACAATTCATCTCAAGTTCTCCAGCCGAGTCATATCCAACACAGCACCACGCCTCTGGAACGATCCCCCTGAAATCGGCAGATTCTCGGTTCCTACATCATCATTGCAACCCGTCCTCCATCCTCCTCCTCGTGCTCCTCTATGTATCACCCCGGGCTTTCCATTCAAAACTGAAGTCTCACCTTTTCAGGAACTCCTACCCTGACTCATCTGATCCTCCGCCTTCCACTTCTTCTCGCAATAAGCGACACCCGCTTAAATCGTTGAATTATTATTATTATTATTATTATTATTATTATTATTATTATTATTATTATTATTATTATTATTATTATTATTATTATTATTATTATTATTATTATTATTATTATTATTATTATTATTATTATTATTGTACAGCAGGCCTCTCCAGCGGAAACGATTTGCACGTTCATGCGTTAAAGCGTCGTAGGTGTGGAGCTATAGGTGCAAAGCTAAGGGTGCAGAGCTATGGATGCAGAAGTTGATTTCATGCGAATTCTTAAATTGTGTATGCCTCTTGTCATCGCCAGCTGGTTCTCTTCCTCCGAAGTTCAGTCTGAGCGCCGATTCGAAAACTCAGACGATCTACACCGTCTGTAAGACCTGCTACGAAGGAAACTCCGGAGATCTGATGAACATCCAGTGCAACGCTAGTAACGAATACGGATACAGCTTCGCCCAAGGATACCTCAACGTTTTAGGTATAACAAGACTTCATGTGGACATTAACCATAGTAATATATGGGTCCGTTGTTATAGGGTAGGCTATGTCCTCTCTAGAAGTTTGGAATAATGATGTCCGTAGAATACGTGACTTATCCGAGTAAACAGGTGGCCATTTTACACCATAACGCCGATATGGGAATACCCTAATCCATCAAGTCCTCCTTCAAAAAATCATCGTCCTTAGCTGCTCTTCTACCTCTTCTCACTGGTCAGTCTGGCAACCGGACTCGGATCTTTCTTTGACATCTGGAAACCTCTCTGACATAGAGAGGCGCTCGTCAATAAACCGGTGCCTCCCAGTTTGACTGTAGAGTAGCGCTTTAGAAATTTGTATATTCCCATTACGATTACAAGACAGAAACCGCTATGCGAATGAAATGACGAGGTGTGGTGCATAATTGCAAAGGTGTGTGTGCTTGTGTTATGTTAATATAATTGTAAAGGTGTACTTGCGTTATGTTAATATAATTGTAAAGGTGTACTTGTGTTATGTTAATATAATTGTAAAGGTGTACTTGTGTTATGTTAATATAATTGTAAAGGTGTACTTGTGTTATGTTAATATAATTGTAAAGGTGCGCTTGTGTTATGTTAATATAATTGTAAAGGTGTACTTGTGTTATGTTAATATAATTGTAAAGGTGCGCTTGTGTTATGTTAACATAAATGTAAAGGTTTCCTTGAGTTATGCTAATACAATCAATTTAAAGGTGTGCTTGTGTCATGTTGCTTTAAGCGCATACGAAGATTACTTCGGTGGGTGGCAGTATTGTCTGGGTTCCCTACACCAACGAAGTTCTCGATTGTCAGACGACAACTGACGGCAGCACTTCTGTCGTTCGCACTTGGTACTACAACGACGTTGTTGTCCAGGAGAGCGCGACGGTCATAATTGCGGCCAATGGGTCACTCGTTCTACTCATGCAGAACGAAATTGACGGTGGTCAGAGCCGCCTCGGTCAGTACAAATGCGTTGCGTCCAACGGATACAGTGAAGCGGAAGTCATCTACACTCTGGACAGCAGCAATGGTGCGTAACATCATTACCATCTTAATCGACCAAACAAATGGGGTCGGTTGAAGCAAGTGTCCTTCATAGGCAGCAATCCTGTTTAAAGTCCTGGTCCTGCGATTGGACGATCCTTCAGTGACCAGAGCCACGAGGAGCAATCCCTAAAAGCATCTGCATGAGCACTAGATGAGAACCAATGGGCAATGCAGTATATGGGTCCCATGTGGGAATATGGGTTCTACATTGGCTCCATGTGAACGACGAGGCAGGAATGGAGCTTGCTCACCCGACTGTGTCGGTTGTGGCCGTCCATCACTGCTTATGGGCAGTATACTGCTGTAGTCAACAACCTGTAACTTTTGAACTACTTTTAATTAGTCATGTTGCATTTAGTTCGTTCGCGAGGTCAGCAGATTTGAATCTTTTAAGCGAAGCAGTTGTAAGACTTGTTCCACTAGCTACATACTATGCATAGTAACAGTTTCAATTGTATAGGTGGCTCGAACCAATCCGCTACCGTTCCACCCGCAAACATGGTTATAGAATGGTTGTTATGAATTAATAATGTGATTATATGTATAACTAATAGTTGAATATTGTTACAGAGTATGCGGGAAAAAATACGAAAATTCACAAGAAAAGAAGATTAGCAGATGTACGCATTCACTCTTCGAAGAAAATTTTCGGAAATAGCTCAAAGCTACTCGAGATACTTCAAATCTGACTCTAAATCATGACAATCAGTGTTCGGCCAGTGTCACTTTTTAACAGACTTACTAACCTACTACGGAAAATCTATTCAGCTAATTGCAGGGGCGCCGCCAGGCTTAAAAAATTGGACGCACAGCTCCCCGTCTCCTCCCATCCACACCCGTCCCCTGTCTGCCACTCGTAGTCTTACACTGAAAATGACTCAGAGTGACTCATAAAAGTACAGTATAACACATGCATATGACATCATATTGTGGCGAAGTGCATCGCCTCTAGCGCTAAAGAAATGCGTGACCTAAGGCCGCCCCAGGCGACAGCGCATGCGCGCTAGGCTAGGCTAGGCTAGGCTAAGCATTGAGTTTAGCCCGAGCAGTGTCAGTGTTGACGATGCAGGCCATTGTGAAGGGTCGAAGCGAGAAAGCTCTCCTAGAAAGTTTCGACGAAATAATTCGAAATTAATCGACATTTCGGAATTCCTTCGTGAACTTGGGAAAAAGGGGACTCGAACAGTGAATCGTTCGACATTTCCGCATCGGAAGATCGAAATTTGGGCCGATCGTCGCCGGACTTTGCGAACGGACGAATTGGGAGAAGACAGTTCGCCGCTCGACGGACAGCTTGTCAGGACGTCCTTTCCTAAGCAGGCAACCTGTTGTATTATTCTTATTTTTGACCTAGAAGTAATGTTTTCTGGCCCGGAATAGTATTCGCCAGTTAAATTATCGGTGTCGATGAGCAAGTAAGAATTTGGGGATTGTCCGCCTTTCCCTTTCTATGCTCAGGCGTCGCATCACTGTGTAGTAGTAACCCTCGTAAGTAAAGCGAGGCCCTGACGTGCACGCGCATCACTTGTAAGGACTGATCTCTAGTGGAAGGTCAATTGCAAATGTAATTTTGTATAGATGCTAAGACGTTGAACTCTTTACTGCTAGTTTAAGGTTTAATGTTAATTATCATTGAAAAGAAACAAGGACAGGACAATTTTATGTAATTGCGCATTTAAGTTTAATTTGTTTGACAATATTAAAATAATGAGTTTAAGCAAATCTGAACTCATTGAATTGGTGTTAAAGGATGCTAGTGTAAAGGCAGAAGTCACTCAAATACTATTGGCACAGTTAGTAGAGACTTCTAAGGCGCCAGCTTCCTTAGAAGCAGAGAGTTCAGCCCAGTGGGAGGTTCGATCCCAGGCTTCAATTACAGACCTGGATAGGAGAAGCCTAGGTGAAGAGGGAGTTCCCCTTGACATAAACAATAAATCTGTGTATGGGTCCAGTTCGAATCCTGGGGAGGCCTTTAAGGGAGGCCTTGTTTCCAGACCGGAAACCGCGGACAGCCGTTCAGCCGTCCTGGTAAATGCTGAAAAGGCAGTAGAAATTGGTGAGTCAAAGGAGGGGAACTTGTCATTAGGCCAGCCTAGGCGTAGTGAGCGGCTGAAAGGAAAATCAGCCGTGTATTACGGACAAGAGGACTGGCACCCTCTACCTAGGAAGTCCTTCGAATCATTTGACACTGTCCAGCACCAGGGCCCAACACAGCGCACGGGCACCCAAGGTGGGGCCCTCGCGACAACTGGTATCAGAAGTGTAGGTGTTACGGTTGGTGCTGGGAAATGGAGTGATTTTGAAGACTTGAATTTAAGGACTGATGAAGTCTTGGAAATGGATGATGCTGTGTCACATGTGTTGGGTGATGATGGTGATGACTCTGAGGGTGAAATGCATGACCATATTGAATTGGAACAATACAGATCTAGAGATATGCTTGAAAGTCATGTTTTGTCAAGAACTACTAGTTTGGATTTTGAGGACACTGAAGAGAATCAGTTTAGTTCAGTACATAGGGAGAATGTAGGACAAACTGTAAAGAAATTTGGTATTAACTCTGAGTGTCTAGTTTCAGATGAAGAACCACACAGGATGCTGTCAGATGAACGGGAAACGGAAGGCCGGACTGCAGCAAAGGAAAAGTCAAACAAACGTCATATGTCCTATGCTGCCGTCGACTCAGATGCAGGGCCCGTCCTTGTTGGTGCGGGAGGTCATCGAGACACGACCTTGCCGTCGGCCAGTCTTCGCCCGATAGACAACGACGCAAGCTTCGCCGTTGGTCAAAGAGAACAGCCTTCGTCGTGCGTCATGCCCTTCTCTAAAGAGCCTGCGTACGTCGTCGCTGGTGCCTACGTCATGCCAACGTCTCCGCCTTACCTTGCCCCGTCGTCGTGGCCAGTACCTCTACGTCGTCCTGAGTCCGCAAGCGTCGTAACAAGTGCCTACGTCACGTCAATGCGTCCGCCGCAACGTGCTCTGTCGTCGTGGCCAATGCCTTCACGTCTGCCTGAGCCTGAAAGCGTCACCGCTGGTGTCGACGTCACGTCCACGCTTCCGCCTCGACGCGCTCCTGTGTGCATGCCTGTCCTTCGAGCTGAATCCATGTACAGAATGCCCGGCCTTGACGTCATGACAACGTTTCCGCGCCAAGGTACTACGTTATCGCCGTCAATGCCTGCGAACCGCCCTGACTTGGGTGTGTACTACTCAGTCAGGTCTGGAACTCCGAATCCGACTTGGGGACTAGTCCGCCCTGGCCGTTATGCAGCAACAGCGATGAGTGGTGTCGGCGGATTCCCGTCAAGTGAAACATGTACGTCGTCACTGCCGATCTACGCTGGTAACGCCGTTCAACGTTATCCGGTATTACCGACACACGTCCTGGAGGATCAACGCTGGCCACAAGTAGAACGTGACTACCGCGCATCAAACGAAACAGAGGTAACTACCGTTTATGGTGCAGACCTACGGACAGTTGCTGGCAAGTCTACGGTACCAACATGGACGTCCTACGTGAATGACGTCTGTGATGTTGAAAATGCTCCGTCAAAGCCGTTGTGTGGTCGATCAATGACCGAAGGAACGATGAGAGAACCGCAACGTCGCGGAATTGAACTTGAAACATGCCGAAACATGGGAGCCAGGTTAAAGGCCACGGAACCGCCAATGAATAACGAGTTTCGTTCCATGTTTGGTCAGTTGGTGAAAGAAGGACTACGTGAACTGTTTGGTCAGAACGTGATGCTCCCGAATGTAACGACGACGTCAACGGGAACACAAGTTAATGCTGCGGCTTTAACACCCGTAACCGTTGCTGACTCTGTCGCTGGTGATTCTAAAGAACGGACGATGCTAACCATAGCGTCCAACGCTGCCGTAACTGAATCTGAGACGTGTCGAATGAGAGGAAATCGTCCTGAACCTGTAGAACAGTCAATGGATGCTGATCTTCAGGCCGTGTTACGTCGTCTGAATGAGGTGTTAACAAAGAACGTTGCCAAGCCACCTGCAATGTGACATCCGCTTCTGCTACTGCCGGGTTGTCTACTACCACGGAAGCCAAACCAGTTGTGGGCGCTTCTAAAGAACCAGTGCCTTCATCTGCTACGTCAACCGCGGCTGGTGATTCAAAAGAACCGACACCGCCTCGTGATCCGCCGGATGCCGTCGCCAGTGTGTCAGAAGCGACTGGTAGGAATCAATCCACAAGCACGACACCGGAAAAAGCCCGTCAATGGATAAAGCTTGGGGCGTATACAGGACGAACAGCAATTCAACCGTTCTTACGCAAGTTTGAGATTTGCGCCAAGAATAACGGTTGGACCGACGAAGAACGTTTGAACCAATTGATGTGTTCTCTTGGAGAACCGGCGAACCAGATTCTTTGGGAACTTGGTGCTGAAGACGTCGCTACTTGGCAGGACCTAGCACAACGTCTACGCACTCGGTATGGAAATGCGGATCAGACTGCGCTCTACCAGACGCAGTTGTCCGTGAGGAAGCAGAAGGACAATGAAGACCTGAGCACACTGGTCCAAGATATCAGACGTCTTCTCACGTTAGCCTATCCGGGACCAGGATCTGCTCACAGCGAGACGATTGCGATCCGGGCGTTCCTTGACGCCTTGAAGGACAAGACGTTGGCCTGGAAAGTCCGTGAACGGGAACCAACGACGCTGGATGGTGCGTTCAAGCTGGCACTTCGTCTTGAGGGCTACAGTAAAGCCGAGGAAAACCAAAATGAACAAACTGACCGTCGACACGGACGAATTAAAGCTGTCAAGGAAACGGAGCTGTCCATGGAAGCAATCCGTCGACTCCTTAAAGAAGAGTTGGACCCCAAATGGCGTCGACTAGAACAGCTCGAACAAGCCATGGCGACACTTCAGAATTATAGAACGCCCTGGCCTTCGAACCAGATGCCACGACCAGAAAGGACACCGCCGTCCTGGACGAAGGACGAACGTGTGTATCGAAGAAGTAGAGGGCAACGACAGGATCAGCGTGGTGGTCAACGTTCTGACCGTTGCTATGACTGCAATGGCCTAGGACATTACGCACGTAACTGTCCGTTCAGACAAGGACCCTCAGCTGAGATGACCGCTGATAATGCACAACCGGAAGCGGAAACCTCCAATGTACGGTATGTGATGGGAGATACGAATGCATACCTTCCGTTGAGAATTCAGGGCAAGACGGTGAACGCGTTAATAGACACCGGAAGTCAGATGTCCTTGGTGCCGTCTTCTCTAGTGCGCGCTGCTGACGTCACCGGATCACGACAACGTCTTCGAGCTGCGAATGGTACGGATATCCACGTGATTGGTGAGACTTCCCTACGCTGTCAAGCCGCAGACTTTGTGTTCCACGTACGATGCCTGGTCACTGAAGATTTGCCCGAGCTCGTACTGGGTTTAGACTGGTTGATAGAACACAGAGCTCAGTTGAATTTTGGAGATCGCTGCATCCAGATTCGGGACTATGTATTTCCGCTCCAGAGCGAACGGTATGCCAGAAAATGTCGGAGGATTACCGCTGCTTACGACGTGAGAGCGGCGGATGACGTCAAAGACAGTCGGTGCTCGCTTGCCCTTGAAACTCAGAAGGCCGTTTCCATAAATGAGCGAGATGGGACTTTGCCGGACGTCCGTCAACCTGAAGGTGACATGGAAAATGGGGCTTCAAGATGTTTACCGCTGGGTAGCCGATCAGCGACATTATCTGTCGTCGCTGAGGAGCCAGTGAAATTGCTGCCGCCGCAACGACATGTTAGACCGGCGACGTCAACTGTCCTGTGCGCCGGGCGGAAGCTTCCGGTCACATGTTTCCTTGTATTGCCTCTGCTCGTAACTGTTGTCCTCGCCCGAGACCCACTGCACTCACCTCGCTGCGCTGCGTACAACTCATGCAAGGTCGTGTCTCAAAACCAACAGGATTGGGACCTGCATCCGCCTTCCGTTATATGTTGGCCTTCCGGTCAACTGAGCACGAATTTACAGGGTTCAACCCCTGTCGGGTGTTCTTGGGAAGGGAAAATTTCTGGCTGATTGATATAGTTGTGGGGAATTGCCAGTCTAATGTAAATGATTTGTCACTTCTTGATGACTATGTACTGCATAAAGGGAATCTATTGGAAAATGTATTTGACGTGTTAGAAGATTTCTGCAGCGTCTTTTAATTTCTACAGCGTCAAGATGCAGTTTACGGGTTTGTCCCAGGGATAATAATAGGCCTTAAGCGTAAGGACTTGACCTATATGGAGGCCTGAGTTAATCGCTGAATATTTAGGACAGCTGCATTAAGTGTTGATTGAGCTGTGTGCCTCTACGTAAGCAGTTGGTCTTGAGTAGGTTTGTTTTAATTGCTGTGTCTGTAATTGGTGTCCAGTGATTAAGTAATCTCTTGGCTAGCTGAGCTGCATTTGGGGATTGGCCATCCTACCGGTCGTGGGTAGACGACCCAGAGTTGTATTGAGAGGCTTGATGATGCCTTGGTTGGCCACTAGTTAGGACGATGGAAGATGGTCAGTGGTTGTTGTAATGTAATGGAAACACCCACGTGACTGACTTTCGTCGCGTAATGGCGATAATTATGTGCTTTGGCAGTTGGCCTCTGTTTTAGTTTATTTTGATGATATGTGCAAAGAACTGTAGTCATTTTATGTTTCGTGATGCTTTATAATATCTACCTGTAAGATTTTAATGATTGTATGTGTGAATGCTGTGACTAGAAGTGTTAGTCAGATGTAATTGGTTAGTTCACACATTTTAGATTTGTGTGATATGATTAGTGTAAGCTTTGTAGAGGGCCACTGAACTTGCATAGGCGCTCTATAAATGTTGAATGTTTTAGGTGTTATGCCCTACTGTGTGATGGTGTCCTAGAGGGATACGTAAGTTTGTAGACATTCGGATAGGCTTGGCCTCATGTCTTAATGTAATGTAGTAATGTAACAGAACATTATTATAGCGCCTCTTAAGTAAATGTAATGCTTGTCTTTGAGTTTTGTAGTTTGACTTGATTGTTTTTTTAAGCTGTTGAATCAGTCAGATTGCATTGCTGTTCGATTAAGCCTAACTGTAGAACTTAGTACTATGTTTGAGTAGATTTAGCAAACTAGGCTGAATTTGTCAATTTGTAGAGAGACATTTAGTGGTGTTAACTGAGGCCACCAATGAACATTGTATCGTAAAAATCGATTATTTCATGGACGGTCAAGTGATCGATGATCTGTACTAAGGGAACATAGTGGCAAGCAGTAGAACGGTTAGAAGCAATAAGTGTGCTCCCGTTGAAGTTTAATGGTACTGCTGCAGTGCATTGTGATGCCTGACGTTTCCCTTGGGGGGTCACGTAAACTCAGCCCGTAGGAGAGGACACTCTCAGAAATTTCTCCTGATGGGATAAATTTCTTTCTGGGGTGGGGCGAGTGTGGCGAAGTGCATCGCCTCTAGCGCTAAAGAAATGCGTGACCTAAGGCCGCCCCAGGCGACAGCGCATGCGCGCTAGGCTAGGCTAGGCTAGGCTAAGCATTGAGTTTAGCCCGAGCAGTGTCAGTGTTGACGATGCAGGCCATTGTGAAGGGTCGAAGCGAGAAAGCTCTCCTAGAAAGTTTCGACGAAATAATTCGAAATTAATCGACATTTCGGAATTCCTTCGTGAACTTGGGAAAAAGGGGACTCGAACAGTGAATCGTTCGACATTTCCGCATCGGAAGATCGAAATTTGGGCCGATCGTCGCCGGACTTTGCGAACGGACGAATTGGGAGAAGACAGTTCGCCGCTCGACGGACAGCTTGTCAGGACGTCCTTTCCTAAGCAGGCAACCTGTTGTATTATTCTTATTTTTGACCTAGAAGTAATGTTTTCTGGCCCGGAATAGTATTCGCCAGTTAAATTATCGGTGTCGATGAGCAAGTAAGAATTTGGGGATTGTCCGCCTTTCCCTTTCTATGCTCAGGCGTCGCATCACTGTGTAGTAGTAACCCTCGTAAGTAAAGCGAGGCCCTGACGTGCACGCGCATCACTTGTAAGGACTGATCTCTAGTGGAAGGTCAATTGCAAATGTAATTTTGTATAGATGCTAAGACGTTGAACTCTTTACTGCTAGTTTAAGGTTTAATGTTAATTATCATTGAAAAGAAACAAGGACAGGACAATTTTATGTAATTGCGCATTTAAGTTTAATTTGTTTGACAATATTAAAATAATGAGTTTAAGCAAATCTGAACTCATTGAATTGGTGTTAAAGGATGCTAGTGTAAAGGCAGAAGTCACTCAAATACTATTGGCACAGTTAGTAGAGACTTCTAAGGCGCCAGCTTCCTTAGAAGCAGAGAGTTCAGCCCAGTGGGAGGTTCAATCCCAGGCTTCAATTACAGACCTGGATAGGAGAAGCCTAGGTGAAGAGGGAGTTCCCCTTGACATAAACAATAAATCTGTGTATGGGTCCAGTTCGAATCCTGGGGAGACCTTTAAGGGAGGCCTTGTTTCCAGACCGGAAACCGCGGACAGCCGTTCAGCCGTCCTGGTAAATGCTGAAAAGGCAGTAGAAATTGGTGAGTCAAAGGAGGGGAACTTGTCATTAGGCCAGCCTAGGCGTAGTGAGCGGCTGAAAGGAAAATCAGCCGTGTATTACGGACAAGAGGACTGGCACCCTCTACCTAGGAAGTCCTTCGAATCATTTGACACTGTCCAGCACCAGGGCCCAACACAGCGCACGGGCACCCAAGGTGGGGCCCTCGCGACAATATGCTATTATTTAAACATACTGTACGGTAAACCAAAATTACACAGTGAAATTGTAAAAAATATCGATGCAATGCCTAATCCTTGTGTGGATTCGATTCGGTGGGTGGACGCACGTGCGTCCAGTGCGTCACGCTGGCGGCGCCTCTGGCTAATTGTCTTTAAAGTTTTTCTTACTTTCTGGCAATGTATCATACATGTAAAACAAATCCTTAGTCAGCATTAGGCTATTGGATGAATGTCATGTACGGTTTTGTTTTAATCCGTTACACAACTGTTATCCAGCAATTTAGTTCCAATAATATGACACCAGCAAAACTTGTTGCATTACTATAGTTTAAACTGTAGTTAACTATTTCCCAGATCTAGTTACTAACCATTGTGGAAACTATTTCAAGGTTGGTTTTATGTAGTTGTAACTAAACTAGTTGTAACGTAGTTAGTCAGTGGTTATATTCAGCCAGATATGAGATCCGCCACCTGTAAAGTAGGGAACCCGTCGATTAAATGTGTTTTTGGTTACAGTAATCAGAAAGTTTATTTTGGGTATCTGAGGTAATTATAGAACCCATATAAGTGATTAGACACTTAAAGGCGTCTAGTCACTAGTCCTCAGAGGCGCCTAAGAAGCTGGGAGATTGAAATAGGATGCGATGTCAAATCAAATTCAAACCAAATTTATTTGAATCGAATACAAGGCCAGTATCTGATTAACAGTCAATAACATAAAGTGCATAGTCTGTAACATATAAACAAGAGATAATATAGCCTACTGTAACATTACTACTACAGTGACAATCTTTCAAATGTAATGCAATAAGACGATTCCCGGAGAGAAAAAGCTGAATGTGCGTATCTAGTCATCCCCGTTAGTATTTATCAAAAGTTCGTACAGTCAATAGGATGTATTAGACTTAAGGTTTTGCAAATCATCCTGTTTTATGATGAGATAAACATAAAAGATCAGTAGATGACTTGTTGTGTAGCTAATACTGATCAATTAAAAACGCTGTACTGACAATTATCGACTTCAACTGGTTAGAGAATCCCAATATACTTCTAGACAGCGCCGGTCTTCAAAGACAATCCGCTTCGAGTTTAGAAGTTCTCTAGGACAGAACATGAGAAAGAATGTATTCAGAAAATTTTGTCATTTCCTAGTCTGAAGTGGTCCAATGGTTACCTGCTTCCATAAAGAAAGCAGAGATAACCTATTGTGATATTTGATGGAGAAACGGAATCACCTTGATAGAATGTAGAGAAATCAGTTCGTTCTACCGTTACCTCTCAAACCAACTGAATTCCTCATGTTATCGACAGTCAGCAGATTTGAGATACGTGCTGCAGATTCGAAACCAGCTCAACGAACTTTCATTTTATATCTTCTTAAGAGGATGCTGTCCCATTTGTTCAATATGCGCGAAAGATGCTCAACCGCTTCTTCCAGTCTTCCGCGTGGTGCCAACATTTCCATTCTTCACCGACCGACAATAGCGTTCTGGGCATCAGCGTCTGATTCTGACTTCCACCCGCCCACCCACCCACCCACCCACCCGTCCACCCACCCACCATCAGCACCGACCTGTGATGTAGGTGTATCCATCAGCCCCACTGCTTCACCAATCCTCCCATTCTTTATCGATCTGAAGGCAAAACGCAACAATGAAAAAGGTCCATTCGTTGTTCAACGCCTCCGTCTTTTCATCGAATCTCATCGATATCTCCACAGTCTTCGATCCTATTGTCAGGGTAATACATCGCTCAACCTCATTGTCTTCGTTTATTAGTCATATAGCACTATGATACTTTACGTGACATTTCCCAGCGGTTGCGCAACTCTGTATGTTTAATTTTAATATACAGCGCTGGGAGCGCCTCTGAATTGTCTATACTATAGGCCTACTTTCTGTGAGCGACGCTCTATAAATAACCATATATGAGATATGATATGATTGCAATCACCATTTTCATGGGAATTAGGTAGGACCTAATATGGGATCTATACTGGTCTCACATGAGAATGCGCCCCATATGGGATCCATACGGACATGCTGGCAGTGAACAGCTATCTTGACCCTGCAACATATCCAAGCCAGTAGCGATTGGCTTCAGTATCTGGATCTACTCAACCAATAATCCCAGGCCAACAGCCTCGAAGCATGGCAGTTCTAGAGTGTTCATCAGCTGTGGCAGCATTTCACAAATTTCAGTAGGTGCTTTCAGACTGTCATGCACAGAATTCCATCTTGTGGAACACGGAGGTTTGTAGTTGACGATAGAAGATTTCAGCAATTTTCCCAGCCAATCTAGGTAGTGAGAAGTAAGTAAGTAAGAAAGTTGTTTATTCGCCACCAAATAAACAATATCACAATATCAACACCAATACCATTACATTGGCAGGCAAGCGGAGAAGTCTCCTAGGACTCATCTCGTCGATCGCCCAAACAGTAGGCCTACTAAACATATTTTGATTACAATAAAACAACACCTGACAGTTACACCTATAACATACTAACAGCAATCATAGTACCAACAATTACCATTACTAATCAACCAACCAGTCTCATGATCGTTTAACTAAACTGTAACCTGTTTCCAGGTTACTGTCTACATACGGTACTCAAGGAATCAATCAAATACGATTTCAACATGCTGTTAAATCTTCGATGTGAAGTTATGTTTCTAATATGAGAAGTTCATGCCACCACTTGGCTCCGCAGTGACGATTTGTCTTCAGTCCCTTAGTAGATAAAAATCTAGGTACAAAGGTATTATTAATGTTCCTTGTGTAATAGAAATGCATTGCACATCGGCGTTAGGTTTAAAATAGTCATGGAATATAAGTGGAACATCCAAATTGTACACGCATTATGAACAATACATATACTGACGATAGCACCTTGCAGTATAAGTTGAATACGATTAATAGTAATACAAATATTTAACCGATATAAAGCAGAATTGTTAGCGGTCGAATAAATCTCCAGCCATACAACAAGTGAGGGTAAATTAATGTAAAGAATAGATTTTTAGAATACAACAATTAAACTTATTTCTTCGTCTGAAGCATATGCCAATACTACCTTGGCACGGTTGCCTTATGCCTCACCTGCTTGGTGTGGCTTTGAGGGACAAGGTGACGAAAATATGTTACAAGCACTGATACGGCTCTTGATTCGTTATCGTTAACTTCCTGAGTAGTCTCCGACATTTGAGCAGTTATGTTCAAATGCGGATATCCGCCTCTTACCTGCAGTGCTGGCGGGTGGAGGACATGTAGCCTACTACATGACTTGCTTCCTCTTATTAAGGCCATAAAATATTCCCTCCGTCCCGGCCCACGCCCGAATTATACCACGGTCTGATAGCTTGATGCGTAAAACCTTTCTGAGGATGATATATGATGTTTGAACAAGATAGAATGGTATGAATACCTTGTCCAAATAACTGTTTGTGAGACTATGATATATGTACACCAAAAAAGCAATTAGCAATTGGTCTAATAAAGGATATTCACACTTACTTAGTTACTTACTTACTTACTTACTTACTTACTTACTTACTTACTTACTTACTTACTTACTTACTTACTTACTTACTTACTTACTTACTTACTTACTTACTTACTTACTTACTTACTTACTTACTTACTTACTTACTTACTTACTTACTTACTTACTTACTTACTTACTAATACATCCACATTTGAACATGAAACCTCTGTGCTTAGCACTTTAATGACGAACGTGTACTAAAAGTGACTGGGAACCAATGCAGCTCGTCATTAAAATGCAAAATAATTGAATTGGCTTCCTGTTCAGTAAAGAATTATCTTCAAATTTGGGCTCACAGTTAATGAGACTTTGAGCTCTGGCCAGCCACACTACTTAAAATCAGTTCTTGTTCCCTAGACTTACCATTATTCAACGAGATCATGTAACTGTCTTATCTAATTCAAGAACTGTTCTTGGTAAACGAGCTTTACAGGTTGCTGAACCTACTTATGACATTTCGTTCTCAACTTAAAACTTATCTCTTTCAAATTGCTTATCCAGCAGAGGCTGCTTCTCTGCCATACGAACTGATATTCTGGATATTGACCTGATTACGGCTTGGTTTTGGTGTGCCATCGGTTGATGCCTTTTGCATTAGACACCGGCACCACATGGAAGTTACTAATTAGGGCCTACAACTACAATTAAGAACAGATCAGAGGAGAGCAGAATTATGTACACTACAACTGTGGTAGCAGACGAGGAAAGAGATGCTGGAGGACAAGAAAGATGGAGTTGAAAGGGAAAAGAGGAGGAAAAGGAAAGAATCTGAAACAGGAGGAGGGAAAGAGGAGAAGAAGGGATAGGGAGAGTATCGGTACCGTAAGCGAAATGTTTGGGTGGTATACAAAACCGATGACTGAATATAAGAGAATTGTATGGTTCTATTGTTCCGCGTGTTCAAATCTGCGCTTGAGTGGGTCTGTTGTTCTAATTTCTTGTGTAGAATTTGTAGCGAATGCCTATATGCCTCTGTGGATCTGAGTACGAGAACGGAATTAGTGTAGGGAGGGGGGAAACCACATGAAAAGAAAACGAGGAGAGAATAAGGATGAGCTCTAGGGAGGTTGCTTCTCCTATTAGATTAATGTGCTATGATGTACTACTGAATTCCATTTCAAACATCTGCTTCAAGTGCTGTTGAGCTAGAGGGTCGACGTCCTAGACCCATTTCGTTCCTCGCGTTTTACTGTTTCTCTTGAAGTGGCGCTATACAAATTTACGATTACTAAGCATAGTCTACAGATCTGACGTCTGCTGGGGCATTGCCTTAGCCTCGGGAACTTAATTTTAGGCATAATTTACGGGGGGTACGAGAGGTACCCGTACTCTCCACCTCTTGGACTGCAGGGTACCGTACCCCCACTTTTCATACCCATTCTTTTAGCCAATAATTATTTTATCTGAGGAACCCTACGAGATTCAAATCAATTACCGAGCATTATCATCATTTTTTTTTTGCCCCGAGGTATACAGGATCCCTCAGGGACTTCAACATTATTTACAGAGTAGATTTGTCCGGAATGGGCCCTATTATTATTATTATTATTATTATTATTATTATTATTATTATTGTCGCTATTATAATAATATTAATTATTATTACTATTTTATTATTATTAGTGTCATCATCATAATCATCATCATCATCATTATTAAGCCTATAATTATTACTAGGCCTACTCTTGTAATACAAACAATGTCGTTATAGTTATTTAACAGTCACGAAGCTGAAACAATGCGAAATTTGGAGTAGATGGGTAACACGGGGTTGAAATCATGCGCTACAAAAAGCTGCTTGATATAAAGACTATCTCTACAGAAAAAGCGTCCACAGAGGCCCACAGGACCCACAGACCCTTATCACAGACCCTTATCACAGATCGCTTTCCAAGCAGTGCCTATGGCTATCATGGCTTAGAAGTCTTTTGAATCGTGGTGTTAAGTGAGTCTTTGAAATCAGGCTCAGCAGAAAGTCCTTTGATATAAAGACCGTCTCTAAGCCAATTAGGCCAAAGCCAAAAAATAAGGATCGTGGATTGCCTTAACACATCAAAACGCAAAAGCGTCGTTTGCTGCCGGCCGAGAACCTCCCACGAGGCCGGCCCAAACGCAAAATGAAACTCATTTGCGAGTGTAATAGTAAAAATTATAGCCCACTAATCGTACGGGGGTGGTGCGCTAGGAATAACAGACTCACTACTCCAACCGCCTACGATGAAAATTTTTATATCGCGGTTCGCGGAGAAGACCCAGCGCTGGTTAGTTTCTTGATCAGTTCCGCCACCATCTCGTCTTTGCTTTGACTCGGCAACTCTTTTTTTCCATTCTTGCTTTGTATATCACGTTTCATCGTTCTATATTTTTCCTCCTCTCCCAGAATAAGCTTATACTCTTCATCGCTAATAGCCGTGTCTTCCAATGCCTTAGAAATGTGGTCATGAACAGTGTTTAGCTTACTTTCCGCCAAAATACAAATTTCATCGTGTTTTGAAGCTTTAGCAACAAAACTTCTACTGACAACATTTCCAATGATATCCAGAAAACTCGTCGCTATGGCCAAACTCTCCAGAACAATACCAGGAATAAAACCAATACCAGTGGCTAACATAGCTGCCCCACCCACCCCAGTTCCAAGACTCACCATAGCAAGGCCGGCCGAGGTCCCATTAGCCACATCCACAACCCTCTTATACTTTTTACACAGTTGTCCCCGACTTATCGCCTCAGACCTCAGGAATGCTTCTATTTCGCCGATCTTCTGCAAGCGAAATGTTTGCGACGTCGTGTCTGACGAAATTGTTGACTCCATCAGCGGTGGGTACAAAGACATACTTTTTTATAGTTGCTCTATCAGTAACGTTACGTTTAACTCAATAGTTGAAGTACTTAAAACGCCTCTCTTTTTTCCTTCAATTCGAAAACTCGTTTGTCCTGGAATGAATATTGCCCTAGATGCATCAAATTGTCCACTTTGAATGTCAACTGTACGATCGATGCTACCCGCGGCTGTAATAATGCGAACTGACGCATCACCGGTACTAACACCAAACATTGTAAGCTTCCAGAACCCGCCCTCTAACGAAACCCCCTGATTGGTGGTTTGCAAAGTTATACACGGAAAACGCGCAGCGGTCAATGGAAGAGTTTGCCACGCACTGGTGGTTACCGTTCCGGCCGCCGTATAGATATCGCGGCTGTGGTAATCGTCAGACACGAAGTCGATGTGCTGTTGAGGCACCGCGGTCAATAGCTCTGCGGTGGGCTTCGGGATGTCGTACCCCCAGTGGCCCACATCACCTAGACTGTCTATGCTGTATTTGCACATGTCTATTTCTCCGTATTGACGGAGATACCCCCGAATCTTGTAGTGCGCGTCAGTCATATTTCTCTATACTATTGACTGTCCCCCGTGTCTAAAATATGTATAGATCTGGAAGTGGGATATTCCAAAAGTAGCTTGTGGTGGGCTGGTGGCCAAGACCATCAGCCTGAATTTTTTGTATTCTCTGTCATCAGTGAAGGTGAACTCTTGTGCAGAATTAGTCAAAGTGACAGTGGAGGAAATGAGACCATAGAATCCCATTCCTACTCCAGGAGCGGTGGATGGAGTCCCATAAATCTTCCAGGACGTGATACGTGGTGCAGTAGGACTAGATCCCCCAGCCAGACTAACCTTCCATACTCGCACAGTCGTCGGGCATTCAATCTGTAACCAAGTCCCACTACCCTGTTCCAAAATTTCGGCTCTCGATGTGGACGCCGTCTTCCACTCACCTCTCACTCCCGAGTTGAATGCCATATGAGGCGGGTTAGTGGGTAAAGATTCGTTGGCTGAGGCAATAAAACCCGTTTCGGAAACGTTTCTGGATAGGGGCGGAATGTGGCCGCTGTAGTTGAGAATCTTGATGCTCGTCGCGTATCGCCTTTCATTAGCTATCTCACTGTCTACATACCGCTTGTTGGTCAGGTACCATGGTCCCGAGGGCGGCGTATCATTATTCGTAGTGGCGATGGTGATCAGCCGCGTCACTTGTTTAAAACTCACAGCGTCGCTATCGGATCCTGAAATTTCTGTTGGGAGTCCAGTCACTCTTTTACCACCCATAGCCAGATCACCGGTCATGGTACTGCCGGATTTGAGCACGCATGCGCTCCTAACGATAACATCTTGCTCGTTGGCGTACCTCTTAGCAGCTTCAACTTTCTGGTCCGCATAGAGTCTAACGGAAGCTCCAATCTCAGCGTTTTTCACGTCAACGTATCGTTTATTTGTCACATGCAACGGTTCTGTTGGTACTCTATCACTCTTTGTCATGTTGTCGGCGATCAGCTTCGATACTTGTGCCATACTCGTCGCGTCGCTTTCGGACGTTGCTGCGCCCGTAGGGAGCCCAGTAACTCTTTTACCGCCCATGGTTAAATCACCAGTCATTGCATCACCAGCTTTAAGCACGCATGCGCTCCTAACGATAACATCTTGCTCGTTGGCGTACGTCTTAGCAGCTTCAGCTTTCTGGTCCGCATAGAGTCTAACTGAAGCTCCAATCTCAGCGTTTTTCGCGTCCACATACCGTTTGTTAGTCAAGTACTTTGGTCCCGTCGGCGCCGTATCATTATTCTTAGTGGCGTTGCTGATCAGCTGCGTCACCTGTTTCAAACTCGCGGCGTCGCTATCGGATCCTGGAATTTCTGTTGGGAGCCCAGTCACTCTTTTGCCACCCATGGTCAAATCACCAGTCATAGAATCGCCGCTTTTGAGCACATGCCCGCCTCTTACGATAGCATGCTTCTCGTCCACATATCTTCTAGCGGTGGTGACCTTCTCATCCACGTACTGTCTGTAAGAAGCGTCGCGGGAATCTACATACCGCTTATTCACCACATGCAACGACTCCGTTGGTACTCTATCGAGTTTTACTAGAGCGCCAGCGACCGCTGTTGACACTTGTTTCCAACTCGCTGCGTCGCTATCGGATCCTGAAATTTCTGTTGGGAGCCCAGTAACTCGGTGGCCACCCATAACTAAACTTCCAGTCATTACGCCGCCGGATTTGAGCACGCACGCATTCCTGACGATAACATCTTGCTCGTTAACATAACTTTTAACAATAAGGTCCTTGTCATCTGCATACCGCCTAACAGAATCTCTCAGCCCCGCATTCTTCTCGTCCGTGTACTGCCTGGCATCGATAAGTTTTTGGTCTGCATGATTTTCGGCTGCGGTCGCCTTCTGGTCCGCGTATCGTACCACTTGTGCCCAGCTCGCAGCGTCGCTATCGGACGTTGCTGTGTCTGTGGGCAGCCCAGTAACTTTGTGACCACCCATTTTTAGAACGCCAGACATCGTTCCACCGGTGATTTGTAAGTTGTCCTGATCTATGATGTCTGCATAAGCCTTTGTCGCGGCGTCTGTTTCCATCGTGGGCGTTCCCACGTTTGTCAGCCGAAAACCTCCAGCCGACAGAATTCCCATCATGGTATCACCCGCTTTGTGGACGAGCCCAGCGGCGCTTATCTGCCCCCCTCCCACCCCACCTCCACCGTCTCTTCCAAATTTATCAACCGGCATTTTTATATACAAAAAGGTGACGGAAGTCTAACATAGGTCAAGAATGATATCTTCAAAATTCTTTCCAGCAGTGAGCTCTCTTAGCACGGCCAGGCAGAGATGACCACAGACCACATCATCGGGACCCTGCAGCTGGAACGTCTGTGTTCTTATAGGATTTTTTAAATATCGAGAGATTTCGGTAGGCGGATCCAGCCCATAACTGTCAAAATAGACTGCTGTAGGTCCATCTATCCAATAAGCGACCCAGTGAGTACCGTCGCCGGAACCGGAATCTAAATTAACAACTCCACACTCCTTCTCACGAGCCACGGCGGGCAGACCATCTCGCATGAAAACACCGCGGAAATGTGGCAGCGCCCTGGCAACTTTCTCTATATCGAAGTTGCTGAGAGGTTTTAGTTTTTTTGTCCGATGTAGAGACCCGATCCTTTACACATTGGGCAACAGCCACCATGAGTCTCCCGCCCGAGATATAAACCAGTCCCGCGGACCTGGGCCTCGAGTGCGCGATTGTGACGCTCCGCCTCCGCCTGTGCGGCGTCGTTGGCCTGTTTTTTGTGCACGGCCTCAGTCACCCCAGCGGCAATACCACCCGCCGCGGACAAACCGCCGAAAATCGCCGGAAGGAGAGCCAGTAGCGGAAGAAAGCCGCCCATTTTTGTCATCTTTTTCAGTTGCGTTTTGGTGAATCTCAGCTCCATGCCAACGCCTTCCGAAATCTTCTTCGCTATTCGGGCGGCTTGAACTTTTGTGAGCGCGAGCTTATCGTTTCCGCGAAGCTGGCCATGAGTGAGCCGGATCGCGGCGCCAGTGCCGGCGCGCGCAGCTTTAGCCAATGTTGCCTTTTGCCCTTCGGTCAGTGAAAGGCCGAACGCAACGTATTCAGTTTTCATTTTTGCAAAAAATATATCTAGAAGAGGGCCATTTTTCTAAATGTGATTATGGGAATCAGTAGACAACGTTGAATTTGCTACCATCCGATTCAAAATTCAGGAGTCGGTCGCTGATCAGGACGGCATATGCTGTCGTATTATTTGGTACCCCTTCGTTAAAGTCCACCTTGATTTGTATGTCCTGTACAGAGGTTTTTAGTCGTTCAGATTGCCTGCGCACGTCCAGGACGAAGATCGGAAACAAATCTACAAATTCGATTGGTGTCGGTTGGCATGACGATTCACGCGCGTCTATGCCGCAATATTCTTCCTTGAAGTCACGTAGGGCCTTGTAAGCGCGAGAGGTTGTCCTCTTGGTGAAGTCAAGATTCATGTCAACCACCGGGTATCGATCGCTGTTGAGCATAGCGAAAATGTTGCGAACCTGTGCATGGTCAAACAGTGCCGGATTCTGGCCTTGATGTGCATTCCTTCCAGTCTGAAAAGCAACAAGAATCCACCGCGGTTTTTCCGTGCCCGACTTAACGCTCAAACGCCAGGAAAAAGTCGTCGCTCGTGGCACCGCAATGTTGTCGCATTGCATGGCGCGGAATGCTACAGGTACCTTAACCTTGGCTTCAATCTGCTTCATAAGCATGCTTTTATACTCCAGAGCGGGTATTATATGCGGCATGAACCAGGAGAGTTTAGTCAGCGCGATCTGGCCATTGGCCGCAGCGGCTTCCTTGAAGATCGCGTCTGCATCTCCCTGCCGGCTCAGCAGTAAGGAGTGTTTAATCCCGTATACGACTTTGTGGTAATCATCGCAAAAGCCGAATAGATGTCTTAAGGGAACGATGAATGAAAATGTGCCAATAGGGACGGGTTTTCCAATGATCATCAGTCGACGGGCCTCGAAGCCGATATTCGCGGTCGCCGCCGCCGCACTCGTGTCCTTTTGCCAACACATGTTTAAACCTTCGCCTTTGGAAAAATCATCGCCGTAAACCAGCATGCCTTTCATCGTCGTGGCTTGCCCAGGAGACATGACATTCTCTATCTCGGTGTTGTTAGCCAGGTATCGAATCTGAGAAAACATGTACGGGATAGCATTGTTGATGAATGACACCAACGAGTCTGCGATGTAAGCCGCGCCAGTTGATGTAATCCTGCCCTCCACAAGAAGGTAGCTCTTGGAAGGTTGCGTGAAAATGTCTTGGTTCTGGATGTCTATCTGTATGGCCTGGCCGTTATTAATAGCCGCAGGGTTTTGCGATTCATACTCGCGGTATTCAAACGATTCAATGCTATTGTCATCGGGCACCGCCGAAGCGATGTCCAACATTTCACTCGGCACGTCAAATGCCGCCATTATTATAGCTAAAAAAGTTCAAGCTTCAATTATTAATCATGTTACAAATTAATTTCATATGTGGTGGGTTAAACATTTTGTTGCGTTTTGTCAATATTTTTTTCATTTTGCGAGAAACAGACCCCGCGCATGAATCCGCGGACGCGAATGAAATTCATTTGCGTTTGCGTTTGCGCCGCCACGACTCGGCTTTATAGTCTTGAAACCGGATCCAGCAATGCGGCTGTTTATGTCGGCCATTGTCGGAACAACGGGTGGCGGACTCACAGCCAGTTGCTTTAAGTATTCGATGCTCTTGTCGCTGAGCGCCTTCTCCAAAGGTGCGGGAACAACAGGCGCGGCCGATGAGTTTTCATTTCGTAAATGAGCTTCATTTACGGCCGCAGCGCGTCTCGCTTTCACGGCATCAACAATTTGCCTGACGGCAGATGCTGTTGTGGCGCCGGCTTTCGCGACATTACCAACCGCCTTGGCAACGTTTGTGATTGTGCCTCTATTCGCCGAAATGAAGGAGCCTGCACGGCCAAGGAAACCCGCGATTTTGGGTATCCAGTCGAAAAGTCCACCACCCACGACACGACGCCGCTTTTTAATTCCAAGAACCAACATTAGAATATTTAAGTGTGAACATTTACGCACTGCGGATGTGAAACCTTATAGTTACTGTCTCACCGCGGAGGTTTAATTGTTCACCATTCTGGTCGGTCAGCCACACACGAATGCCCTGTACGTTACCAGCCGGTGCAACTGGTAGGTACACCAGATTTTTCGGAGACTCGATTACCTTGTAGCCGGGCGACACATCCGGGAAAAAACTGTAGATTACTGGCAGCTGGCTACCATTTCGATACGATCCAGAGATAATGTCACAATTTACCAGGATTGTGTCCACGCGGAGAATATCGACTGGATTTTCTCCCTCTTTATAACCACTACCAAGCCTCTGAGGGTTAAAACCGAGCATTTGCCTGATGGTAGATTGAGCCATATTTACCTTATATAGGGCATTCGTAATTTTTATGAAGGCGCGTAGGGTAGATGCGTTAGCTCCTATGGTAATAGGAGAATTAAAGCCGAGTGGTGCCACACCCGTCGGAGAATTTTGCTTTTCTAACTGCCTACCGATTTCATCATTAATCTGTGCGATCTCATAGCTTCCGTCGGGCAAAATGATCGTCTTCCACGTCACACCATTGTCGGTGCTGTAGACGAACTTGTTATTTGAGCTGTCAATGTTCGGAATAGAATTATAAGTTTCAAGATTGACTAAAGCAAGCTCAAAGCGTCTTTTTGGATCCAGGTACAGCGGTGGTGAGAAAGCCGTGGTCCACCCTGTAGTATCTGAGGAAACAACTATACTAAAATTTTCCTTAGGCTGCAAAAGTTCTCGAATTTCTTCGAGTAGTTTCTCCGAGCGTTCCATCTGAGCCATGAATTTTGTTTTCTATTTCTATTTTATGAGCATGTTTCTATTCAATTCGAGTGCCAGCTCTTTGGAGATCGCACCGGAACGCAGTAACTCGTCGAGAATGGCGGAGATTTCGTTGCCGAGACCTGTGTTTCCCGCGGCCCTAGAGGCCACCAAAAGCTGCAACCTCTCTACCAGGGCGTTTGGATCGTTGTAAAATTGCACCGCGCCGCCTCGAATCAGCTGGAACTTTTTACTTTTCCGGCCATGAATAGGCAGACCAGACATCTGTACGAGCTTTTTGAAAGTTTCAATTGCCTGAGGCGAATATTGCTTAGTCTTAACGAAGCGTTTCGTTAACAGGCTGAACAATGACTCATCGGCAGGAACTTCGAGCACGAGGTTCCCACCTTTAAACACTCTTAGTCTACCAGCAGACAGCGCGACGGGGTCGACGGAGAGCTCACCCAAGGCGCTACCTTGTAATTTAAGAGGAACGGCTGGGACACTGAAACCCTTTCCCTTTTTGATGAGGCTGTGGCCCGCTAGCAGTGTATGGTTTCGCTTTTTATATTCCCTTAGGGCTTCGATATCCGCAGTCACCTCATCTACCTTTTCTTCGTCTCCTTGCTTATTGGCTTTCCTTTTCTCTTTGCCCAGGGTGTGGCGATTATAGTGATTTACCTCACCGATTATCTTTTCAGCACCTGCAATGTCGGCTAAATCGAGCTCGCTCGGAGGTTTAAACCCATGCCGTGTGATTGCCGCGACGTTGAGATATTTGTTTGGATCTACTAACAATGCGGGGGGAATTCGGGATGTTGGAAGCGCTGGAAGCGCTGGAGCAGCCGTTGGAGCAGTTGCTCCAACGGAATCACCGAACAAAGCTGCTATCGGGTTATAATTAGCAGACTCTGAAATCTGTGCTGGCAAATCCTGTAAAGCGCTGGTAACTTTCTGCAGCTCCTTAGACGTAGCCGCCTGTGATTCAGCCGTGGCTGTGGCGATTGGTTTGAAAAGCTTTGCCGCATCGTACTGAAGATTGGCTTCACCGAGCTTCTCATCTACGAAACGCTGTCTCAATCGATTTCTGCGAGCTAAATAATCCTGAGTTAACGCGTCTCGCTCCTGTTTAGAAGAAACCTTTGTCCACATCGTGGTTGTATGTCGACTATATGTTGCCCGTAACGATAACTTTTGCCCACATCGCGTTTGTATGTCAGCTATATGTTGTCTATATCGTGTCTTTAAATACTTGCCTTGGGCTTATAGAAGCGATCGAACCCGCAGCGATATTTTCCATCGTACACTTTGGACGTCAAATCTATGACTGCGAATCCATATGGCTGGGCAGCACACTCGCTGAAGAACGTACGGAACTCATCGAAAGACATGTCGCCGCCTACGAACGTATCGTGAATGGCTCGTAAATTTTTGCTGTCTTGGTTGAAGAGGACGATAAGATTAGCATTGTCACGGATCGCTTGCTTGGGAATGCGGAAGTAATTTTGAGTTAAGTAGAAGCAGTCCGCGCCACTGTGTCGACCCATAGTGAAATACCTTTCGATGGGCGACTGTTTTTCAAGCATGACGTCATCGAACACTAGAAGGCTTCTGGCATTCTTATTTAATGATTCAACTGGAACTATTTCATCTGAGCAAGAGTGAAAGGAAGCCACTTCCTTCCCGGCAACTTTTTCGAGTTCTGTTATCCAGTCCCGAAGAAACTGATATTTTTCCTGTCCCAGAGACTTCGAGTATAGATACAGCCGATCAAAACGCAGGTACCCCTTCTTCAACAGAAGGTTAAGCAGTAGGTTTGTTTTCCCACATCCGCTAGGCCCACAGATTATGCACCGTATGCTGGATGGTAACAGCCAATGGTGGTGTTTTTCCCCATCGTCGGCTTCGAGATCAAAATTTGTTATTTCCATATAGAGACAACGAGTTGTGATTGTATTCAACGAAAGCAATGTATTGCCTACGATGTAAGAAACATACTGAGACTTCAAATGAAACAATCGTCGAGTTACGAAATGGTCGGCCAGCCAAGAAGGGCACCTGTGCCGTCTGCGGTGCAAAGAAGAGCCAGATTTTGCCTTCTAAAGTGCGGAAGACTTATGGAGGCTCGTTGCTGAATAGCGCCCTCAATGCCTTACCTCTTCCTGAGATGCATATGAGCCTTCCATCCGGTATGTCTTCGGAAGATAATCCGGGAGGTTCTTTTCAGAATACAGGAAAGTACTCTTACTGTGGACCATTCACAAAACTCGATAAACGGCTGTCACAGCGCTATCGCGGTGTTAATCAACTCGACCGTGCGTGCCTACACCACGATGTGGCTTACGCAGTGCATAAAGATACTCCGGGGCGTAACCATGCAGATGACATCCTCGCTGCAGCCGCGTCGAAGATCGCACTCACCGATGAAACCCCAGATTATGAAAAGAAAGATGCCCGGCTCGTATCGGCCATTATGTCAGCGAAGTCGAGGCTTGGGATGGGTGTTGGACGGCGGCGGTAGTTTTCATTTGTGCATATGTTTACCTGTTTGTAATATATAGTTTTACTGAAATGTCTAAGAACCTTTCAACTATCTATTACAGCCCTAGAGGTTATTGGCGAGGTAAGGCTGCGGTGAAAAATCTAGCCGTAGCCGCCAAAGTTTCCGAGGCCAAGGCTCGTGATTGGTTGAAGAAACAAGCGGTGTGGCAGATTTATTTACCCGTTCCACGCCGCATACCGCATCCAAAGTTTGAGGAAAATCGACCAAATGCCGTACACCAAGCCGATCTCTTGTTTTTACCTCATGATAAGGTTGGCCGCAAGACTTATAAATACGCCTTGACTGTTGTTGATGTTGCTTCAAGATACAAAGAAGCTGAACCGTTGACTGATAAAAGTGCGGCTGAAGTCGCCGCCGCTTTAAGCCGGATTTACAAGCGGGGCCCACTAACTTGGCCTCGACTTTTTCAGGTCGATCCTGGACGGGAATTTATGGGTGATTTTACACCGTTGCTGACGAAGCACGACGTTCTTGTAAGACGCGGACAGGCCGGTAACCATCGCCAACAGGGCATCGTTGAACGCTTTAACCGGACTCTGGCCGAACGACTTTTCGGTGCCCAGTACGCTCAGGAATTGCTCCTGGCTGCAAGGGGGTCATCCGAACGGTCAGTGGAATGGGTTCGCCGTTTGCCTGAAGTTGTAGCTGCACTAAACAATGAGCCGACGCGTTTGCTCGACATGAAGCCGGTTGAAGCGATGAAAGCTGCTAAAGTGACACAGAAGCCCTCTCATTCACAAATGAAAACTCGTTTGTGGGGAATGGATGAGCCAATTCTCGGACATGGCGTTCTCGTTCGATATTTGTACGCTCCCGGCGAGATTGAGGGTGGAAGCAAACGCGCTACCGACCCTAACTGGTCGCTCACCATCCACGCTATTTTGGATGTTGTGCGACAGGCTGACCAACCGGCTTTATACCATCTAGTTGATGGGCCTGGCCGCGGGTTTGTACGTGAGGAGCTGCTTCTGGTGCCAATGGGCACTGAGTTACCCCCCGATAGAATACTCAACCGTCGTTGATTTTGTAGTGCCCGTATGCCAGCGTTGTTATCCCGTCCGGAGATATCCACTTTTTTGTGTCTAATGGAGAGAGGCTGATCTTATTCTGCTCGTACACTCCGATCTGGTGGTCGTGGCTTCTAATCACGACTTGTGTGTGCCGCATTTCCTCTCGTTCGAACAGGCATTCCTTGTATAGCTCGTGGTGCAGATCCTTCTTCACAACTGCTCTCTGAACGCCTTTTGCTTTCCTGATCTCTGAACCGCCCGATTTTAAGATCGAGTACATCTTCGGACGCAGTCCCACGAATTGGGCTATGGCAACTCCGTTACATTCATCTTTGAACTTGCCCACGACTTTCTTGTTCTCGACGTCGTAGTAGGGGCTGTCTTTTGGAAACTCACTAAAGTCGTATAAGTGTTTTTTATTCCACATATCGGCATAGGCGTTCGGAGTTTCCACCTGAAATAACAGGCTGTCAGTGTCTGTGTATAAGAGTTGAGCATTGTTTCCGTACTCGTTTTTCACATCGTTGTACCAGAAGTCGTACATCAGATGCTTGCTGAGGTCGAGGACCGCCTGGCCGACATATACAGGTCTGTTTAACTTGAGCTTGCTCTTCAAACTGTGAATCGCGGCGAGTTGGTCGTTGAAGATTTTGTGTGATATGTAGGCCGGGTCAGCAATTAGTTTACGAAGTTTGTCAACTTTTGAGGTCGGTACCAGGTTAACTCTGATTCTTTTTCTAAGATTTTCCATGGTTTTTCCGAAAACTGCATTATTAGCCAGTTTGAAGAAGTCTTTTTCAAATTCTGACGTTGCCTTCGCTCTCAATTTCGTATTCATCTCGATATATGGAGCCATCCATGCCTCCTGTCTAAACTTAATGACACGATGAATTTTAGAAACTCGTAGGCCCAACGAGTGGTAGAGTTTGAGATTTCTATAATGGACCACATACCGCTCCTTAGGTCGTAGGCTTGGTACTAACTTCACATGCTTTGTGAACTTGCCTCCCAACTCGTTCATAAGCACATTCTGATAGTCGCTCAACCACTCCTCTTGGACTGTCAGGGTCTCTGGTGCTAAAGGATAGTCGCTATGTGATTCGTGGAGGTGCTCCGGGTACCCGAGATCGACTTCGAGTAGGAAGCCTTCAGGCGCGTCGTCTGGAGTATCCAACACTTCGTCGAGAGTTGGACTTTCCCAGCTAAATCCTCCAACTGGTAATGGCTGTTGCATCGCCCAACCGTAGAGGTTATTAGCGTCGAGATACATGATCCAGTTGTCTGGCTTCGTGGTATCGTAGTCGGGGCATTGCGGGTTGTTGGCCTTTGCGAATCTCTTGGATACCATCGAAATTCCGCCTCTGAGGCCTTTCTCTACAAACAAATGCATGTCTATATCAGTTAAAAGTTCGAGTTCGATCTTCGTCTTTTTCAACAAAGCGTCCCAAGCCATTCCTGGTAGGCTAAAGTAGTTAGCCGGGTCCAGACTGTAGTGCTTCATCGATGTGGATCTGAAGGTCTCGAATACATCGGCTAGTAGGAGTACATCCGTACGGAGATACAAGTCATGATAGTCGCCCAGAGTTTTACAATCGAATTCATTCCATACTCGTTGGGCGTGTTCATAATCCGCATCAGAAATGTTCTCTCGGGAGAGCCTGCTGTAGAACGCTTCTTTGGGTGGAAGTCGATCTTCTTCGAAGCGGTGGTAATCATGGATGTATTCGTAACAATAAACGCCCTTTCGCCTCAACAGATCTAATTTTAACCGTTCGTTATGAACGAAATTTTCCTTTATATATGCCGTTGTGACTTTGAGATCCTCTAGCGGCAGATTTCCTGATAGTTTATCTAACGAGCTGTTTAGAAACTGGAGACTATCAATGAACTGTAGTTGTCCAATGTTAAATGTCATGTATTTCTCCATATTGTTTGGAATACAGTTAATTTCAGTTGCCTCATCCTGTGCGGCCTCACAGCCTCCGATCGCTTGCATTATGAGGTGGCTGTCGTAACCTCGCAGATTGTGGAAGACCACCGGTACCTTACACTTATCTGGATATATTCGAAGTTTGAGGTTGCAGGCGTTATGAGCGGCACCTCGATACTTACCGGTAATGTGACAGTGGTCGCGAACTCTATCCTCTTCGAGCGCATTTCTGCAGATGTGACAATCGATAGCTTCGCGGAATGATTGGCGATCAACTGCTGACATAACCATCTTAGCCGGGGTGGCCAGCCTTTGTTTGATAGAGTCCAGCTCGCCTTGTATTCGTTGTAGGAATTGTTGCACGGCGTCCTCTCCACGATATAAAACTGGTTTCTTGGTGCGGCCATCGTATCGAACCACTATGTAACAGAAGCTACACGGTTTCTGCTCAGCTATCTGTCTGGTGTTGCTCTCTTTGGGATTCATGGCCGCATTGATGACTGGCACGTTCAACGCCTCGAAGTCTGCGTAAACGATATACGGAGTGCGCATCTGTTTGTGATGGTTCTGGAATTTGAGGATATTTTCATCCTCTTTTGGCATCTCAATTCTCTGAGGCTTCTCACTAATACCCTGACAATCTTTGACATGAGCATCCAGCAAGTCTTGTCTACAGAATACGTGTAGGCAGCGACGACATGTGTGTTTCTTGCTTTTGTCTTTGCTATTTTGATTAAGAATTCGGCCAAGGTCTTTAATCCAGACGTAGTGGTGATTCTGTAAAGGAAAAGTCTGCAAATGAGCTTCATTTGCGTTTACGTCGCTGGCCAATAGCAGAAGGTCAATATTATGGCCTCTATCGATCTGCTTTGATACACAGATTGGATATAAAGCTTTATCCCACCCGAAGACTGAGACGCTTATAGTTGGGTTCTGACGTTCGAACTTACCGATATCTGTGACCTTCACTGGGAATTCTATACCGTCAAAGTTTAGCTTCTGCAGGTGAGCCTGATACTTATAGGGGCGATTCGGATTTTGATCTGCTGGGTACATTGCGCTTAGTATGGCCCACTCGAAGCAGCGATTATCGTTGTTTTGCACGTTAATAACTGAGCGGGGTGGTACATACTTCGGTGTGGGAAAGTAGCTCTTACCTCGGAAAGGCTTATATCTTGCAAAACTGAGGTCTAGCGACACGACCCGCTTCACTCTCCACCCCGATCCCTCATTGGTATACTCCTCGAGGAGTTGTAGTACTTCGGCCTTGGCCTTCCGTATAGCCCCTTGGACTTTACCTGCATTGGTAATTGGTGCTGCTGTGCTTCGAAAGTAGGCGGTATTGGTAATGATGCCGGGGGGCGCGTTGCCACCATACACATTATCAACGGTCGGTGCCAACTTTTCCAAATCAACAGTCAACACTTGAGAGTATTTAAAACCGCCATTTTTCAAGAGCTCTTCGTTGAGTTGCGCCTCAATATTCTGCTCCATTGCACTCAAGAAAGCCAACGCATCTCCTTCCAGCCTGTGGTTTAAAGGTACTTCTGCATGGAAGTCTCTCAGATGCTGATTGGCGAGCTCTCTGTACACTAGAAAGGGTGGTGGTCCACCTCTATCCTTCTTAATGAGGAGCGGGTCGAATTCTGCCAGAAGGGCTTTACGTTTCGCCCCTTTATTCCTACGCTTTGGAGGAACTGGCCTTGGAAGCAGTGGCTGTAGTAAGCGCCTTTTGACTGCATGTGGTATGGGTTCGTCCAAAATATTTTGTAGAACGGCCCGAAGAGCTGGGGGGCCAGTAAACTCACTCAGCAATTGTTCAATTTTTTCATTCGTAGACAATGCCATAATTATAAATTGTTTTATACTACTGTGGCAAACTTTTCCTTAATACAATAATTATATCATTTGTTCAAAATGAAATTTTTGTTTACTGATATTCGATTGACGCTTGCTCATCTGTATTAGCTCAATACAATAACTATATCGTTTGTTCAAATGATTATTTTTTTTATTCTACTGATATATTTGATAGTCGCTTCCATTCCTTATTAAATTCACGGACTAACCCACCTCGTCGGGCTCTGAAATATTTAGCGAAATAACCACACTTCATACACTCACCCAAGCGGTTTTTGATACCCCTCCCACATTTAACACAAGGATGTGTCTCAAAGCCATTTCGCAGTTGTGCTAGATGTTTAAAACAGTACTCCCCAATGCATCTGCGAGGACACTGGGTTGTTTGGCCTATCATAAGCCATTTGCAAAAGTTTTGTCCCAACATTGTTTTATGTATACCACAACCTATTTATTTATTTAAATTGAAAAAAAATTCTGAACGACTTAAGATGCTCCTGCAGGAAGAGGATGAGGAAGATGATCTTACACTCCTAGCTTAGTTCCCTCACCGTTTCAACTCTAAACACTACTCACCTTTTGACTGACACATTTGGATCTTGATCAGGATTTGGCTGGGCGCTTGTGGATAAGCTGGGTTTTTTCACGACTTAGGTTTTTGTATGCTATAGAAATCTCCAAAGTATGATTTGACTAAGCGCCTATAAGCTCCTTTTCCACGACTTCGCTTTGGGCGCTATATGAATCTCGAGATTACGATTATACTTTAGCCGTCTGATTTGACTAAACACCTGTGAATAAGCTACTTCTTCCACGACTTAGCTTTTGGCTTGTCCAAATTACCAACCACGCACAGTGATTTTTACCCTTCATTTTCGTAGATAATTAAATATAGGCCTACTCAATATAAACTTTCTCTAATTGGTATATCAAACAATGGAGGGATCTCTGTGTAGCCTCTTGTTTTATAATATTTGCTCTTTGCTTGTCACAAAGCGCCACCTAGCGAAAAGTATATATACAAAATATATTTCACTGATTAGTCGCTAGAGGCGTCACAAAGCGCCACCTATCGAATGGTGAGCGAATCCCACAACCGACCGATTCCTCCTCCTGCCGTTCTCCTTCCCGTCTTCGCTCTCCCTCCTTCTCCCCTTTCGCCCTGACCTGTCATTCATCCATCTCTCCCCAATCTCGCTCTCCTTTCGGTCGCGCTATCATTCCTTCCCCCCTCCTTCTCCCTGCTTCCCCTTTTATGACACCCGGTCAGACTCTAATGTCAGTCCGTCAGTCTTATCTGATCTTGACTCCACATATTTCATTAGTGTTCTTTGCCTACATCAAATCCTAAGCAACACATAATACCTAATGTTAGGCCTACATAATAATACTAATATATATCTTAATCCTAAATCCCTAATATAATATCGTCCATGACTGTCACTACAGAGCGGCTTGTCCAATGTATCCTTTATCTATAGAAAGCTGATAGCCATATAAAATTGACCATGGTGCTGTATAAATTCCCTCTAATAAAGACCGGCTCTAAAAACAGTCTTGGTTTAAAGGTAATGCGTTTCTGAAAACAGCTCCGAGATTCTCGTGGTCTGTTCCACGAAGCGCATTGAGAGCTCTCTTTTCGACGGGAGAATGGCATGTCAAGAATGTTATCCTGGCAACGCTAGTGGTATTTTTAGATATGATGTAATTGTACTATAAATATTTTCCGTGGTCTTTGGTTTCGTTAAGCTGCATCGAGAGGTCCCGCCAGAAGAGAGAATGGCATGTCAAGAATGTTATCCTGGCAAGGCTAGTCCTATTCTTAGCTATGATGTAATTGTACTATAAATATTTTTCATGGCTGTTTTGGTTTCGTGAAGCTAAATATTCGAGTCTGCCCAATAGTTAAACTTCAATGTCTGGGTCAAGACTCGCCCTGGTGCTAAATAAATTCTCTTTTGCATTTCTCAGTCTTAATTTAAAAAATTAACACGTTTGAAACACAGGCTTGATGTGTCCAGAACCTGGAAAACCTGAAAAAATCCAAAACACTGACTCAATACGCTTAATCAATGGTTGTAGGCTGTAGGCAGAGTTCGCAGAAGATGGTTATGCAAACGTTAGGGTGGCCTAAAAAATATCTGCTGCTTCGGGAGAAAAATCAGTTTAACAAAGCCAATAGGCTATATGAAAAATACGCAATATTTCTGGGCCACCCTATTCTGCGCAGAGCCGTAGGAAAACACAGCCTACAGCCCGAGGGCTGGTAGTCCGCACGCGTCGCCTGTAGACACGCCCTGTTTCCGGCTTCAGCTTGAATCAGCGGCCTTTGTTCCAGCTGGCGAACTTTGACCTGCTCAAGCAACAACAAAATTTATTCCTATCGGCGGTGATTTTAGCACCAAAAGCAAGCGATGATTGTAAAATAAGGAAAACAACATTGATTAACCAGTAAAAAGACTATGTCGATACTAAAAGGCATTTACATTTTAAATATTTACACGGTTTCAATAAATCTATTCATTCGGTAAACATATAATTATAGGCCTAGGCATAAAGCGGATATAGAAAACAGAGCAGTCCCTTAAGCCAGCCTAAATATAGAGCGGTTTTTCCGCCAGAAACGCAAGCGCTGCTGTATAAATGAAACAACATTGGTTGCCTTGTAGAGACTATGTCATATATAATCCTAGTTTTAAAAACATTTAAATGGTTTCAATAAATCTACTCCAGATGTTTATTTTTCATAAACTGATTTTCATTCAGTAAAACATATAGGCCTAATCGGATAAATAAGAACAGTCCCTTAAGGTAGTCATGAATATTAAATATTAGCGACTTAATTTTCTTAGCCTCCGTATATGATGGTGGATGGCCAGTCGTCTCCCTCACCGTCTCATCTTCCCACCGACAGTGCACAGCTGGTGTACTCATTATAGCCGAGTCGGCTAGGGCATGCAGATGAAGCAGAAATCTCGAACCCATTTTTTCTACCCTGGTGGGAATTTGAACCCCCGACCTCTCGATTGAGAATTCACCACGCTAACCACTATGCCATCGAGCATTTAGACGCCTGAAAAATCTTACTGTTGCAGGTTCTGGTGTGGGTTGAGAGCGCTGCTGATCTAAGTGGGCGCTATATAAATGTTCAGTAAATAAATATTTATTTTTCCCCTAGCATAGTAGGGTATGGTTGTGTATAGGCCTACATGCATGCATACATACTGTATAAATATACTCAAGCTTAGTTAGACCATAAAATGTGAAATAAGCTTTAAATTTTAAAGGCCTGCAGATGAAACACTAACCTTCGCTCATACGTGGCTGCATCGCCTCGTCAAATCTTAGGAATATTCTTTGTTGTCGCTGACGAGGAATACGTTGACAGTTTATACAGTTTACCAAAACTATCGTTGATAACTAGTCGAAGGAAAAAATCCTTCGAAGAGGAAGTAGATAAGCCATAAGCCATTTTCTGTCTGACGCATATGACCGGCTTCAGCCGGATCTAAATGTATGCATTCATAGGGCTATTGCAGCCTGATTGCAGCGTGTATAAACTATGGCGCGCTCTTGCTGTCATAAACGCGGATTAGAAGATGGGTAGTATAGAGACGGCCTTTATATCAAAGGACTTCGATTGAGCCTGTTTTTAAAAAACTCTTAACACCATGATTCAAAAGACTTCTAAGCCATGATAGCCACAGACACTGCTTGGAAAGCGATCTGTGATAAGGGTCTGTGATAAGGGTCTGTGGGTCCTGTGGGCCTCTGTGGACGCTTTTTCTGTAGAGATAGTCTTTATATCAAGCAGCTTTTTGTAGCGCATGATTTCAACCCCGTGTTACCCATCTACTTTTGGTAACCCCACTTTCCAGACGAACGTTACGCCCCTGCCTATAAGCTTATTAGGCATGTACGTGGACGGGCGTAGTGGAGAAGAGCGTCTAAGAAGGGAACAAAGGCCACACGAAAAGTGTCCTTTAAAGCAGCGGTTCCCAAACTTTTCTGGGTCGCGACCCACTTGTGAATATCTTGGCAGTCTTAATGCCCACTGTGTAAAATTAAGCATTGTGTACTAAAATTTGCTTCGTAAATTGGTATCGAAATATGCGGATTTACGTAGAGCACTTAGAAATTTAAAGCATTAAAAAGAAATTTAAGTAAAAGCAGTTTACAATTTATTGCAATCCAGCTAGTAATAGCCAAGTCATAGCCAAATGTTTGTGCTGCAAAAAATAAATGTTTCTCAAAAAAATTTGGCGACCCACTTGCTAGAGCTTCGCGACCCACTTTTGGGTCGCGACCCACAGTTTGGGAAACTCTGCTTTAAAGTAAACATGTATAAGTAAACGCGCTGTTGAATATGCTGGTGCCCTGCGCTTGGCCTTCGAGTGGCCCTTAGAAGGTTGGAGATTACGACTTCCATTACGAATGTCTTCTGAAAACCTAATGAGATCTCAAATTTACTGTATGTCCAAATAATCTGTATAGCGCCCACTTGCAAAGTACACTGTGGTGATGTAATGGTTATGATAAGCGTGGATTTTCATAGGGCCACTTCAAGAGAGAGAGACTCATCAGAGGCGCACATCAGGGGGATGTGTGTAGGCGTTTCATCGTTTCACCACCAAACTACAGCCAGACTTCAGACCGAAAGCCTACACAAGAACTGGCTCGACCAAGCACACCCAATTTTGACACATACCCTACACAGGTCCAAGCACGCAGCAGTGGAGGCCTATCATATCTGAAGTCATCACGATCTTTTATCGGTTAGTCTGAGCACGTAGATGCGCTAGAGATAATCAAACGTCTATGACTAAATCTACATCTTATCTTGCTCTCTCTTCAGTATAGTTCTCGCGAGGCTGAGCAACACTCCACTGCACTAGGCGCAGACGCGCGTGCAACTGATAAAGGGTCTGAATACTGCTTGACTTCTGTACCTGTTTCCAGGTGAACTTGAATACAGGTACGCCTTTCTCATGTGTAGGCTTACACATTCACTCGAAGTGTTCTCTTATATGCTTGCGCAAAGCAGCGTTTTACTGTATAGAAAAAATCGAACGGCGACTCACTATAGAACGTAGAAAATTCGCCAGTAAAACTTTTTGTGGGAGTATTTTTCGATTGGATTTCTGGTCTCCCTGCGTTGTTGGAGATGCAACGGATATAGGCCTCCATACGAGAGCAGTTTCATCATAGTTCACGTAAGAGAAACTATTCTGTGAGTAATTAATTAACGTAGTATTGCGCTCACAGAACTGCTGCTTAAACTATAAGCCTACTACAACGATCGTCTACATTGAGTTACCCGGTACATCAATTTATGATGAACGAGAACCAGTGACATCCAGGACGACGAACATAAATCTCTCAGAGGAGCTTTAATTAAAGTCTGGCTGATAAAGGCTCACGGACGTTTAAAAACGCTTTAACAACGAGCTGCATTGGCTTCCCAGTTGCTTTTAGTACATTCTAGTCGTTAAAGTGTTGAATATCAATAATTGATGTAGGCCTACTGGGAAGTTGTGCCGAGATCAATCATTTCGGTTGAAGGGAAAATTCTAATCAACAACCCAACAACTTAATCGATCTCTGTGGGCTTCTTGACGACTTCTGACGGACGTCGAGGACAGTTTTTGACGCTGAGGACAATTAGATTCTGAAGAAACTGTTATGCGAAGGACAGTTTAGTGTCAAGGACAGTTTGGTGCCAAAACAAATTTGGTGCCGAGTACAATTTGACGCCGAGAAGACATTTTGACGCTAAGGACAAATTGACGCTGAGGACATTTTGACGCTAAGGACAAATTGACGCTGAGGACAAATTGACACGAGGGTTAATAGGCCTACTGCTTGTAGAAGAAAAACGCAACGCTTTGTCTTTTGTTCTTTTGAGGATCTTTTTCACTTGCAATCTATACAACTAGCCTACGAAGAAGTCGTATTAACTGCCATGGTCATCTGTTCTTTTGTTTCAGAAAGCCTATTGTCTGTTTCCTCAGTCAGTGGAAACCATGGCAACCGGCATCTTGTTCCTTCTTCTCTGTTCGATTTCTCTGAGTCATTCTCAAGACGGTAGGTATATCTGGGTTTTCTGTAGGAAGCTGCACGAACATTTTGAATGAGTAAAGGCATCCAACGATGCTCATACAGGTTGCGCCCGTAATCGTCGTGATCGTAATCGTAATCTCGAGATTATTTTCTACAGCGCATGTAAAAGCCAAGTCGCGAGAACCAGCTTATTCTACAGGCGCTCAGTCAAATCACAATTGATAGGCGGGAGGGGAGGTAAAATCGGTTTCAGGTCAATATCCAGAGGGGTCAGGCAGGCGGACAGTTAGACTTCTAAGTTGGATGGTATTTAGAATTGAAAGAACGAGAGAAGATCAGATATGCGTGGGTTAAACGTTAACGGCGTGCTCAATGCTCATAGCCTGCAGCGAGTAACAGAGTAGACCTGCAGATGTGTCGCCAAATGAGTCACAATTGTATCTTCCGTAGGTTTCATTCGTAACTATCTCTGGTTGCTGATGGTGGTAGGCACTGGTAGCAGCTGTATAGCAGAGATGGAGGACTATATCCTGCCAATACTCACATCGGTATTAGATATATAGGATTCTATATGGGCTCTATATGGATCCCATATGGGAATATATGGGTCCTTTGGAGCTCCATGTGGGGCACTGTGGGCACGCTGGCAGCGAGACAGTGTAGGGCTTAATTCAGCTGGTCTTCCCTCTACCCTTATGGCCTCTCATGATCCCTCATGACCCCAAAGCTTCCAATCCGGTGCACCACCCGGCTTCAAAGCTTTGCGATTGTGGTTTGAATCCAGGCTCGTCACGTGCTATGGACAAAGATCTTCGATAAGAGTTCTTCGTCAGCTCAGTCCAGAAGATATATCCAGATGAGGCGCTATATAAATTTCAATTAATATGACGGCGTGTTGTTGATTTTTCAGTGCGAATGCCTCCGAGTCTTGTCTTGGGACCAACAGCGTTGATTTATTTCAAAGAAACTGCGAACGTCACATTGCACTGCGATGGAGTAGGAACCCCTAAACCCACGTATGTAGTTAGCTCATTCTATACATGCTCTTCCCTGCGCCAATAACTAACTGGTGGCTGTTGCTATATAATATTTGATTAATAAGTTAATAAGTTCATAATGCAAGTAAAATGCGTTGTTTGTTCAATGAGGTTGCTGAGCGATCTTTCTAATCTAATGACTTCTAAAGCGCCGTTACAACAACAACAACAACAAACAACAACAACAACAACAACAACAACAACAATAAATTTCAGTGCTTTTTTCAGCCGGAACGCAGCGGAACGGCGTTCCGGTACCTTTTTTCAGCCACTAAAAATAATTCATTTGTTTTAATAATAAAAACAATAATTTAGTCATTTTTAATTTAATTTCAGTGTTTTGAACTGTTTTCAGTGTTTATTGAGGCCCCTTCCAACCCCCAATCCCGTTTTTCTCGGGATTTTAGCCCGCCCATAATTGTTCCTTTCCGGAACCTATTCTTCCGTTCCGGAACCTTTTTTCCCAGAAAAAAAAGCACTGACAATAATAATAATAATAATAATAATAATAATAATAATAATAATAATAATAATAATAATAATAATAATAATAATAATAATAATAATAATAATAATAATAATAATAATAGTAGTAGTAGTAGTAGTAGTAGTAGTAGTAGTAGTAGTAGTAGTAGTAGTAGTAGTAGTAGTAGTAGTAGTAGTATAGTAGTTGTAGTAGTAATAATAATAATAATAATAATAATAATAATAATAATAATAATAATAATAATAATAATAATAATAATAATAATAATAATAATAATAATAATAATAATAATAATAATAATAATAATAATAATAATAATAATAATAATAATAATAATACGATTTGTATAGCACCGTATCTCAGCCGAGTGCGAAGGAAAAGGTGCTGTACATTAGTTTAAAAAAATCAATGACAGGTATACGATACTTTAAAAGGATAGGTCTTGAGCAGTGATTTGAATGTCTCCAGAGATGTCGCATTCTTCAGATGGTCGTGAAGACTGTTCCACGAAGTGGGTCCAAAGACACAGAAGGAACAGTCGCCAAACCTCGTTGAAGTCCGTTAGACTTTTTGTAGTTGAGTTTTAGATGAGGACTGTAACCGACATCTGTTCCGGTTGTCTGCTACCCGAATGCAGAAGTCCGAGATGTAGTTGTAATAGTCGAGCATAAGATTAGTCAGTGCCTTATAGGTGATCAGGCACAGTCTGAATCCGCTGGCATTAGGCGATGGCGCTTCAACTGTAATCGCTATCAAAAACATGAGCCATTGTTACTTTAGAGAAGCCAGGTCGAAATGCGACCTTCATATTCCTATTCCTATATTCCTATTCCTACTCAAATTCTTACTCCTATGCCTATTCATTCTCATATTCCTGTGCCTATTTCTATTCCTACACCGAAATTCAAACGGGGGCGTGGTCGGATTGAATCCGCCTCTACGACAGACTATATATCGCACACAAACAAAGCTTAGGCGCTGCAGACCTAAAACGAAGAATTATTTATCCATTATTCGTAGGTCAAAGTTAGATGCAGACCACGGGGTACTTACAAATATGCTATATTTTTCATACATACGTACATACACATACATACGTATACATACACACGCATACATACACACGCACATACATACATACATATACAATTACACGTACATATATTTGTATACATACATGCATTCATACATACGTACATACATATATACATACATACACATATATACACATGCATATATACATACACATACATAAATACATATGGTGCATACTGTTGGTAATTCCATTTCAGTTACGAGTGGACAAAAAACGGTCAACCGTTGGCCGTCAACACCGGCAACATACAGCAGATGCTTGGCATTGGAACGATCGTCATCTACCCATGTCTATCCACTGACCAAGGCTACTACCAATGCATACTGACCAACAGCTACGGAAAGACCATGTCGAACATGACCTTCGTCCAAATGGCCACCCTTCAAACGTTTCCACCACAAACTGAAACGAACACCTACACTGTCGACGTCAACGGGAACATATGCCTGAAGTGTGACAAGATGCCGAGCATTCCAGACTCACGGATCTTCTGGAGCTATACCTGGTCTGGAAACCCTGGGGACCCAGTTACTCTCTCAGAGTCAGCGAAGATCCAGACTAATCCTTTCAATGGTCAGCATGTTACATCTATGAATAATAATAATAATAATAATAATAATAATAATAATAATAATAATAATAATAATAATAATAATAATAATAATAATAATAATAATAATAATAATATTAATAATAATAATAATAATAATAATAATAATAATAATAATAATAATAATAATAATAATAATAATAATAATAATAATAATAATAATAATAATAATAATAATAATAATAATGCGGGCGACTGGCTTCTGACTGGCTTCTGACGATCCCGGTGACAGCGTGCGGACTGGGGCTCAGTGACGAGGCCGTACGGGTGGCCACGGGGCTACGCCTCGGTTTGGAACTATGCGCTCCACATCTATGCCAGTGCGGTGAGACGACCGACGCCAGAGGACATCATGGGCTGGTCTGTAGGCGGTCTTCGGGAAGGGCGGCACGTCACTTTGCGATCAACGACCTTGTCTGAAGAGCCCTTGTGGGGGCAGGCATCCCCAGCTCTAAGGAGCCTCCTGGCCTCAGTTGGACAGATGGTAAAAGACCGGACGGGGCGACGCTGATTCCCTGGGCCCGAGGAAGATACATCGCCTGGGACGTCACCACCATACACCTGTGCATCCTCCTACACCCATCTGACAACAACAATAATAATAATAATAATAACACACCTTACTACTACTACTACTACTACTACTACTACTACTACTACTACTACTACTACTACTACTACTACTACTACTACTACTACTACTACTACTACTACTACTACTACTACATCTACTACTACTACTACTACTACTACTACTACTACTACTACTACTACTACTACTACTACTACTACTACTACTACTACTACTACTACTACCACTCTACTACTACTACTACTACTACCACTCTACTACTACTACTACTACTACCACTATTACTACTACTATTATAATCATTATCATTATTATCATTATTAATATAATTCAATCATCGTCCTCACAATCAGCGTAATTAATTGTTATCATCATCACGACACTAGTGCTTTAGAATTAATTGGACATTGGATGCATTATCTATGAAGAAAATACAGGTGAAAAAGTGAAAAAAATATAATAGTAATACGATTTATATAGCGCTGTATCAGAGCTGAAGCCGAATAAAAGGGCCTACATGATTTCAAAAGCAGCCACCTACTTCTCTTTGACGATGACATTTATAAAACTATTAAGCTATGAAGTAAATTAAAACTGTTAGTAACGACGCTGTTTCATAACAAAAACGCTTAGCTTTGCCCTCCTCGTCTATCCAGGCTTAGGTCTGGCACCACCAAAAACGGCACTGGCAGAGTTACATTCTGCAAATATGTATAATTCCCATACTCAACTCCGCCACAAGATGTGCCCCAACGAGTTTTAAAATTTGACATTTTTCAGAAATTTGTCAAATTTTATAACAATTGTATAAACTTAAATTTTTAACACGCTAACTGCAATAGCGTTTAAGCATTTAATTATGATGTATTTGATGACCATGCAAAATAAAATTAATAAATGATTGTATGTTAGCAATATTAAATAAACACTAAACAATAAACAATCCCAACAGACTATACATTGTTAATCACTGAGCTATGAGTCAATACTTATTTTATTCCATTGATTTAACTCGATTGAAATTCTGCTTTGGTATTAAAACAAGGCATTAGTTCCCGTGATTCCAATCTGGCAAGGATAAAACCATGTCTAGATGTTTGCCCAACCACAGTAGCAGATACCTCAGTAACAAGGTTTACAGAGCGCTCAACCGATTGTGTGTGCCATGGAAATTCTGAAAAATTCAGTCTTGGCACACACTCACCGGCAATAAATTCTACAAGATCAGTTTTGGAAAGTGTGCAAATAACCGATGGTTCTGTTTCTTTTACGTTTTGCCAATCAATTAAATCGATGTAATAATTTGCAACAAAATTAAGTTCTGGAATAGAAAATTCACGTAGGCCTATTCTGTTTGCCTGGTGACATTCATAATATCTCGATCGCGATTCTGCGTAGTCCTAGAGCACGAATATGCTTCCGAGTGTCAGTTATCATTCCAAGAAGGATGCTTGGAAGGATTCCAAAAAGCCATTTCGTTGTATTACCGGGTCATAAACAGCCTTAAAGACTTCCGGCAGGTAACGTGATCTGGTGATTGTACCCCAAAGGTGCATAGAACCATGTTTGCAGGAGTGTTTCATTTTTATGCAAAACCACATCGGAGCATACACTCCTACAACGCATGTCGCCAATGTTTTCAAATTGTCTGACAGGCATTCACTTGCAACATACAGACGCAGGATTCGATTAACCGTGGTTATCCACCTGGAGTACGACATAGCACCTGGATCACGCCTGGCCAGAGATTGAGAACAATATCCCTTTATCACTGCTTCACATATGTCAAAAAATACTTTTGATAAGTGCTAAGATCAATTGCGGTGACTTCCGGAAAATCAGCTTCAATTTTCTGAAACAAAGTAACTGGTAGTTGTTCACAGGTTTGCAATGGACTTGCCGATTGGCCCTGTAAATGCTCGTGGACCTGCAGCAACACCATCCATCCTACTCTGGGACCGCACCGACCATCGATGTTCGTCCCATATGAGGACGATCTTGCATGTGATCCTGTCCTCAGCTAGGAGTCAGTGCAACGTGTCTCGCGTATAGATCGAAATATGAGAATTTTGGTCGCTTAGCAACGACTCAGGCGACGAAGTTGAGGACGGAAGCTGTCGTGTCCAGAACCTTGGCAGTAGTCCAAATAAGTGTTTTGGTTTACAGTGATCGACCATGTGCATCTTGCTTCACGTATTTTATGTTTTATTTGACTAGCGAGTCAGCACAAAGAAATGGACAAGAATCACCTTGTTTTTATTTAAATGGTGCCACAAATGTCCTCTAACGATAGCGCTGTATTTTGTTGTGACGTCAGTTGTTTTGTGATAACAGGTCATCTTTGTCTGACGCACGTCCAAGTCGAGGACAGTGCTGGAGCGACGAATAAGGAATATATCTGTAACGCACAGAATACAATCTTGGACAGGACTGACCGCGGAAGCTATTCCAAGATCAACACATGTAAGTCAGTCAATGGCGATGCTAGTGCTGAATAATGGATTGCCTCGTCATCTTGGTCTCATTCGCAACTTACATTTATTTAAGCATCACTAATTGCGCTTTTGGTCAATTGATCTAAACAAGTAGAAAGGGTTCAAAGTTTATTCTTTTTTAGTTAAGGTAAAAAAACTTGTCTTACCAACATTGCCTGTTACGTATTTGATATGGTGTATATAATCATCCGCCCCAAGCATCATACAAAGTACATAGGTGGCCCCAATTATGGAAAACCTGATGCCCTATAGGCCCTAGGCAATGTCATATCTTGCAAAACATTAAGCGAAGAAGCCTATCCAGACTACGCCAGCTTTCAAAAACTTTAAAAGGCTTTAAAAGACTTCTAAATATCCGAGGCAGCATGGACTCTGCTGTAGGAAATTAAACAGCGTTTCTACTTGATTTGTTTTTCTAGCGAGCATTACTTCGCCGAGCTACGCTCCGTTCCTGACCTTTGGCTCGGCAGCTGCGTTGATCGGTTTGGAGGGAGATCAGCTCACCCTTCGTGGCTTCTTTTCCGGCAGGTATGCACACCATAATAGCTCTTGGACTTTTCTGTTATCTCAGCTAAGAAGCTTTGATAATTAATCAGATCTTAAAACAGTCGCAAACACAACAAGGTGTACGGCAGCACGTATACGGAGTATACGCTATGAAAACTCCTACGGGTTATCCAACACAGAGACTCAGAGAGCTTCAGAAAAGCTCAATAAGGAGTCCTTAGTCATCGCTCCGAAGTGTGTACAACTAAACAGTTCTGTCACTGTGATAAAGAGAGCCTTAAAAACGAAATTGGAAGACCAAAGTGCGACCGTACATGTACGTTACTTACCAGAATAACTTACGCGTACCGTACCGGTACGTACGTTATCGAAAAAAAATAACGTACGCGTACCGGAAGCGTACGTTAAAAAATGCCACAAGTTTACCTGATCATTCACAGTTTAGCTCTACGGTATTAGTCTCCCCGTACGCAGGTCTAGTTATTTACGAACGGTACCGAAATTTAGTATTACCAATAAAATGACCACTAGCACTGACGATCCTATAAAGTGTGCCGTAAAATCTTAATTATCTTCATATTATCCATTAGACAGAATATTAGCAATTTAAAATTTAAAAGTAGAGATCGCTAAAGCATGCATTTATACATGAGTGTAGAATTATCTGTTGCACTGGATATTGAGTCGTGCGTTAGGTTATTTGCTGCGTTATTATTTCATGTCAAACAGTCCGACTCCGTCGTATATCTGGCGAAAGAACGGCCAAACGGCTCCTCAGGATCGCTGGCGTGTGTCGAATGCAACGACCGGACTAACTTTAATTAGTGGAAGGCTGACTACAGAAGATGCTGGCGAGTACACCTGTCAAGCAACCAACACAATGGGTTCAGCGACGCTCACCATTCAGCTGACCATAAAAGGTCAGTTAAACACCGGATCAAACTCAGCTCGCTTGACCAGTTAGCTAACTTGGTTAGAGCTTACGTCCCACTCACCTCACTGCATGCATTTCCGGGTAAGCCTCCCGATGGTGGTTTGTTTAAGGGATTTAGCACGGTCCGTACACGAGGACTTTCAGTATCATGGCACCCACTGAAACGGGCAGCGGTAGTGAAGGATCTCATCCGATCAATTCACTGAAAAATGAACAGTGTCGAGTGCATCCGAGGGTCGCACTATCTAAAACGTGTACATTCAACTCAAAAGACGATAAGAAATCTTCTTCCCTCGTTTTTATTGCATAGATTTCCTATGTTGAGCGTTGTCTGGGTAGGCCGCCTACCAAATAGAAGGCTAATGTTAGAGTCGTATCTCTGGATTTATTCAGCGCCCGAAAGAGCTGAGTGTGTGGGAACCAGCCTACGTATCTACGGCGACAGTGCTTCGTCAAAGCAATCTCATTGAGGCATGTATGGTCAAAAACGGTTCCAAGTTCATCTAATAAAAATCATCAGGCAGATAGACAGCCAGACGGCCAGAGAAGAAAGAAGACAACGTACGACGAAGATGATGGCGACGACGATAGTAATGATGATTTTGATGAATGGGATGATGGTGATGATGATAATGATGACGACGACGATGATGATGACGATGATAGTGATGATAATAATGATGATGATGATGACGACGACGATGATGATAATGATGACGATAATGATGATGTGGGTGAACACTGATTCTCTGTCTGTTGTGATGACGATGACGGCGATGACGATTATGATGATGACGATTACGACGAATATGATGATGATGATGACGATGATAATGATGATGATGATAGGAGAAGGAGGATGAAGAAGATGATATGAGTGAACACTGATTGTGCCTCTTTAGCTCGTCCGGTCTTTCTGAACAACAACTTCCAACCTCATGACATGAACGTGACGGAAGGAGAAGCGGTCATCATCAACTGCGATCCATACGCTGTTCCGAATGCAACGATCACGTGGTACAAGGACAACGTCATGTTCACCGGTAAGTTTCATCCCTAACTCTCTCCTGCCGCTGCAGACGACGTAGGCCCTATATTTTGCGCCCTATTATGACACACTATGACAAGCAATAACGCGAATTATTATTATTATTTTTTTTGCACCCGAGGTAGTTCTGTTCCCTCGGGCTAAGAAACTATGTCCGAAGACTGTGCGGTGGGTGTCTGGAACCGTGGAACAACTCACTCGACAAGATCATGCTGCTCGAAGGTGCCTCTAAACGCGACGGCATTAAAGCGCTGGATGCAAAGTTATAGGCTCTGGAAAAGGTAACGGGTCTCCTTCGGGTCTCCCGTGCTTTGTGTTAGATGTCGCCCCAGGTCCTTAATAAATTCTATCCCATTGTTGTTGATGGGGCCCATGGTCTCAACTCTCAAAGGCCAATGGAACAAAAAAGTGGGTTGTGCTGAGCTGGCCGTACTTTGCATTCTTCCGGGTTGCTGCCAATTCTGCCGCTGCTCCCGCCGATGCCGATGTCACCTGCAGGTATGACGGCGCCACGGTGTCTATTACTGTTGCGTCCCAGACAAGACTGCGTCCTCTGCGCCATGGGATCAGTGTAAGTCTGTCCGGTCGCTTTCCGTCAGATCTCAAAAGACCGGGCGGCTCCTTGGCATTTGGGAATCCCGCTCGTGTAAGGCTGCGACTGACCAGGTCATTCAGTGCGGCATGTCTGGCGATCCTGCCAGGGCCCAGTCCACATGCAGGACAGCCCGTGTGACCCTTCCGCTGTCACCCGTGCTCCGGGTGACAGCGGTGATTATTATTTAGCCTACATCAGGCCTCTTGAGCAGGAACGAATTATTTCACGTTCCTGTTCCATGTGTTAAACTTTGTTTCTTGTGATTGGCAGCTGGTTCTCTTCCTCCGAAGTTCAGTCTGAGCCTCGATTCGAAATCTCTGACAATCTCCGGCGTCTGCAAGACTTGCAACGCGGGAAGCTCCGGAGATCTGATGAACATCCAGTGCAACGCTAGCAATGAATATGGATACGGTTTCGCCCAAGGCTACTTCAATGTATTAGGTAGGCCTATAACGAGACTTCATGTGGACATAAGCCATAGAAATATGTATCCATAATTATATCCTATATCCTTTTTAGACGTTTCAAATAATGTCCGTACCATATGTGAGTTATCCGAAAACAGTATACGGTATCGTGCTTATTAACTCTGAATTTCTTTAGCGTTTCAACAAAATTAGGTCGTTTAAACCAGCTCATTAGGCCTATCGGGCTTTCTTGTGCCATTTTCCACTATCAACACCGGTATCACAACTCGTTTGCTGTTGCCAAATGGGAATACCCTAATCCATCCAATCCTTCCAAAAATTCCCGTCCTCAAGGAAACCAGTCTTGGCCGCTCTTTTACCTCCTCTCTGGTCTGTCCGGCAGCCGGACTGGATCTTTCCTTGACATCTGGAAACCTCTCCGACACGACGAGGCACTCGTGAATAAACTGGTGCCTCCCAGTTTGGCTTTAGAGTCGAGCTATAGAAATTTGGATATTATCATTTCTACTAATAATAAGACGGGTTTATATAGCGCCATAGCACAGCAGAGGCCGAAGAAAAGGGTGCTTTACATGACTTTACAATGACAGTCGTATGAAAGTTTAAAAAGATATGTCTTCAGGTGCGATTTGAATGACTCCAGAGATGGCGCGTTCTTAACGTGGTCCCAGGATTACAAGACAATGACGGGGTGTGGTGCAACGTTGTAAAGGTGTGCTTGCGTTATGCTGATTTTAGTGGCTACGGTGATTACTTCGGTCGGTGGCAGTAGGCCCTTTATTGCTTACCAAAACGAAGTCTTCGACTGTCAGGCGACATCTGACGACAGCACTCCCGTCGTTCGCACTTGGTACTTCAACGACGTTGTTGTCGTGGAGAGCCCGACGGTCATAATTGCGCCCAATGGGTCACTTATTCTACTCATGCAGAACGAAACGGACGGAGGTCTGAGTCGCGTCGGTCAGTACAGATGCGTTGCCTCCAACGGATTCAGTCAACAGGAACTCATCTACACTCTGGATAACGGCAATGGTGCGTAACATCATCACCATCTTAATCGACCAAACAACAAATGGGGTAGAGTGAAGCAAGTTCTATTGTCATCATGTTGTACCCTTTCTTAGGCAGCATTCCTATTATTAAAGACCTGGTCCTGTGATTGGACGATCCTTCAGTCATCAGAGCCATGGGGATCCATTCCTACAAGTATTTACATAGGCACTAGATACATAGGTCCCATAAGGGAATGTGGGTCCTACGTGGGCTCCATGTGGGCGACGTGGCAGGAATGGAGCTTCCACACCCGACTGTGTCGGTTGTGGTCGTCCATCACTACTCATGGGCAGTATACAGTTACTACTGTAGTCAACAACTTGTAACTTTTAAACTACAATTAATTAGCCACGTTGAATTTAGTTCGTTCGCGAGTCAGCAGATTTGAGCCTGAAGCGCCAAGCAATTGCAGATTGACTTGCTCCAGTCCCTACATAGTAACTGTCTCAACTGCATATATGTGGCTCGAACCCATACCCTGGCGTTACAAACTGAGCTCTCTAACCAATCGGCTAAAAACCGTGTAACACGCAAATACGGTTATAGAGTGGTTGCTATGAAATAATATAATGTGATTATATTATGTATATCTGAATATTGTTAGAGATGCGGTAAAAACTGAAAATTCACAATAAAACAAGATTAACAGCTGTATAGGCTACATTTAGGCCTACTAAATGTAGCCTAATGTTCCAAGAAAATTTCCGGAAATATCTCGAACTTCCTCGAGACACTGCAATCTGACTCTAAGTCATGCTATTGAGTGTTCAGCCAATGTCACGTTTTTAACAGACTTACGGAAAATTTATTCAGCGTATTGACTTGAAATTTTTTAATAGCTTTTTGTCAACGTATCATATATGTAAATAGATGCTTACTCAGCATTATTTAATGTCCTGTTTTAAGGTGAAACTTAATAATCCGTTACACAACTGCTATCCAGCAATTCAATTCCAATATTATGACATTAACAAAACTAATTGCATTACTATAGTTTAAAATGGAATTGACTAATTTTCCAGATCTAGTTACTAAGTACTAACCATTAGGTAAACTACTTCAAGATTAGTTTAAAGTAGGCCTAGTTGTAAATACGCTAAGTAGCTATAGTCAGTGGTTAAATTCAGCCGGATATGTGATCCGCCATCTGAACTATGATATCCGCCACATAAAGGAGGAGAAAGTCAACTAAAGTGTTTTTGTTACAGTGATCGACCATGTGCATCGCCATCTTGCTTCACGCATTTGATGTTTTATTTGACTAGCGAGTAGATTCGCCAGATAGGTGTTGGTTTTAGATTTGTACAAATATGGAGATCCGCCACTTCTGGATGAGCAATTTCACCAGGTCTACTGTAGTTAAGGTATTACCAATTACTGTCCACGAAGCTGTAAGCTAAATTCTGAAATGTCGTGATGTTAGTTCAAATAATGCTAACAACTTCAGACTCCCATCAGTGCCATAATATTCAGTGTGAGAATGCGAAAACACAGCCAATACAATTTCTCCGGCAACCCACTTTCCGTGAGAATAGGCCTACTAAACATGTAGCCTACCTATACATAGGTCCAGTAATAATTATAATAATTATGAAATTTAATTAGAATTCACATATATATTTTTGATTTTGATAAATTGATTGATTGATTGATTGATTGATTGATTGATTGATTGATTGATTGATTGATTGATTGATTGATTAAAGACGCATCCCAATAATCATTGGTGTGGTTGTTGAATCGAAAAGTTTTTGTTTCTTTCATCTGCAGTTCAATCGGCTGGGAGTCTGTGGTGGGTTGGACTCATTATTCTACTGCTGCTCCTTCTGTTGTTGCTGCTTCTGCTTCTTTTGTTCTGCTGCCGAAACAACGAAGGAGCATCCTATCCAGGTATGCATTTCAGTTTCATCGTCAGCATCTTTATGGACTGCTGATTATGTCCGTTACCTGCCAGGCATGCGTGTAAGATCGCTCCGTTTGCGTGAGTTTACGGATTATTAACTGAGCAGTCGCTGACGATGAGTTTAAACGGCTGCTTTAGTTTCACTTATCTACGTTATCTGTAGGTCAAACGTTTTGTTTTCGTGTCAACTGCATGCAGTGTTTTAGCTGTTGAAAGAGCTGAGGGGTCGAAATTTTTAGATTACCAAAGTACACAAACACAGGTCAAAATCTAATGTTGTTAATACGTTGACACAAAACAACTGACGACTCAGTTTCCTGACCTTCTCAGTTATTTAGCTGAGGGTTTAGATGAAGAGCTATGGGGAAGGGTTTGAACCCCACTCCCCGTCAACTAAAACACTGACGGTGTTGATCTCGTACATTGCGAACTGATGTGAAGAAAATATTCTGGCTTCAGTTATTCTGGTCCTAGGGACATTTATGAAATGTGGACTCGATGGAGTTAGCCACAGAGTTGAGTTAGAATTACAGGTAGCGCTGAGTTAGATCTCGAGCTAGAGCTGAGTTAGACTTAGAGTAAGAGCCGAGTTAGATTTAGAGCCGAGTTATATTTTCTTCATGATCGACGACTGTAATTTGCGTTGGGCCTATAATTAGTTAATATAGTTTAATATAAGCTTCAAGAATTCTGTTTGGTGATTGCAGTGGACAAGAAAGAGCGAAAGAACGGTAACAATCCCGAAAAAGAACTCAAAGACATTGGCTTCCAAAACTACATGATGCAGTGAGTCACCGTTTGGAAAAATCTGTGTAAAATAAACGATGCAATCAATATCAGTATAATTAATTTGCCAAGAGAAACTGATTTCATGGATTTACTTTCGTACGCAACGTAGTCTTACAATTACTAACGTTGGTTGGTTAATAATTTGGTGTATGTATATATGTATGTATGTATGTATGTATGTATGTATGTATCTAGATACTTGATATAGCGCCTTTTAATACCTCACAAAAGCGCATCACGCATGAACATCTAATTGATCTAAACAAATGCGTTTTGAGTTTGAAAATGTTTGTCGCCCAAAGCCAAATGCAACAGTACGTAAATGCAATGGAAGCCTATTGCAGAAGGATGTCCTATATATATATATATATATATATATATATATATATATATATATATATATATATATATATATATATATATATATATATATATATATATATATATATAAGTGCCGAATGGCCTCGGTTAAAGTGCGAAAGTGCGGCACCTGCACATCTCCACAGTTGGAAAGCGCAACGATCACCGACCCGGTTGACTCTTAAGACTGGAACACAGAGCTCTGATGCATGTCAGGGCAGTGCTGACAACTGAGGCACGTGTCAGCAAGATGAGCTTCAAGAAAATTCGCTTCGCAATGGGCAGTCTGAATAACTTATCACGCGCACACACACTGTATTGCATCGTAATCGTATCGTAATTGTAATCTCCAAACTTCTAAAGCGCCACTCGAAGGCCAAGCGCAGGACACCAGCCTATTCACGAGCGCTACGTCAGATCAGAGGGGGTTCCAGAGAGTAGTCAATTGCATTGTATTTCAAAAGTTATAAAGCGCCTCTACACAGTGCCCACCAGAGTCCTCGGGAATAAAGGCAATTGTTTTAAGACAACGAAAAACTGTGGCAGGACCAGCAGATAGTACTGCAATGTATGGAAATATTTCAGCTTGTTGGCTAATACTCTGGCGGCACAGCTTAGGATGGATTGGAGCCAGATTGGTGATTAATCGGTTCAGGGGGCTTTCACCTCCGGACGATTCACCTCTAGGGGTATTCACCTCCGGACGTTTCACCTCCGGACGGTTCACCTCCGGACGATTCACCTCTAGGGGCTTTCACCTCTAGGGGCTTTCACCTCTAGGGGCTTTCACCTCTAGGGGGTTTCACCTCTAGGGGCTTTCACCTCCAATGTAAAATGAGACCTTTTGAAGAGATTTATTTACGCCGAAAACATAACAGACAACATACAAACTATGAAACTAATTATCACTAAGCAATGAAGTCAGGCAAAGTCAGGCAATAATCACTACGTAATGAAGCAGATTTCTTAGTGTCAACCGTTAAGTATGAGAAAGGTGGGCGATTGCTTGCACATATGTCAAAACGTCAGTGCTTCCGTAATGTAATTACTTCTCGTTAAGAGCCTACAATTTAGAAATTGTTCCATATCTTCTTATCTAAATTCATTTCTTATGCGCCTATGGTTAATAATGGTTAATTAGGGCATACAGTCACTGGCACGCGAATTGGTCTGTCCTTATCATCTGCCGTTATCAGGTTATTAGGTATCTACTTAGCTAGGTTCTAGAAGCTTTCATTGTCTTCTTAACTGAATTCATTTCTTGTGTTCGAAATCTGCTTCATTAGTTGCATAGTTTGCATGTTGACACTATAAGAAATCTACTTCATTGCTTAGCGATAACTAGTTTCATAGTTTGTATGTTGTCTGTTATGTTTTCGGCGTAAATAACTTGCGTAAATAAATCTCTTCAAAAGGTCTCATTTTACATTTGGAGGTGAAAGCCCCTAGAGGTGAAACCCCCTAGAGGTGAAACCCCCTAGAGGTGAAAGCCCCTAGAGGTGAAAGCCCCTAGAGGTGAATCGTCCGGAGGTGAAACGTCCGGAGGTGAAACGTCCGGAGGTGAATACCCCTAGAGGTGAATCGTCCGGAGGTGAAAGCCCCTGATACCGATTAATCGGCTGACTGACTGACTGACTGACTGACTGCATGACTGACTGACTGACTGAGTTGATTCATAATCGATTGTTCACTTGATTGATCGATTTCCATTGCAGATCAGGAGGTGGTTATGCTGACTCGACAAGTGGCCTGGCAGTTGTTTCGGCATCGTACGGCCTCGAAACGCAGAAACAGGACTTCTACGCCGTCGGCGCAGCTAGAGGAGGATACGACAACAACCTAGCGCTTGGCGTCGGCGTGAAGAAGGAAGATGGCAACAGCAGCAGCAGTGAAGATGAGAACGGTGAACATGGTGATGTCTTTCACAATGAGAAACAAGCGGCTTATACGCTTAACACAATCCAAGATGGTTTTAATGGTCAATATGCTGCCAATAATATGCACCAGGGCGCCATCGGTGGTCAAAATGCCAATAATATTCACCTGGAAGCCATTACTGGTCAACACACCACTAATGTTCACCACGGAGCCATCGGTGGTCAACATGCAAATAATATTCACCTGGAAGCCATTACTGGTCATCACACCACTAATGTTCACCACGTAGCCATCGGTGGTCAACATGCAAATAATATTCACCTGGAGGCTATTACTGGTCAACATAGCACTAATATGCACCAGTCGGGCTATACTCGCCAACACACCACTACTGATATTCACCAGGGTGCTATTACTGGTCACATGATATCCAACGACTTGTCCCCCGCAATTCTTGTTCCACAATCACTCGACAACTACCCAGAAAACTATATTGACCTGTACGCAGGCGAGGATGGTTACCCCAGATATCCGACCAGGTATACTAACCCCAATGACCGGGCCAACTCTGTGCGCAGCCATTCAAGCAATTCGTCTAGAGATGCCCCCGGATTCGATGCCTTCATGACCTCCGAGGTCTAGATGCTTGAACATAGGTAGAGGCTAGACCAGAGACATAACTTTGGTCTAGAAAGTGGGGGTACCAAATTTCGAATCGTCTTCCCTTCGCCACTGTTAAATAATTATAACGGCGTCATTTATATCCCAAGCATAATAATATTAATAAAAAAATGACAATAAAAATAATAATGAAGATGACGATGATGATGGTGATCATGATGATGCTCGGTAGGCCAATTGTTTTGAGTCCCGAATGCTTAAATGAAGGTCTTATTCCGAGAAAATAATAATGGCCATTGTTTCTTCTGGGTATGAAAAGTGAAGGTACGGTACCCTCCAGTCAAAAAAGTGGGGGTACGGGTACCCCCGAAAATTACGCTTATGGGTAATAGGCTACAATGTGTAAATTACGCAATGGAAGTGAACGAGATGTAAAAGCTGTCTTTCTTGTAAGCAATAATTATATTAAATGGTTTCCAACCTTCAGATATATGCGCCTTAGATGTAGGTCAATGCAAACTGATTTCGAGCAAAAAATTTGAAAGACAGCGACTTTTATACTGTATATACATATCAGCTTTTTTACATGAATATTGTTCTGTTTTTGCGCTGAATTCCTTGAGTTTGTAAATTGAGTGAGATATCGAGATAATGTAGGCTAATCTCTGCAATCTGTATAATACGCAGCTGCTGCTTTTGCTTCGTTTTTTACTTTGTAGCAGTTAGTCATCATTTTATAGGAAACACATGAGATTAGAATTAATTTCACTGAGATGCAAGGACTTGATCATATTTGCCGCACTCCATCTTTCTCTCTGTCTCTCCTGCTTGCGTAGTCCACCGCCCGATCCGACTCTTCATGATGCGTCTTTAGTCCATCTCATGTTCTGTTCTTTGTCTTCTTCTGTAGCCGAGAGGAGCCCGTTCCTGTCTCGAGGTGCCTCGAGCGTCGTCTAGCCAGCCTCGCATCATCCTCTTCCACATCTGCTGCTACTGCTGCTGGGCGTCATTCATGCGTGACACACTGCACGCACGCACGCATCTCCTTCGTGCCTTCTTCGGTTTCATTCACAAGACAGCAGCAATATGTATCCATGAATTCTTCACGGTTAAAAATATATATGATATATATCTTCTATATATGCAGAGGCGCGTTTTCTCGTAGGCGCACTAGGCGTACGCATAGGGCCCCCAAATCTCGTAGGGCCCCAAACGAATGAAAATATTATTTTTTAATTATAAAAAAGAACATTTCAAAAGAATTTTGAATTATTTTAAATATAACCTATTTTCTATTTTTTTACAGTTTAGCATTCATATAAAAGTATATTATTGTAATTTATATTTGCGTTGTTCATTTGGGCTAATAATTCATTTTTGTGCAGTTGTGCAAAATAACATAAAGTTCAGAAGAACCCCCAAAAATGTTTACGCATAAGGCCCCGTTTTCTGTAAACGCGCCTCTGTATATATGTATATGGAACGAGTTTCTCAAAAAAAGTATGGCTTATAAACATTAACTGTAAATCAGGTAGAGGACATTATCTGGACTAGATGATGGATTTTCTGTATGCTTCTGTTTTCTAATCAGGTAGAGGACATTGTCTGGACTTGATGATGGATTTTCTGTATGCTTCTGTTTTCTATCAGCTTTTGTATGATGGTTACATAAACGAAATAGTAAAATCATTTGTTCAGACTCAATTTCGTTTTCTACAACTAGTTCGCTATGTTACCTGAGGTTTGCATAAGTTCTCCTAACAGTATAACTGTGTTTCTTTGAACAAGTCAATTCTTAAATTGCATTCAATAAGCAGGCCTAGCTAGTACCTCGTTGTATCAGGAAAGGCTCCGGTGATGAACGCAGAGAAACTGTTAACATTTGGTCCACAGAGACGATATGCACATCAAGCCAATAATGTTTGGAAACGGACATGTAAATGTACACGTTTTTATATAGCGCACGCATGGCCTCGACCCTGCTTATTTTTCAATGAATTGATCGGGAGAGATCCAGGATCTCAGATACTTCAACACTGCTGCCCGTTTGAATGGGCGCCAACGTGAGCGGACATGTATAAGACCTGTGACCAAGAGAAGCGTACTGACTGGGACAGGGTCGGGGTTGTGTGAACCATTTGGGGAATAGTTTGCCTCAACACAACAAATCCAACTCTGGACACAAAAGAGTGTAACATCTCACATATCATACATACATGTACATGTATATGCTGTCTACTAGAAGAGGGTCGTCCATAAAGGACGTCCGCAAACTATGACCTACTTTGGACCCCTCCCTCCCCTTGTCCGCATTTGACCTCCCCACTTGCGGACGTCCGGACGCCTAAGCCAATTTTTATTGTCCTCATCATTTTTACAATTATTCCAGTTACTGTGCACGCTTAAGTGACAGTTCGGGTTTCATATAGCAGGATGTGCAGTAAAAAAAAAGCCTTTGTAAAGTCGCAGTAAAGGTTATAACATGCATGTGGTTTTAGGCAATCACTTCACTGACCTTTTCGTCTTTCGGGGAAGGTTGAAACAATGTGGTGTTTAAAAAACTATCAAATTTAAAAGTTTAGATCCGGACGTCCGCACTGGTCATAACCCTCCCTCCCTCCCTCTGTCCGCATTTCGATGACCCTCCCTCCCCTCATTGCGGAGTCCTTTATGGATGACCCCAAGGGCGTCGTATCCACAACTTGTAGTTTACCATTTCCTAAAAGTGTGCAGAGGGATCTTGGTAAGCTTTGGGGCTAAGTTCGAGCTTAAAAGGAGATGAAGCCCAAGGCAAATCTCAGATGGAGGCCATGGCAGAAATCTGCCCATGGATCCACCAATGGAAGCATCGATTATAAGACTATCGCCAGTTCTTGATACATCGAAAAGCATAAGCAACAAACCGCTGCTTCAACAGTCACTTCGTCCAATAAAATCAATCGAACACTTAATTGATATTATAAGAGCGTATGTACTGAACGCCTTTGAGGTTGTCCGGCACGTGCAATACCGGCACCATTACGTTAAATGGCCAAAACCACTGTACAAACACAACTCTGCAATTCATTTGCACCTCTTGCACTAGCAGCTTCAGTAATCACTTCCCAAAGGTCCCTAAATAAGAGGATAGTGTATCGAATGCCATCCGTCCTGTATCTCAGTTTGTCCATATACTTTAGTTATCCAGTTAGCATGCTCCATAAACACAGAGGAAATACAAAGGGAACTAGAATTGTTCTGTGGCAATGCTCTCATTGAATAAATTCACTGAAGAATTGGTTAGAACTATTGATTCGTTACAGAACATAAATGTAAGCATATATGCATGACATGTAAGTATATACATGCAAACATACATACATACATACATGTACCTCCAAGTTACCATTAACAAATATCATTAAGTAATAAGGAGATACAGCTCCTTGCATCTCTGTCAATACAAGTATGTGCCCTACATACCCACATACATGCATTTACACAAAGATGTTCAATTCCAAACATAAGCGGCTCCCTAACCTCCCATTGCCTCTATATATCATATTGAGATGTAGCCAGCTGAAGTCACAAAGTACAACCTATATATGCACTTAACAACTGTACCTAGCTTCCCAACAGCTGATCTTGGTGGAAACTACAATATAATGCTCAGCTCACGAGGTTTTAAAACTTCTGTTGTTGGGAAGAAGTCATAATTATCTCAAAGTCACTTCACCTGAATGAAAACTACCAACAAAATAGTTGCTCTGATCCAAATCGGAACAGAATTCTCTAGTCAATGCAAATTTCATATCTAATCTAAAATTTTCCTTTGGTCAGCATCAGGGCACGTCAATTCAAGCATCGGAGTCCACACAGACTGTCAAGCTGTAGATAGTATATAAAAATGGTGAGAAACTTCTGAACTGCAACTACTTGTTCACAAGGAAACAGCGCGAGGAATAGCAGAGCAAAAATTTCACATCCAGTATGCTCCAGCATTTTCAAGTACAACTGATGGTCACGGAGATCACTCAGACTTTCTGTGTTCGACTGTTGTCGACTACTGCTGTTTAAGCTGAAAAGCAACCAAAACATCATGTCTTAGTACAGATATCTGTCTAATTAAACAACACATCTCTGTAATGCAAACTGGCTTTGACTAATCAAGACTAGAAAAAAATTAGGAAGAAACAAAGTTGTTGCTCTGTAATAAGAAGATGTACCTTTCGAACCAAGATCTTTTGACCATTGTAGTATGCCTCGTGCAGCATCTGAATACAGACGGCAACATCATCAGCCGTCTCCATGGTAACCAGTGCAGCCAGGCCGGGATCTTTCTGCGACTTCATAGCACCGACTTTGCACTTAACAACCTTTTAACACAACACAGTTTCATTGCAACTAATTAGGAAACATTTTAACAAATCAAAACGGACACATTATGAGATAGCACCAAAACCTCTTAGCACATGATCTGTAAAGCAAAGAAATAGCTTCTCACCTGAAGTTTTAAGCTAAAAGATCATAGTACTGACCTTGCCGTATTTACTGATTAAAGTTCGGACATCAACGGCGCTGGTTCCCAATGGAAGATTACCAACCCAAATATTGTTTCCAGTTTCTTGATCATTCTTCGCTCCTGTTAACATCAAAGAGCAGATAAACAAAGCTTAAGAAATCCACAAACACGCAGAAAATAACTCAACTGTAGATCTAACACTATACCACTAAGCTTCGGAGTGTTTACTAACCGAAAATATGTATATAGCAAACAAAATCTTCACTGTAAAAATTCCAGATCATGAAATGTACATACCAAGTCCTGCAAGACAATGCTTCTGTCTGGTTGAAATCGAAAGAAGTCATTCAAAGGATCCAGAAAACAATGCACGTAGGTATATATATAATAAATATAATATTATAAACACATTATTGTAAAATTATATAGCGCCGTTAGAACCTATAGACTGCACTGATAAGTTCTTAAAATGTTGTGAATATCACAAATAATATTTGTAGACAAATAACACATTGTTGATAATTGATGTGCAACAATCTATTATAAGCTTGAGTTTGTGTTTCGTTTTAAAGCTTGCAGTGCATTTGTGAGATACTTATGACGCTATATATTAAGTGTCTTGATACATACATACTTACATACAACCACATAATACACACTGTGCTTCTAGCAGAGAGACACCACCTTAATTTTCTGCATATGCTCACTAATAATGAAATACTTCAAAATTTCGACTACCACCTCCAGAAACCTAAAGCCATGATTAGTGCTCAGTATGTTTTTGACTGTGTGTTGCATGAGAATAACACGGTACAGATTTAAAGTATCTCACATTCCAGACTGTTCACATTCACACATTTTCTCCAAAACAGTTCTGATGCCATGCGCTTTAATTGCAAAATAAAGGTTACATTACAAAAGACTTCAAATTTAAGAGCAAAACCATTGTGACTCATATTCTTAGGCAGTTAACTGAAGAGAATCTATAATCTGAGTCAGCAGAGTTTCTCCAGAAAATAGTAGTAAAACGGTTCAATAAATATATCACAATTACTGACTAGCTCCAAAAAACTAAGTCCAGCTGATATGCAAGTCCACATCGTCACATATAAAAAATAACAGCAATATCTCTATATATAAAAATCATGTTCAAAAAGTCAACAACGTTAGAAAACCATAAAAAAATATCGTGCTACGATGTCTTGCATTTTTAAATAAGGAAGACTGAATATATTTATCAAAAATTGCATAATTATGTAAGTACATGATTCAATTTTATCCCAGCCACTTCTGAGAGGCACTTTGAACACATACTAACCCACTAGAAATGTGAGAAATACTAGAAATTATTGCTTACTTTTATCAGATGAATATTGTAAACATTCTTGGCAGCATTAACTGCCAAGAAAGTTCTACAGAACACAAGGAAATTAACTGAAACACACTTACAACTGTCATTCATAGGATTACTGCCCTTGACTCTTCCTCCCTCACACCCTCTTCTTAGCATGTAATTGTAATTAGTAACTTCTATTGCGCTGGTGTCTAATGCACAAGGCATCAACCGATGGCGCGTCAAAACCAAGCCGTAATCAGGTCAATATCTAGAGGATCAGCCCACAAGACAGATAGGCAGTCTATGGTGGACAAGCAATCCGAAAGAGGTAAGTTTAAAGTTGAGAATGAAATGACACAAGTGACTGAGCAGAGAGCACAGAAACAGGGAGGGAGTTCTACCCTACCTAACAAAGTGGAATGCACTGGACTGTAAAGCCCTGAGATGTCTGTAATGGACTCTTTGCAACACATTAAACCTCTGCTCGACCAGCTTCAATGACACCCTACCCACCACAAAGAAATCCAAAGATCAATTCACCTGCAGCCGTATCTTTTCCCGCGGATAAAGACTCGGAGGGCTTCGTGGGCAGTGCTGACTTTGGAGTCAAAGCTGATGTAGGACCTGTCATCGAGAATTTAAGTCTTGGTGCCGAATATGGTGTTAAGCCGGATGACGTCGAATTGAGAATCGGGCCCTTCGTGACCGTTGGCCTGTAGCTGACCTTCGAGTTCGACGAAGCGACGTCAGTTTTAGCTACAGAGGGAACGTTCTTGGGAGACTGCTTGGCGCTAGGCAACGACTGCGGAGGAGGAGGAGGAGCTTCGGAAGTCAAAGGAGGCGGGGCATACTGTTGATTGGTAGTGGACCAGGAACCTTGTGACTGGTAGTGTGAAGAATCTGTCTGCGGAGTTCCCGGTTGGTTCCATCCCGACATATAACTGCTGTACCAGGCGGAATAATTTTGCCACCAGTTGTACCATTCCTGGCCCTGTTGTTGCTGTTGTTGTTGTTGTTGCTGCTGCTGTTGTTGTTGTTGAACCATAGGATAGGCAGGCCCTGCAGTGGGCCACTGGCCCCATTGTCCATAATATGATGGCATGGTCATTCCACCATAGGGCATAGGTACACCATATGCCCCTGGTGGCTGCATCATTCCTGGATGTGGTGGCATGTAACCTGAAGGTGGCATACAGCCTGAAGGTGGCATACAGCCTGAAGGTGGCACACTGCCTGGAGGTGGTAAAGTCCCTGGCTGTGGCATGTGGTTTGGTGGCGGCATTCCATACGACGGCATGTTTCCGCTGCTGGAAGGATCATAATTCGAATGTGAGTAATTCACTCCAGATCTCATGAGAGGCTGCGAACCAGAAGGCACTCTGCCTTCCGAGTACATTTCACTGTCATTGTTCTGGCCGTACCAGGAAGCCTGCTCATCGACAGGCCACTGAGCCTGTTCATCCCTAGCCCAGTGGTCATCTCTAGACCATTGGTCATCTCTAGTCCATTGAGTCTGGTCCTCCCTGTCCGGTCCAAATCGATCGTGTCTTTGGTTGTCTTCATTCTTCCAGTATCTGCTTCCCTGGCCGGGCCAGCCTCTTCCCCTACTTGCGCCTCTTTCCTTGGAGAAACGGTTGTTGTCGGTCCTGTTCTTGTCGTACGCTTCATCAGACCACGTAGCACCATCTTCGTCCGTTGCGGCATCTTCGTCCACTATATCCATATCCTCGAACGGATCGTACATCTTCTTCACAACTTCTTCTGTTGCTGAAGCTGATGTGTTCGCTACGAGCTCTTTCGTTTGAGAAACGGATTCTCCTGCACACTCTACGGCAGTTTCTGTTCCACGCTGCAGGGTACTGCTACATTCGGCATCACCACCTGCCAACAGCTCGCTGCTCTTAGTAATACCTCTATCAGTACTTTGAGGTAAGGCTTCTTTAACACTGCTCTCTTGCGTCACGGTACTTTTGACAACGCTGCTCTCTTGCGTCACGGTACTTTTGACAACGCTGCTCTCTTGCGTCACGGTACTTTTGACCTCTGAGACCGTGTCAGCTCTGCTCCCAGATTCAACAGAGCCAACTAAACCACTCCTTTTGACTGGAGTGGCTTCGTCTGTGCTCTGTTCACCGCTAGGGAGAATTTCAGACTGTTTGGATTCAACATCAAGCTCCTTGATGCCGTCTTCTGTTTTGTCACAAGTCTTATCAGATGCTTTGTCTTTTTCTGAATCGATATTTAAATTTGTTTGATCCAAGTTCAAAACGCTCTCTGCTTCATCTGCGGCTGACTCGTTTGCTTTGCAATCAGCCACAGTCTTCATAGTTTCATCTTTTTCTTGCGATGATGCTTCACAACGGACCTGATTCTGATTATCGCTTTCATTTTCAACAGATGACTCACCTTTCTCTTTCACTCTTAAAGAACTTTCTGAATCTGCAACAGAATCCTCATCATCTTCATCCATCTTCTCTCCCGACTGTGAATCTTCATCTCCTAAGTCATCATCATCATCGGACATATCTTCAGAGCCACGGCTACTTTCGCTGGCTACTAGCTCTCTTCTGATAAGGTTATCGATAACCATTGAAATTTCAAAAGGACTCAGGCATTTCTCGCCACCCATGACGTCAGTGTGGCTGAACTCAGGATCCTCGTGTTTGATGCCAGATTCCGGCAAAATGACACCCAACGGAGGAGTGCCCCCAGACTGCTGCTGCAATTCGGATCTATTTTCTGCAAGAGCCATGCTACCTGAGACGCCTTCAGCCACCTTGACACGATGGTCATCGCTTTGAAAAGCAATTAGCATTTCAACACAAGGATCACTTGAGGCTTGGATTGTAGAACCATTATCTGGAACATTAGCATTCCCAATGCATTCCGTTGACTCCACGCATTCCGGTTTGGTCTGACTCAACTGTGATACAGTCACCTCCTTCTGTTCACTTGAGGCTGGGATTGTAGAACTGTTATCTGGAACGTTAGCATTCCCAATGCATTCCTCTGACTCCACGCATTCCTGTTTTGTCTGACTCAACTCTGATACAGTCATCTCTTGCTGTTCACTTGAGGCTTGGATTGTAGAACTGTCCTCTGGAACATTAGCATTCCCAATGCATTCCATTGACTCCACGCATTCCGGTTTGGTCTGACTCAACTCTGAAACGGTCATCTCCTTTTGTTCACTTGAGGCTGGGATTGTAGAACTGTTATCTGGAACATTAGCATTCCCAATGCATTCCATTGACTCCACGCATTCCGGTTTGGTCTGACTCAACTCTGAAACGGTCATCTCCTTTTGTTCACTTGAGGCTGGGATTGTAGAACTGTTATCTGGAACATTAGCATTCCCAATGTATTCCATTGACTCCACGCATTCCGGCTTTGGCTGACTCAACTGTCCCTCTGAAGTAGTCATCTCTTTCTGTTCACTTGAGGCATGGATTCTCGGAGAACTGTCATCTGGAACATTAGCATTCCCAATGCACTGCATGGGCTCCATGCATTCCTGTTTTGTCCAACTCAACGGTCCCTCTGATGTCATCATCTCTATCTGTTGTCTACATTCCGTATTTCCCACCACGCTGTCCACACTACTCAACTCTTGGGGCTCATGACAGTCATCGAACTGGATGTCACTAGTAGATGGATTGTTCTCAACCACAGAAGAATGAGGTTCTTCGACACAACAGCGAACTTCAGCCACTCGTGCGCCTTGATCTACATTCTCCATTTCAGCGACATTTACTGAAACAACTGGATTTTTGACAAATGCTTCACCTGAGAGACCAGGCTGACCCCCTGTGGTCACCATTTCAGACACCTCAAAGTCGTGGCTATTTTTTAAACGCTTGGAAGCTGGCTGATTGCTCTCACTTGACTCCGAAACTCTCTTTCCATAACTGCATCCATCCCCAGACTCTTGGTTGATGAAACTGATCAAAACATTCTCTGATGAACGATTCTGCAACCCCTCTCTACTAGTGTCATGCTCAACCAAATGAGAATCACTTTTCAGATCAGAAACCAATTCACAGGCAGCAATCGTAGCACTACTTGGTTGAGCAAGAAGATCAGAAACAGCAGACGGCTGATTCTGAATGTCAACTCCAACGTCGTTTGAACTGGTTTCTGAACGCTTTCTTTCCGATTGACATACATCAGTTTCCATACACCAATTGTTCTGGCTTTGGTCTCTGAGATCAGACTGAAGATCGAGCTGTTCGGAAGTTGTAAATGTTGATTCTTCACTCACAATGTCACTTCCAACAGTTCCTACAGCGCCGTTATCCATTTTCTGAATTGTTTTGAAAAAAGAAATCGAGAAGAAGCAATTTCAGTAGCTCGTTCTTCAACTTTTCGACACCTTATATCACACCTGCAAAACAACACAAAATATGATGACAAAAACTCAGAAAACCACTTTCATTCTGAAAATGAAAACAATTGCAAATGAAAGAACCCTTCCACTTTGTGCATCCATACTAGAACTTTTGTTCACATTAAGAAACACTTTCAGGACATCTTTTGCTATTACATTCTGTCTATGCAGTGGCAAGTACTATTCATCTATACAGGTCGAATCTGATCGAAACCTGGAAACTTTATATAGCACTGTTATTGTGTAGCATACGACAACAATAAACGGTCAATGATAAGCAAAACCACAGCAAAGGCCACAATAGATTGGACAAAACCAGTGAAGCAGGATGAGGCACAGAGACGGTAAGACAAGCTAAGAACAATAAGCAATCTGAAAATATTACACTTCTGCCCTGAACAGCTTGAACTTAATAGAGTACACCACAGAGTGGACTAAAACCCATAACGACTTTCAAGCCCTTGGACCAGCAACCAAGGACTGATAACCCAGTACCCTGTTCTGGGGCGAGGCACAAGAGCTAAGCACCAACCTTGTGCAATATATGTGAATTTAACGAATAAAACGACATACAAGTTGGTTGGCCATTGTGTTTTACTGTGTAAACTATGAGACATGTTTTAATCTGGATTATTCTTTCGGAAGCCAGTTTAATGATTGCAGTATGGGGGTGATACACACGCGGTCATTGTTAATATTGACCCTTTGGATCTTGACCTGGAACCGATTTTGCTTAGACTACGCGCCTGTGACTAAGCTGGTCCCCGCGACTCCCCTTTTTGGACGCCGTTGAAATCTCGAGATTACGATAGTTTCTGAAAACGCGTATGAAGGGCGATATGCCGCACTGCAAGTGATCAAATCAGAGTGCAAATCAAACCATCGTACACTCACTGGTAGCCGAAGCAACCATCACAAACGTAACTCGACAATTTCTTAGCGAGAGCGACCGAGATTAAAACGATAAACGTTAACTTTTATCTATATTTGTTATTCGCACACACCGGAAACACTGAATTCTCATGTTCATCATTGTTATTTAGCGCCATTACATTATCAACATTTTAAAAACATGACTTTCTCGACAACTTTTAATTCCTAAATGTTTACTTTTCGGCTCATATCATACTTTCATTTTCTTAAAAAAAGTTATTAATCTTCACAAACGCATAGAAGAAGACATAAAAATTTAATAGAGCATTGTGTCTGCATGCTTTGGTCAGCAGTTACTCACAAGTTGCAACCGGAGGACCCACCGAATTGCGCTCTTGCAGAAAATTTAAGTTATCTTAATCGTAACCATGAACTCGGCAGTTCTGAACAGTTCAAAAACATGTCATGGGAATCAGCTTAGTCACAATCGCGTCTTTGGTTTTGATCCAGAATGATCGTAATCGTAATCGTATAGGCCTACTCTCCAAACTTCTAAAGCGCCACTCGAAGGCCCAGCACAGGGCACCAGCCTATTCACAAGCGCTGCGTCAAATCAGAGTGGGTTTTTCAAAGAGTAGTCCAGAGGAAGGCCAAGTCCGGTTTTCATGGGGCGAATGCACAGAATCTAAAGACTGTGTCTACCTGATCTCTTTGGATCTTGACCTGGAACCGAGTTTGACCCCACTTACCTGCTTATCGAGTTTGTTTTGACTAAGCGCCTGTTTATAAGCTGGTTTCTGCCACCCAGCTTTTGGGGCGCTGTAGAAATCTCGAGATAACGAGATGATAAGAAAGAGCTCCGCTGCTGTTTTCGGGCAGTGCCAGTCTGAAGCTTGGATATCTATGATGGCGAAAGTACTCATGTTCTCATTTTGCCAGCGTCGTCAAACATTAACTAAGACAGGCGCAGCGGTAAATGACATGGAGATACTTTGATTTTATCAAAAGAGAAAAAAATGCGTGAGCCGGGAGTCGAACCCGGGTCAATTGCTTGGAAGGCAACTATGCTACCGCTATACCACTCACGCACAAACGATATGGTAAGCAAACTAGCGTTATTTATATTAACTCTAATTTCTAATAATTTCAATAATTTAGTTATCATTTATTTGATCTGTATCTGATGCTATCTTATTTTGTATACACTGAGCAACACTGTGACGACTTTTGTAATTTTTCTGCTACTTGCCACAGACTCTGGAACTTTTACCAGCAGTCGACACCTGTCGATTGGTTTAATATGTTTTGCAGTGCGTGTAAAGATGGCGGCGTCTCTAGTGCAATACGTGGTTGTACGAAGCGACTTGCTGCACGCTTTGCAATGGCCGACTGGGGCCGTAATAGCACAAGCTTGTCACGCTTGTTCTGCTGTCATACATCTCTTTCATGACGATCCAAATACGAAGGCTTATACTGCTGACTTGGACCGAATGCACAAAGTCGTTCTCGAGGTAAGGGTCAGTAGTCTTTAACGACACCATTGGCTTTTTAGTGAGCCGACAGTCACGCTGCCATCGTAATCTCGATATTTCTACAGCGCCCAAAAAAGCGGAGTCGTGGGAACCAGCTTATTCCCAGGCGCTCAGTCAAAACTAAAGCGATAGGTAGGTAGGGTCAAAATCGGTTCCAGGTTAAGGTTCAAAAGTTTCAGACGGGTACGATAGATGGCGCTTAGAATTAAAGCGGCGAGTGAGGTTGAAAAGGACGAATCAGATAGAATTTGAGATAAAGCAGTGTTTTCAGTTTGAGTGTTCAGTTTGAATGAAACACCTGCCATGACAAAGACTTATTTGTCCCTAAAGTTGCAACTCTAGCTTCTTCACGTATTCCGTACATATATAAGTAAGTAAGTAAGTAAGTAAGTATATCCTTTATTAATCCAACTGCTAACCGCATTTTGGTTTACACATGTATATCACGTCCAGATTAAAGTACTAAGGCCTATATTCCGGTGAAAATCATCCTAATTATGAAAGATTTACGAGCTAGACTGTCAGCAGTCGGGAGAACCCGATTATGAACACGGGGTCGCAAAGTATAACCCGTATGCTTAACAGGAGGTAATAGCACATGAAGCACATGTGTAGGACATGCAAGGACGGTCGTGAAAAGTTTAGAATCAGCAGTACGGATCAATTGTTCGAATCTAGGGTAGTCTACAGGAAGATAACCAGCTTTAATCAGTCTCCTAAAAATTGCCTGTAGTCTCTCACGTCCCCTCTGGCCTCTGCCCCACATAACCCCACCAAGCGGACGCAGCGTACGTCATCCTCGTCACTGCGCAATGCAGTTTCAAATGAACTAGTGTGCAAGTTTTGAAATGTGGATAATTGACTGAAAAAAGCTTATAATGCTTGGACCAAAGATCTGAGTCATAGACTTCTGGACTGTGTTACCATTACGAATCGTATTTGAAATTGCTTGTTCGGTTTACAAACAAGCATGGGCGGCGATCACGGGGGGGGGGTAGAGGGGGACAAGACCCCCACCTTTAGGAGTGGGGGACACACGATACATCGGACCCCCAAATTTTGAAGAAACACCAAAAAAAGGTAAACAGTTTTTCTCGCGCCTTTTTTTAACCAGATCAGTTCAAAACTCTTTTTTGACCAGATCAGTTCTAAACTCTTTTTTGACCAGATCAGTTCTAAAGTGCCCCCCCCCCACCTGTCAAACAAGATCACCGCCACTGCAAACACGGTGGTAGGCTGTAGAGAATCTTTCAATGACAATAAACTCGGTTGGCTTCGTTGTTAACAATTAACCTGCTTGGCTGGAATCATTAGACGTAGACAAAATAAATACGGTTAACATCCTTTAGCCCAGCCGATTATTGGAGTGGCATATAAATTTCCATAGCAAATATATGAATATATTAAAACTTTTGAGAGAGACATATGTTTCAGTTGAGTCTATTTTTATAAAGGTGTTGAAATGCTTTTAATTCTGCTAGCATGTTTGTTAAATCCTTCAAGCAATATCAAGTTGGCACAATCTTTCTGCCACATAACATGAAGATTTGTTTGACCTAAATTGTAATTAAATGAACCACTAAGGCATAATGTTACGACATCGGTATAAATGGTGGAAATGTTTTAATTTCAGGCAAAGGATGAAGACAGTTTAAGGGCGTTGTCCACAACATTGCAAACGCACAACATAGATCACAAGCTATGGATAGAGCAGCCGGAGAACTATGCCACCTGCCTTGCAACAAAGCCCTATCAAAAGCAAGACATTCAGCAGCACTTCCGACAATTTAAGCTCTTCAAATGACGTTTTCTGTAAAGATCAACAATGCATTTTAGATGCAGACTAATTTAATCTCAGTGCTGATAGGTACATAGGTCAGTGTTTTAATTGGTATTGGGGTATTAAAATCATTCAACCCATAGCTCTTCTTCTAACACCCCGGCTAAGTAACTGAAAAGATATTGGGGGTCAAGAAATTAAAATATCTCTGAGTTGTGTGCAACATGTTAACAACATTAGATTTTGACCTGCATTCGTGTATTTTGGTAAATCTGCCAAAAAAAATTACCCCCAGATCTTTTAGACAATTAAAACACTGGCCTCTCTTATCACTAGGGTTTGTCCACACCTGTTGAGTAGGAAATACTCCTAAAAATCTTTTCTATTTCAACTCCGTGACTGTCTTTTCGATGTAAATGTTTTTTGCACCAGACCCTGACAAATAAAGAACTGTCACAGTTTCCACAACATGACTTGAATCAACACAGCATTGACAAGCAGTGCCTTGTCTGAAACAATGAGATGACAAAAAATGTGGCGAACAGCACAAAAAATCAGAATGTCCTACAGCTGACCATTCCAAAATGAGACGCATTGAAATTGTCATGCCACTCCTTCCCAGCTAGCCTTTGAGGCAGCTTTGCATACAAGTGTTAGGGACTTCAATTTCTTTGCCTCAGCATATGAGGGTGGTGGCTAGTCCTCTCCCTCGCCTTCTCATCTTCCCACTGACAGCACACGGTCAGTGTACTCATTATTACCGAGTTGGCTAGGGGTGCAGATGAAGCAGAAATCCCAAAACAAATTTCTGACCTGGCAGAGATTTGAACCCCCAATCTCTTGGTTTACAGTTCGGTGCTCTAATCACTAAACTGTCGCACACCTTTGAACTTGAACATAGTGTCACGTCACTGAAACTGGAATGACCAAACAAAAGGGTGAACTGGATCAATGGATTCTTGTCCCATTTTTCATCCTTTATCCCTTCTTGCCATTTACCTTTTTAACATTCTGAAGTACAACCAGTGTTGCAAATTACTTGACATGCTCCATTATGTGCAAGGGTTAGGATCATTTATTTCTCTATCTATCGATAACAACTAACGCATCTACGAACTACACTGACCACACAGAGTGAGTATTTCATAGAAACGTGTGAACAATGTCAACATAGAACAGGAGGAGGCTGATCAGCGTCACTACGCCAAACGAACATCACTTGCGAATACACTGAAAAAATCCTCACAAAGACTCAAAACAAGCAATTATAAAAATAAACTGTATAACGAGAAGCGTTCTGAAATGTTAGCAAACGTACGAGCACACACGGATTTTAACACCGTGAAGAATCTAACGTCCTATAGACGTCGAAAGAACTTTATGTACTGCGTGTTGTTCTGGGCAACCATCCTGGTCTACACTTTCAGTCTATTATGAATGACAAACACTGGGCTGGAAAATAATTTGTGCACCAAAATATCCTTTTGGAAACATTAAGAACAGTAGAACACATGACTAATTTAAAGTAAAGTCGATGGTGCATCTACATTTGGAATCATGCCAAGAACGAGTTGTTGATCACGTAAAACCTTGATGAAATTTTTTGTCTGATTGTGGACTGTCTTATCATTTGTGACATTCTACCCAAAAAAAATTTAATTGCACCACAGAAGATTAAATGTGATTGAGCAGTATGATGATTCAACAATCGCTTTAACAAAAACATCCTGTTTAAAAAGTAAAAATACAACAATATTACACACAAATGATTAAACATTGACTAGTTTCTTCCAACCTTTTATGTGCACACTAATTATTACACAGCGTAAATGTTGCTTTTGCAGCATAGACAAACTTTCTTCGTATTTTGCCAAGAAATTGTTTAACTCTAGAACCCAGTTATTCTACCAGAGAGAACTAGTTTGTCACCAGAAATGGTTTAAATGTAGCAAACATAAAATTTCCTACTTGGTGTCTACCAAGCTGCTGAAGCAATTGCTGACCAGCCAATAACTACTGTACCAGTTTCCAAATTCTAAGGCTCTTTCGGTCTTTCCTCACCGAACACCAATGTTACTCTGTAATGTTCCAAATTAAAAGCTGTGTAAAATTACAATTACTTTTTCAGTTTCTGGAGCTAAAGTTTGGAGTTCTTGTAGCTACTTGTTTTGCTCAGACGTCTGTTTCAAATTGCTTGTCCATCATCGGGTATCTCTCCATCTCGTAAGACTTTTCTTCTGGAGTGTTGACCTGGTTACGGCTTGGATTTGGAGTGGCATGATGCCTTGTGCATTAGACGCCGGCACTCTAGCTATAAATTGCTAATTAATAATAACTTTGACGTTTATGCTTTCATATGCATCTTTTGAGGAATTTTGAGCAAAAGCAAATGATAAATCTTCTTGAAATATCAACACCATAATGCAAAAACAAACGGAAGAAGAGATTCAAAGAAACGTTCTACATTATGAGCAGCAAAAGTATTGGAACCACCAGACCACGACGCTCTGACGGGAAAAGGCATGACACAAAATGTAAACAACATCCAACATGAGGTGTTATGACGGAGAGTTCAAGTCGTCCAGAATCTGGCCGCTGGAAATCGGGGCTCTTCCAAATCCCACGGCTCCGGCGGCCGAGGGCATGTGTGCACTGACGAGAGAAGAGTTTGTAAACAGTTTGTACCAGCCAATTGCCATGCTGGACAAGTCAAGGTCATCCAGTTTGATTTGAGCAACACCCATGAACACTTTGCGGTCTGATCGCCCGTAGTCTCCCCAAACAGTAACCTACAGATTAAAAAACAGAGTACAGTATTTTCTGAGCACATGAACTTTGTGGGAAACATGGTGGTCGATTGGTCAGAGCGCTCGCCTTGTAATGCGGAGAGTACAGGTTTGATCCTCTTTCCTGAGATGGTTACTGTGTAGGGACCTTGAGCCAGTCCTTTACTCACAACTGTTCAGCGCCATCGATTGATGCTTGGTTATTAGATAGTTATGTTTAATAAATGCATAGTAATGAGGCTACATCAGATTCTTTCAAAATACTTGGTTAATTAGTTTTAATGTGCTAAAAATGGAAGAAAGATTGCTCTCGGCAGCTAAAGGAAGGTGGATACTATTTGGGAAAGGCAAAATATTATCAAATGCAGATAAGACACCAAACTTTCTAGGACAAGAAACATTTAGTATCATCTGGATGCCAACATCCAGAATGAAGTCCAATCCTCTAATTTATATAATGCCACTAGATAATGAATTGGCATCCAAAGCATCACTCCCTATTGCCATCTGTGTTAATTAGTTGGCCGCAGTGCATCATCTCTTACATAATTGTCTCAGGTGGCCCTGGCTAGCGGGACCTTCGGCCCCTTTTAGGTCTCCTGGGTAACCCTACTAAATTTATAACAATTGCGACCTGTTCAAAGTTGGTTACCAAATAAAACATATTATGTTATATGTTATCAGTGTCACTGATAAATTCAATATTAAGAAAGGGGTGAGACAGGGATGCATTTTGTCTCCATTCCTGTTTAACTTATACGCCGAAAGAATAATGAGAATGGCGGAAATGGAAGGGGCAAAAGAGGGAGTTAAACTTGCGGGTAGGACATTGAATAATCTTAGATATGCGGATGATACAACACTAATGGCAAAAAGAAAAGATGAGCTGATAGAACTAATAAGAAGGGTAAGGAGAGAAAGTGAAAAAAAGCTGGCTTATATTTCAACATAAAGAAGACAAAAGTCATGACAACAGCAGAATGGGATACTTTTGAGATTGACGGAGAAGAAATAGAGGTGGTAGAAAGCTTTACTTTCCTGGGATCATTGGTTGAAAAAGAAGGAAAATGTGATACAGAAATAAAACGAAGGATTGCGATTGGGAAAGCTGCAATGATTGGACTGGAAAAGATATGGAAGGACAAGCATGTGAGCATAGATACAAAAAAAGGCTTGTGAGAGCTCTAATCTTTCCAACGGTTCTGTATGGTTGTGAGGCGTGGACAACGACAAAGAGCATGGAGAAAAAGATCAATGCATGTGAAATGTGGATTTGGAGAAAGATGTTGAGAATATCATGGACAGAGAAAAGGACGAACGAATCAATACGAGTGGAGATTGGTGTTGAGAATGAAGAGTCGTTAAAACAAAAGGCGACAAGATCGAAGCTAGGATTCTTTGGTCATGTTATGCGATCTGATGGGCTAGAAAAGGAAATGATGTTGGCCTGTGGTGAGGGGAAAAAAAGACGGGGTCGACCAAGGAAGAAATGGATGGATGAGATTCACGATGTAACTGGCATGAATCTGGAAGAACTAAGGGACCTGACTTCGAACAGGAAGCAATGGAGAATGTTTGTCATGGCGACCGCTAGAGCTCCAACAGTTGACAGCACAAGGTGACAAGGTGACGTTATATGTTATTTAGTAACTTCTCTCACACTAACGTCTAATGATCTTACTAAGGATCCCTAAATATGAGTCAAATGACAGACCAGCAGGCTGCCGTGTGACATGAAACGTTTCCCAACCTAACGAATTTCAATTGGGTGTCTCCAGTTGTTTGCAATTTTTTTTACCAGTGTTTCACCCGAGACGCAACCACCATCTGATTCCTTGTGTGTTGTGATAAAGATGCTATAGAAGTCACATTAGACAGGTTATGTAGAAATGCCCATATATGCATGTAATAATAATAATAATTAATAATAATAGTATAGGCAGTGAGTGACACTTGAGTCAATGAAATACATCCCCACAATTATAGAGTTTGCCAGAGCTTTTAGAGTAGTGAGAACTGAGAAGGAATGAGCGAATAATTGTGGAGGTCAACACCCACCTGTAGGATTCTGTTGTTGTAGCGTTCCGAGAAGCAGAGCTGCTGCTGGTAGAGAGGATCAAGCGTTCGCCTGGCAGTCACCGTCTTCTGCTTCTCGATGCATGTCTTGCCGTCCATCAAGTACACCTTAACGTAAGGAGCTGCAGACAAGCAAGACACAATACAGTACAAGACACAACACAATAAAATACAAGACATAATACAATACAAGACACAATATGATCACACGCTGCTCATCCAACTTCTACTCCACCACAGGCCAAAATAAAACCAAACTAATACTATGCAATGCCCAACACTCAAATGCAACAGCTGTGTGAGCAATGAGTTACAGAATGATGAAGGATTCGACAGACATGCTATCAAGTATGGGTCTCTTAGCTGAGCCACAATGCAGAGCAGTCATGGGCTTGCATGCATTCCATGCCTCTGCCCCCAAGGAGTGGAATCGATTGCCACTCACTCTTTGTAGCATAAATTCACTTCCTTCAAACAGCGGCTCAAAACTCACTATTTCTCCTGGGCTTTCAAGCACTTGGATATCTAACCGCACCTTCTTGTGACTGACTATATGTGCCTCATATTCACATTTTGGTGTGACCGTGCGTGCATTACAAATTTAATTAACAATAATAATAATGAGCGTGAATTATTTTTTTATTCTTTTTTTTATTTTTATTTTATTCCGGATATTTCTATAGCGCCTCTCGAAGTCAACTACTACTCAGAGGCGCTCCCGACTACAGCATTTGATACTGTGCCGGAATTTTCACGCCGAAGCGCCGCGAGCAATTGCGAGTGAAGGACTTGCCCAAGGTCCGTACGCAACGGCTAGAGTGGGATTCGAACCTGCAACCCTCCGGTCACAAGGCGCCGAACTTACCACAGAGCCACCACGCCCCACGTGGTGGCTCTACTGAGCACGAATTAAATTCGTGCTCTGTAGAACACCTGTTATTATTTTGCTTTATTTATCTTCGGTCCTAGCATTTAGTGTAGTTGTGAAACCATAAATTCATAGGCAGTTTAAAACTTGTCTCTTATGCATTTACCGAGAATTAAGGAAATTTGCAGCCCCGTCTGATTACCCATGAAATGGACAAAATAGGGTGGTCACCTGGCAGGCACTTGGCTCCTGCTTTGGCTGTCAGTCCTCGTGCTCGAATGACTTCAACCTCAAGTCGACCCTTTCTGTCTGCTATGCTCAGCTGAATCTCACCGAGACACGGCAGACCAAGAACCTGTCGACCGACCATCTGAGAAGGACCAAGACCTTCGATGAAGTCGCCAAACTGTCCCTCGGGTTCACTGCGCACGGATGACGACAACCACCTGTAAATGAGGAAATGCCACGACAGCTACAATGATAATAATATTCATAATAATAGTACTTAGCAGTAGTACTGAAGAAAAAGATAATAATCGGTAACTTTTTGATTCTTGAGAAAATAGCAATGGATATTGTTTCTTCTGGGTATAGAAAGTGGGTGTACGGCACAATCCAGTCCAAAAAACTGTGGATACATATAGGTACAGATAGCCCTCTACCCAATGGAAATTAACCCTATGGCCAAAGGCAACAAGCACCTAGGCTTTCTTCTTGTAGGTATGGATAAGCAGAAAGATAAAGAAGAGAGATTGTACTTAATGTTGCAAACAAATCCTTACAACCATATGTTTCTTTTTGCTCGTCGAGGTTTCCATCAGTGGGTTAACGAACCAATTCCCCCACCACGTCTGTCTTTGCTCTTTGCCCTTTCTGAATAATTAAGCACAAAATTTTACTTTAAAGGTCAAAAGCGGGGGAGGAATGAAAAGCATGTCTGGTCTCTGACATTTCAAATGTAAAAACAATTAAAACTCCAGAATACCAACAGCATCCATAAAAACAACTAACGGTTCGCTACGGTAGAGTTGTGAGTCTTTCTTTCCAGGGGAAGAGGAAGAGACGGATGGCCTGGAAGACCTTCGGAAGTGGATTTCATCTGGCATCCCTTTGCCTTCTCTTGAATTGTCAGCAGGAGGAGCAGCAGCCATATCGAACGACCCTCCCCTCGCACCCTTTCTTCCACCTGCCATCCAGAAATACAAAGCCACATATTAACCATTGTCGTCTTAGATCAGCTAGGTACCCACGTCTTCAACGTCTTTGTGAGGTGCTTAAATTCACTGCTCTATTGTTTTCATACATACACACATACATACACACATACATACACGCATGTATACACAAATACATACATGCAAGCAAACATACATACATACATGCATACACACATACATACCTAGTTCAATACATACATACATACATACATACACACATGCATACACACATATGCATATACACTGTGTCCGGAAATAAAGGGAACCCTTTTGTAAATAATGAAAATAATTAGTAAATGTGCTTCGATTTTAAAAATTTCAAAACTGTTTTAATCCTGACATAATTATCAACAAAGTTTGTAATTTATGAACACACTTCGCTAAAAAAATTACGTCATAGTGACGTCGCTAAATTAGGAATTTAAACAAACTGTTAAAAAAGGCTTTCAACCAAGAAGACAAAATTACTATAAGATTTTTACGGAAACACAAACATATCGGACACTTTGAACAAATCTTGTAGTATAATATCATTCAAGTATAAAAATAAAATTCAACCACAATGTATTATTGATAAATAACATTTAAAAATAATTGACATTTTTAAGGAAAATGTCCTCAACATTTGAATTCTGATGCAAATGACGTCATTGTGACGTCATTGATGGATACCCAAACTTTATATTTTCATAATTTTTAGGTAACTTTGTCAGGATTAAAACAGTTTTAGAATTTTGAAAATCGAAGCACATTTACTAATTATTTTCATTATTTACAAAAGGGTTCCCTTTATTTCCGGACACAGTGTACATACATAGACCTAAACATAAAAAAATGCAAAAGTACATAATACGTACATACATACATTAACGCACACATACTTACATACAGTGAAGCCAACAATGAGTCAATCAATGAGTCAATTAATCAGTCAATCAATCAGCTGTTACTGTGCCTCCATTCATCACATTCTTTAACCTTTATGACTTTGCCCAATGAAACAGAAACCAGAGGTAGAGGAAGAGGAGGAGGACAGAGATGGAGGCAGATGGAGGAGTGGGAAGGAGGAACGAGGAACAGGGAGAGAAATGGGAAGAGAGAACGTAATCGTGGAAATGTGAGAGGACAAAACGAAAGCCTGACCATGCATGACTGGCATCCTCTGAGAGTTGTTGCTGCTGCTGCTGCTGGTGCCTTTCTTGTGACCAAGGCCTCCGACAAGTGAGGCCACTCTGTGTCCGATGCTTGACCGACGCTTCTTGCGTCCTTCCGTGATGCTGAATGAAAGCGCTGAGTCAGACATGGCTCCTGCATCTGGTCGTGGGTCATCGTCATCTCCAGGTTGCATCATCTCCGTCGGATGACGACCGACTCCTTGCCTAGTGCCACTCCTTACTTCCGTCCGACCGTGCTTTCCTAATGACCTCTCAACTCTGAAATTATACACACATAAATCCAATCGAACAACTGACAGGAAAATTCCACTGCAGATTTCAAAGCAATTGCTGCGAACTTTCACACTAGTGCAACGGATGGCAGATGACTGAGCGTTATATCTTTTATGCAACGGATGACAGGCAATCGAATATCATCTCTCTGATGCTATTGGTGACAGGTGTTGAATTTTATGTTATCTCTCACGCAACGGATGACAGGCAATCAGATGTTATCTCTCTAATGCAATGGATGACAGGTGATCAAACTCTAATGCAACAGATGGCAGGCGATCAAACGTTATCTCTCTCTAGTGCAACGGATGACAGGCGATCAAACTCTAATGCAACGGATGACAGGCGATCAAATGTTATCTCTCTAATGCAACGGATGATAGGCAATCAAACTTTAATGCAACGGATGGCAGGCGAGCAAACGTTATCTCTCTAAGACAACGGATGACAGGCGATCAGATGTTATCTTTCTAGTCTCTAATGCAATGAATGATAGAAGATCAAACGTTATCTCTGAAGCAATGGATGACAGGCAATCAAACGTTATCTCTGGCGATCGGCTGCAGCATTTACTTACTTACTTACTCAGTGAAACAATGACTGATCTTGTGCATTGATCTTACAGGGCTCTGCGCGAGCGTTGTTCCGACTGAGTCGAATGGATGCTGACCCTAGAAACGGACATGTCGCTCATTTCAGACGCATCACTGTGAAACGCTTCATCTGCCTCCGGACAGAACTTCTCTGCAATCAAAGACAAAAAGAACAATAGTGTTTCACAGAAATAACAATTGAGTTTCACAGAAATAACAATGGAGTTTCACAGAAACAACAATGGAGTCTCACAGAAATGACAATGGAGTCTCACAGAAATAACAATGGAGTTTCACAGAAATGACAATGGAGTCTCACAGAAATAACAATGGAGTCTCACAGAAAGAACAATGGAGTCTCACAGAAATAACAATGGAGTCTCACAGAAATGACAATGGAGTCTCACAGAAATAACAATGGAGTCTCACAGAAAGAACAATGGAGTCTCACAGAAAGAACAATGGAGTCTCACAGAAATAACAATGGAGTCTCACAGAAATAACAAACTGATTGCTCCCCTTAACATCATCAACAGTCCACTAGCTGAAGATCTGAATATTATACAGTGTTTTAGTTGTCCAAAAACAACTGGGGGGGTCAAAAATTTGCAGATTACCAAATCACATAATCACATAGACCAAACACCAGTTTTTTGTAGTAAAGTAACCCCCCAACATATTTTCAGTTACTTAGCTGAGGGGGTTAGAAAGAGAACTAGGGGGGTTGAACCCCCCCCCAACAACTAAAACACTGATATTATATGATCTGAAAATAAATTATTTTATCTGAATATTTAATATATTCGTATTTATTCACAAGCTCACTGACAAACAGCAGTAAATCACATTGAAACATGATGGTGCAACCATTAAGATCGTCTTGGCAATGTTTGAATTTTAATGTAGCCTATGTATATATGTATCAGAGCACTTGTATCATATGATCTAAATATTAATGACCTCTGAATATTAATGATCTGATCTGAATTTTAATGATCTGATCTGCATATTTATTAACATGCGTGAGAATACTCAAAGCAAATCAACATTTAGTAAAACTGTTATGTGCCAATTAGTTGGGCAACATCTCGTGAGGTAGTTGGTCTGCACTGGAAATCTAGAGGCGGTACCACTCTGATCAGCACAGATTACCAGCAACTCTTAGTACGAGCAAATTATGTATGTATGTGTGTATGTATGTATATATCTGGACTTTTATATAGTGCATTTTAGGAACCCCTTAAAAGCACCCAAGAACATGGCCATGTAAGGGATGTGAACAGGTTCGTCTTAACATAGCTAGAAAAAGTAACTTGAGCAGAGTTTAAAGAGACAGCTCGAATGTCAGCTGGAAGATTGTTCGAAAGAGAAGAACCAACGCACAAGAGTGCACGGTACACTCGTGTTGACGTACGGCAGCGAGGGACCAGAAGATCTCCACAGGCAGCTAAACAAAGCGACTGGTGACATGACTGAGCTGAAACCAGCACAAACAGCTCTCATACATACAATGCAAACTGGAGCAGAGCCAACCAATGAAGCCCGCTGGCCAAAGAGTAGGATCTTGAATCTGATCTTGAAAGTGAAAAGCACACCTCAGCGCCTTCTCACCTGTTCTACCGTGGTGGGTCCTCTCACAACCCGGTCGGTCGTGTCTCGTGCTCGTCCAGTAGGATGACGACTGCGGAGGATTATGTGACCGTGGCAACCTCTCCGTGGTGTTGCCATAGCAACTGTAACCAGGGGCCATGTAGTCGGAGGAGGATCTTCCGGTCGGCCGGCCGCAGACGACGTTCATCTCCTCGCATCCAAAGTCTGAAGACTGGACCGAATCATAGCGTCTGTATCCAGGTCCTCTGCTCTTCTCATCCTCTGGATCTTGTGACCATGACCTCTGTATTGACCTACGACCCTCTGACCTTGAGAATGCTGGATTACGTCCTGCATTTGGGTGATCGTACATTCGACCTGTGCCGCCATTGTAGTCCATCTTGCCTCGTCCCAGGTGAGAAAATGTCATCGGCTCGGAATCCAGGTAGCCGTCCGTGGCACTTCTGGCGCTGAAATGGTCTGCTGAACTGATTGATCTGCTTCGTCGATCGCGAGTTCTCAGGCCATGCATGACCTCTGAGTCGGAAAGCGGAGGACCAATGTCTGGTTGCTTGAAGTTCAGTTTCAACTTGAGCATCTTTGCTCTTTCCTCCAGTTCCTGTGTCACTTTGAAACAAAGACAAAACAGTCCAAATAAAACAACGGAAGCAATTAATATTTAAATCCAACCAACACACTCGATGCAATTATTATTCCATTCCAATCAAAACAGTCGATGTAATTTATATTTCAATCCAATCAAAACACTCAAAGCAATTAATACGTATACTTTAATCCCATCAAAACACTCAATGCAATTAATACTTCAATCTATTAATATTTCAATCCAATCAAAACACTTGAAGCAATTTTCATTTCCAACAAAACAGTTGATGCAATTAATATTCCACTCCAATCAAAACACTCAAAGCAATTAATACTTCAATCCAATCAAAACACTCAATGCAATTAATATTTCAATCCAATCAAAACACTCAAAGCAATTAATACTTCAATCCAATCAAAACACTCAATGCAATTAATATTTCAATCCTATCAAAACACTCGATGCAATTAATATTCCACTCCAATCAAAACACTCAAAGCAATTAATACTTCAATCAAATCAAAACACTCAATGCAATTAATATTTCAATCCAATCAAAACACTCGATGCAATTAATATTCCACTCCAATCAAAACACTCAAAGCAATTAATACTTCAATCAAATCAAAACACTCAATGCAATTAATATTTCAATCCAATCAAAACACTCAAAGCAATTAATACTTCAATCCAATCAAAACACTCAATGGAATTAATGTTTCATTCCAATTTACAGGTCCCAACAACCCCCCCACCAGCTCAGTTGTTTTATGTGCAACATATTACCAACATGTTACATTTTGACCTGCATTCATGTGCTGTTGTAATCTCTAAAATATTTGACTCCCCCAGCTCTTTTCTGACAACCAAACCACTTGGGAATGGGGTTGACTGTATGGAATTGAAATGGCAATAGCAGTCGTGCAGAAGAGGTTGTCCTACCGTGGCTGATGTTCGTCTGTGAGTGGTACAGAGGAATCGCAGGCAGCTGTCGCTTTCTTAGCGTCCCAACTGAACCGTAAACTGAAGCCATCGAACCATGGAAACTTGGAAGATCTCTGACAGACAATGACAATAACAATGTGAAGGATGCACCATCGCTGAAGACATTCAATAATAGCTCAAGACCCATCTTTTTCAAATATCATATGACTGGCGTTGAGTTTTTAAAATCGTGTACAGTGCCATTTTCTTTGGCCTCAGCTGTGCTACGGCACTATATAAACCATCTTATTATTATCATTGTTATTGTTGTTAAAATGTTATTATTATTACTGTTGTCATTGTTATTATTGCTATTGTTGTCGTTGTTGTTGTTATTGTTCTTGTTATTATTATTGTTATTATTATTAACTCTGCACAACAACTAAACCTCTTGGCACAGAGTTATACCCTACCACATCCAAAGAGTTCTTGGAAAGACCTTCTAGATGAGCCACAAGAAAGCATCACCTCTTCAAAGACTGCATCCACTGGTCAAATGTTTTCTAAGATGCAGATTTATAGAAACAGCCTGATTGGAGATTTACATAGGTTTACAGACATTCCTCTCTCTCTCTCTCTCTCCTCTCTCTCTCTCTCTCTCTCTCTCTCTCTCTCTCTCTCTCTCTCTCTCTCTCTCTCTCTGTCTCTCTCTGTCTCTCTCTGTCTCTCTCTGTCTCTCTGTCTCTCTCTCTCTCTCTCTCTGTCTCTCTCTGTCTCTCTGTCTCTCTGTCTCTCTCTCTCTCTCTCTCTCTCTCTCTCTCTCTCTCTCTCTGTCTCTCTGTCTCTCTGTCTCTCTGTCTGTCTGTCTCTCTCTCTCTCTCTCTCTCTCTCTCTCTCTCTCTCTCTCTCTCTCTCTCTCTCTCTCTCTCTCTCTCTCTCTCTCTGATTCCCTGCATCTCTTACCTCTCTCCCTCTCTATCCGTCTCCCTATGTGCAAACACAACATCAAAATCCAACAATAACTGAATCAGCTTTCCTTATAATCGAGTTTGACAACACAGTATCAACACGACACGATGCAACAACATTCGAACCTCAGATTTGGACATTAACGGCAAAAGCCTTACCAGTATGCCATCATGCAATCCTGTATAGCTGAAATTCCAATGCAAAGAGATCAACAAAGGCATGTACATTGCACAACTTCGTCTGTCTTCAAGTGGTGCTATATAAATTTCCTTTGTCTGTCTTTAAGTGGCACCATATAAATTTCCAATTATACTTTGCAATTAAAGAGCACAGCATTCTGAACAAGCGCATACCTTCGATGGGTTGCATCAGCTGCGTTCCGCATGACCTTGTGATGTCTTGTGGGAGAACAGGACTGTGACCTTGACGGTTGGTCTCCTCTTGAATGACGTGACGATGGTTTCGCTGCATCCAGATTCCCTACCGCAACGCCCTGGCGGTCGAACTCCATCTCGGAGATCTCGCTGTCGCTGAGACGGGTAGGCACCGGACTAAGAGGAGATAGATGACGATCCTTTGCCAGCAGATCTAGTCTCTGACACCCCTGAAACGCAGATCACCATCACCATACTGGAAGTGAAATTGGAAATTTATATAGCGCCACTGCAAGAGAGACTCGTCAGAGGCGCTCCCGACCTACCACAATGAAATGACGATCGAACAGAATGGTCTTGAAGTGCTTGCGGAAAAAGGGCAGAGAGAGGATGAGGAGTTCGTGTCACAGGTATGCCATAGCACCTCTGGTTTGTTTTGATCTTTAGGCAGTGCTACATATCGTCCAATTACAATCACATAGGCGTAACTTTGTATTGTGACAGTGGTGTCCGGTCACAATCACTTTTAAAAGTGGTGGTGACAGTCACTGAACTATTTCTTATGACACAACGTTATTTTGGTTTGAACTGTTCAAGCAAAAACAATTAATGGCGATGTATTCTTGCATACTTAACTGTTGCAATGCTGAAGGATGCCTTCACGCTAGCTTACTTACTTATTGCTTCATGTTGCACATATTGAGAGGGAAGGAGAGATGAAGCGATTTGTCACCACCACTTTGTGGGGAAAAGTTACGCCCTTGATCATCACCACGGACCTTATGACTGGACTGCACATGTGTATATTCAACTACGGTAGGCCTAATACAAATACCAGTGGCTAAATTCAGCCGGATCTCACCAGATCCGAGATCCGGCACACTTACCTCCAAGGATTCCTACACTGAACTGTGAAAACTACCACCTGTTAGTCTCACGCTAAACGAAAATTTACCTCCCAAGATGCTGAGATGATACCATGACCTGTGTCGTCATGGTGATGCAGAATGTACCACTGAACCTTGTCCTGTTTGTCAGCTGCGTTCAGTTCAATCGTCGTCTGAAGACAAAAGAAACCAGCCTTCCACATGAAGACAATTCCATCAGAAAGACAAAAAGAAGGTCATCAACACCTCTATGTATCAAGACAATTAATGTAGAAGAGGATGAGGAGGAGGATCAGAAGGAGCAGTCCCTTAAGCTAGCCTGAGAGGCAGCCATAGGTATGAAGTGTTAGCGACTTCATTTTCTTAGCCTCGGCATATGAGGGTGGGTGGCCAGTCTTTTCCCTGGCCATCTCATCTTTCCACCCACAGTGTACAGTCATTGTATTCATTATAGCTGAGCTGCTTAGGGGCTGCAGGTGAAGCAGAAATCTCGAAACAAATTTCTGCCCTGGTGGGGATTTTAGCCCCCAACCTCTCAGTTGACAGTCCACAGCACTAACCACTAGATTACTGCATACCCAACACTTAATACAGAGCCTTGTTTAAGTACCCACGACTAACCGACTCATCTAAACAAGTGCATTCTAAGACAGTTGCAAATGTCTGCTGCACAAAGTTAAAGGCAACAGTACATAAGTGCAGCAAGAGACTGTTCCAGACACTCATCAACAAATCCGACTGTCTGCCTTCCTGACCCCTTTGGATCTTGACCTGGAACCGATTTCACCCCCTGCCTATAAATTATGTTTTGACTAAGCACCTGTGAATAAGCTGGTTCCCACAACTTTGCTTTTTGGGCTCTGTAGAAATTTCAAGATTATGATTACGATTACGAACCTGTTATCATTTGCCTCTGATGAGTCTGTCTTGAAGTGGCGCTATATAAATTTGCAATTACCATTACCATTACCATGCTAAATTATTTCTTACCTCTCCGACGTACTCTCCGCTTCCGATTCTGTCATAGTCATAGACCGTAATCTGGAGCAGCTTTGTCCGAATATCCGATCGCTTGATCGGTGAATAGATGAAAGATTGGTTCCACTTTGGATCCAGTGTTCCAGCGACAGTTTTCGTTCGCTGCTTACTCTTCTCGCTTTCAAGTACACAACTATTCCCCAATTAATTAAATATAATTAATTAATTATACTGTAATTACTATAAAGTAACAACTGCATTTGATCTCCAATGATACTGAAGACAACAACAGAAAACCAAATAGAGATATAAAGATATAGAGATATAAAGATATAGAGATATAAAGATATAGGGATATAATGATATAGAGATATAAAGCTATAGAGATATGAAGATATAGAGATATGAAGATATAAAGATATAACAACATAGAGATATAGAGATATAAAGATATAAAGAGATATACAGCTATGCAGATATAAAGATATAAAGTCAGAAATCCTAAAATATCACATTGCGTTTACTCAGCCAGTTCAGTCCAGTTGAGAAACAAAGATGTACTCCTGAATAAAGATATAGGGATACAAAGATATAGAGATATGAAGATATAGAGATATGAAGATAGGGTCGAAAAGATTCCTGTAGCAAGTGTAAGGTGCAAAGACAACCCTCTGTGTAGCAGATCCCAGATAACAGACAACTGTGCATGTAATTGTAATTAGTAACTTCTACTGCACCGCCGCACCGGTGTCTAATGCACAAGACATCAACCAATGGTGCACCAAAAACCAAGCCGTAATGAGGTCAATATCCAGAAGATGTGCTTGCGTGTGGGTGTCTGCTTTGTAAGAACTTCACACCAACTGTCTGCCAAATGAAACGAAAGCTAATCAGAACACCTTCACCAGAAGCTCAGTACTTGGTCCTCTGCGGTGATTAACATCTCCACATAACACCAGACATCTCAACATAACACCGGATATCTCAGCATAACACCAGACATCTCAACATAACACCAGACATCTCAACATAACACCAGATATCTCAACATCACACCAGACATCTCAACATAACACAGGATTCTGACCTGCCACCAAAACAAACAACCTGGCTATTGCAGACTTGATTTGATACAGCGCCAGTGTTAACCTGGTCTCCCTGACGTGGAGTTTGTATGGCGCTGAGAAATTTCAGAGATTTACATTACACTACATGACAGTGACGGAGACAGTGATTGACCTACCTTCTGTCAGGCAGCAGGTAGAGCTTACAGTACGGATTGCGCGGCTGACCATTCTGCCGAACAGGTAAGTCAACGGCACTGACAACGGTCACAATCAACTGGTAACTGGATGACTCGTACAACAGTTTAACCTGAAACAGCAGAAGAGATTAGATTAAGTTTGAGAAAGATTAGATTAGAAACAACAACAACATCATCATCATCAACAACATCATCAACATCATAGTCTAGTCATCATCGTCATCATTATCCTCAACGCCATCAACATCATCATCATCATCATCAACATCATCAAAAACATCATCATCGTAGTCTAGTCATCATCATCATCATAGTAATCCTCCTCATCATCATCATCATCATCATCATAGTCCAGTCATCATCATCATGATCATCATCGTCATCATCATCATAGTCTAGTCATCATCATCGTCATCGTTATCATCATCACATCATCATAATCGTCGTCATCATCGTCATCATTACCTGTATCTGTCCACAGCCGGCCTGTTGATTGCGAGGAGTGGAAAGAGGATGAGGAGGATGGTGATGCAGTGCAATGGGTGAACCGGGAGATGTGACTGTCACGCTTGGCTTAGTCAAGCTGAGCAGAGAAGACTCCGCCTCATCGTAAACATCTACAGAAAACACACACAAACAAACACCTAATCTTTGCAAACCTCTGCTAACACCTGCTAATCTCTAAACAGATGCACACCTCCACATAAGATGTTTTTCAATGGCACCACATAAATTAGCCAGGTACGTAATTAGCTACATACCAAAAAGGTCAGCTTCAGTAATTATCTTCATGTAGACTTTCTAGTTTCCCATGGCAGCTGGATGGGATTGCATTTGGATTTAAATGAAAGACTGGATCGAATGAAAGACTGGATCGAATGAAAGAATGGATCGAGTCACATTCCATACATTCCACAGCGTTTATCGTAGGACACACAGAACTGGGAAACTATATAGTAGATGAGTTTCTCACTACATCACAAGTTTGCCAATTCTAAGCGAAGAACAATCACTGCGAATTGATTGACTCATTGTTTGGCTCTATTGACTGACCGACCACCTCTTTGTTTTCCTCTAATTGTTTAAGCCACTACGAACCTCTGACGCTGGAAATGCATCGATCAACAGAGCTGATTGGTCGCTGAACGACTAGCTCCACCTGGAGATCCATTTTGGATTCAAATATGATGTCATAGACTTCGTCAAACGTCAGACCTCGGAGACATCGTCCATTCCAACGGACAACCTCGTCACCTGATCAGCATTCACAATGAAACACACAGATATTAATGAAAGGACAGAAACAGACAGACAGACTGACGAAGACACAAAATGCAGACAAATTAATCCTGTTAGAGATCCATTTGCACATTAGTTAGTGGTGCTATATAAAAACGTGTACGTTTACATTACAGGCAAAAGGAAGATATGAGTCTTGAGGAAGATTGAGTATTTGCTTAACTTCTAATCTGAACTTAGAAGGACCATTGTTGTGACATTTACAAGGCATCATAGGTCAGCCTGTTTGTATGTGTTTCTGGTTGCCCATGTCTGTGTCAGTGTCTCTGTGGAGGAAGGGGAGGAGGAAGAGGAGGAGGAGACTGACCTGCGCGTAGATGTCCCACTGTGTCTGCTATGCTGCCTCTCTTGACCTTCGTGATGAAAGCTCCCAAGTAGCCAAGTGGACTCATCTTACCTCCAGTCACCTTCAGTCCTTACAAGACAAAGAAGAAGGAAAAGACAGTTAAACAGGAGAATTATTCTAGCACATTAATTTTTTATATACAGCACACCCAATTACACATACACACACAAACAGATGCACACACGCATACACGCACACAAACACACACGCAAACACACATGCATACACCTACACAGACTCACACACACACAGACTAACAGACACATACACACAAACACAGACGCATACACACACACACACACGTGCATGCACGTACACACACACACCTCCTCAGTATAGAAATACATCAGTCAGCGAAAGAGATGACCAAATGCATAAATCTGACCGGTGTGAATCTATGTCTTATGTGATAGGCATAAATAGCATCAGATGAACCCTGACATTAACGATCATCAGCACAAATTCCACAGGTGACAATTCTAGTCAAGAGGTCCTCTCGACGTATGCCCTCCCTGCTTTAACTTCATATCAGCACGACAGTTGAAAGAATTGAATGTAGGTCCTATGCTGGAATTCTTAGATCATCTTATATTCAGGTTTAAGAAATTTGAAAGTGCTAATAGTTCTGTTAAAGGACTGGGCAGACTGGATTTTACTTTTCTGGCAAAAATACGTCGTAAATTGTATTTCCATTTGTACAATACGTAAATGTTGCTATTCGTAACCTAATGTGAACATACTTATTGGATAATTAACAAATAATGCTTGCTTTCTTTGGTATTCAAGCAGAAACATGATACCATTATTAGGGGTCCACCGGAAATCGCCTCGGACATATATAATTTGCCTCGGCCGGAAATCCCGTTTCCGGAACTATTCGCCTCGGCAAATACTGTAGACGCAAATAGTTGCAAAATTTTTTTTTTCTTTAATAAAAACTTATTCAATAAACTTACGTATATAAAATAATAAATGTTCAGCCTTAAAACAATTACACATCCATTGAATTCAATTCCATTTTCTTGAAATTATGTCAATTTATTGAATTTAATGCAATTTTAGAAAACTTCACAACTGCACAGAAATGACTAAAATTCAAAATGTATCAGTCACTTATTACAAGTACACAAATTTATTTTGATAATTTTTTATTACATGAAAATGTGAAGCTTCGCATATGGAACAAATGATACACTATAGGTTAGAAACCGGTTCGTTTCCGGATCCGGCAAATAGTACATCCAAATACTCGGATTCGGTACTCGGTGGAAAATGTCTTTCCGGTGGACCCCTAACCATTATCAAAGTGTATAGCAAGTTTGATGCAATGTGTACAGTGAGCTGATCAGCTGTTGACTCCAGTTGATGCTCTGTGCTTTTTCTTTTTTGTATTGGTGGGTTGTTGTTTCTACCTCTTTGGCATCATAAAGGTATTCAGAAAGAGAAGATGGAAAGTCTTACCAAGGATTCCTCCTCTTCCGACCTGACTCTCGCCATCAACCGGTTTGTGCAAGACCATGCGACCGATCAGTTTCTTTCCATCCCGCGACGAACGCCACTCCGCTGGATGCTATTCCATTCGCATCCATCGGTTCAAAGAAATCCAGAAGTCATGGAACAAAAACCACAACATTAATATTAAAGATTGGACCACAACTGTGCAGCATAACCGTTGCTAACTGTCTTAAAATGCACTTGTTTTTATCTGTTGCTTATGTCACTGATTATTTCTTGTTCTGATGTTTTCTCCCACCTTATTGCTCATTTGGCCAACTTGTCTTTTGTTGAAGGCTGTTTTCCATCATGTTTTAAATCTGCTTTAGTCACTCCTTTACTTAAGAAACCTGATCTGGACATCAACAGCCTGTCAAACTTTAGACCCATCTCCAACCTTAATAACATCTCAAAGATTCTTGAACGGCTCTTACTGATACGGATCAAGAAACACATTACTTCATCTCCTAATTTCAGTCCTTACCAATCAGCTTATATACCGTAAAGGCTACTCTACTGCTTTTACCAAGGAAATGTCACAGACCATAGCCTGTTTTTTGTCTGCTCTGCCATGGCCTCGATTACACCAAATCCGTGTTTGCAGGCATATTAGATCTTGATATCAACAGGCTTCAATGCATGCAGAATTCACATACATACACACATACAACTGCCATGTTGCATGGAAGCTTGTAATTGACGGTCACATGAATCTAACAAAAGAAGGAATGGATTGCCATCAATCTTTCACTGACATTTGACCAGACAACATGAACATCTGCTGATGCTGATGCTGTTTATGTGAGAAATTGGCCTTTGCCTTGGGAGGTGAATCAAACGAACAGTGCTTGTGGTAAAGCTCATTGACAATGCAGAGCGCCATCTGGCTCAAGTTCCCCCAACACACCTCTACCATCAACTGACCAATCAAAGTCAGGTTAAGCAAGTTGAAAGAGACAAGTCTTAAGTGTTGACCTGAATGGCGTAAAAGAAACTGATAGAATTAACAGAACTGTGCCGGGAATTCTAAGGCCATGGAGCAGCCACATAGAATGCCTGAGAGCCATGTTGGGCTCTCCGACGTTCTTGGTGGATGATCTACGACTGGCTGGCCTTCATAGTCATGAGATTGGGCCAGGGGCACCTCTCAGAGGTGCTAGATAAATCCTCTGAATTAATGAATGATGAATGAATGAGTGTGGAGAGAAGTTAGAGAAATGTAATGAATGAATGAATGAATGAATGAATGAATTAATACTGAATTATGAATGAATGAATGAGCATAGAGATATGTTATATAAATCCTCTGAATGAATGAATGATGAATAAATGAGTGTGGAGAGATGTTAGAGAAATGTAATGAATGAATTAATTAATTAATTAATTAATAATGAATGAATGAATGAACGAGAGCATGGAGAGATGTTATGGCAATGTTCTGAATGAATGAAGGTTGTTGAGAGATGTTAGAGAAATGCAAAAAATGTATTAATTAATTAATTAATTAATTAATTAATTAATTAATTAATACTGAATGATGAATGAATGAATGAGTGTTGGGAGATGTTATAGAAATGTCCTGAATGAATGAATGGGTGTAAGGCACAACAAAAGTCCAAGATCCACAGAATCCATCGAGTGCAGTAGTTGAAATACTCGATGAACTGAACATCTCAAAACTCAGACAACTGAGAATCGGCTGAAAGCTACAGATGCACTCGTTTACCTCGAGAAATTTGCTGATCTTTGCTGCCAGAATCTCGTCTCGTTTCCACTTCTCATCTCCTCCATACTGACCGAGCTGCTGCTGCTGCTGCTGCTGCTGCTGTTGTTGGGAACGACGTTGACAGGTGGCAAATTTCTGATCTACAAAGCAGATTCATCAGCTAACAAAGATCTTGACTAGGATCTTCCGCCCTGTGATGTACGCCCCATCAAATGACACGTACGTACATGCTCTTAGGGAAGGACGTGCTGCTACAGAGAGGTTCAGAAACAAGCATAACTTCTGCAGCTACTCAGGGTGAGAATTGTCGGAGGGGTTGGGGGGTTCAATCCCCTAGTCTTTCCTAGGACCCATAGTAAAGTCTTCATTGCACACCCCAACTCCACATGAATCAAAGTCTAACCCCCCCCCCCCAGTCTTTTTTCTACAATTCTCATACTGCAGCCACTCCTCAAACAATTACATTTCACTTGACAACAACCTCTCTCAACAAGTAATGTAATGTAATGTAAATCCTCGAAATGTCTCAGCACCACACAAAAGCCACGTCAGGGAGACCAGCTTATTCACCAGGGACATAGCAAATCAAGTCCACGATAGCCAGGTTGCTTGGTCAGTTTCAGTGCCAGGCCAGAATCCGGGGAGGTCACCTGTTGTCAAATCTGAACTACTTTCTGTGTTGCCTGCTATCAAAGAAATTAGATGCAAAGCCATTGATTCTGGGTGTGTTCTCTTTTTAAAGTCCAAGCTTAAGTTCTCAACACACAGCTGCCATCGACTTAAGCTGAAGTGCATGTCAATGACATAAGTGACCGAGCAGAACGGACAGACACAGGGATAGAGTTCCAAAATCGAGGTCCAGCAGCTGAGAAAACTCGTTGACCAACAGTTGTTTTTTAGGTCTGACGAGAGAAAGATAATTATAATCAGGTGACCTCATTGAATAATGGTAAGTCTGGGGAGTAGGAACTGATTTTAAGTATTGTGGCTTGCCAGAGTTCAAAGCTCTATAAACTATGATCATGCTTTGAAAACAATTCTTTGCTGAATGAGACTTAGTACATAAGAGAATGAGATTTAGTGAAAAAAGAGCATAGTTGTTAAAACCGTGTTTTTCGTTTTTTATCTTTTTTCCAAAACCCTCGTTTTTTATTTTTTTTCCTTATCGTTTTTTCCGTTTTTTTATTTTTTTATGTAACTTTATTTATTTATTTACTCTCTCTTAATTTTTTCATTTTCTGTTTAATTTTTTTTGTCTGATGTCCCTTACGTTGTCTCCGTACTTTCAAGGATTCAGCTAATTTACGTCACTATTTACATCATCATGTGAGAAATAAATACTTTAGGAAATAGCACAGTACAAGAAATAAAATGTTAAACAGTTATTTCTAAGTTATCTAAAATGTCAAGAGAAAAGGGTGCGGAATGGATTCACGTTACTTTGATAAACGAGAAAGAAAAAACTGAACATTGGCTAAATATTAGGGCTGTACCGAATAGTTGATTATCACTATTCGGCCGAATACGAATAATTGGACCAACTATTCGGCCGAATACGAATACGAATAGTCAGGGCTTTTTTTCAGCCGGAACGAGCCGGAACGGCGTTCCGGCACCTTTTTCAGCTACTAAAAAATAATTTATTTATTTTAATTATTAAAACAATAATTTAGTTATTTTAATTTAATTTCAGTGTTTTTGAACTGTTTTCAGTGTTTTTTGAGACCCCTCCCAACCACCAATCCCGTTTTTCTCGTGATTTTAGCCCGCCCATAATTGTTGCGTTCCGGAACCTATTGTTCCGTTCCGGAACCTTTTTTTCTAGAAAAAAAGCACTGCGAATAGTGTACAAAATAGGTCTACCGACAACATTCAAAATTTCAAATGTAGGCAAAAGTTTCAGCTCAGTAAATTTAATTCATAAACTAAAAGTAAACAGTTAACTACGTGTAATTTTTGCATCCTTCTGCCAGTCTGTGTAAACTAGGCATGGAACTCATTCAACTAAACTTAGAAATTGTCACTTACTTAACGTTCACTCCACTCGCTAGGCCTATAGCAGCCGCATATGCAGAAACAGATGTCACGTGACCACTATTCGTATTCGGTTCGACCGCTACTATTCGGCCGAATACCGAATAGCTATTTGGCCCACTATTCGGCCCCGAAGCGAATACGAAGCGAATATTCGGTACAGCCCTACTAAATATAAATGCATTTACAGTGAGAAATTTGCACTATATAGTCTATAATACAAAGTTTAGTTTTTAATTGTGTTTAGTCAGCATGGATTTATGTGGACATAGCCTATGCTTAAAATTTAAATTTGAAAAGATTTCAATATTTTTAATTTCTTAATTTCTTACTAAACCAAATTTATAAGAAATAAAATAATTGTTGTAGATTGATGTTACTTAGGGTTTACTAATAAAGTTGTGTTATTTGCTGATTAAATTCTGTAAACTAGGTTTTTAATTTTAAATTGCAGTAGCGCCTACAAGATGCGAGAAAGTCAAATTATTTTCTTTTTCGTTTTTTCCCGTTTTTTTTAAGTTTTTTATTTTAAAAAAAAACGACGTTTTCTCCGTTTTTTATTTAGTTTCTAACGTTTTTAATAACTATGCAAAAGAGAATGAGATTTAGTACATAAGAAAATGACACTGCACATAAGAGAATGAGATTTATTACATAAGAGAATGACACTGTACATAAGAGAATGAGATTTATTACATAAGAGAATGACATTGTACATAAGAGAATGAGATTTATTACATAAGAGAATGACACTGTACATAAGAAAATGAGATTTATTACATAACAGAATGACACTGTACATAAGTGAATGAGACTTAGAACATAAAGAGAATGAGATTTAGTACATAAGAGAATTAATTGCACCCTGCAGCTTTGGCTCTGACCTTTCTCGCTGATGCTTTCGCTCTCTATCTCCACCTCATCACAACTCGTTCCCTCCGGTGTCGTTTGAGTCCCATCATCCGAACTGCTGGCCGACGAATGTCTCTTATGTCGGTTCGTACGTCTGGCGTGATGCGACTTCTGCGGCCGGCCGGAGCAGTCCGACGGATCCGAGTTAACGGAATCCGTTCGCACCGGGTCTATCATCTGTTGGCGACTTCCAGGGAACGACGAAGAAGTGCCAGTTCGTGGCTCCAGATGGCGCACGCTGTTATGAGCTTCCATGAGACCTTGTTGTCCGATGTCATTCGGGGCAACGACTCCTCCTCTCTGCGACAAACCTTTTGAATTCCGACCGGAATACTTATCACACATCTCCAGATGACCTCCCCTGTTCCCTCCTCTCATCAGTCGCTCCGGGTGGCGCTCCATCGGAGGAGAGTCCAGAATGGAAATGCCGCTGTCCTGCTGGCAAATGGCAAACCGGCCGTTCCAAAGTCCCGAGTCTTCGTCCGGCCGACGGCCGACGTCCAAACTACTCCTCCGTGCCGGAGAACTCCGATCTCCGACCGGAACAAAGCCGCCTCGCGAGTCTCTGCTCGGGCCTCTGTCTCCGGATGTGTTGCGTGTCCTGTGTCGCCCTCTGGCGCCTGGAGGATGAAACGCTTCCATATCATTTGCATAGGTGGCGCCATCATCTCTGGAAACGAAGCGATCGGATCCGGCTGGAGTTGCATACGGACCGCGAACGCTGCAACGTATCCGTAATTTCATGTTAACATGTCACATATACACAATTTGATGTTAACATTTCACAGATCCACAATTTCATTTTAATATTTCACATATCCACAGTTTCATGTTAAAATATCTCTTCCCACCAGTTGCGTGTGTGTGTGTGTGTGTATCAGTGCATGTGCATTTGATGATTCAGATACCTGTAGCGTGAATCTTCTGTGTACTGGGCAACAACGTCTGATTTCGCTCGAGGTGATCGACTTCGTTCTTGGTCTGCGTTCTGTTCTTCTGGAAGCGACGAACAGATGGGACCTTCTGTCGCCCACAGAGCACCAGCAGCAGCAGGACCCTGCATCTGTCCATCGGCCAAAGGCAACTGGTCACTGTGGCTGGCACTCCTTCTTACGCTCACCATATCCCCTGTCCGACGTCCTCCATTCGACTTCCTCATCTCCTGATGACCAGTTTTCTCCAGACCCTGTGCAGACCCAGAGACCCCAGCAGCAGCAGCAGTAGCATCTTCCTCTGGGCAACCGACCGTGACCCGGTCCATCATCTGCATCGAGTTCTTTACAGAATCTGCAGGGTAACTCCCAGGCGTCATCTGCTGACTCAGCATTTCTTCTTCGGCTGTTAACTTCTTTGCCACATCCTGTCACACACATTTTTTTTGCAATTGTAATTGTCAGTTGTCACCGAACACTTATATAGTGCCACTCATATCAGCGGCGCTCTCAACCCGCATCACTGCCAGCACCGGCAAAAAGGAAGATTTTCAATCGCCTACGTTACTGGAAAGGAGAGAGGGCAAGAAGTTCTTGGTGCAGAGACAAGGGAAGCAGTTCCAAGCAGATGGACCAACATAGGCAAAGCTTCCAGAGTGTGCACATAGAGACTTCCGTTAAAAACCTGAATGATACGCCTGAAAGGAGAAACTTTAACTGATCGGATAGGATTTAGAACTTAAGAACTCACCTACCTATTCTTCTACTTAGACAACGGTTATCTATCTTCATTAATATTTAAATTCAGAGTTATGTGGTTGCTAAGCAAAGAACCATTTGATTGAGCCATAAGGAAAGGTTCACATGAACAAGAGAACTAGAGTTACTAAAGTGAACAGGATTTGAGGAAAGACAAAGACTGAGTTAGAGGAAGAGGTCCTCATCAACAATTACAACGCACACCAAACTGTCTAAGCGTCTAACATCTCTAACAAAAGGACAATACCAAATGGTAGCTCAAGGTGGCATCAAATTAAAAACCTAGGACATGAGTGCAAACACGCTGTCTCTCTCTCTAGATCTGTTTGTATGTCTGTCTATCTGTGTGTCTATCTGTCTGTCTGTCTGTGTGTCTGTATGTGTGTCTGTATGTGTCTGTCTGTGTCTGTCTGTCCGTTCGTCCGTCTGTCCGTCTGTCTGTCTCACTTTCATGGTCAGGGTCAAAGAAAAGAAAACAAAGGAAACCAACAATGTCCTTAAAGAATGTTTGCACCACTTAAACTTCCGTTCAGTCTTTCTGTGAGGTTCTAAACAGCGCTTTATAAACAGCCAGAAATACACACGTACGAAGAGGGAGCCAGTCACTGCTCCAGAGTAGATCAACTGTACCATGTAACCGGGTTCCGCTGACTGGTTTTCTCGGAATTCGAATGCTAAGGCGGCTGCGTCCATTGTCGACTGTTTCTCTGCTGCATCTGGAAGGCCACCGCTGGACCTCAACCGCTCTCCACTTCCCTCGACTCCAGTTGGAGCCACCATCGCCAGATGTTGATCGTAGGATGCCAGTGCCACTCCTTCTTCCACATGTGCCGCTGAATCCGAGTGCGACTTCTCTCGCCTCGTTGCCCTTCCACCTCGGTTTTCACGGCCTTCAATGTTCTGCTGTCCTACGTTGTCCTGTCCTCTGTTGTCTGGTCCCCTATTGTCCTGTCCTCTGTTGTCCGGTCCTCTGTTGTCCTGTCCTCTGTTGTCCGGTCTTCTGTTGTCTGGTCCTCTCTTGTCCTGCCCTCTGTTGTCCTGCCCTATGTCATCTATTCCCCAGTTGCCCTGTCCTCTATTGTCCAGTCCTCTGTTGTCCTTTCCTCTGTTGTCCTGTCCTCTGTTTTCCATTCCACTGTTGTCCTGTCCTATGTCGTATGTTCCCCAGTTGTCCTGTCCTCTGTTGTCCTGTCCTCTGTTGTCCTGTCCTCTGTTGTCCTGTCCTCTGTTGTCCTGTCCTCTGTTGTCCTGTCCTCTGCTGTCATGTCCTCTGTTGTCTTGTCTTCTATTTTCCATACCGCTGTTGTCCTGTCCTCTGTTGTCATGTCCTCTGCTGTCGTGTCCCCTGTTGTCCTGTCCTCTGTTGTCCTGTCCTCTGTTGTCATGTCCTCTATTTCCCATTCCGCTGCTGTCCTGTCCTCTGCTGTCCTGTCCCCTGTTGTCCTGTCCTCTGTCGTCCTGACCCTTGGCCAGAGGACTTCCTTGTCCTCCTCCATTGACAGTTGTGCCTGCAGGTGATCGTCTGCTGTCATCCTGCGTTGACCTCCTCTGACCAGGATCGATGTTCAAGGAAGATGAAGAAGCACTGAGGCTGTTGCTCGTCACGTTGGCGGCCTGGCTGGCGTCGTCTAGCCCGGCTGGACCAACAGCAGAAGTGGCAGCGTTCGACTGGACCCACTGCCCTGACCTGGCCAGCACCTCCTGCTTCTTTCGACACATCGTACACACCCAGATCACCTGCAAAACAAATCGATTTCTAAAGTGCACAAAAAAAGCGGCGTAGCGGAAACCAGGTTATTCACAGGCGCTTAGTCAAAACAAACTCGATAGGAAGGGGTAGGGTCAAAATCGGTCCCAGGTCAATGCAAAATACAACACAATACAACTGTATTTGATATTGCTTTACTTCCAAAGTTCATAAGTGCACACGACCATACGACAGAACATCCATGGTGCTGAGCAATTGTTAGTGAAGGACTTGCTTAAGGTCCCCACACAGTAACTGTCTCGGGCGAGGTTCGAACCCTTACTCTCCGCGTTACAGGCCGAACGCTCTAACCAATCGGCCACCGTGCCACACAATCAATATCCAAAGGCGTCAGGCAAATCGACGAAGACTAGCTTATGAGCCTCTGATAAAGCATTTCTGGACTGGCATTTATGTAGAGCCAAACGACATCTACGTTAGTCAGCAGAACAAAGAGACAGAGAACAACAGACACAGAGAACAACAGAGACAGAGAATAAGAGAGACAGAGAATAAGAGATAGAGAGAGAGAGGGAGAGAGGGAGGGAGAGAGAGAGAAAGACAGAGACACAGACAGACAGACAGAGACACACAGAGAGAGACACAGAGAGAGAGAGAGAGAGAGAGAGAGAGAGAGAGAGAGAGAGAGAGACAGAGAGACAGAGAGACAGAGAGACAGAGAGACAGAGAGAGACAGAGAAGCGATTGACTCCAGCAATAGGTGCATCTGAACTCTAGTTAAAGCGCCAAAACTTACATCACTTCTGAGCCATCTCCACCATTCATCATCATCACCATCATCACAATCATCATCATCTTCATCATCATCAACAACATCATCATCATCATCATCAGTAATAACAACAACAATTACGGTTTCCGTTTGTGCTGCTGCATCAGTGGGAGATCTGGGGGATTCCAGAAAGAATGTAGAGAGAGAGAGAGATGTTGCTGGGCATAATGAAGAGATCTCAACATGCTACTTCACGAGCTATAGCACAGTCCGTACGGGGTGGGCCTTATATGGAGTGGCGCCCATTCAAAGGGGCAGCGGTGGTGAAGGATCCCACCCGATCAATTCATTTAAAAACGAGCAGGGTCAAGGCCATATACGGTCCGTACATAAAAACGTGTACATTTACATTTAATGGCTACTTATTTACATACGCACACCATACAAATGAAGACCGAAACTCATGATGTAACACAAGCTTCCGTTCACCCTCACAGACAAACACACCGTATACGAAATCATTACAGCGTTGCTGGTCTCAGCAGCAGCAGCTGAGCAGGTGGTAGAGATGCCTCCGTCCTCATCATTGATCGATTGACAGATAGATCTCTTCATTATGCCCAGCAACATCAGCCTCCGTGGAATGAACCTAATTGCCTCTTCGAGCCATGAATCGCCAACTACGGGATCCGATAAAGATGGTCCGCCCAATGCAACAGCCACTGACAACAGCAACGGCTACATATTGAGGAGCAGGACAACAGCTAGGGCGCTGCTACAGCTGTTGTAATTGGAATTATAATAGTAATCTGACATTTATAAAGCGCCGCTTCAAGAAAAACTCACCAGTGGCGGCCCAGAGGCGTAACTCAGGTCTAAAAAGTGGGGGTACCAATTTCTTACATACACGAAGCAAGGCTGAGACTGCGATCTCTGGGAAGACACAATAAAATATTGATTGGCATTGTTCAAAAAGTGTGGGGGTACGGTACCCCCCAGTCCAAAAAGTGGGGGTACGGGTACCCCTCGTACCCCCACAAATTACGCCTATGAGTGGCGCTACCAACCCGAACCAGCAAATTTGGATCTCCAGGAACCTCACTTAAGCAGTTCCGTATAGACTCCGTGCTAGATTCCATGAATGCCGTCTCCTCGTATCATTTCACTCATGACTGAAAACTGAGGGTTATACAAGCTACCCTATCCTGCTACAGCCTCATCTCATGACCACAATCAACAATGACTTCCCCATGTTGTCTCCCTGGCTGAGTCCCACCCCGGATTCTGTCCTGGCTACGAAACTGACAAAATATTCAGCGGACTGGACTTCATATAGCGCCGGTGCATAAGCTGATCTGCCTGGCGTGGGTTTTGTGTGGTGATAAAAAAATATCTTAAATTTACACAAAGAGGAGAGAGACAGCCAGGCAGACAGAAACAGACAGAAGACAGACAGACAGAGACAGACAGACAGACAGACAGACAGACAGACAGAGACACGCAAGCAGATACAGATTCCGAGGCAGAGAGAAAGAGACAGAGATAGAGAGACAGACAGACAGACAGCCAGAGAGCGATACAGAGAAACAGCGACAGACAGACGAACGAGAGGAAGGGAGGGAGGGATACAGAGAGGGTGAGAGAGATAGAGACAGAGCGAGAGAGAGAGAGAGAGAGAGAGAGAATCAGCAGGGCAGAAAGAGGATATGCATGGATACTGAAGCCTCTGATAAATATTTTTTTACTAAAGATGACGATAACGATGATGAAGATCACGAGTAGGATGAAGATGATGATGATTATGACGACAATGACGATGATAATGATGATGATGATGATGACGATAGGAAGCTGGAAAAGAGGAAGGAGATGGAAGATAGGTAGAGGGTATGATAAAGACAATGGTACAGAAGCAGAATGAGAGACAGACAGGCATAGAGAGAAAAACAGTCAGGGATACACAGAGGCAGACACACTGACACAGACAGCGAGAGAAGGAAACTGAAACCGAGAACAGCCAAACTGATGCATCCAAGTGGTCCAGCAGCAGAAGCCAAATGTACATCACGCAAGACTCCCACTCCCCACCACCACCACCACCACCACGACCACCACCGGCTGTCATAGCATCTGCACAAGCAGCAGCAGCACCAGCATCACTCATCTCAAGGTCGACTGCACCCATCCTTATCCATTACTGTACAGGTCCCTTGTCTGCTCGAGTCCTCCGCTCGGTGGGGAGGGGGATGCTATCCGTCCCGTTTGCCCGTACTGCTATCATGCAGACCCGCGCTTTCTCGGTGGTTGGCCCGACCATATGGAATGGCCTTCCCTCTGAGCTGCGCCTACATCCTAGGTCTTCCTCTGGTACCTTCTATGACCACCTGAAAACTGCTCTTTTTCGCCGTGCTGGAGTCGGGAGCGCCTCTGAGTAGTTCCCTTGAAGTGGCGCTATATAAATTTACGAATGAATGAATGAATAAGGACCCGTGATTGGTTGGTACATCACTCATTCCTCCTCCTCCTCCTCCTCCTCCTCCTCCTCCTCCTCCTCCTCCTCATCATCATCATCATCATCATCATCATCATCATCATCATCATCAGTGCCTAGCTGCTGTCTACAATGTCTGAGTTGGTGTTTGATTCAGTGGGGTGCTCATAGTGTAGAGGCTATACCGTGCTCGGCTGTCAATCAAGAGGTCGGGGGGGGGGGGGGGTGAAATCCCTGCCAGGGCAGAAATTTGGTTGGAGATTTCTGCTCCACCTGCACCCCGTAGCTAACTCAGCCACAATGAGTACATTGACCGTACACTGTCGGTGGAACGATCAGACGGCGAGGGAGAGGACTCGCCACCCGTCCATTCATATGCCGAGGCTAAGAAAATAAAGTCGCTAACACTTCATACCCATGACTGCCTCTCAGGCGAGCTCAAGGAACTCCTCCTACTCCTCCTTTGTATACCTTAGCACAAGGATCAGAATCTAAGGATCGATGTCAACCTCATAACAATAACCGGTGCTCATCTTCAAGGAAGACTGAAGAATGGAGACAATGTCTCAAAGAGAAGGAACCGTGGTAGGCCTACCATCTTAGCGACCAGGCGGCTCAATCAGCCCCTCAAGTGTTGAATCCCCAAACATGCCACACCTTGATATATCAGCAAAAGCGAAGCTTGCAAAGAAATTAATTAAAACTGTTCTTGCTCTACATTTCCCCGATGGGTCCAAAGTACTTCAAATGACTAGCCACTGCAATCAGGCTATTTTAAGCCTAAATCACCTTGTTGTCACCTTGTGCTGTCAACTCCTGGAGCTCTAGCGATCGCCATGACACACATTCTCCATTGCTTCCTATTCGAAGTCAGGTCCCTTAGTGCTTCCAGATTCATGCCAGTTACATCATGAATCTCATCCATACATTTCTTCCTTGGTCGACCCCGTCTTTTTTTCCCCTCACCACAAGCCAACATCATTTCCTTTTCTAGCCCATCAGATCGCATAACATAGGCCTAAATAGTGTTGCATAATTATTAAAATGTATTGAACTAAATCATCAGTTTGATCAACATCATCATTTATAGAACTGGAAAAGACCTTCTCTCTAAACAAAATAATAGCCTGCTGCTGAACTATTTGGCTCCCGAGTGGATGGCGTGGCCTACATGGTAGCAGCCATTAACAGCATGCCGCCACAGACAGAGACAGAGAAGGAGAGACACAGAGAACAACAGAGACAGGACAGAAAGAAAGAGACAGACAAAGAGATAGAGACAAGGCGTGACACAGACAGAGCAGACATAGAGAGACAGACAGGCAGGCACAGATAGACGGACAGAAAGACAGACAGACAGGGCATGAGACAGATAGAGACAGAGTCAGAGAAAGGCTGATAGAAGAGAGAGAGAGAGAGAGAGAGAGAGAGAGAGAGAGAGAGAGAGAGAGAGAGAGACAGACAGACAGACAGACAGACAGACAGACAGACAGACAGACAGACAGACAGACAGACAGACAGAGACAGAGACAGAGACAGAGACAGAGAGAGCCAGAGAGAGGGGGAGGACACAGAGAGAGACAGAGAGACAGAGAGAGGGAGACAGAGATAGAGACAGAGGCCAGGGAGGGTCTCTCTGTACCAACCTTGTCTGTAGGTCTAGGGAGAGACATTCGACTACCACAGCGGGCACACGACCTGAGGCCACAGTAGAAGCACAGCTGTCCCGTTCCATCAACAAACTTCGTCTTGTGACATACGTCGCAGACGGCGCCTTGACTCTCGCCGCTGGCACCAGATGGCGTCAGCTGCAGGCCCACGATGACGTCACTGAGCCTGCGGACGGCAGAGGGCGCCGCCGCCTCGTGTTTCTGAGCATCTTCGAGGATAGTCCTGACGTCATTCACAGAAACAGTGGGACATTTAGACACACAGACAAAAGCAGGAAACAAGTAAAAGACATAGGAAATAACATTCTACGGTTGCCATCGTCAATATTCAAGATATATGTATGTACAGTATATGGCATTCAAAAGTGCCACTTTTCTAAGAACAGAGAACTGCTGACTAAGCAGTTTGTCAGAAGCACACTGTATAAATGCTGTAGCCATCAAAAGATACAACTCAACGGTTTCCAATACATGCAGAATGCTCCACGTATATCCTGAAGCCTCTGTCAGTAAATAGAAACTCGTAATTGTAATTAGTAACTTCTATTGCGCCGGTATCCAATGCACAAGGCATCAACGGATGGCACACCAATGTCAAGCAGTAATGAGGTCAATATCCAGAAGGTCAGTCTGTAAGACACAGAAACAGCCTAACCCTAACCCTAACTCCGAACCCTAACCCTAACCCCGAACCCTAACCCTGAACTGAATAATGATAAGCCGGTGGAATTAGGGGCCATCCATATATTACGTACGCAAAAATCCGGGAAAATTGGACCCCCCTCCCCCTGTTCGCAAGCGTACTTTCTTCCACACCCCCCTGTGTACGTACACTTGACGCTCACCCCCCCCCCCCCCGAAGACCAGCTGCAGAAAGTGCCTCTACTGTCTGCACTTTAGTCCAGATTGAAGGATGAGTGAGGGCCAATATAGACAAATTATAGGTGTCTCGTTCACAGCACAGAATAACTGCACATGGCTTTTATATAATGTAATAAAATGCCATCGAACGACTAGGCCTATAGGACAATACAGAGTTATAAATTGGCTAATGTGGACGTCATAATTAGAAATTTATTTTGCATACGTACACTTTTGTCCCCCCCTTCCCCCCCCCGTTCGCACCCGTACGCAAAATCGCCAAAATCCGACCCCCCTCCGCCCCCTCATTGCGTACGTAATATGTGGACGGCCCCTTAACATTTGTGGCTAGCCAGATTTCAAAGTTTTATAAGTTTTATGGCTACCGTATAACGTTGGGGAAGATTTTTGGAGAAAACTTACAGAAACTATAAGAGAATCCAGTCAGCCCAAAATTGTCTTAACCAATAACTGCCTGCTAAGCACATCCATAAATTCAACTTACGGAAAACTACAGTACTTTCAAACACTGCTTCATAAAAATCCTCCATCGTTTGCTCACAGGACAAATACAAAAATTGTGATGATACTAGTTTCAATGGTTGCTCCAATTTCTAACCTGTTAGTTTTATTTCCATTGTAGACCTATGTAAAGTTTTATTCTATTACTTCAGAGCTACATAACTGAACTGAATTAGTTTTTTTAAACTGTTTATAATATTGCATTTGTGTTTTCCTGTTGACATTGAACTATTTTTTCACTTTCGTAGGCATTGTTGTTTTAACGTGTGAGCATTTGTCTTGTACTTATATAAAGATTACTTTCTTACTTACTAACTTATATTTACTTACTTACTTAAACACCATTGCATCATTGCTTTTCTCAAACCTCTACCATAGCTTAGAAGATCAATAATCATTGAAAGCCTACTCCGTTCTTGTGGGTAGTAACAAGTGAAGATCGATAAATTGTAATTTATAGTTCTAATCACAAATTAGTATAGCTCCTCTTCTAGAGAGATATTCATCAGAGGCGCTCAGAGCTCCCCCATCTCACATGATCAGCGTTTTGGGTTTAAGCATTTGGGTTCTTCACTTGAAATTGACAAATGCTATCTTCAGTGCAGTTCAGGCTCTGAAGAAATGAACAATACAAGTACACGCGTACATACACAACCACGGACATTCATACATACATGTATACACACATCATACATACATACAAACATATGTACATATAAACAAACATATATACTTGCATACACACATCATAAATACATATTACATACATACACATACATACATACATACAATGTCATACATACATAAATGCATACTCACGAAGATACAGGCATGTATACAAGGCATGCACCTCTAAAATCCTCCAATGGTTTCCTGTTTTCTCAGTCTTACTGCACACATTCTGTTCTCTTTTCAACAGCTGTTATTGCAAAAGTTCCACAATCGTAATCTCCAAACTTCTAAAGCGCCACTCAAAGGCCAAGCAGTTGCAAGCACAGGGCACCAGCCTATTCACGAGCGCTAAGTAATCATCGCATACCGTATGCTATTTATGTAGCCTTTTCAGATTCAAATCTCTTAAACATTGGCTAGTATTGGTATGCAACCCGGCAACTTCACACCCCAATGCGCCTAGAGATACGCTTTAACCAATGAGGCAATTATACGTGGGGACTGACCTGCGGATGGCCTGTTCCTTTTCTTCCTCTTCCCTCTGCCTCGTCATCACTGACTCGATGATCTTTCTCTCCTCCTCCGTCAGATGACCGAGGTCGGGCATCGAAGGAAGCGACGGTTGTCGTGGAATCGCCTTCATTGCGATGTACCCAAGTAATAGATGTCGCCACTAGAGGCGCCTACTCATCCTATGTATTCGCATGAACTCTTGTCATCTATAGTCCAGTCTCCTCGGACCGTAACGAACGCCTTTAATTTTCGCGTTTCCAGCGAAAGAATCGGAAAATTATCGATTAACAGTAGTTCATTAACTGTTTCTCATGTAAACTCTCTTACTAGCGAGCCGATCGGTGAAACATATTCCTACCTTGGGCCAAGAACAACAAACTACGACAATACCGCCTCTGCCGCCATTATTAAACGAAACGCACAGCAGACGACAACGACCTTACCAGAAACGACAAATCCTCTTCCTCCTCTATTCTTCTTCTTCCTCCTCCTCGTGCTCCGCCTCTTCTTCCTCCTCTTCGTGCTTTGCCTTTTCCTCCCATTACGCGTCCTCCGCCTCGAACGCACGCAGACGACGATGCCATATCGACCGCTCCTCGGTCTCTGAATTACCAGACATCCTTACTATGTATTACGTACATATACATACACGTATTTATATATACCTACACCTATACATTTTATATATTATTCATATAATATATATTCATATATACATGTATGTATTAACGTGTATTTACTGGCGTATCTCCCTCCAGAAGCGTATACATAACGTATATGTCTGGATAGAGCGCGGCGTCTCTTTTTGCTGCTGTACAGTGGCGCTCTCTGTGTATCGACGGCGTCGCAGGATTGTCCGACAGTACCACCAGTGGTACAACGGAATAACGTAGACACACTAAGAGACGGACATGCGGTATGAAAGGGGCTGTCCCTTCCGTCGGCTGTGTTCGTCTGCGCTTTAATCTATCGTCTCCCTGACGACGAGACTTCTATCGACCGATTAGTTGGCCCACTCCTCCCATCGAGTCAGTCCAGCCGCCCTTAGCTTCAGCGGCCTCGCCATCTTCCTTCCCAGTCCTAGAGCTGCTGCTGCTGTGTACGCCGCTGCTGATAGGTTGTCCATCATCTGCGTGGCTCTGGCCATTCGTCTGTCCATCGGATGGAGCTTGCTGCCCAGTGCCAGATGCTGCTGCTTCACGAGTGACCAGTCAATGTATAAGTGTGGTAACAGGTTTGCTCTGCTCTGGAATAGGATCCGGGCTGCCCTATAGCCTAACACCAGGCCTACGTCATGCCTACACACAATCCGATTGTGGACCATATTACGGTGGAACACTGTTCACGCCACACCAATGCCTAACCTTTGCAATGACTTTTAGAATCCCTGGAAAATCAAAAGATCATAGAACACCCGTTGATTCATCGTTTTTACATGTTTATTGTTACAAGTCTTTCTGAATACTCGGAAAAGTGAAAACGTTTTTGAGCATTTGTACCACAAATTCAGCTCGACTCTTTTAAGCCTAACAATAATCAACAATAGTTATCTGAACAACCTGTTTGCAGCCTGTGAACATTAAATGACATCGATTAATTTATAACAAGCTGTTGCTTCAGGGCTTCTGATGAAGCAACGGTTGTTGCCGACGAGTAGAAGAATAACTCCTAGAGCCAGGATTAGTTTTTACTTGAGAGGCAATGGCTAATACAGGGCACGGAAGAGGTTTCCAAGTCACCGAGTACATCTGCCCCACACAATATAAAATATCCTACCGGACCTACCCACAAAATTCTCACAAGTCAGTCACTACTGAGAAAATCAGAAGAGGGTTCAACCCCTTACCTCATCAATGCTCACCAATCACATCTCATCACTCATCATCAATAGATTCTACACCACAATACAAATTCACAGATCACACACACGACTTTTGAGGATCACACTCTTCCACACTTCACTCCCCTGCTTCCTCGGACATGCGGCCATGCCCACCCCCTCAGAGTTCCCTTAAGAAGAAGCGATGCAGCAAAACAGTCCTCAGGCTCTGCCGTCACAAGCAGCAGCAGCAGTAGCTATGGAATCATGTGCAGTGGACCGTGACGTCGGACATCACTTGGTCTGCTGGTCATCGACGGTAATCGACAATGATCGGATCTCGGCCAGCTTCTGTTGGATGCCCTGCTTCAGTTCGGCCGATGACTGTGACGAAGGAGATGAAGCAACGTCCAACTGACGACACAATTGGCTGAAGGTATCCTCCGAGTCTGTGTAGTATTTGACCTTCAGAAACAGACAGAGACCTGTATACAATTCATCTCCAAACACAAGCAATGACAACAGTATCAATCAGAAGTTGGATAAACACCAATCGCAAAGCAGCCACTCTGTCTACCATAAGAAGTTATGAGTGAATTAGCTTTCAGTTCCTTTCAACAGCAATTCCTTACGAAGTTAGGAGTGAATTAACTTTTAAGTTTCTATTAACAGCAACTCCTTAGGAAGTTATCATAACCGTAATCTCAAAAGTTCTAAAGTGCCACTCAAAGGCTAAGCGCAGGGCACCAGCCTATTGACAAGCGCTACGTCAAATCACAGAGGGTCAGTGTTTTAGTTGTCCAAAAACAACGGGGGGGGTCAAAAATTTGCAGATTACCAAATCACATAGTCACATAGACCAAACACCAGTTTTTTGTAGTAAAGTAACCCCCCAACGTATTTTCAGTTACTTAGCTGAGGGGGTTAGAAAGAGAACTAGGGGGTTGAACCCCCAAACCCCCCCCCCCGACAACTAAAACACTGCAGAGGGTTCCAGAGAGTAGTCCAAAAGAGGTCAAAGTCCAGTTGCCAGAAAACCAAAGCAAATCAGAGACGGTTTCTAGAGAGTAGTCCAAAAGAGGTCAGAGTCCAGTTTCCAGAAGGACATATCAAATCAGAGGGGGTTTTCCAAAGAGTAGTTCAAAAGAAGTCTGAGTCCGGTTTCCAGAGGGTCAGACCAAAAGAGGAGGCAGAGTAGGCGTCGTTTATGGCGAGAATAATTTGAGGGCGGAGGATCAGATGAGTCAGGGTGAGAGTACTTGAAAAGATGAGACTTCAGTTTTGAGTGGAAAGCCCAGGGGTGGGGGTGATAGATACAGGAACATGAGGAGGATGAAGGACAGGTTGCAATGATGATGGAGGAACTGAGAAACTGCAGAATTCAGGGGGAAATCATTCCAGAGGCGTGGTGCTGTGTTGGATATGGCTCGGTTGGAGAACTTGAGATGAATTATTTTTCAGTTTCTATCAACAGCAACTCCTTTATAGGAAGTTATGAGTGACTTAACGTTTCAGTCCAGGCACTACTCCTTGGAAATTATGACTGCAACAGGTTTTCAGTTTCCATCAACAGCAAATCCTTAGGAAGTTATGAGTGCATTAGCTTTTCACTTTCAAGATCAACTCCTCTAAATAACTTCTTTCAAATTTCGAGGTCACGTCTTTCAAATTTTAGGTGAAAAGTGACAAGCAATGAGCAGTATAACTCACCTGCGCTTTGACAAGAGCTTCAAGCGATGGTTTGAAATAGGTGATGCGACCTTCGTAGAGACTAGGAATTTCCTCCATGAGTAAAGTGTTCTGGGTTTCAAAATCCGATCGTGCAATGGCACATGCCTTACGACTCTACAGCAGAATATAAACAAACCCAATTGCAACAGAGACCCTAGTTGGCATATGACAGAACCTACTGAAAACTGACATATTTGGAGTAATAATACATGCACAACCAATAATAAATATTCAGTAATAATGGTTTATTAATAACGTTCAAAATTCATGGCACAAAAAATCAAGACAACCCAGCTTTCAACAACAAGAGAGTTCATGAACTTACGCTATCGAGTTTGACGACATTTGGTCCAGTACGTTCTCTTTTCAGATATTTATCCACTTTCTCTTGACATTTGCTGTACTCCTAGAACACAATTTTTCCACACAGATCACATTTCTCATCTGAACATGACACCTGCATCCCATGTACATATACAGTTCCACGTTTACTCTAATAACACAATAGCACCAATAGCTTATAACATATGAACTGGCTCAACAGTTGACCATCTGAGAAACATTGCCAGACCCAAGACACAGGGTAATCATCCCCCATCACAGAAGCAAATGTGGTCAACAGGTTCAATATGAAAGATTTACCCTGGTTGCCTATGCAAAAGGACACCGAGTTTAAGATCTTGTTGCTTATGTGTAACTGTCTAGCAGGCTCTGATCAATCTTATCTCAAGAGCTTTGTGTCCCAGTACCTTCCATATCTCGTTGTACATTTCTCCACTCAGCCACACAAGGCCACTTGATTGTGTCACCGGTCCAAACTTCCACAGCCCAGCATAGAAGTTCACTGTGGTTGGCCCATCCTCCTGGAACAAGTTGTCTAACAACCTGCGACATGAACTCCTCAGCCTCTCTTTGCCTCTTTTCCGCAAGCATTTGAAGACCATTCTGTTCAATCGTGGTTTTATTGTGTTAGGTTGGAAGCACCTCTGATGAGTCTCTCTTGAAGTGGTGCTATGTAAATTTGCAATTACAATTACAACAGGCCCAGCAGCTGAACAGATGGTGTAAGCTGATATGAAATCATTGCTCACCTGGAGACTTTGTTCACGCTTTCGAACGGCTTGCTGCACTGATGGAAATATCGTACTAAACCTAACAATAACATTCAACAAAATAAACGTTTCATTCTTCAACATCACCTGAACAATTAAATTCATGAATGTCAAACACAACGGAGATTTGATCATCTCAGTAGTCCATGGCAAAGAAAACCACACAAAAAATTGTGGATGATATGAAATATGGATTAAAGAAAATCTGAATATGAAATATGGATAAAAGACAATCTGGGTTATATGAAATATGGATTAAAGAGAATCTGGATATGAAATATGGATAAGAGAAAATACTCTGGGTTATACAAAATATGAATAAAAGAAAATCTGGATAAGAAATATCAATCAATCAATCAAAATCATTTATTGGCATCAATAAATATGGATAAAAGAAAATCTGGGCTATACGAAATATGGATTAAAGAGAATTTTGGATGTGAATTATGGATAAAAATCTGAACAATACGAATTACGGATTAAAGAAAATCTGGATATGAATTATGGACAGAAGAAAATCTGGGTTATACAAAATATGAATTAAAGAAAATCTGGATATGAAAGTAATGGATTAAAGTAAAAAAATGGACGATACAATATGCACATTATAAAACAGGAATGTGTATGATGTGGCAAATAGATTAACTGATGCGTGAAGTACATGGATTGTGTTTGAAATGGAAAGATGGAATCAGATGGAAATGAAAGACAGGATCTCACTTTCTCATAGGTTCAACGATGGCCTTTTGTGACGTCGCATTCTGCAATTCAAACATTATAAATGAAACAAAGCATCTGTAAGGACACTTTCAATTCCTCTAACCAATTTCTCTAACCAATTCCTCTAATCAATACCTCCAACCAATTCTTCCAATCAATTCTTCCAATCAATTCCTCCAATTCCTCAAATAAGTGAGTGCAGGTAAGCAGTGGCATACCTGAGCCGCTGCAGAATTTACTCAAATGGCCTGCACAATGCAACTGTGCCCCTAACAGGTCTATATTGCAACCAAAGCCAGAAAAACTTTTACTGGTAATGCTTAGAAACTCACAGCTCTACATTTTGCCACTAATAATGAAAAACAACCAGATAAACTTTATACACACTGAACAAATAACTCAGCAAAGCTTCTCTGAAATTTAACAGGCAAGAATTTAGGACCTGTATACTATGTATAGTGCATAGACAAGACAGATGCAAGCTGTGTGGTCATCCAATGAAAGTTCTAGAAAAGAAGAGTCATGTCCAGTCAGTGATGAGTAGCTGGGGAGACCAGGAGACCGGTCCATATGCTGGATCAAGTGAGAGCCACAGGTAACAAACGGCAGGTGAGAGAGACCAGGTGAGAGTGAACACGTGACAGTTGCACCTGTTGAACTCACCAGTTCCTCAACAAGTAATTCTAGTTTCTTGGCCGACGTCATCCAGTGGTCGACAACGTCGCGTAGTTTCTCGTCGTCTCGATAGAGGGCGCTCGCCTGAAGGCTCTGCAGGATCTGACTTTCACACTTTGATTCAGCTGCAAAGAATCACAGGAAATTTCAACTCAATTCAGTTGTCAATTCATTTCAATTCATCAATTCAACAGATATGAATCATCTGACTCGATTTTGCAGTTTCGACTGTAACAGGAAAAAAGAAGAGCAGTCCCTTCAGCTAGCCTGAGAGGCAGGCTCAGGCAGTCATAGGTATGGTGTCAGCAACTTCATTTTCTTATCCTCGGCATATGAGGTGGATGGCCACTGGCCAGTCCTCCCCCTCACCGTCTCATCTTCCCACAGACAGTGTACGGCCAGTGGAGTCATTATAGCAGAGTTTGCTGGCTACACATAATGCCCGTCTGCAGGTCTCTTGCAACACTACAGCAGAGCAGATCTACACCTTAAGATAACCTCCACGGGGCAGCCATGGGTATGAAGTGTTAGCGACTTCATTTTCTTAGCCTCGGTTTATCTACCCACTGATGATGTAAGGTCGGTGTATTCAGTACAGTTGAGTTGGCTGAGGCACACTGGAAGAAGATATCTAAAAACAAATTTCTACCCTGGCAGTGGCAGAGATTTGAATGTCCAACCTCTCAGTTGACAGTCCAGCACGCTAAACACTAGACTATCACTATATGAAGTGCATTTTCAGGATATAACGAGAAATGTAAAGAAACGTATTGTAACGAAATGCAAAATGTTTATATGAAGTTCATAGAGTGCAATGAACTGCTGACACTTCTGTTAAAAATGGCAACAGTCACCAACTTTCTCACCTGCCTGGGATTCTATGCATTTCTGCATGTCTTTGTGGATCTTCTTTGTGTTCTCTTCAAGTCTGAGAAATCAAACAAAAACGTACCACATAAAAACTGAAACTCTAGGACCATATAGCACAGTTTGCAAACCGGCTTTTGAATGTTCAACATACGGAAATAGACAAAAAGTAGGAGTAGAGTACTTTCTAAAGGCATGCCTACATAGATAGCATGACTGTTCTACGGATGCCAAGTCCGGTAACATTCTGAGCTTTGAAAAAGGCATTGAATAATTAATTAGCCGGATAAATGTGAACAGTGGACAAGTCACGTTCCACACTTCGTCACAATGACTGATAACAATCACCAAGTTAAGAAGATCAGTAATAGCTGATGCATAGTCTATGTTTTGCCTATTTGCTTCATTCATATCTTGATCCTTGACAATTTATTATCCCAAGGGACAACTTATTCTCCCAAGGGACAACTTATTGTCCCAAGGGACAACTTATTCTCCCAAGGGACAACACACCAACAATTAGCTAAACACTGGCCAGAAACCCGTGCTACAACCCTTTCTGAAAAGCAACGTCTAATGCACAAGGCATCAACTGATGGTGCACACCAAAACCAGGCTGCAATGAGGTCAAAATCAAAACACTCACTGATCAAGTTTCCGCAGTTCTCTTTCGAATTCTCTTTCCGACTGCAAATGAAAAGCAAATTCATAGAAAAAATTAAACATCTCACAGCTAACGACTCATTAAATGAAGACTGACTTCAAGCAAGGGCACTCAGAACAAACCTTCATCTTAAGGGTTGCCATTAGGAACAAAATTCTGGTTCTCTGACCAATAGTACTTTGACCGGACTTCTGGCAAAATGTTCTGGATACAGTTTCACTTGAGACAATGGCACTATAGAAGTAATTTCGAATTAGATTCTATTGTTTCAGACTGACGCCGATTGGCACCAAAAATGACTGAACAACCTGGTGGTCAAATTTGACTTTACACTGCCTGTGGGAGATCATGTATAAACAATATGGCTGCCAAAGACTGGGAGAGTGTGTATGTATGTATGTACAGAGCACTTGTATAGCACCCTTTAACATGTTGACCGCCAGGGACGAGTTAACTCGTCCTACAGAAGTTTACGCAGACGCCGAGGACGAGTATACTCGTCCTTCACAGAACTGTTGTTATATAAAATATGGCGTGCGGATAATATATCTTTTGGCGTGGCAATAATAGCACGATACACTAGTGACACCTGGCGATTGATTTTTTTTTTATTTTAACGAAAAGCAATAAATTTTTCTCGCATTTTTATATCATTGTTTTTGGTGAAAATGGCGACTTTCAGACGAAAACGCAAAACTGCAGCAGAAGTTCTTTTAGAAATTTTTGACATGTCAGGTGATGAATTTGTTGAAGACGATAGCTCCGATAGAGACTCTGATTATAGGCCTAGTATTCCTGAAACTGACGAAGATGAAGAAGACCGTCCGACCGTCGTTACACAGTCGGTTCAGGCTGATATGGATAGTGATAGTGACCATGAAAATGATAGCAGTGACGAACCACTTGCCAACCTACGGACTGATGCATGGATTCCGGTGGGCGACAGATACGTTCCGCCAACAGATATTCCTTTCACTGGTGCACCTGGAATAAATGCAACTGCTGGATTATCCATTGATACTTTACCTATAGACTTTTTCAAGTCTTTTCTCACAGACGAAATTGTGGAAGTAATGGTTGCTGAAACAAACAGGTACGCTGCCAATTTCATTGCTGATAGCAATATGAAACCGAAGAGTAGAATGCATGCGTGGGAACCAACAGATGCATCCGAAATACGTAAGTTCCTTGGCGTGTTGTTCTTGATAGGAGTCGTATCGAAGCCAACCATAGAGGACTATTGGTCGACTGATCCATTGATTGCAACGCCTTTTGTGAACACCATAATGTCTCGTAATCGATTTGAATTGTTACTCAAGTTTTGGCACTTCTCAAACAACACTCTAGCACCAGAAGGAGACAGGTTGCATAAGCTAAGTCACATAACAGAGATGCTTCTAAATCGCTTCCAAAGCGTCTACTATCCACGAGAGGAGATCTCGATCGATGAGTCCATGGTTCTGTGGCGCGGTCGATTGGTATTTCGCCAATACATTCCCAACAAGAAACACAAGTATGGAATAAAACTGTATATGCTTTGCGAACCATGTGGCTATGTATGGAACCTAATTGTCTACTGTGGGATAATGGATCCACTTGGTGGGATGGGTCATGCAGAGACCGTTGTCAGAAGCTTATGGAAAATCTCTTGGACGTTGGCCACAAAGTTTACGTAGACAACTTCTACACCAGTGTTCATCTGGCCAAAGCATTACTTGCACGGAAAACCCTACTTTGTGGTACTCTGAGAAGCAACCGCAAACACTTGCCAAAGGAGGTTGTGACATCAAAGCTGAGAAAAGGTGACGTTGTCTCTCGTCGAAACGGACGGATAGTTGTCACTAAGTGGAAGGATAAACGAGATGTGATGATTTTGAGCACACATCATACTGGGAGATTGGTAGCTTCTGCGAAATTGAACAGACATAAAGCGGCTGTATGGAAACCAGATTCCATCATCACCTACAACATGAATATGTGTGGAGTTGACCGAAGCGATCAACTGACTTCTTACTACTCTCCTCTTCGAAAGACACTGAAGTGGTATCGGAAGATCGTTCTGCACTTTCTTGATCTAGCATTGACAAATTCATATTTGCTATACAAGAAATGTGGTGGTGTGAAGAGTCAGGAGTGGTTTAGACTGCAAGTCACTCGCAGTCTCTTGAAAGATGATATTCGCTCTGTGGTGCCAGCTGAGCCGCCTCGCGCATTTGTTCACCACAAAGCATCGGACATGTCCAGACTAAGTGGACAACACTTCCTGGACTTCTTGCCACCAACTGAGAAGAAGTCAGCTCCAACCAACAAGTGTGTCGTATGCAACAAGAAAGGCATTCGAAGGGAATCACGTTACTGTTGCAAAACGTGCTTGTCGAAGCCTGCTCTGTGTGTTGTTCCATGTTTTGAAGTCTACCACAACGAAGCTGAAATCTAAGAGGAACACTGTTTCTTCAAACGGACAAGACTGCAAACATGTGATTTTTCGATGTATACATGTTGAAAATAGTTTTAAAAGATATAAAAATATATGAAAATATAAAAATATATGAAAAAAGTGAGAGAAAAATTTTTCCGGTTTTTGGACAATTTTGGTGGCGTAGGGGTGAAAACCATGGTGGCGGTCAATGTGTTAAGTAACTCATAAGGGTGCTCCAGCAAAGGTGCCTAGGAATCACTGAATATACAGTGGTGCAACTTCTGAATGGCACAACACATCCTTCCAGTTACTCATGTCATATTCCGTGGAAGGTGAGCTTATTCGAGTCTGGAAAACTTGGAATACAGAATTTACATGCATTCTGTTGATTGCATAAATTTAACTTTCTATCATCCACCTGATGATAACGTACACAAGTAAAACGTTAAGAACGAGTTGATTTGTGCAAAAGGAAACTGAAAAGAAGTTTGGCACAAGTTGTGATTGTTTGATTGTTTCTGACACATCTGCAGGAGTTCATTTGGCAAATCGCATTCTGTCATCAAAAACATAAATTACATGTGTCAGAAGCAGCATTCGTTATTTATTCATTGAGTAATTATTAATAGCGGCGCTCTATTCTCTCCCAGTCCGGAGCGATCATATTGTTTCAACATGATCGGCTGTAAGTGGGTCCAAGTAAAATTTTAACCAACCTGGCTCTAGCAGGCTTGATCTGATATAGCGCCGGCGTAAAACTGGTCTCCCTGACGCGGTTTTTGAGCGACAATAAGAAATTTAAGAGATTTACATGACATGAAATAACACATTCACTTCTGTTACCGTTTATACACAAAACGAATAGTCTACGGTCTTCTAGTGAACTGCACCACTTACAGTTTTTGAAACGGCGCTCTTCTTCGATGATCTGTTGAATGGGTAGTACCTAAAAATCACGATTGACATACATCATATTCTACATTAAATCGTCAGTCATGAGTAAATAAATAGATAATAAATAAATAGATAAATACAAGATTAAATAATAATACAGAAAATTAATAGATAGAGACAGACATGGATCGCCGATGTTGAACAGCTTCACTAGACGTCAAATGGTCTTTGACAAAATAGCAACATCTAAACTGAAAACCGTATCTTCTGTATCTCACCTGAAACTCATTTTCGACAAATTTCGAGAGAAATCTGTTTGTAAACACGGCGACTTAAACAGCCTCAGTAGCTTCCCGTTCAATCCTTGCCGTTCAACGAAAACCGACAATTTCCTTTCAGCACAGTTTCACTTTTACGAACGTACACAACATACGCAACGCATGGAATAAAAATTCAGCTCAGATACAGTGACTACATAGCCACAGCAAAGATCTTAGACTCTAAGATCTTTGGCCACAGTATACTGTGGCTATAGCCATGCAGTGTAGAGAACGAAGATCGAGCAATGGTACATCATATCATAAGAGAGTGCAAGATAGCCGGATGTTTTTCCTCTGCATTCCCAATTTCACATATTATAGGCTACTCATTTTGCATTCGTTTTACTTCCTCTTGAATCCATTTCACAATTTCACATGTGCCCATTTTGCACCTATTTTGTTTCCTTTTATACCAATTTCTACGCTTGCCACCTTTCCACTCATGATCTCATAATAAAGCAATCTGTTTGGTAGAAGTGTGAGTAATCGTAATAATAATCGTAATCGTAATTGTAATCTCCAAGCTTGTAAAGCTCCACTCGAAGGCTAAGCGTAGGGCACGAGCTGTGGTTGGCAGCAGTAGGGCACTTATCGACAAGAGCTAATATATATGGAGAATATTATATGTCTTCTCTATGGAGAAAGAGTATGAACCACGGGGCACGCCGCAAGCGGACATTTTAAAGAACAGTTTACCTTTTAAAACCGGCATTTGTTACATTACGCAGATTACGAGCACTTGCTCGTAGCTGTGAAATTTTTTACTCGGATACCTGTGTTTGACGTCATCTCGTGTTGCACCTTTAAAATTAATATCCGTAGTTCAACGGTTTTGCTTTCAAAAGTGCGCCACAAATCTAACCTGTCAGCCATTTTATGATTTTATTTGATTAATTTTTAAAGAAGTTATTTCATGCGTGTAAGGGTAAGTGTGCAGGCAGTTCGTCTAATGTTATGCACGCACCATTTAACTTGCCTTGTTTGCGGGACCCTTCTGTTGTAATAAAAAATGTCCGCAGGTGGTCACGCGTCACCGGGATTTGTGTTGGATTTTATGTGATTATTCAGCGAAACTGGTAATCAGGGACGTAACTAGCGTTGGGCTTGGGGGGCTTAAGCCCCCCCAAACGAAGTTGAAGCCCCCCCAAACAAGTCAAGCCGTTGTATGCTTACGGCTAAAATTCGTATGAACACTGTATAAATGTTGCCATGTTCAAGGTTTAAGCCCCCCCAAACGAAAAATCCTAGTTACGTGCCTGCTGGTAATGTTGCTAATATTTAAAATTGCTTATCGCGGTGTATCGAACTGTGGAAAAGTATTCTTGGAAAACTGGGGAATTATAGAATTGTATTCTGTGCTAGGTCAAAATACCTATGGTAGCTAGCAACAAAATTTTAACAGATTCAGATCACTCAGACTGCGTGATTACCGTTGTGTATTTTAGAATAATTATAATATTCTGGCTGTGTCTATGTTGACAATATCTTTTATTTTTACTGTTTAGAAAGTTTTGTTATTCTGAGTTTCAGCGAGTTTATTTATTAGGTTGACATGTGTTCACAAACTGTTTGAACAGAATGCAAGCAGTTTTAGTTTGTCTTAAATTGCTGTTTCGTTGTATCTGTAAATGAGAAATTCAATTATTTACGTAACTTGTCTGTTTTATTAAAAACTTTATCTGCAGAAAATCGGGTGAGCATACTGCATAATTAGTGTAATGATTTCTTCTCTGCTCTAAAGACTGTTCTCTTTCGCCGAGGTTGGGCTGGGAGCACCTCTGAATAGTTTCCTTGAAGGGGCGCTATATAAATGCTTAGTTGATTGATTGATTCATTGATTGTTAGTTTGCCTTAGGTAAACATTGTTAATCAATTAGGCTAATTTCCTATTGCAGACACAGCGATGCCAGCGAAGAACCCGAGACAGCCAAAGCAGGTCAGGGAGAAATTACCTGAGACTGCCGTCGGTAAGCTGCGCCAAACTCGTTCTGAGCCAGCAGGTGCTGTGGACGGCAAACGCCTCTTGTCCCTGATTCCGGTTGTGAGGAAACCAGGTCGACCATCACTAGCAGCAAAGTTTAATCCGACTGTTGACATTAAGGAGGCCTTGAAACAACTTGGGGAAGGGTTTTTCACAGGTGAAGAGAAGGATTTGTTCAAGACTCCTCTGAAGGTGAAACCCGCTGAAAGTCAAAAGCAGAGGAAGTCGGCTGCTGGTCTGAGCAGCTCGCCCTCACGATCGAACAAGAAGGGTGCTGGAGGCAAACGTGGCTCTCCGGGGTCAAAGACCTCTTCTCCCGACAGCCCGTACTTTCTTCGTTCAAAGGGGGCTGCAGATGAAGCTGTCGACGACTCTTTGATTCAACGAAGACGAGGACGGAAATCAACTGGTGTGGATTCTGCAGAGAAAGAGAGTCCGGCCAGGAAAACAAAATCAGTTGGTTTGGCTTCTGTAGAGAAAGCAAGTCCAGCCAGAAAAATAAAATCAGTTGGTGCGACTTCTGCAGAGAAAGTGAGTTCAGCCAGAAAAGCAACATCAATTGGTGCAACTTCTGCAGAGAAGGAGAGTCCAGCCAGAAGAGGAAGGAAATCAGTGCAGTCTCCTCCTCACAAAAAAGCAAAGCCAGAAAAACCTGTAGCGCTGGTCAAAGCAGCCAGATCAAGTTCTTCAGGCATAAAAGATGACACTCAGGAGAATTCAATCCTTGACAAACAAAGAGTTAAAAGCACGAGGGAGGACGCTGCTGAGGCCAGGTCGACTACAAAGTCTCGAAGGCAGACCAAGACCGCTGAGGACCTAACATCAGAGGAGTTTGCTAATGACGCTGAGAAAGCTGTGAGGGTTGAGACTGGGAAGAAAAGAAAGCGAGAACAGGATGAAGCTGATGACCTGAGGGCAAAAAGGGCAAAGGTGATGATGTTTTATTCACCGGAAATACGGGAGCCGGTGCAAGAACCAAACCAGAAGTCGACTTTGAAACTAATGGTGCACAGAGCAAATATTGAGGACCTTGGTGACAAAATGGTCTTAAGCAGTGATGGTGAACAAGCCTCATCCGGCCGGGTGGAAGAGATGAGACGTGCCGAGGCGAAACGCAACACACAAGCGTCTCCATTGCAGGAGGCCAGCCAAACAAAGAAAACACCATCAGGGAGAACAAAGGGCAGTGCTGCAGTGATGGCCCATCGCTTTAAGTCAGCACAAAAGTCAGCACAAAATCGCAGTTCGGTCTTTAAGTGGGCTGACAGCAGTGCATCGACTGGTTCAGTCCAGAGTTCGAGTCAGGCTTCTCACGATTTGGACGAGACAGCACGTAAACAGCTACACGATTTGACGGCAAATATATCAGTCCGAAGTTCCTGGAGTGCTCACCTGTATGACAGAGGTAGCAGCTCAGCATCCAAAGTACCTCAGGCTTTGGTGGCAGGCAATTCTCAGCGGACGTCGATGGATGCTCTAAGGCCTCCGAGTGCAGTCACACCATCTGTTGACTTCCAGTTGAACTGGGATACATCGGCTGTAAAGGAACAGCTGGTAAGCAGCGTCCGTCCTCAAAAACCACCGGCAGATGAGTTGGCAACTGTTCCTAAGTTGGTGACGGCTAAAGAAGCATACAGCCAGTCAGGCAGCAAGGGCTTATTGGAAGATAATGAAGTCGTTATCACCAGCTCAGTTGCCATTCCACTGAGTAGACCCAACATCGATAAACCTGTGTTTGAAAGAGATGCCGTGAAACTTGGTGAAAATACGCGCCTGCATACGAGCACAAAAACGGTTTGGACTGAGGAAAAAACGGAAATGAGAAGACGGCCATCACCTGGACGCTACTCCGCTGTGCCTTTTAATACGCCAGTGCAACCACTCAGAGGAAATGGCGCCAGTCTGCGACGCTCTGTCGACAGAATGTTGCCGGCTGTTGACAGAACAAATGTCGTCAGAGGAAGAAGTGTCGAGCCAGGCATGATCCGGAGCGAATCCGTTCACAGGCAGCCGAAATTCAATGGCCAGATGACTACGAAGGAACTGAATCCGGTCGTTGAGATGAGAGGGGGCCGTTGTGGTCGTGTCTGCCGGCGCTTACTGTGCCTTGTTGGCACTTCAGTACTTGCGATTGGCGCTGTCTCCCTCGCCTACTTGGCATTGGCTGCTGGATACTTGGGAGAGATTTCTGATTGGCCTTAAGTTGGACCTTGACTGACAGTGTTGTATGTTGTGTGAATCACAGGGGACCAGAGGTCTTACTTTCCCTGGCTGTGTGACTGAGAATAGAGTCCGCCCTGGAACATTGTTTAAAAGACTATATCTTGTGTGTACGTTGAAGTGGGCGATTGTCAAATGGTGTAGCATATGCGTGTAAGAGAGTTTAGACCGTGAATCACTAAGTGGATGTGGATGACATGTGCTGTTCCTCCGATATTATGTGACAAGTGTGAATTGATGTGATGTTTGTGTGATGCGAGAGAGTGGTGCAAGAAAGAAGGAGTCTTGTTATATAATGATTGCTGTTTTTAACTGGTACAAGTGCTGAAACGATCCTTGTTGAAGCAACTCGTCTCTGCATAGAATCACCGAGTCACTCCACCACAAGTGAATGCCTGTGGAGTTTTCCAGGTTGTGATGTTTGTGAGTGAATCATTACTCCATTGACTTATCTGTTGTCCTGTCTGCTTTCCAATTATTCAGTTCGTAGCAGGAATGACACTCGATGCGGTTTTCCTGATAATCGTCAACGCTATGCAGATGTGTGGATGCATTGGTTCTACTCAGGGGATGTGTAACAAACAGAAACTCTGCATTAACATTTATGTCAGGCCCTTAGCGTGCACATTATTTTGGACGAGTGAAAATTATTTTGGACGGGTATAAATTGTGCATGATTCTCCTCCAGCACCATCCACTTTCTTCTCTAAAGCCACTGCCAGCATTCAGATGACTGTTCTGTAAGGAGTACAAAGTTTACAGAGCTTTGTATGGTGACGGCGTGGGGTTGTCGCGGCATCGGGTGGTCACGGCTTTTGGACGGGCAACTCTATTTCTGGCTAAGGGCCTGATTTATGTACATGCAAGACGATTTCTTATGAACAGGCAAATATCCATTGACATTTGAAGCAGAAGACGTTTTAGTTTAACTGTCTTAGATCTTTTATTCTTATAAATACGTAATTAATAGCATTATTGTTTATTATGTGATAAGTTCAATTTCCTATGAGCAGAGCAAACTGTCTTGTTAAGAAGCATTTATTATAAAAACAGCTCTTAAAATGTTATAGCAGTTTTAATTGTATGCAAAAGCAAAAATCCTTTGACATTTGAAGCAGAAGACGTTTTAGTTTAACTGTCTTAAATATTTTATTCTTATAAAGGTTGAATTCATTACTGTTTGTTTTGTGATAAGTTCATTTTCCTATGAGCTGAGCAAATTGTCTTGTTTAAGAAGCATTTATTATACAAATAGCTTTTAAAATGTTAATGACATTACTACTGCAGTTTTGATTGTATGCAGGAGAAATGGCAATGACGTCACTGAGTGTACGTTGTAGTTGAGGAATGTGGATATGCAAGTAGCATTGGTAGTTGTGGCAAGACTCTGCCAACAACATGGCCAAAGGTTACAAAGTGGCAGTGATAAGGGACTTGTTGACCCCGTCTTCAACCCACTTAGCCTGATTGGGAGTGATTCATGTCAGAAGGCCTACAATTGAGGCCTCTGTGAGCTGTGTTTACAAATACGTAAAATGACAAACTGGTGAAGTTTTATTGTGGCTAACGTACCGGTAGGCAGCAGACGGATGTAAATGCATCTGTTCCTAAGACTCTGAGCATCATGCAGTTCTTTTCTAAATGCACTTGTAATATATTGTTAATTGTTTCAGAAAGAAAACTTCTGATGGGCTACTAAGTTGTTGGCTTTGTTTATATAATCATGTTTAACCATGTACTGTAACCGTTTTTTTGATGGTTCGTCACAGTGGTTGACGTGGAAGGGTTCCTGAAGGAAGGAGACTTTGTGGCATACGGCGTGCGAATTTGTTGAACAGAGCAGCATTTTGTTTTGTTATTAATATCTATTAAGACATGGGTGCAGCATTTGTTTATCGCAACATTATTAGTTTTCATTTACAGTATGCGGCTTTTGCTTGAAAGAATAAATATCATGCAGAGTATCTTGATGCTTGATAGTTCATCTGAAATACATAGTGCCTACACTGGAGCTTCCTTAAAACCAGCCTCATGACATGATTTTTAGTATGACATGGTAGAAGCATTGGTACAAACTTTATTTCAGCTTCAGAAAATGATTTCAAGACAAGTCTGTTATGAAGCAGTTTGTTATGTGATTCCCACATACTAACATGGGTCTGACCACCATATTCTGCCTGCTGTTATGAAGTTTCTTGTTGCATACTACAATCGTTAATATATATATGTATGAAAAAATACTTTTTTCTCATTTATTTGCTGTTTCATCCGAGTCGGTTTGGTTTTAATCAGGTATTAGAGACTAATATATTATGTTGTACACAATGTGAGTTTGAAGATTGTTGAAAGGTTATTGCTTCAGTGCGGGCCTCGAGTTGAGTATAACTAGAGTGTAATATGTTTAATTGTGACTTTCTGGCATTGAGTTTAACTAAAGTTTGTGAGTTATGCTATTCGTAATCACTGATATATATAGCACCTCTTTAAGAGAGACTCAACAGGGGCACTCCTGAACTAACGGCAGAAAACAAATATTGAAGAAAATGACTTTCAAGTGGCTGAGTTTCACTAGAATGTAATTGTGACTTTTTGGCATTGAGTTTAATTAGCTTACAATGGTTATGATTATATTTCACGGTGAAATTGCACTTTTCCTATTTGCCAATTGGTATAGAAGTTTTGAATGTACAATAAAGCAAAGCCAACATATGTATAAGATGATGTGCAGTTGACAAATGGAGATCAAGATGTTGCTTCCTCTGTTTAAGGCTTGTCTCGCTTACGTCCTACTCTGCATATCGATGGCAGGCTTGTATATTGGAATTGTTGCTTTATAAACTGCAACGAAGTCTTAGCATGTCCAGTTTTTGAATAAATAAAAGGTTGTTTATAATTTTGTTGGACTTTGGAGATGATTAAAGTAGACTGACCACGTAATTGGCCAGTTAACAGACAGTCCTGATCAACTACTTGTAATTCACAAATAATAATCCTAGAACTTATGTAGCACCACTATAATGATGATCAAGGGTACAGATGTTGTTAATTTTCAGTGTGCACCCAGTTGAAAGCCGAGAAGAAATTTTGAGAAGACACTGGAACAGACTTAACACTTTAACGACGAGACTCACGAGAGTACTAAAAGCGACTAGGAAACCAATACAGCTTGTGTTAAGAGGAAAAGACCAGTTTTTGCCAACATGCATTGCAGAACAAAAGTTTGCTAGAAGGGAGTTGCAGAGTCTGGAGCCAGCAAGGGAAAAGGCACGACCAGCAAGAGCTCTTCTTGTCCTCAGTATTGTAAGACATTAAGTACATGTAGTGGCAAGTCTTTAGAATCCTCCTAGGATGAAGGCAGTGTTAATTGGCTGAACTGTAGAACCTCATAGGTCGGCGTTGCAAATTATATTGCAGTTGAAAGTTAAAAGTACATGTAAGTTGGAGACCAATGTATAATAAAAAATGCTATAGTTTTGTTTCAGTAAAGAATGTTAAAACCTTTTATTTCTGAGTTTCTATCAGTGATCCCAGGTTCTTATCCAAAATGAGATGCTTGCCGTTGTTAGGACACTGAATTTCAACAAAGCTTACCATTTTTTTCGCTGATGGCAGAAATAATTTTGTGGAGACTTGCATTGTACATAGAATATCGTATTTGGAGATTTGTATAGTGCCACTCACAGCTGAGGCCACTCGGCAGCGCTCCCAGTGCGAAGGCGTCGAGAGAAGAAAAAGGTTTTAAGCATGGAGAGGGATGTAGGAAGAGATCGAGAAAGAGAGGAAGGAAGGGCATTCCACAGGGAATGCCCTAGCTATGTTGGCGAAAGATCTAGTTTGAGACAGAGTGGTCCTGGCACACGGAACAAAGAGGACATGCTGGTCGTGAGAGTGGAGAGGTTGGTGAGAAGCTGCAGGGGGGGGGGCAAATCAGGTCCCTGAGATATTTCTGAGTAGTACCCAGTTTGGACTTAAGGACGAGAACAAATAGGATCTCTGACCGGGTCGACCAGTTATAATTCTATTGTTTCATTCCATATTCAGCAATGGACTTATGGGCGATTTATGATGAGCAAATATAGCATTTTTAACTTAATGTTGAACCATGTTGCACCTCAAGGTTATCTAGTGATCTGTAGCACAGACATACAGACGGGCCCAGTGAGCTACATTGGTTAGAGAGTACTCCCCACGCGCCTCTGGTAAGAGAGCATGCGGATCCCGGTTCGCCTCCCGATGGTGGCTTATTTCAGAGATTTAACTCTCGGGCTAGCACGGTCAGTACACGGAGACCTTAGCGGGCGTGGCGGCCATTCAAACGGGCAGCGGTGGTGAAGGATCTCACCCGATCATTTCATTGAAAATTGAGCAGAGTCAAGGTGGACAAAACATTTAATTTATATATAGGGGGAAGGGAAGGGGACTGGGTAATGCTACGCCCTTACTTGTGCATTAAACTCAGGCGCTAAAGAAGTTGCTAATTAATAATAAACACCAGTAATTATCTTCTGTGCATACGCCGTGGTATATACAGTTACTGAACTGATGCTGATAAGCTTAACGTGCCATTCAGATTTCTCGGCGTTGAAGAAATCTCGACGAATTCAAACGTATCGTCGTGCCCGCGTTGTCACGTGACGGCGTTTCTCCTTCGTCAAGTTCTATTTTGAATGCAACGAAGAAAAACAAAATCCTAGAAGGCAGCGAAATTATCTTGCTAAAACATCTTATTTGGTGGCCTTAGATTTGGCCTTAGGCGAAAATGTCGTGTCCGTTTAAGGGAAAGGCTGCTTTTGCGGTCGTTATTTTCATGCTAGCGTTTGGCGAGCGCGTAGAATCGAGAATATGGGTTCGTAGTGTTGAACCGATAACGCAAATGGTGAGTCTGCCGAGAACAGCATCGCTGCCGCTGGCGAATTCGAGGGTCCGAAGAGAAGCTCTTCCACCTCCTGGCGACAATGGGAAGCTTGTGGTTGACTTTACAGTTCTGCCGGATGAAGGTCATAACGAGGCGATTGTCCACTGGTCCGGCAAAGACAGTCAGGTACGCGACGCAATAGATTCACCAATCGATAAAGCAGCCCGAGGTAGCATGGTCTTCGTAAATGTTGACACGAGAATCATATGCCTTCGATTGCAGGAGTAAACAACGGTTGAACGCAACTGCTGACCTCCTTAAAGCGATTGACTTAGTCATTAGAAAATTGGAATCAGCGATGACGATCAATATAGATTGACATGCATCTACCTGGAAAATCTACCTGGAACAGGACTCCCTTTGTCTCTGTGCGTTGTCTTAGCTAGGGATTCTCTGTGCACTTTTTATAAACACTTTTACCACCGGGTTTGGGCTGGAAGCACCTCTGTTTAGTTATTCGGGAAAGGTGCTATATTAATACAATTAATTAATTAATTAATGCAGTATAAACCGACGTGTTGGGAGCCAATTAAAGAGTGATTATTATCAGGTTGACTGACTGAATGAAAGCAGGAAATAGTTTTTATAACTGAAGATTTCTGAAAAGCTTGCAAAATTTTCTTGTGAGTGGAAGGAACTTCAGTTGGTATTAGGCTACCATTCTTGGAATTGGATAGCAGAGTGAGCATTTCTTTGGATGGACTGAAGACTGAAATTGTCTGCAGGCAGTTTGATTCATGTTGTGAAAGGTTTTTAAATTTTTTGAGATATTTTAACTAACAATGAACCTTTTACGCAGTTCTTCGCTGAAACGGCTTTGATCACACTTGGTTATTAAAGGCAGCAGATGATATTAAGTACAGTTACTAATCAGGTGCACTTATTGATCTTTGGTACAGGCAATTTTCTTGTTGACACGACAGCGTGGCCCCAATGGAACTGTCCTTAGCAGCACCCTCTACATGTAAGCAACTTTCGTCATATACACAAACTCACACACATATCTGTGTGTATATATATATATATATATATATATATATGCATATACTTATATATATATATATATAAATGTGTATTGTTTATATTACTCAGTACAATAATACAGTGACTTAAAGAAGGATGTGGTGTCCTTTTTCAGCTTGTTCTCTGGTGGTCTGAAAAATGATTTTACAGTTTGAGAAATATGAATACTGGACTTAATTGCACTTAACAGCGCAGGAAGCTGCCATCTACAGAAGACACTAGATTTGAACTTTGTTTGCTAGATGATTTCAGACATTTGATTTCTGTGAGAGGCAGGCATTAATGCTGCTGGATTGTAATTATATTGTAATTAGTAACTTCTGTTGCACCGGTGTCTAATGCACAAGGCACCAACCGATGGCACACCAAAACCAAGCCATTATCAGGTCAATAACCAGAAGATCAATTCGTAAGATTCTCAGTTGCTTGTTTTCAGATCGCTTGATTACGGTTCATCATTCCAGAAGAAGCCGTTTGATCCTCCCATCCTGCTGCACTACTTCTACGTCTGTCCGAACAACAGGAACAAAGTGAGTGTCGTCATGACAACGGTTAATGACAGCCGATCAATTGTTCGTCCATCTCACTTCCTCTTCATTGTCTTTTCCTGAACTTTCCTTATTTCCAGTTCATATACATACGTGAATGCTTGCATGTGGTTCATTCACGTGTGATATCTAACATGTTCATCATACGTGTTGTTACCCATTGGTGTAAGGATATGATAGACAGACCATTAAACGGTTCTAGGTATGTACAGCAAAAATATACCTTAAATGTTCAAATGTTAAGATATCCATCAGCCAAAAACCAGCGAGTCTCAAGGAGACAAAATGAGCCGCCTGGTTAAAAAACTAACAAAAGTCATCTACAGGTAGGGAAAAGCCTTCGACATGTTGAGAGATTGGTACAAACAAGAAAACCGGCCTCACTGGACCAACTCCAGAACCAGTGCAACTACTTAAGCATACTTACGTACTATTACAGTTTTCCACCATTACAGGATAGCCTACAACTTATCCTTACACACAACTTGTCCAAGTACAGACTACACGCCATCTACAATGTTCTGTGTGTGCATGCATTTATGCAAGTCTCTTTTAAGACACGGAAACAGCCTATGGTAATGATAACTAAGAGTAGCTAGGAGAGGTCAGCTGAGGGTCATGTGTGGAGATGGTAACCTGACATTTGTTTGATTTTCTTCAGCTGGTGTTTGTCGATTTGAAAAACAAAAACCTGTACGTGACAACGGACGAAGGCGCGACATTCAGCGCGTGGCTGATGATTAAGGATTCTGATCGCATCGTTTTTCATCCGACGCAAGAAGACTGGTTTCTATCTTACTCAGAGCAAGACCGAACAGTAGGACCTCTGTTATGCTTTTGTTGTATCTGGGCTTGTATTAAATTATCTGAACTTTTATAAAGAGCATTTAGGAAGCCCTCAAAAGTTTGCATTAAAATTTCTACAGTTCTACATTAAAAGAACTGTCTGGGATAGACTGGAATTTATGCTGACTCTCCCTGGATATATGGATGGATGAATGGATGTATGGATTGATAGATGGATGGATGGATTGGATGGGTGCATTGATGGATGGATGGATTGATGGATGGGTGGGTGGGTGGATGGATGGATGGATGGATGGATGGACGAATGGATGGATGGATGGATGGATGGATTGATTGATATTCATTGGCCGGGTGAATATTCTCGTCAAGATCGAATTTGAGATGGTGCTTCTTGCAGAAATATATAGATCATATGATTATCTTTGCTTTGCTTATCTTAGATTATCTGGAACCAATTTTCACCCTACCTGCCTATCGATTATGTTTTGACTAAGTGCCTGTGAATAAGCTGGTTTCTGCTACTTCATGTTTTTGGGCGCTGTCGAAATCTTGAGATTGTGATTACGCGATTATGATTAGCCGAGTCTTAACAAAGTTTTAGTTGTGAAATTGAGTTATGCTTCTTACAAGTGTGTAAGAAATTGGACAAGGATCCAGTTTTGTTGCTTCTTCTGTTGAGAAGAGAAACAGTAAAATCAGTCAGGAATTGTTTGTTGACAGTTGCATGTGACTAAGAATCTGGGTAAGAATTGGACGCTCGTCCATGAAATGGTCAACCCTCGGTTCTACTGGGCAGTTTTGCCATCTGTCGATAAAGACGAGAACATAATACATATGGAAGTCGAAGATCCGACAACCGGTAATACAAATATCATTGTAATAACATCTACTTTTGCTCAAGGTTTGTTGCATTGATAGTGTGAGCCACGCTCTGATAGTTGCTGTGTAGGGACCTTCAGCAAATCTTTCACTCTCACTTTATCAGTATTATTGTAATTAATAATAATTATAATAACAATTATAAAGTATAATAATAATTAATAAAAATAACTCCTAGGAATAATAATATAATAGTTTGTTATTCATGAAAGTATTGTTTTATTAGTGGACATTGACGTGTTCAGGTTATGAATAGTTCACCCCATTTGGGTTTTTGGATGCAGCAGGTGAGAGTGAGAAATGTTTCTGTTTTTTTAGGTGAGTTTCTGTATCGTGCCGTGATGTGGCCGTATCCAACAGAATTTGTCATCGATCAGAATCTTGGTTTCATTGAAGTCGGCTCCGTCGTCGTACAGAACGAATACATCTTCGTTCAGGTAACTCACTCTAACGTACATCGAACAGCACCTGGTCGTAGGAGTCTGGATCTTCTGGATATCGACCTGATTGCGGCTTGGTTTTGGTGTGCCATCGATTGGTGCCTTGTGCATTAGACACCGGCGCAATAGAAGTTACTAATTACAGTTACAGTATGTCACTTATGGTTCGTCAGGATGTTTATGCTTGCTTTTATCCAGTGGTGGATTTAAACAAACTCGTACTGGTTCACATACTTAACGTTATTAATTAATAATTATTATTTTAGTTATTAATTATTATTACAATTATTATATTTTTATTATTATGTATTATTATGAATTATTTTTATTATTATTTTTATTAATTATTATTATATTTGTTAATCTTGGCATAACTGAAAGCTGTTCTTTTCCAGGTCACATTGCTACTTCCACCTGCTATTAGGTTATACTCGTGTCTCTGTGGATTTTCTCGGATTAGAGTGTGTCAGCATCAGCTTTGCCTACAGGTTCAGAAGCTTCCATTAGTTGATGTCATTGTAGAATTGGTCCTGGAGAGGTTTTTGGATTAGCTTCGATCTACAGTTAGAATTGCTAACCTAATGGATTTTACGGTAGACAATGAGGAGCACCTTCTCTTACAGAAGAGCATTTGTCTGAGGTGCTAAGTCTTTTACTGTTGGTTTTACTTTTTCAGAGAAAGACTCCGTTCTCAAGCCACCTGTACGTCTCGTACAAGAGAGGTCCGTTCCGAAGAACTCACTTTCCCCGCGATGCTCATCCGTCGGTAAGACATCCAGTTCACTTCCTCATTGATGCTCATCCTTCAATGTTTTATACCGTTCACTTCCTGATTCTCTTAAAGGCATAACTTCTGCCTAGAGCCAGGTGTGTTCAGTTAGGGTTATTTACACTGAACAAATTACGCCACTGGTTTCTTGTCAATGTCTGTAACTCGCAGTCTTGTGTTTGATGAAATCCTGAACTAATCGCTTTCTTCCCAGACTCTATGCTGCAATATTTCCAAGTCTCTGAAGCAAGGCTTATAATAGTGTGTTTTCTGATACAAAGCATGCAGTTGACTTGTCTGGAGTGTATAGTATGAATTGTTGAGAGATTAACAAAGTCAACTACCGGTACACACAATTTCCATATAATACCTGAAATTTTACTTACTAGTTCAAAATAATGTGTTTTCTGAGACAAAGCATGCAGTTGACTTGTCTGGAGTGTGCAGTGTTTAGTATGAATTATAATTTATTAAGAGATGTGCACAAGTCAGCTGCACACAGTTTCCTTCTAATACCTGAAATTTTACTTATCAGTTCAAACTGGATGCTATACCAGTAAAATTCATATCCAATAGTAAGGCCTTCTATCTATACCTAACCTAGTTAGCTGGCTTCCTTTCCAACTTATGTTATTTTTTGTTTTCATGCCTCTGACTGCATAACATGTTTGTTAACCACAGTGCGTATGCAGGTGGTTCAATAAAGAATATACTTACTTACTTTACTTACTTAAGCACAGTTTGAGGTAGTATTCAGTTGACATTTCTCAGTATTGTAGTCACCGATGCTTGGTCCTTCATTTGTAGGATTTTGAGATCGTGGACACGGATGACGAACAGGTGTTCATCGCTGCCAATCACCAGGCAGGCGCCGTCACGCTCTACCTGTCGGATGCAACTGGACGATTCTTTGTTAAGTCGCTGGAAAACGTGTTGGCCGTCAATCAACCGGAGAACTTCAAAGTTGACCTGTACGAGGTGCAACGTCTGTTTCTATATCGGTCTAGACTGCTGTCCGCAGTGACATTCTAGGAGAAGGCGATGAAGCATTGATTGCCTGGTTTCAGTTTGTCATTCTGAATGACGTGTATTTTTTATGTATGTGGTGGAAGAGCAAGACGGAGAGTCAAGGGCCCCTCGATCTAATGAAGCAACAGGACTAAAGCCGAAAGGACGTCTAGAGGTGGATCGATTCGGAGGGGAAAGACTCAACCTGAGCTGTAAGCAGAAGATGAAGTTGGGCACATGGAACGTGCGAAGTATGCAGAGCGGAAAGATGGACGTGATACAGGGAGAGATGAAGAAATTAGACATAGCAATCCTAGGATTAAGTGAGACAAGGTGGAAGGGACAAGGACATTTCAGTTGGAATGGATACAGGATAATAATGTCAGGACAAAAAGAGAGAGGAAGAAATGGAGTTGCAATCATGTGTGACAAGTCAAGCGCAAATGCGATAATGGGATATGATACAGTGAGTGATAGAATTTTGAGTGTAAGATTCAGAGGAAGAAAGGTCAACATAACCATTATACAGGTATATGCTCCAACATCGATATCGTCAGAAGAGGAACACGAGGGTTTTTACACCAGCCTGCAAAGTACAGTGGACAGAACTCCGAAGGGCGACGTACTAGTGATCATAGGTGACTTCAATGCGAAGGTGGGTCAATGCACCGGAGGGGATGGAGACACATTAGGTAGTCATGGCCTGGGTGAACAGAATGAAGCAGGAGAAAGACTTGTTGAGTTTTGCAAAGGGAATGGCTTAGGAATTATGAACACATGGTTCGAACAGCCTAAGAGAAGACTGTACACATGGACGTCACCGAATGGGAAGCATAGGAACCAGATTGACTACATACTGATAAACAAAAGATGGAAAAGCACAATAAGAGATGTGAGAACAAGGCCAGGAGCGGACTGTGGAACTGACCATGAGCTATTGGTAGCAACACTGAGAACGAAATTGAAAAAGATAAAGAAAGGAGATCGATTGATCAGATACGACTGCAAGGGTATCACACTGGAATACAGGATGGAAATAAAGAATCGGTTTGAAGTACTAGAGAGAGATGAGATAGAAGAGGAAGAGGATTCGAACAACCTATGGGAGAGGATGAAGAAAACAATAGTCGAAGTTGCAGATAAGCACATTCCAAAGAAGAAGAAAATCACAACAACGACATGGCTATCGAGAGAAGCCATATGCATGGCGGTTGATAGGAAGGCTGCAAAGAAGGCAGGAGAAAAGGATAAGGTAAGGGCACTGAACAGTGCCTTCCAAAAACAAGCACGGAAAGATAAAGAAATACATCTAAACGAATTATGCAGAGAAATGGAAGACGAGGGAAGGAAGGGACGAACCAAGGAAATGTTCTCAAAAGTAAAGACAATCACGGGAAAATTTGCACCTAGAATGGGCTCAATGAAGGCAGGAGATGGAAATGTAATCTGCGATGAAGAAGGGATAAAGCATAGATGGAGAGAATACACGGAGGAGTTGTATAGGGAAGACAAACGAGTCAAAAAAGAACAAATTGACGTAACAGAGTATGAAAAGGAACCGGAGGTCATGGAAGCGGAGGTAGAATGGGCAATCAGACAACTCAAGGACAATAAGGCACCCGGTCAAGATGGGATACCTATAGAACTGATAAAAGCAGGGGATGATGCGATGATAAAAACAATAACAAAATTGTGCAATCAAATATGGGCAACTGGAGAATGGCCGGAGGACTGGAAGAAGTCGATCTTTATACCTATATTCAAGAAAGGAGATGCGAGGGAGTGTGAAAATTATAGGACGATAGCAATGATATCACACACTAGTAAAATATTACTGAAAATAATTCACAAAAGAATGGAAGGCACAATTGAAAGAGAACTTCCGGTGAACCAGGCAGGGTTTAGGAAATCTCGTGGAACTCGAGACCATATAGCCAACATGAGGTGGATAATGGAGAGACAAAGGGAGTATGGACAGGAGGTTCACATCTGTTTCATTGACTATAGCAAGGCATTCGACTGCATTAACCATGATTTAATGTGGAAAACCCTGCTTGAAATGGGAATTCCGAAACACCTGATAATGTTACTAAAGGGTTTATATGAAGACCAGATAGCGGTGATAAGAACAGAATACGGAGACACTGACAATTTCAGAATCAAGAAAGGAGTGAGGCAGGGATGCATCTTGTCTCCATTCCTGTTTAATCTATATGCTGAAAGAATAATGAGAAAGGCAGAACTGGAGGGGGCAATTGAGGGAGTAAAAATTGCTGGAAAGACACTGAATAACCTTAGATACGCGGATGACACAACATTAATGGCAAAAAGAAAAGAGGATCTGGCAGAACTGATAAGAAGGGTCAGGAGAGAAAGTGAAAAAGCTGGTTTATACTTCAACATAAAGAAGACAAAGGTCATGACAACAGCAGATTGGGATAGTTTTGAGATAGACGGAGAGGAAATAGAGGTGGTAGAAAGCTTCACATTCCTAGGATCACTGGTTGGAAAGGAGGGAAAGTGTGATCCAGAAATAAAACGAAGGATTGCTATAGGGAAAGCTACAATGACCGGACTTGAAAAGATATGGAAAGACAAACATGTGAGCATAGAAACCAAAAAAAGGCTCGTGAGAGCACTAATCTTTCCTACGGTACTGTACGGTTGCGAGACGTGGACAATGACAAAGAACATGGAAAATAAGGTTAACGCTTGTGAAATGTGGATATGGAGGAAGATGCTGAGAATATCTTGGACTGAGAAAAGAACGAACGAATCAATACGAGAGGAGATTGGAGTTGAGAATGAAGAGTCGTTAAAACAAACTGCGACAAGAATGAAGCTAAGGTTCTTTGGACATGTTATGCGATCTGATGGTCTGGAGAAGGAAATGATGCTGGCGTGCGGTGAGGGGAGGAGAAGACTGGGTCGCCCAAGGAGGAGATGGATGGATGAGATACAAGATGTAACTGGCATGAATTTGGCGGAATTGAGAGACTTGTCATCGAATAGGAGACGGTGGAGTGTGTTCACCAGGACGATCGCTAGAGCTCCACGAGCTGACAGCACAAGGTGACAAGGTGGATGTGTGTATGTATGTGCGTATATGTATGTACTTACATATGTATGTATGTATGGATGTATTTAGGTGTGTATGCATACATGTTTGTATGTATGTATGTATGTATGTATGTATGTATGTGTATGTATGTACTTACATATGTATGTATGCATACATGTTTGTATGTATGTATGCATGCATGTTTTATGCATGGATGCTTTTATGTATGTATTTTTTTATGTATGTATGTATGTATGCATATATGTTTTTATGTATGTATGACTGTATGTATGTTTGTTTGTTTGTATATATGTATGTATGTATGAACGTATGTATGTATGTATGTATGCGAATGTAGGTATGTGTAGGCCTATATGTATATGGCTATTTGTAAAGCACATTTAAAACCTCATAATTGCATTTGACATGACATTCTAACAGATTCAAAGAGTCGCTTCTGAAGATGGGTTGAGAATGTTCCTTGAGCCACAGGTGATGTGTCCTGTGCCTTTGGCTGATCTACTTTGGGATCCATCAAATGATTTAACTCTGCTGCTCTTGAGAAAGTCCATGTACCTGAGGGCTGATCAGTGACTTGAAATGCTGATGTGTGGTCTCTGGTCTGTTACAGGTGAAAGGGTTGCCAGGTACATACCTGGCCAATCGCCAGGGAGTGCCAGCACCAGAAACCCTGATCACTTTTAACCAAGGTGGAAAATGGCAGAAGATTCCGGCGCCTGAGAAGAATGAGAACGGGACAGCGACTAACTGCCACCTGGTGAGTAAGTCATTTCTAGAAAGTACGGTAGTTGTTTATTTGCTGTTTATGTGCTGTTTATGTCCTGTTTATTTGTTGTTTATATGCCGTTTATTTGTTGTTTATGTGCTGTTTATTTGTTGTTTATGTGCTGTTTATTTGTTGTTTATGTGCTGTTTATTTGCTGTCTGTGTGTTGTTTATTTTGCTGTGTAAGTGCTGTTTATTTGCTGTTTATTGACTGTTTATTGACTGTTTCTTGTGGCTTCTGTGCTTCGTCTGCTTTGACCTGAACTTATTGACCTCAGCCTAAGGTCTCATTATCTCTTTGTGTCTCAGGTTTCTGATGTACCTCTGCGTATGTCTGTCTCCCTGTCTCTTTTTGTCTGTGTGTCTGTCTCTCCTGCAGTTTGAAGTAACTATTGAATGATGCTTTGTTTGTTTCGACCATTGTGCCGTAGAAGTAATGATAGCAATCAGAAATTAATTATAATTTGAAAATTTCCAGTGTCTCTGTAGTAATTCATGAGTCAGTGGTTGCTGGTAGGCAAAGTCCTTGTGTGTGTGTGTCAGATTCTTTGATAAGTCTGTTCAAATGGTAAGAAGAAAATCCTGTAAGATGTGGAAGCTGCCTATAGACGATAAGGAGTCTGGAATAGATGGGATTTCTGTCGAGATCCGAAGGTCAACACAGAGTGAGTGTGTGCTGGAAGATATTTCCAGCGTCTGGGCCAGTAGCGGATAAGAAACATCTGCCTATTGCTGTACTTGTCCTTGGTGTAGTCAGTGTGAGTTGGGGAACGTGGTTGAATATTGGCAAGGCTTGGGAGTCGACCTAAGACGAAGATATTGAGGTTGGCTGAAGTATAGGTACAATTGAATCGGAGTCTTGACAGTGATTGTCTTTGAGTGGCCTGTGCAGATTGAAGTCTTTGGATTGCAACAGATCAAAGTAGAATTACTTGGACTAAATTGCAATACTATGTTACTTGCTATGTACAGTAGGACCTTCAGGTGATCCTAAGAGCAGTGGCTCCGTGTAAGATAGCTAACATCTCCAGATACATGACATCTGAATTAGGTAGGCTAAGTTATCAGTTGATGCTAGGGCAAATCCCCAGAATAAGTGTTCTGTTGCTATTGATGACTGTGACATTCAGAGGATTTTATTGTTGTCTTTTCAGCCGGACTGCAGTCTCTACATTCACCTGCACATCGACTCCTACTTCTATGGAATTCCATGGCCTTTGACGGAGGAAAATGCTCCTGGTCTAATACTTGCTCATGGTATGTCTTAAGTTACCTTACCTTGAATTGACCTTACCTACTTTGTGTTGTTTTCTTAGCTTACTTTTTTGTTACCTCGCTTTGTTTTCTTACCTTGCTTTGTTTTCTTACCTTGCTTTGTTTTCTTACCTTGCTTTGTTTTCTTACCCTATCTATCTTGATCTACGATAACTTAACCCTGTGACGTTCACATTCTTTTCGTCCATATTTTTCAGTTTTTGATGTCCTCTGGATGTATTCGAAATCCACTGCTTGAATCAACATCTGCTTTAAACAGTGTTTCCTTAGGTGGGTTCCCATGAGGGATGACAAGAGTTCTGTGAAGAAATTGTTCGTTATAAATCAGACTCTGAGGTGAAGACAATGGGTTCCGTGGGAAAATTTAATTTAAACAAATTTCTAATCTGATTTTTATGGATTAAAACTGCATATACACCGGGCACTGTTTAAAACATTATACCAGAATATGCTTTGTTTGGGTCGAAGTTCTGTTAAGAAATTTAAGATCAGAAGGGTCCGGTAGCCAAAAAAGACTTGGAAGCACTGGCTTAGAGAAGCCATTGATTTGTGCTTTTGTACTGTGTGACTGTGGTGTGTATATCTGTGTCTGTTTTTGAACTGTTAGGTGTCATTGACCAAGACAGCAGAGACACAAAGTTTATCATGTCACAGGACGGTGGACTGACTTGGAGAGTCGTAAGCATCTATCACGTTTCGCTTGGCCTTGCTTAGACACTTCTTGAGATAGCCTGACATATGATCACTAGCATCTTTAACGTACAATTACTAGCATCTTTAACGTATGATCACTAGCATCTTTATTGTACAATCAATAGCATCTTGAACGCACAATCACTAGCATCTTTAACAGTTCAGGAAACGTCTTCTGCTCATTTTAAGAAAGTTAAGACATATTTGTTCGGGGATTCCTAGGTAACCACTAACCTGGAGGACCTTTTTGAGTTACTTAAAGGGTGCTATACGAGTGCTGTGATACATACATACATACATAACTCCTGCATTTGCATATCGTTCGTTCCTCTGATATGCTGTCAACACATGGAATTAGGAATTCTCTGGCCTGTTAGCTGTGCATTCTGTCCTTTCTTTAAGATGTCTTCCATTGGTTTTGGCTCAGTTATCCATGGTAGTGGAAAATTCCAGCAGAAACAAGCTCAGCTGGAAAAGCCAGAGGCTACAAAAAAATGCATACATCTCTTCTATTTGCTACACTCCTACTATCTGTGCACTACTTTAACTGCCATCAGTAGCCCTCATTCTTTCTTCAGCCTTGAGACTGGTACTGCCAAAGTACAGGCAGTGGCAGAGTTATACTGTAATTCAACATGTATGTAGGACCTGTAACAATATACCACGGCTGAGGCTGAGTAAAACTGTTGCTCTGCGTCAGTTGGAGTTGAACAGTAAAGTTTAAATGTCTGAGTTCTGTGATTGCATAGTGTTGGCATTGTGGTTGATGTTATTTTCATCTATGGTGAGGATCTGACTCGTGTAAACGATCGCATTCTCTTTCAGGTGATGAATGGAACTTTTCGCCGGAGCATCCTCGACCAGGGAGGAGCAATCATCGCTGTTCCGTTTAACCCTCACACACTCGACGTCACCCAAATCTGGTAAAAAAACAATCTGTTATGCTCTAACTATCTAAAACTAAACTTTGTTTGGTCATAATACTAGAACTCGATATGTTACTTGTATCATGTCATATTAGTAAATTTATGTAGCACCTCTAGTAGAAAAGCAGCTGAAAATGCTTATTGTGGAGGGCTTATGAGAGAATTGCAGGAAGTGAGCATTTAGCCTAGCGGAAGAATTCTCTGCCAAATTGGCGGAGAAAGTGGAAAGTGACTTGCAAGAGACAGATGATCATCTGATCATGATCCAATCATCATCTGATGATCATCCGATCATCATCCGATCGTGACAGATGAATATGCAGATCCCGACAAGAGCAATGACTCCTTCGCGAGAGCAAGTAAGCAAGTGACGTCACTGAGATGCACCTGGAATATTTTTAGATGGTTTTCTTGATAGAAATCTTTGTCTCAGTTGTTGTTGTTGTTGTTGGACCCTTTGTTTAAGTAGAACAGAACTAGAGCTGGTTTCTTAGCCTGGTCAACTCTTCACGACTGAAATTGTTTTTCTATGCCACCACAATTCTTGGTTCATTTTAATTTTCGGATGGTTGCCCTCGAACTGATCAGAATCTGTCATCTGCCCTGTGTGTGTGTCTGGATTTATGTAGATATGTATGTTTGTCTGTCTGTCTGTCTGAATGTATGTATGTATGTTTGTGTGTGTGTATGTATGTATCTGGTCTTTTATAGATTGCATTTTAAGAACTTCTGTTGTGTGTATGTGTATTTATTATTATCATTATTATTATTATTACAAACATTTTTAACGCGCACAAGGTCACACAGAAATGCGAAGCTGAGTCGCAGTTAGTCAGTCACCAGATGAAGAGCAGTTAGATATCCAGATGCTTGAAAGCCAGTGAGAAGTAGTGAGTTTTGAGGCATTTCTTAAGCGTCGAGATAGATTTTGAGCACTGCGATTTATGTATGTATGCAGCTTTTAGAACGCATTTTAAGAACCTGTCTTTTGTGCTTGTGTTCTTGTTTCGCTTGTGAGTGAAGTTGGTTTGGTTTCATGTGGTTGCATCTGTAGGTACAGCTGCACAGAGGGCAAGTCGTGGCAGAAGTTTGCTTTTGATGGCCGGAGTATGAAAGTCGATGGACTTCTGAACGAACCGGGAATTACAACTTTAATTGCCAGGTGGGAGGACGACACAGAGGCTGCGTATATCTTTGTTTGTATCGTATAGCATACTGTGAGCATGTAAGTGGCATGAAAAGAGTGATTGATGTTAAATGTAAACTGTACACGTTTTTCTACAGTGACTGTATGGTGTCAGCTATGGTCATTTTTCAGTGAATAATGAATTGAACGGGTAAGACTCTTCACCACCGTTGCCCGTTTGAATGGGTGCAACGCCATTTGAGGTCCCTGTGTACAGACCATGCTAGAGTTACTGTTTGGCCTTGACCCTGGTCATTTTCAGTGAATTGATCCTTCACCAGCACTGCCCATTTGAATGGGTGCCATGCCATTAGGGCACCTGTTTACGGATCATGCTAGAGTAACTGTATGACCTTGACCGTGGTCATTTTTCAAAGAATTGGTCAGGTGAGATCCTTCAGCAACGCTGTCCATTTGAATGGATACTATGCCATTTAAGATCCCCTTGTGCCGACCGTGCTAGCCCAAGATTTAATTCTCTGAAATAAGCCCCCATCGGGAGGAAAACCACGATCCGCATGGTCTCTAACACAGCCTAAACTCTGACCATTGTAGCTAACTGGATCACTCTTTTTATGGCAGTTATATGCTGACATTATGTGCAGGCTTAATTTATTTGCCTGTTGTTTCTTTATTTTGATTTTCTTTGCTTTACATTTTCTTTGCTTTTTGTTTCTGTACAGTGTTTGTGTTGTTCTGTTGTAAGTAACAGCAATGCTGTCGACTCATTTGGACCAATTGCTTCTGGAGTGTTAATAAATAACTTGCACAAAACGTCAGGCCATAAAATACACTGACCAAAAATAAATCTGAGAAATGAAATGAAAGAATGAAATTGATGATTGTGATAGTGGACAGGTGGTGTAATTGTAATTGTAATCGAAACAGTTTATGTATCATCATTAGTAGTAAGCTACTTCTAGGATGCTTTACACCATAAACTGTCGGCGCAAATGCTAAGAGTTACATAGTAAGTACATTTTTCGTGCATTTTTTAAACATGTAACTGATGTTCAATGTGATCATGTCGTCCTATTAACTGTCTCTTCCTTTATTCTGTGATTGTGACGGCAGTTCAAGTAATCCACAGATAGTAGGACTGCAGCGAACTGAAGAGATGTATGTTTTTTCTTCAGCCTCTATGGTCATACGACAGCAAAAGAGGAAGCAAAGGCCGGCTGGATGATTGCAAAGCTTAATTTTTCGCAGATTCTCAGCAGCCCTTGTAAGCCGGATAAAGACTACAGTTGCTGGTATCCATACAGCGGTGTAAGTCAGTGCTTTTCTTGTTGGAGTTGCATTTGACTGGAAATGGCTGCCTACTGTATTCTTATAAGTACACTTTCTTTGCGGTTTCTGCAGAGGTCTAGACTGGAAAAATTGTGTATCTGGACCGCATTGCTGTCTCGACCGCATTGCTGTCTGCACCGCGTTGCTGTCTGGACCGCATTGCTGTCTGGACCGCGTTGCTGTCTGGACCGCGTTGCTGTCTGGACCGCATTGCTGTCTGGACCGCATTGCTGTCTGGACCGCGTTGCTATCTGGACCACGTTGCTTTTTATCTTTAAATTGATCTTATTTCTGGCATATGCTTTGCCCTTTTGAGTCTTTGTGAAGAACTGGAACGATCATTCCAGTTTGATTTTGCTGGGAAATTATGCAGAAGGGGCTGTGTAAGTTGTCATTTGGCTGCAAAGACTACTCACATTCACTCAAAAGGTTTTGTTCCTTTAGACAGTCAACTGATTTCATTTCCCTCACTTTAGGGTCACAGCCAATTAAGGAATCTGACAATTTCATTGACTGTTTTGTTTAATCTGCCAATTCAAACCCGAATTGGCAAAGACTTTTCGATCTGCAGAAAAAAGTGTGAGATGAAGGGAGTTATCTCTCTCGCTTCTCAGATGGAAACGGTTTAAAACTTCGTTTCAGGCAAGGTGCGTGGGAAGGCAGGGGACTGTCTTGTGAGGAATGTAGGTGTGTTTCAGAGGGTATGTGTGAAGGTATGTGGGTGTGTTTCAGAGGGTATCTTGTGTAGGTATGTGGGTGTGTTTCAGAGGGTATCTTGTGAGGAATGTAGGTGGTATCTTGTGAGGAATGTAGGTGTGTTTCAGGGGGTATCTTGTGTAGGTATGTGGGTGTTTCAGAGGGTATCTTGTGTAGGTATGTGGGTGTGTTTCAGAGGTTATCGTGTGAGGAATGTAGGTGTGTTTCAGAGGGTATCTTGTTTAGGTATTTGGGTGTGTTTCGGAGGGTATCTTGTGTAGGTATGTGGGTGTGTTTCAGAGGGTATCTTGTGAGGAATGTGGGTGTGTTTCAGAGGGTATCTTGTGTAGGTATGTGGGTGTTTCAGAGGGTATCTTCTGTAGGTATGTGGGTGTGTTTCAGAGGGTATCTTGTGAGGAATGTGGGTGCGTTTCAGAGGGTATCTTGTGTAGGTATGTGGGTGTGTTTCGGAGGGTATCTTGTGTAGGTATTTGGGTGTTTCAGAGGGTATCTTGTGTAGGTATGTGGGTGTGTTTCAGAGGGTATCTTGTGAGGAATGTGGGTGTGTTTCAGAGGGTATTTTTTCCGTTGTAGGTGCCTGGTCATGAGTGTCTGATGGGGCAGCGGAGTTGCTACGAAAGGCGAGCAGCAGACGTTGAGTGCTTCAATGGAGGTGACTACGAGAGGGCGATCAATGTGACGAACTGTACATGTGCTGCCGAAGACTTTGAATGGTCAGTCGAGCGATGATCCTTCTGTAAATATTTCTCTTAATGTCTGATGTAATGTAATAACTCCAAAATGTATCAGTGCTACAAAAGCAGTGCAAGAAGAGAGGCCAGATTAGTCAGATCAAGTCCACTTGATTTGATTATAATAATAATCTTCGTTTATTAATTCAAACTGACAAGTACGCAGTAAGATTACATGATATAGTAGTAACAGACGATAACAAGTTTAACAAGAGTTGAATTTAACTGTATGGCAGCCATGCAAGGCGAACATCTGTACTACTGCTCATTTTACAATTGCCACTTAGGGAATGAAGGCTGAGTTAACCTTGTGGGGCTTGTGGGTATCGAACCCACGTCCTTCTGATCTTCGTGCCAGAGTGTTACCACTCAACCATCTCCCCGCCCCAGGAGGTGGCAATGATGAGTAAATACCATCATCATTGCCACCTCCTCTATTATCATTGCCACCCACCCTCCATTGTCCGCCTCAGCTTTTGGGGACGCAACACCATCTCGCTTTAAGCAGAAGGGCATGTTAAGTTAAGAACTTTGGGGACATGACACCACTTTGCTTTAAGCATTAAGGTGTGTTAACCGGGAGCGCATAAACATGTCCACGCTTTATTATTTTTAAATCATTTGCATCACCCTTGTCTATATGTCAGTTATGAATTCACTGTGAAACATAAAGCTAAATGTTTAACGGTGGTGAATGTCTTGCCATTAAAACAGTGGTCTTTGCATGAAGAAGATTGTTTGTGGATTAATTAAACTTTTATGACAATGTTGCAGTTTGTGTTTAGTGAATCAGGTGACGGTGATTTACGTGAGGAGATGTTGTCGTTTCTTGCAGCGATTTTGGTTACGAACTGAAGGATGAGAAGTGCGTTGCGGCTTCCTGGTTCGATCCTTCAGTTCCAGTTGATGACTGTGAAGTTGGAACAACTTTTCTGAACAGCTCTGGGTCTGGAACAATCTCACTGTCCTCTGTCATCCTTTGTTAAGATAACAACTGATGAAATCATCTTTGTGATTGTAATCACGGATTTATATAGCACATTTTCAAGAGAGACTCATTGGAGGCGCTCCCTACCTGACAATGGAAAATGGTTTCTTGATGCATCGTCTGTTTTTGGAGTTTATTCTTGAAAGTGGATGATGAATAAACAATGTAAATGACAGGGGCTGTGATTGACCTGAGCTCGACATCTTGCTTCTTTTGCGATGTTTTTGGTTGTTTCATTTTCTGTTTAATTTTTTTGTCTGATGTCCCTTACGTTGTCTCCGTGCTTTCAAGGATTCAGCTAATTTACGTCACTATTTACGCCATCATTTGAGAAATAAATACTTTATGAAATAGCACAGTAGAAGAACTAAAATTTTAAAATGTTATTCTGAGTTATCTAAAATGCCAAAGAAAAGGTTGCGGACTGGATTCACGTTACTTTGATAAACGAGAAAGACAAAACTCAACATTGGCTAAATTGAAATGTACTGTGAGAAAGTTTAGAGTATACATATTTTTTCCAAAAAAACAACATTTTTTCTGTTTTTTATTTAGTTTCTAACGTTTTTAACAACTATGGTTTCAGTGAGTCGGAGACCCTAAGTTGTTATCGTGTTCTAACAGTTATTTCTCAGTTCTTTGCTTTATTTACCTTCTCTCAGCAATCAAATCTTTTTCTGTCCATTGGCTCATCATCCATTGGTGTCAATCGCGTGTCTCAACTTATTTCTCTTCCACTCATGTCGATTCTGTGAATCCCCCCACCAGACTCAGGCTTTGCACTTCCAGTTGGCATCAATCTCTGACATCATCTGACATCATGAAGCCATTCTCTGTGCTCTACCTCATTCCATATCGTCCACAGTTTACTTCATTTGTCTGAGGTATACAGAAACGATTGCAAAGAGGATTTCATGACTTTCTAATAGCGTTCATCAGATTTTTGTGGCAGTGGTAAAGGGACTTTCAGACTTTGTTTTGTTTTGAATGATCATTTTGTTTTGAACGGTCGTTTTGTTTTGGATGATTTTGTTATGATTGTTTTTTGAACGATCATTTGTTGTGAATGATCGTTTTGTTTTGAATGATCTTTTTATTTTGAATGATCATTTTGTTGTCTTCAGTTACCGCAAAGTGGCATCGAGCAAATGCACAGGCAGTGAGCAGCACGTTCCGGTCGAGACCAGCTGTCCATTTATACGGCCACGAGGATTGCAGATCCTGGTAGATGGCAGAGAATTCCAGCCGAAGAAAGCAAACGTCATATTTCATGTCTACCAGGAGAGGGTGAGTACGTCATTCAAGTGTCAGTGCTATTCAGGGACTCCCCGTGCAACAATACCCCTGCCATCAACCAGCAGAATACGGTTGGTGGCAGAGGGGTGCACGATAGTTTGGTGGTTAGCGTGCTGGACTGTTAACTGAGAAGTCAGGGGTTCAAATCCCCACCAGGGCAGAAGTTTGTTTCAAAATTTCTGCTCCATCTACACCCCTAGCTAATTCGGCTGTAATGAGTACTCTGACAGTACACTGTTGGTGGGAAGATGAGATGGTGAGGGAGAGGACTGGCCGCACGCCCTCATATGGCGAGGCTGAGAAAATGAAGTTGCTAATGCTTCATACCCATGGCTGCCTGTCGAGCTAGTTGAAGGTGCTGCTCTTCGTGTTCTATGGAGGTGGATTAAATCCTGACAGGTGGAGTACTGAAACACTATTACTGATTGGGTTGGGTGCTAATTGAGCAACTGACTCATTCCTACTGATGAGCGTCCTATGGTTGTTTTTCAAGGGAACGAGACAACTTACGAACTACACGATAGACTTTGGCGATGGCTCAGCGGTCGTTGCTGTGACCGGACTTAGTGCCATTGAAAAAGTCGTGCACGCTTTTCAGAAGACGGGAATATTCTCCGTGACGGCCGAAGCAACGAATCCCATGGGAAGCGCATTGACCTCCGTCAAAGTCTCCATTCAAGGTGGGATTCCGTTCATATGTTCTGCTATACAATATTAACCCTCTCCCAGGGCGGATGCGCTTACTCGCAAGAGTTTCATAACCAGTATGTTATACCTCTAAAATTATATAATTTATGGTCTCTATCCAACACTAACATTAGTTAAATAATACTCACTCACTTATCTGAACACTTGACCGAAATTATGTCTATCTTTATGTATGCTATTATTTTTATCAGTTTCTAATGCATCTATTTGTATAACCTGTATTGTTAACCACAGTGTGTTTGCAGGTGGTATAATAAAGAATATACTTACTTACTTACTTATATTTTAGTATTTTATTGCTATTATTGTTATTATTATTTTATTATTATTATTGCTATTGTTGTTCTTATTATTATTATTGTTATTATAGTAATTATTATTGTTATTATCTGAATATCTGGTTCATGTGATCTGTTGCTGTTCTTTTCAGACGATCTGGTTGGTTTGCATGTGACGATCTCCCATGCGGCTGAAGTCAACAAGCCCATCATCTTCCAGGCAGTTCCTCTCTTCCGCTACGCTGTGTCTCCTTCTGCCTTCCAGAACATCCACTATCTCTGGCTTTTTGGCACAGAGGTCAGAAATAACTACTTATTGCCACAGTGATAACTACTAATTGTCACGGCAATAGCTACTAACTGTCACAGTGTATCACAATTGCCCTTATCCTGCGAGTACAGTTTATTGTGATTTTTCTCATCTAGTCTAAGCTGATGGCTTCATTATTCAATAGGACCATTGTCATAATGCAAAACACAGAAATTGATGGTCTCTTCAAGTGAAATAAAACTCAAATGATGATCTGAATAAGTGAATGAATTTTTGAATAAAATTGTTGTCTGTATCTTAATCTGCCAGAGAAGCCTGGTCCAAAAAGCTGTTAATGTGTGAGTTTAATTTATTATGAAGACTGTTATGAATGGAAAGGATGCTTTCTCATCATATTGAAGTCTTTTTGCCCATCCTGCAACGTGGAAGACAAGATCTTTCGTTAGTGCAGTCTTTTCCCCCACAGATCTGTCTGAGCTCTGATTTTATTCTAGAGAAAGCCATTATATTATGTTACACTGGTATTTCAGTGTGTGTGACATGAATTTACAAATTCATAAATACAATACAATACAATTATGACTCGGATTGTCTTGGTGGTTCTGTTAAAATGCAGAAGAGCAGTGAGAATGGTCAGTTGCTATGGAATTCATCAGCAACTTATACCTACACTGAGCCGGGCAACTTCTCCATTTGGATTCAGGCTTTCAGTGGTGTAGGATCAGCCAGTAGGACAATGATCATACCAGTCTATGGTAAGCCTTAGAAGTCATCTAAGATTCTACCAGTCTATGGTAAGCCTTAGAAATTGTATCAGATTCTACCAGTTTGTGGTAGGCAAGTCTGAAATTGTAAGATTTTTCAGTAATTTACCAAAAAACTTTATATTGAATTTACCTGTGTGTGTGTGAATAACAACTATTCTCACCAGGACCTGACCAGTGAGAAATCTTCTTCTGGAATGGATTCAGTTAGAATGTAGCCAAATGTAGTATAATGGAGTTAAATTTGGTTTCAGAATGTAGTCAGAATTTAGCTAAGTGGAGTAAAATAGAGTTGAATGTGTTCTGAAATGGAGTTGGAATTCAGCCGAGTGGAATAGAATGAAGTTGGTTGTGTTCTGAAATGGAACTGGAGTTCTGAGTGGAGTAGAATGGAGTTGTATGTGTTCTGAATTGGAGTTGGAATTCAACCAAGTGGGGTAGAATGAAGTTGGTTGTGTTCTGAAATAGAGCTGGAATTCTGAGAGGAGTAGAATGGAGTTGTATGTGTTCTGAAATGGAGCTGGAATTCAGCTGAATGGAGTTGTATTTGTTTTGATTCAGGCATTGTAACAACTGTCCAGCTGACTCTGTCTGGCATTACATTTCCATTTGGTTTGATGTCTACGACACTTGAGGACGTCATCGCTGAAACACTGCGTAAAGTTCTGGCCTTTGTGAGTTGAGCAACGCGATGAAAACTATGAGAATCATTTCATGCACAATCTGCAGAGTTTAGTTTATTTCCCTTTCAGATGCATTTTATTTGACTGTAATTGCTACTATACAAGGTTGCATAAAATTTCTGAGTGAGATTAGTATTTAAGATTAGGATTTAAGATTTTGGTTTTGGTTTGATGATGCCAATTGGGGAATGCCATGTGATATTTGCGCGAGCTGTGCTGCCCAATTTCAGGCTTGACTTGCCGTAGAAATCCTCATTCAAAAGGTCGGGATTAAATGTTCCTTCAATCCTTTGTTTATCCTTTGTATTAGTCAAGAAAATTAAAATAATAATTATTAGTCAGTAATCATTTCGCTGCCGAGTTTAGGAGTCAAGCGCTTATGTATGAAATAAGTGCCTCCTTTACTGTGGATTATTGTTAGATGATAATATTAATTAATAATGATAATAACATGAGATTTACATGCCAAACATCAATGATAATAGTAATGGTAATTGCAAATTTATATAGCTCAGTTTCAATGCGTGTTTCAGAGGAATGCCATGTGTTAGGTGCATGCATGCATAACATGGGTTGTGTTGTTGACAGGAACTGGAGATCGGCCTACATCGGTTGGATGTGGAGTTTAGTCAGCAGATGGCTCCAATTGTCTTCGTGTCTTTCCTTCCGCTGCAACAGACAATGACGAAGGATGACAGCATTTCCACGGTCAGTCTCTTTCTCCACTGGTCTGATGGTCATATCTAGGGCAGCCATTCTGTACATGCTCTCATAGGATTTGGTTCGTTTCTCAGTGGCGTGCAACTAATGCACTGGATAAAGCACTGAAGAAAGTGGGTTAGGTCTGTGTGATTGCAGTTCGATTGCTATGTGCAGTGCAGCTTATTATAAAGGTTTAAGTCGTTCAGAAAGTGATTCTGAAAGTGGTTCAGAAAGTGGCTTTAAGTGGTTCAGAAAGTGGTTTAGAAGTGGTTTTAAGTGGTTCAGGAAGTGGTCCAGAAGTGGTTTACAAGTGGTTTTCAGTGGTTCAGAAGTGGTTTTAGAAATGGTTTTCAGTGGTTCAGAAATGATTAGAAGTGGTTTAAGTGGTTCAGGAAGTGGTCAAGAAGTGGTTTCCAGTGGTTCAAATGGTTTAGAAGTAGTTCAGAAGTGGTTTAGAAGTGGTTCAGAAGTGGTATGGAAGTGGTTCAGAAGTGGTTTTCAGTGGTTTAGAAAGCAGTTCAGAAGTGGTTTTAAGTGGTTTAGAAAGTGGTTCAGAAGGTCTGCGCTTTAGACACGAGGGCAGAAGTTTAAGTAGGGTGGCTGTTGTTCTAGCTGTTAAAGTTTGTCAGTGACCAGTCAGGACTTCCTTAGAAGCCAGTGGTATCAAAGGGTTGGAATGTGGTCTGTTAACTGGAATCTGATTTCTTCTTTGTTGCTCTTAGGCTGTGAATTTGCTGTTTGAGAAAGTTAAGGCAAAGAAGATCGTCTTCACTCTTCCAGACGAAGCGTTCGGTTCACGAAACAACATCACCGTAGTTGCTGCGTCTTTGGCCCCCTCAGGTAGATGGCGCTTCTAGTTAAAGAGTCTCAATTGCTAGAGAAATGTCTTTTAATTTGGGGTGTATTATAGTCTAGTGGTTAGCTTGCTGGGAATTAGGGGTTCAAATCTCCATCAGGGCAGAAGTTTGTTTCAAAATTTCTGCTTCACCTACACCCCTAGCTAATTTGGCTTTAACGAGTACTTTAACAGTATGCTGTTGGTGGCAAGATGAGACGGAGAGAGAGGACTTGCCACCCACCCTCATATGCTGAGGCTGAGGAAGTGAAATTGCTAACACTTCATTACCATATATTTTAAGCGCTTGCGGAACAGAGGAGATAGGATGACTGCCTCATCTCTAGTTTTATTGGGAAGCTAGTTCCAGGCCACAGGACCGACAAAAGCAAAGCTTGTGTGCTGAGTTGTAGAAGAATGAGCCCAGGGGACAAAGAAGAACACCCTAATCGACCGAAAGAAGGGACCGGCTGCCAGGAAAGACGGGGCAGATATACACAATTCCCACCAAGCAGTTCCGCATGAAAGTTTATGGTGTTGCATCCATTTTGTGTTGGCTAATTCATCGTTTTCTGTTCGGTTTGTTGAAGGTTTATCTGCTGTTGTTCTGTTCTTGTTCAGCTGATGGTTCTTCCGTTTCGTCAAACCGTGTTCTTGGCATTGCGATCGGCGTTCCTGTCATCATCATCGCCGTTTTTGTTTCCATTCTAATAACGATCTATTACAAGCGGTAATATGCTCGAACAAAATCATTTCTCTTCGGATGATTGAAGTTTCTCTTAATTCTGAAGCTAATTGGATTTGTAATTGTGCTTGTTATTGTAATATGACAATTTGTGTAGCATCGTCAGTGCCAAGCTACTTCGTAGTCGTAATCGTAAACTCCACATTACTAAAACGCTACTCTGAAGCTAAGCGTAAAGCACCAGCGTATTCATGCATGCTACGTGTAGGATGCTTAACACTGTTCATACATGATTAACAGCTTCAGACATTCAACTGCAACAAAGGTATAGTTGTAATAAACTGTGACATTGTTATGAAATCTAAATTTTATCATGGCATGATGTCATGTATGTCAGCTGATGTTGAAAAGCACCGGTCGACAACAGTCAGGTTGGTAAAACAATTACCAGTCCACAGCATCAGTAAGTCTGAGAAGTACTGCTGTAGATGACTTGCTCATGCCTTTGACTGTAGTGCTTCTGTTTTCTCTACATCCGCAGGCGACTGTCAAGTCTTCACAGTTACTCGATGCTACACAGTCGCTACAGAGCAGGCGAGAACCTGCTCGAAGACACAGACGATGACGACCCGCTCATCATCGACTCCTCAGCCAGAGGAGGAGCGGCAGGAAGTGCTGGAGGAGGAGGAAGCAGTCACGCTCAGCGACTCATGCTCAGCGATGATGATGACCTGCTCGGTGTGTGGCTCATCTGTTTCATGACAACGCATTACAATCGACAGACAATAAAGAAGAAGAAGAAGAAGAGCTGTCCCTGTACACTTTAGCGACGAGAGTGTACTAACAGCGACTGGGAAGCCAGTGCAGCTCGTCGTTAAAGTGTTAAACTTGTCTGAGAGGCAGCCATGTATATGGAGTGCTAGCGACTTCATTTTCCTAGCCTCGGCATATGAGGACGGGTGGCCAGTCCTCTCCCTACCTTTCTCATCTCCCACCGACAGTGTATGGTCAGTGTACTCATTATAGCTGAGGGGGTGCAGGTGGAGCAGAAATCTTGACAAATTTCTGCCTGGCGGGATTGGAACCCCCGACAGTCCAGCATGCTAACCACTAGACTCTTGCACACTAACATAATTAACGACTGTAACGTGAATAGTCGTAATGGTAATATTAATTGAACAACTTTACGTATTAAATCTCTAGTTTTCTCCTTTCATTGATGTTGACGTCATTGGCTGACTTTCCTGCGTTTGTCTTGCATTGGCCAACTATCCTGCATTTGTCCTGTGTTGGCTGACTTTCAAGTGCTTATCCTGTGTTGGGTGAATTTCCTGTGTTTGTCCTGTGTTAACTGATTGTCCTGTGCTTATCCTGTGTTGGCTGACTTTCCTGTGTTCATCCTGTGTTGACTGACTTTTCTGCATTTGTCATGTGTTGACTGACTTTCCTGTGTTTGTCTTGTGTTGACTGACTTTCCTGTGTTCATCCTGTGTTGGCTGACTTTTCTGCATTTGTCCAGCGTTGGCTGACTAGCTGTGTTCATCCTGTGTTGGCTGACTTTCCTGTGTTTGTCCTGTGTTGGCTGACTTTTCTGTTTGTCCTGTGTTGGCTGACTTTCCTGTTTTCATCCTGTATTGACTGACTTTCCTGCATCTGTCCTGTGTTTGCTGACTTTCCTGCTTTCATCTTCGTTTGTAATTTACAACCACCGGACAATCTCCTCGATCTTGAATTGTTGTTGTTTTAGGAACGCAGATCCTGTTGTCCAACACGAGTGTTAGCAACCGATCTGCGACCGCTGACGAGGCGACCAATCACGGTTCCTCCGTCAACTGCTAAACGACGCTTATGGAGACGATACGTAGGACAGATTGCTCCAGCTGCTGATGTTTCCTACGCTGACGACGGACGGAGGCTGTCTCCAGGCGGAGATCGCCTCTTCAGACTCTGATAGAATCCTGTGTTTAGTTGATGGGTCTTTGTCTTCTTCGTTGGCCAGTCATTCCAGGCTCTTCTGCTACTGCTGCTGCTGATGCTGGCAATGGGTGGTGGTGCTGATGACGATGGCTATTGTGTCACCACCGTCTCATCTCGATCGACCTTTGTGTTGTTAATTGATTTGTCAATTGTTTGTAATTTAATCACCTAACGACATTTTTATGGATTGAGTTCGTAGCGCGGTAAATCGCCGAGGTGGCATTTCTTATTGTTTACTGGCTTTATTGTTCTTATAGTTTTATTATTATTATTATTAACATTATTGTTGTTAGTACTCATTCTTGTCTGGGTGGCGGGTGTTAAGAATTTGTTGTTTTTCATTCGAAGAGAGAGACTGTCTCTAGTTGGGTGGATGTTAGTCTATGTGGTGCAATGTATTCGGTTTCTATTGTAGACCGTTGTCTGATTGCAGCCTTGGCCTGCTTTGGTTTCCCGCTTTTACTCAGCTTTGTTAAAGGTCACTGAAAGGCACTGTGTTGATTCTCTTCCTGTGTGCATGCGCTTACATGCGTGCATACATACATACGTTTACATGCATGCTTGCATTCATAATTACATATGTTTACGTACATTTCTGCATAAATTTAATCGCCTAATGACAATTTTATGGATTGATTTCGTAGCGTGATAAATCGCTGAGGCGGAATTTCTTATTATTTGCTGGCTTTATTATTCTGATAGTTTTATTATTATTTTATTTTATGTGTTTGCATACGTGGATGCATACATACATACTTCTATACATATATATATACATGCATTTGTTCATTTACGTACACACATATTCATACATTTACATACATACATTTACATACATACATTTACATAAACACAGGGAGACATACATGCATACATTGCTTGCAGGCATTTAAGTTGATATATCTACAATGCATAATTTGATTCTGAATTTGTTTTGTCAATGCTTTTGTACATTTGTTTTTCAAAGGGGTTGGTAGGAAGTGGATTTAGGTGAATGGTTATTCCATGTCTTCAACATATCACTGGCATCTGGTGATGATTGTGGCCCACTGATTAGATTGGGGCTCTCATTGTGATCGAGGGAGAGAGAAACTGACCCCCATTGATGTGACGTAATTGTCTTGGAATTTTTCGTTCTCTGCTTCTGTGGTTTTTGTTTGCTGTTGTGTTATGGCTGACAATTGTTTTGTTGTGATTCTATAGAGCGAGTGAATTTTTCCGTATTTTGATTTATGGGCAGATTAATTAGTTATATTATTAATATTACCATTATATTATTAATATCATTACCATTGTATTATTAATATCAATTTTATTGTTGTAATTTATTAATAATATAATTAATATTATTAATCTGAGCACGAATTTTGGGCAGACATTTTAAATTTCTTTTGATCTGTTGCTCAAATTAGACTGAATCAACGTATTGTTTACTTTTCTTGTTGCGTTTGGCGCCTGTTTCGACTTTCTGCTTTTTGCCGAGTTTTGAGTCTGATTTGAATTTTTTCGAAGCCTTATTTTTAGACATGACTTTTACTGATGAAGCATTCTTTGAGAAGTCTTTCTGATGTAATGGCAGTAAGTAGGGTGATGGGGGAGCAGAGGAGATCATTTGGCCGCCGGGAGGTGGCTACCCCCCAGGTGGTCAATGATTGGTGGAAATTTTAGAAGTTGAGACACTGACCGCATGGCAGATGCAGGGATAGAGAGGTGCAGAGGGAAGGAACGTTCCAGACCATAACATTCCACTGGATGTAGGGAAGGGTGATTTAAGGTCACGCAGGATGGCTTATTGATGGATGGGTGGATAGATGGATGGATGGATAGGTGGATGAGTTGATGGATGGATGAATTGAGGATGAATTGAGGATGAATGGACGGATGGGTGGGTGGATAGATGGATGGATGAGTGGATGCATGGTTGAATGAATGATCGAATGGATGGATGAATGAATGGACGGACCGTTGGATGGATAAATGGACTGATGGGTGGATGGATTGGTGGATAGATGGATGGATGGATGAATTGATGGATGGTGGATGGTGGATGGACGGATAGATGAGTGTATAGATGGAGCTGTGGTTGTGTCAACATTGAGTAATTCGTCGTATAAAACCATATCTGTTCGTGACACTTGTGTCACATACTTGGCACATGATGGGAAATCATGTCATGAACAGTTCATTTCGTTTCTATTCTTTCGTTTCTCTTGACGTTTCACTGGTTTCACTGGTCTGTTTCTGTCCCACTAGTCTTATGCATGCTGGCTTCCTAGGATTATTTTCTCAACTGTAAACAGGAAGTGTAATAATAATAATAATAATAATAGTAATCATAATAATAGCAATCATAATAATGATAATCTGCCATTACATTCTAACGCTTTAATGCTGTTGCCTTCCGCAGCAGTGTGCATGGGCCTGATTCTGAGTTGTATCCATTCCAGAATATCTATTATCTGGGTTTTATTTTAATTCCTTAAGGATCATGCATATGTTGGGTAATAATAATAATAGCAGTAATAGTAGTAATAATATAGTAATAATAATAATAGCAGTAATAGTAGTAATAATATAGTAATAATAATAACAGTGATAATAATTGTAATGATGATAATAATAGTAATAGTGTTAATAACAGTAGTAATAACTATACTAACAGTAATAATAAAAGTAATACTAATTGAAGTGGAGCTGAGGCTGTTGGTTGTTTGGTTGGGTATGGCTGGAAGGAGAGTCAACCAACTCAACCTACTCGCTCGTAATCGTAATTTGCTCGTTCTCTGTTGTTGAGGCAGAGTTGCTCAGTTGAAGTATTTGCTCTGGCGGCCACATGGTAGAGCCACTTGACGGTTGGACTATTTAACTCAGAAATATATTCTATGTAGCAATTAATTTTAATCAGTTTATTTTGTGGATCTCATCAGCTGTTGAGTAATGTTTCGGTTTATTTTGGCGTAGAGAGGCAGTGATAGGAGGGATGCAGGGAGCAGAAGAGAGAGCGCTGAAAAGAGAGGGGAGGGAAGGAAGAAGGAAGAAGGCAGGAGCAGAAGAGAGAACAGGAGAGATCGACAGAGAGAGCAGAAGAGAGAGAGGGAAGGTAGGAGGCAGGGAGCAGAAGAGAGAGTAGAAGAGAGACAGACAGAGCAGGAGAAAGAGTTGCAGGTTCGTAATTGATCTTCTGGCTAATAATTGCTGTGATTTTCATTTCTTCTTATGACTTTGTGTATTTGATTTGAAGCAGTTGCATCTAGGGTTGTAGCATTTACTCATCTTCTGTTTTGTTTTATATCTCCGGATTTCTGTTGCTGCAAGATCACTCCACCTTCCATTGATCTGTCCCGTGGTCATTGCTCCCTCCCTACCTGTAACAGTATTCATGTCATCTTGTATGTCTGCCTCTGTCTGTCTGTCTGTCTGTCTGTCTGTCTGTCTGTCTGTCTGTCTGTCTGCCTTCTGTGGTGCCACAGCCACATGAACTGATATTGAATATGATGGATGGCTTTTTTATATCAGCTTTTGGGCCACTTCTGTTCTGTTGAGACATTTCCCGGTTTTGGGGCCATTCTTTACTCTTGGGCCAGTTGTTTGCTCTTGGCCTTTCTATTCTCCTGGGCCAGTTCTTTTCCCCTCCTACCTACTAATCAGGTTTATTTGTGAGGACTTGACTTGCAGCTGAACTGAAATGAAGAGGGTTTCTTCTTCTTTCCAAAGACATTCCTTAGATCTTGTGAATTCATCGCAGGCTGAGCTAATGAACATATTTTGACTTTTGCCTAATTTGAACTGATGTGTATTTTTGCAAAATATTTGGTAAAACTTGTCAGCAAATTCTCGTTGTTTTGGTTGTTGATTTGGAGACAAAATACTAAGTCTTTAGTATTTAAATGCTACAAAATTGCAAATATTTGTTAGCCAAGTGTTGTATTGGCTGACATTAGAGATATGTCACGCCCAGTGTAAGTATAACTATTGTTGCAAAAGGGAATCTGATAATATCATGGACTAATACACAAATGCGTCCTGAATATACTATAGGCCAATCCAACACATAGTGTGAGAAATGCTCCCACTCAGAAGAAGTGTGACTCTTAACTGCGTCAACTCTAAACATGCAAAAGAATTTCCTGAAATGGGAATTAATGGTTTGTCAGCTAAGAACAGTTTCCAAAAACAATTTAATGCAATCTGAAAGTAAAACTGCAGAAACAAAGAAATTGCACAAAAACAAAACAAGAAAAAAAACCAAATGTATGAATGAACATCTCAAAAATGTGATTGTCACTCGACGATTACAGCAAATGTTCAACGTGAATATTATGCATAACAAGATCACACTCTATTACAAAGTTGTGCCCATGACATAATTACAATCGACCCAGGCCTCTACACTGACGAAAGTATCTTCTACACAGACGAAGAACCTTCTCAACAAACAAAAGAACCTTCTATATAAGAACCTTCCACATAGAGGAATTTGTCTGCGCATTGGGCTAGACTTAGCAATCGTTTTCCTCTGGCAAATCCATTCGGAGATGGAATCCAAGTGGTTGCTTCCTGGTTCTTCGGGGTGTGAGGAAGGGTTCATGGTGAGAAGGCCCTGATTCGAAAACCTGTAATGTTCATGAATTGCAACAATAAAGAAATGCAAACACAGTGAAAAGTCCAAGACAGATCTCGGGTCGATTTGTACGCGTTGACACGGATGGACAGAGAGATGGAGAAGGCATCTGAAAGAGCTGACTGGCCATGACTAGGTTTGAAAGACTGACAGTGTATATACTGGATTGTACCTCGGTTTCCATTAACACAAACGGTGATTTACTGGTGAAGATGATGATGGTGGTGGTCATGATGATGGTTATGATGATGGTGGTGGTGATAGTGGTGGTGGTGGTGATGGTGTTGATGGTGATGATGGTTGTGGTCATGATGATGGTGGTGATGAAGGTGGTGGTTGTGGTGGTGGTTGTGGTGATGATGATTATGGTGGTGGTGGTGATGATTATGGTGGTGATGATGGTGTGGTGATGATGGTGGTGGTGGTGACGATGGTGATGGTCATGTACTTGACATAATGATACACTTATAATACAGTAGTTGCTACACGGTTTGAGAATCGATGATCGAGGAAGGGTCTGTGCTGTGATGCAGTGCAAGTGACAACATCAAATCTGGGGATCAACATGACTTACATTTGTGATGAACTGATCAAAAAACAGATTCAAAACAGAAATTGTTATCACATTTATATAGCGCCTCTTCTGGTCAGCTGTCCAAGGACTTGGTCAGGTTCAAAGTGGGTAGAACCGCATCTTGGTCAACAGCGATGACAGGATTTTCATGGCATGACTAACCGTGAGAGACACAGAAAGGGAGAAAAACACAGAGATAGAGTGACAGAGAGAGATAGAGAGAAAGTGTCAGTTAGAGAGAGATACAGAGATAGAGAAAGTAGAGGGAAAGAGAGAGAGTGACAGAGACAGAGCAAGTGACAGAGAAAGAGGCAGAAGAGAGACAGACAGAGTGACCCAGAGAGACAGTGACAGAGATAGACAGAGAGAGAGACAGACAGAGACAGAGACTGAATAAAAATGCAAAATGACGGCATGTGACCACAGGTGGCATAACAGAGTCCAACACAAACAAGATATGTAAACGAGAATAACTGAGAGATGAATGCAAAATGCAGTCAAAAACCATCGTACATCATTTGCAGCCATCACAGACGTTACTTGCCTACACATTATCATAGTTTTTTATACAATACAACTGCATTTGATACAATACAACTACTTGATATTTCCCTCCTTCCAAAGTTCAGAAGTGCACACAAAACCATACGACAGAACATCGATGGCGCTGGCAATCATGAGTGAAGGACTTTATCACAGTCCCTACACAGTGACTGCCTCAATGGAGAATCGAACCCGTACTCTCAGCATTACAGGCCAAGCGCTCTATCCATTCAGCCACCGTGCCCCACAATCGGTACACACTGTAAATGCCCCTCAAGTGCAAAGTTCAGACGACGAGAAAAATATGTGAGTGTGTGCTTGTGCGCGTGTTGCAGTTTAATTACATAATTGTAAGTAAGTAAGGCATTGGCAGCTGCTGATTGAAGTGATCGGTTCATGCATGAAAACGATATGCATCAGCGGAGGCTGACGACGTGCTGCCACCTGGTGTTCACTCGAGACCGAATCCCTCCGCGTTCTGAATGGCGATCATCAGCTTCTGCTTCATCGTCTTTTTGCTTCGATACGACGGCAGGACCAACTGGTTGAAACACGTGTGTGACATCGGTAACCTAAGACATCGACATCACCATTGACATTATTATTCAATGGATAGACTGGATGATGATGACGATGATGATGATGGTGATGATGATGACGATAATGATGACAACGATGATGACAACGATGATGATAATAACGATGATGATGACGATGATGATGATGATGACAACGATGACGATGATGACGACAATGATGATGACAACAATGATGGTGATGATGATGATGACGACGATGATGATGACAACGATGATGATGATGATGACGACGATGATGACAACCTTGAAGATAACGACAAAGATGACAATGATGATGACGACGATGATCATGACAACGACGATGATGATGACGATGATAACGACGAGGGTGTAGTTGTCATAACAGCACATAAGATGCAGCACAAACGACAAGAGCTTTGAAAGAACAGACGCTGTGAAAGCGGTGGTAGAATGTTTGAGACTGGCTCACATGTTGATGTTTTCAACTCGAGTGATTTTGAAATGCATCTCCGACATTCCTCCGATGGGAATTCGATCGCTTCCAGTGGTGAAGAGAAGGATCTGTTTCTGTAGCTCAGGCGTCAGGCCCAGCACAATCTCCCAGAAATTCCTTTCAACAGAGAACAACCTCCAGTAACTATTATACAGCCACCCAGATATGCTGTACTGGGTACTTGTACTTGTAGTCGAGTACAACTCAAATGCAGTTGTTAAATACTTGTACTCGTACCTGTACTTGAGACCAAAGTACTTGTACCCATACTTATAGTTGAGACCAAAGCAGTTGTACTTGAGACAAAGTACTTGTACTCATATTTATACTTGAGATCAAAGTACTTGTACTTATTATACTCGAGACCAAAGTACTTGTACTCGTACTTGACACCAAAGTACTGTCACTTGAGACTAAAGTACTTGTACTCGCACCTGTACCTAAGACCAAAGTACCTGTACTCTTACTTGAGAGACCAAAGTACCTGTACTCTTACTTGAGACCAAGGTACTTGTACTTGAGGCCAAAGTACTTGTACCATACTTGAAGTCTAAGTACTAAGCCATAATCAGGCCAGTTCACTCAAACAAGTATTCAGTGAAAAGCCAGGATTAATCTCTACAGGTAGTCAATGAAACAGAGAGAGAGAGAAACGCAAACAGAGGTACAAGAAGCAGTGAGAGAGATGAAAGGAGAGACAGACAGAACAGGTAGACAGACAGACAGACAAATACGGAGAGAAAAAGGAGAGAGAGATAAACTGAAAGTGAGAGACAGAGAGAGAGAAAGACACAGACAGACACAGACAGACACAAAGAGAGAGAGAGAGAGAGAGAGAGAGAGAGAGAGAGAGAGAGAGAGAGAGAGAGAGAGAGAGAGAGAGAGAGAGAGAGAGAGAGAGAGAGAGAGAGAGAGAGAGAGAGAGAGAGAGAGAGAGAGAGAGAGGGAGACGTTGACTGACTTGACTGGTTCATCATCGTGTGAGTATCCGTCGTAGACAGTGACCTTGCGAAGTGCCTTCATGTCAAGAGAAGGACTTCCACAGACGAGCAACTCCACTTCCTCTGGACGCAACATCTAAACATCAGACAACAACAGCTTAACATAGATCTATCGGTCCCAACAGGACTGAATTCACTCCAAATGACACACTTCCGCCATGATACACCTCAGTGGATCATGGTTTTGACTCAATAGATCATGGTTTTGACTCAATAGGTTTTGACTCAATAGGTTTTGACTCAACAGGTTTTGACCCAATAGGTTTTGACTCAATAGGTTTTGACTCAATAGGTTTTGACTCAATAGGTTTTGACCCAATAGGTTTTGACTCAATAGGTTTTGACTCAATAGGTTTTGACTCAATAGGTTTTGACCCAATAGGTTTTGACTCAATAGGTTTTGACTCAATAGGTTTTGACCCAATAGGTTTTGACTCAATAGATTATGGTTTTGACTCAATAGATTATAGAATAGATTATGGTTTTGACTCAATAGATTATGGTTTTGACTCAATGAATTAGGGTTTTGACCGCAATTGCACTTCAACCAACCATAGACTGATGTCTGAGGCATTGAAAACGGCGCTATAGAAGTCATTAGACTGGACTATACCTCAACACCAACAACCCCTCTGGAACCTGCATGACGAGAAACAAGCAGGCATACAAACAGACAGGGATGCAAACAGACAGCCAGACACACAGCCAGACAGACCGGGGGCATGAGCATTGAGATACGTCTTTTAAATGACAAGTACCCTCTTATATTTCATAACTCGTTGACATAGTAGTCATAACAGAGCATAAGATGCAGTACATACGATGAGAGCGTTGGATGCGCAGACGCTGTGAAAGCCATGGTAGAATGCTTGAAACTGTCGGTAGATGGAGCTATTGAGAACGAATTCCACGTACTGCTGAACGTACTCTGTAGAATTAAACAACATCAGTCTTTAACATCATCATCACTCTCCATCACCACCACCACAACCACCACCACCACCACTGCCACACCCATGACCACTAGAACCACAGCCACCACTATCACTACCACAACCACTAACATGACCATCAATACAAAACCACAATCACCACCACTACTATCACCACCATCACCACTACCATCACAACTACCACCATCACCACAACAACCACCACCACCACCACCACCACCACCACCACTCCCATGACCACTAGAACCACAACCACCAATATCACTACCACAACCACTACCAAGACCATCAATACAAAACCACAACCACCACCACTACTATCACCACCATCACAACCACCATCACAACTACCACCATCACCACAACTACCAACCCATCACCACCACCACCACCACCGCAACCACCACCACCACACAAATCCTCTTCTTCAATTAGGGTTAGGGTTAGGGTTAGATGCTCACATAATAATTATGTGTGTAAGATTCCGTCCAAATCCTCTTCTTCAACATCTCATTCCTAGGTTAGGGTTAGGGTTAGGGTTAGGGTTAGGGTTAGATGCTCCCATAATAATTATATGTGTAAGATCCTGTCCAAATCCTCTTCTTCAACATCTCATTCCTAGGTTAGGGTTAGGGTTAGGGTTAGATGCTCCCATAATAATTACATGTGTAAGATCCTGTCCAAATCCTCTTCTTCCACATCTCATTCCTAGGTTAGGGTTAGGGTTAGGGTTAGATGCTCCCATAATAATTATATGTGTAAGATCCTGTCCAAAATCCTCTTCTTCAACATCTCATTCCTAGGCTAGGGTTAGGGTTAGATGCTCCCATAATAATTATATGTGTAAGATCCTGTCCAAATCCTCTTCTTCAACATCTCATTCCTAGGTTAGGGTTAGGGTTAGGGTTAGATGCTCCCATAATAATTATATGTGTAAGATTCCGTCCAAAATCCTCTTCTTCAACATCTCATTCCTAGGATAGGGTTAGGGTTAGATGCTCCCATAATAATTAGGTGTGTAAGATCCTGTCCAAATCCTCTTCTTCAACATCTCATTCCTAGGTTAGGGTTAGGGTTAGGTTAGGGTTAGATGCTCCCATAATAATTATATGTGTAAGATTCCGTCCAAAATCCTCTTCTTCAACATCTCATTCCTAGGCTAGGGTTAGGGTTAGGGTTAGATGCTCCCATAATAATCAGGTGTGTAAGATCCTGTCCAAACCCCCTTCTTCAACATCTCATTCCTAGATTAGGGTTAGGGTTAGGGTTAGATGCTCCCATAATAATTATATGTGTAAGATCCTGTCCAAATCCTATTCTTCAACATCTCATTCCTAGGCTAGGGTTAGGGTTAGATGCTCCCATAATAATTATATGTGTAAGATCCTGTCCAAATCCTCTTCTTCAACATCTCATTCTTAGGTTAGGGTTAGGGTTAGGGTTAGATGCTCCCATAATAATTATATGTGTAAGATTCCGTCCAAAATCCTATTCTTCAACATCTCATTTCTAGGTAAGGTTACAAATATACGAAAAAAAGCACTGGCTCACATCCGACCCCGTCCCCATCCGACTATTTCCTATGACAATATGATATTTTGCTCTCTGAATGGTATTTTGGACAAAAGCAAGTGCTGTTGATGGTAGGCTCAACCGAACTGAACATGACAATCGAAGAGGTCTAAACTACCTTGGACACCAGGGTTAGATAGGTCTCAAAGAGGTCTGGTTATAGGGTAGCTTCGACTCCAGCATGCGGCTGGAATGTGCAAACCGTGACCGTCTGTATCACCAGGACCATGGACCACAGATGGTAGCACCGTACCGGGAAATCAGAGTCCAGGCTACAAAGAAGTTGTGGAAACAACCCGGCGGAGGGCGATTGCCTTTACATCTCCAGAACCAAAGTATGTTAGTGCCTACAACACTCAATCTCACCGGTCCCCTGACCGGTAAAAAATAGACCCCTGATGGAACTAAAGCGGGTTCCCTCCTCCTTAACCAGGCTTGGGACTGGCACGGCAATTGCCTTGAGTTTCCTTGGTAGGTTATATGGACAAATTGTCGTGGCGGAGTTGCCTACTGTGAGGTCATGATGTTATTATTTTGAAGAACGCGCTTCGTATCGAAATGCGACTGTTCTCGTCGGCGGCCAAAGACTAAATGCTGAGTTTAATGGAGCTAGGCGTTGTATTGACTTTGACACCAGATTAGCGCCAGGGCTGTTTGGCCGAAGACTAACTAACTACCGAGACCAATAAGCGTGTGCTGTATTGACTAGGGATTAGTGTCAGGGGTGCTGTAGTAATTAAAATGGCGGCTGGTGTTAAAAATAAGTAGGTATGTACCTGCTGAGGAAATAAGGGGATGTCAACGAAGCACGAATAGGCTCGGGCAGGTCAGGTTACAAATATACGAAAAAAAGCACTGGCTCACATCCGACCCCGTCCCCATCCGACTATTTCCTATGACAATATGATATTTTGCTCTCTGAATGGTATTTTGGACAAAAGCAAGTGCTGTTGATGGTAGGCTCAACCGAACTGAACATGACAATCGAAGAGGTCTAAACTACCTTGGACACCAGGGTTAGATAGGTCTCAAAGAGGTCTGGTTATAGGGTAGCTTCGACTCCAGCATGCGGCTGGAATGTGCAAACCGTGACCGTCTGTATCACCAGGACCATGGACCACAGATGGTAGCACCGTACCGGGAAATCAGAGTCCAGGCTACAAAGAAGTTGTGGAAACAACCCGGCGGAGGGCGATTGCCTTTACATCTCCAGAACCAAAGTATGTTAGTGCCTACAACACTCAATCTCACCGGTCCCCTGACCGGTAAAAAATAGACCCCTGATGGAACTAAAGCGGGTTCCCTCCTCCTTAACCAGGCTTGGGACTGGCACGGCAATTGCCTTGAGTTTCCTTGGTAGGTTATATGGACAAATTGTCGTGGCGGAGTTGCCTACTGTGAGGTCATGATGTTATTATTTTGAAGAACGCGCTTCGTATCGAAATGCGACTGTTCTCGTCGGCGGCCAAAGACTAAATGCTGAGTTTAATGGAGCTAGGCGTTGTATTGACTTTGACACCAGATTAGCGCCAGGGCTGTTTGGCCGAAGACTAACTAACTACCGAGACCAATAAGCGTGTGCTGTATTGACTAGGGATTAGTGTCAGGGGTGCTGTAGTAATTAAAATGGCGGCTGGTGTTAAAAATAAGTAGGTATGTACCTGCTGAGGAAATAAGGGGATGTCAACGAAGCACGAATAGGCTCGGGCAGGTCAGGTTACAAATATACGAAAAAAAGCACTGGCTCACATCCGACCCCGTCCCCATCCGACTATTTCCTATGACAATATGATATTTTGCTCTCTGAATGGTATTTTGGACAAAAGCAAGTGCTGTTGATGGTAGGCTCAACCGAACTGAACATGACAATCGAAGAGGTCTAAACTACCTTGGACACCAGGGTTAGATAGGTCTCAAAGAGGTCTGGTTATAGGGTAGCTTCGACTCCAGCATGCGGCTGGAATGTGCAAACCGTGACCGTCTGTATCACCAGGACCATGGACCACAGATGGTAGCACCGTACCGGGAAATCAGAGTCCAGGCTACAAAGAAGTTGTGGAAACAACCCGGCGGAGGGCGATTGCCTTTACATCTCCAGAACCAAAGTATGTTAGTGCCTACAACACTCAATCTCACCGGTCCCCTGACCGGTAAAAAATAGACCCCTGATGGAACTAAAGCGGGTTCCCTCCTCCTTAACCAGGCTTGGGACTGGCACGGCAATTGCCTTGAGTTTCCTTGGTAGGTTATATGGACAAATTGTCGTGGCGGAGTTGCCTACTGTGAGGTCATGATGTTATTATTTTGAAGAACGCGCTTCGTATCGAAATGCGACTGTTCTCGTCGGCGGCCAAAGACTAAATGCTGAGTTTAATGGAGCTAGGCGTTGTATTGACTTTGACACCAGATTAGCGCCAGGGCTGTTTGGCCGAAGACTAACTAACTACCGAGACCAATAAGCGTGTGCTGTATTGACTAGGGATTAGTGTCAGGGGTGCTGTAGTAATTAAAATGGCGGCTGGTGTTAAAAATAAGTAGGTATGTACCTGCTGAGGAAATAAGGGGATGTCAACGAAGCACGAATAGGCTCGGGCAGGTCAGGTTACAAATATACGAAAAAAAGCACTGGCTCACATCCGACCCCGTCCCCATCCGACTATTTCCTATGACAATATGATATTTTGCTCTCTGAATGGTATTTTGGACAAAAGCAAGTGCTGTTGATGGTAGGCTCAACCGAACTGAACATGACAATCGAAGAGGTCTAAACTACCTTGGACACCAGGGTTAGATAGGTCTCAAAGAGGTCTGGTTATAGGGTAGCTTCGACTCCAGCATGCGGCTGGAATGTGCAAACCGTGACCGTCTGTATCACCAGGACCATGGACCACAGATGGTAGCACCGTACCGGGAAATCAGAGTCCAGGCTACAAAGAAGTTGTGGAAACAACCCGGCGGAGGGCGATTGCCTTTACATCTCCAGAACCAAAGTATGTTAGTGCCTACAACACTCAATCTCACCGGTCCCCTGACCGGTAAAAAATAGACCCCTGATGGAACTAAAGCGGGTTCCCTCCTCCTTAACCAGGCTTGGGACTGGCACGGCAATTGCCTTGAGTTTCCTTGGTAGGTTATATGGACAAATTGTCGTGGCGGAGTTGCCTACTGTGAGGTCATGATGTTATTATTTTGAAGAACGCGCTTCGTATCGAAATGCGACTGTTCTCGTCGGCGGCCAAAGACTAAATGCTGAGTTTAATGGAGCTAGGCGTTGTATTGACTTTGACACCAGATTAGCGCCAGGGCTGTTTGGCCGAAGACTAACTAACTACCGAGACCAATAAGCGTGTGCTGTATTGACTAGGGATTAGTGTCAGGGGTGCTGTAGTAATTAAAATGGCGGCTGGTGTTAAAAATAAGTAGGTATGTACCTGCTGAGGAAATAAGGGGATGTCAACGAAGCACGAATAGGCTCGGGCAGGTCAGGTTACAAATATACGAAAAAAAGCACTGGCTCACATCCGACCCCGTCCCCATCCGACTATTTCCTATGACAATATGATATTTTGCTCTCTGAATGGTATTTTGGACAAAAGCAAGTGCTGTTGATGGTAGGCTCAACCGAACTGAACATGACAATCGAAGAGGTCTAAACTACCTTGGACACCAGGGTTAGATAGGTCTCAAAGAGGTCTGGTTATAGGGTAGCTTCGACTCCAGCATGCGGCTGGAATGTGCAAACCGTGACCGTCTGTATCACCAGGACCATGGACCACAGATGGTAGCACCGTACCGGGAAATCAGAGTCCAGGCTACAAAGAAGTTGTGGAAACAACCCGGCGGAGGGCGATTGCCTTTACATCTCCAGAACCAAAGTATGTTAGTGCCTACAACACTCAATCTCACCGGTCCCCTGACCGGTAAAAAATAGACCCCTGATGGAACTAAAGCGGGTTCCCTCCTCCTTAACCAGGCTTGGGACTGGCACGGCAATTGCCTTGAGTTTCCTTGGTAGGTTATATGGACAAATTGTCGTGGCGGAGTTGCCTACTGTGAGGTCATGATGTTATTATTTTGAAGAACGCGCTTCGTATCGAAATGCGACTGTTCTCGTCGGCGGCCAAAGACTAAATGCTGAGTTTAATGGAGCTAGGCGTTGTATTGACTTTGACACCAGATTAGCGCCAGGGCTGTTTGGCCGAAGACTAACTAACTACCGAGACCAATAAGCGTGTGCTGTATTGACTAGGGATTAGTGTCAGGGGTGCTGTAGTAATTAAAATGGCGGCTGGTGTTAAAAATAAGTAGGTATGTACCTGCTGAGGAAATAAGGGGATGTCAACGAAGCACGAATAGGCTCGGGCAGGTCAGGTTACAAATATACGAAAAAAAGCACTGGCTCACATCCGACCCCGTCCCCATCCGACTATTTCCTATGACAATATGATATTTTGCTCTCTGAATGGTATTTTGGACAAAAGCAAGTGCTGTTGATGGTAGGCTCAACCGAACTGAACATGACAATCGAAGAGGTCTAAACTACCTTGGACACCAGGGTTAGATAGGTCTCAAAGAGGTCTGGTTATAGGGTAGCTTCGACTCCAGCATGCGGCTGGAATGTGCAAACCGTGACCGTCTGTATCACCAGGACCATGGACCACAGATGGTAGCACCGTACCGGGAAATCAGAGTCCAGGCTACAAAGAAGTTGTGGAAACAACCCGGCGGAGGGCGATTGCCTTTACATCTCCAGAACCAAAGTATGTTAGTGCCTACATTCCGTCCAAAATCCTATTCTTCAACATCTCATTCCTAGGTAAGGGTTAGGGTTAGGGTTAGATGCTCCCATAATAATTATATGTGTAAGATTCCGTCCAAAATCCTATTCTTCAACATCTCATTCCTAGGTAAGGGTTAGGGTTAGGGTTAGGGTTAGATGCTCCCATAATAATTATATATGTAAGATCCTGTCGAAATCCTCTTCTTCAACATCTCATTCCTAGGTTAGGGTTAGGGTTAGGTTAGGGTTAGATGCTCCCATAATAATTATATGTGTAAGATCCCATCCAAAATCCTCTTCTTCAACATCTCATTCCTAGGCTAGGGTTAGGGTTAGGGTTAGATGCTCCCATAATAATTAGGTGTGTAAGATCCTGTCCAAATCCTCTTCTTCATAATCTCATTCCTAGGTTAGGGTTAGGGTTAGGGTTAGATGCTCCCATAATAATTATATGTGTAAGATTCCGTCCAAAATCCTATTCTTCAACATCTCATTCCTAGGTAAGGGTTAGGGTTAGGGTTAGGGTTAGATGCTCCCATAATAATTATATATGTAAGATCCTGTCGAAATCCTCTTCTTCAACATCTCATTCCTAGGTTAGGGCTAGGGTTAGGTTAGGGTTAGATGCTCCCATAATAATTATATGTGTAAGATCCCATCCAAAATCCTCTTCTTCAACATCTCATTCCTAGGCTAGGGTTAGGGTTAGGGTTAGATGCTCCCATAATAATTAGGTGTGTAAGATCCTGTCCAAATCCTCTTCTTCATAATCTCATTCCTAGGTTAGGGTTAGGGTTAGGGTTAGATGCTCCCATAATAATTATATGTGTAAGATTCCGTCCAAAATCCTATTCTTCAACATCTCATTCCTAGGTTAGGGTTAGGGTTAGATGCTCCCATAATAATTATATGTGTAAGATTCCGTCCAAAATCCTATTCTTCAACATCTCATTCCTAGGCTAGGGTTAGGGTTAAGGTTAGATGCTCCCATAATAATTATATGTGTAAGATCCTGTCCAAAATCCTCTTCTTCAACATCTCATTCCTAGGCTAGGGTTAGGGTTAGATGCTCCCATAATAATTATATGTGTAAGATCCTGTCCAAATCCTCTTCTTCAACATCTCATTCCTAGGTTAGGGTTAGGGTTAGGGTTAGATGCTCCCATAATAATTATATGTGTAAGATTCCGTCCAAAATCCTCTTCTTCAACATCTAGGCTAGGGTTAGGGTTAGATGCTCCCATAATAATTAGGTGTGTAAGATCCTGTCCAAATCCTCTTCTTCAACATCTCATTCCTAGGTTAGGGTTAGGGTTAGGGTTAGATGCTCCCATAATAATTATATGTGTAAGATGCTGTCCAAATCCTCTTCTTCAACATCTCATTCCTAGGTTAGGGTTAGGGTTAGGGTTAGATGCTCCCATAATAATTATATGTGTAAGATTCCCTCCAAAATCCTATTCTTCAACATCTCATTCCTAGGTAAGGGTTAGGGTTAGGGTTAGGGTTAGATGCTCCCATAATAATTATATGTGTAAGATCCTGTCCAAATCCTCTTCTTCAACATCTCATTCCTAGGTTAGGGTTAGGGTTAGGGTTAGATGCTCCCATAATAATTATATGTGTAAGATTCCGTCCAAAATCCTATTCTTCAACATCTCATTCCTAGGTAAGGGTTAGGGTTAGGGTTAGGGTTAGATGCTCCCATAATAATTATATGTGTAAGATTCCGTCCAAAATCCTATTCTTCAACATCTCATTCCTAGGCTCGGGTTAGGGTTAGGGTTAGATGCTCCCATAATAATTATATGTGTAAGATCCTGTCCAAAATCCTCTTCTTCAACATCTCATTCCTAGGCTAGGGTTAGGGTTAGATGCTCCCATAATAATTATATGTGTAAGATCCTGTCCAAATCCTCTTCTTCAACATCTCATTCCTAGGCTAGGGTTAGGGTTAGGGTTAGATGCTCCCATAATAATTAGGTGTGTAAGATCCTGTCCAAATCCTCTTCTTCATAATCTCATTCCTAGGTTAGGGTTAGGGTTAGGGTTAGATGCTCCCATAATAATTATATGTGTAAGATTCCGTCCAAAATCCTATTCTTCAACATCTCATTCCTAGGTTAGGGTTAGGGTTAGATGCTCCCATAATAATTATATGTGTAAGATTCCGTCCAAAATCCTATTCTTCAACATCTCATTCCTAGGCTAGGGTTAGGGTTAGATGCTGCCATAATAATTATATGTGTAAGATCCTGTCCAAATCCTCTTCTTCAACATCTCATTCCTAGGTTAGGGTTATGGTTAGGGTTAGATGCTCCCATAATAATTATATGTGTAAGATTCCGTCCAAAATCCTATTCTTCAACATCTCATCCCTAGGTAAGGGTTAGGGTTAGGGTTAGGGTTAGATGCTCCCATAATAATTATATGTGTAAGATCCTGTCCATATTCCTCTTCTTCAACATCTCATTCCTAGGCTAGGGTTAGGGTTAGATGCTCCCATAATAATTATATGTGTAAGATCCTGTCCAAATCCTCTTCTTCAACATCTCATTCCTAGGCTAGGGTTAGGGTTAGGGTTAGATGCTCCCATAATAATTAGGTGTGTAAGATCCTGTCCAAATCCTCTTCTTCATAATCTCATTCCTAGGTTAGGGTTAGGGTTAGGGTTAGATGCTCCCATAATAATTATATGTGTAAGATTCCGTCCAAAATCCTATTCTTCAACATCTCATTCCTAGGTAAGGGTTAGGGTTAGGGTTAGGGTTAGATGCTCCCATAATAATTATATGTGTAAGATCCTGTCGAAATCCTCTTCTTCAACATCTCATTCCTAGGTTAGGGTTAGGGTTAGGTTAGGGTTAGATGCTCCCATAATAATTATATGTGTAAGATCCCATCCAAAATCCTCTTCTTCAACATCTCATTCCTAGGCTAGGGTTAGGGTTAGGGTTAGATGCTCCCATAATAATTAGGTGTGTAAGATCCTGTCCAAATCCTCTTCTTCATAATCTCATTCCTAGGTTAGGGTTAGGGTTAGGGTTAGATGCTCCCATAATAATTATATGTGTAAGATTCCGTCCAAAATCCTATTCTTCAACATCTCATTCCTAGGTTAGGGTTAGGGTTAGATGCTCCCATAATAATTATATGTGTAAGATTCCGTCCAAAATCCTATTCTTCAACATCTCATTCCTAGGCTAGGGTTAGGGTTAGATGCTCCCATAATAATTATATGTGTAAGATCCTGTCCAAAATCCTCTTCTTCAACATCTCATTCCTAGGCTAGGGTTAGGGTTAGATGCTCCCATAATAATTATATGTGTAAGATCCTGTCCAAATCCTCTTCTTCAACATCTCATTCCTAGGTTAGGGTTAGGGTTAGGGTTAGATGCTCCCATAATAATTATATGTGTAAGATTCCGTCCAAAATCCTCTTCTTCAACATCTAGGCTAGGGTTAGGGTTAGATGCTCCCATAATAATTAGGTGTGTAAGATCCTGTCCAAATCCTCTTCTTCAACATCTCATTCCTAGGTTAGGGTTAGGGTTAGGGTTAGATGCTGCCATAATAATTATATGTGTAAGATGCTGTCCAAATCCTCTTCTTCAACATCTCATTCCTAGGTTAGGGTTAGGGTTAGGGTTAGATGCTCCCATAATAATTATATGTGTAAGATTCCCTCCAAAATCCTATTCTTCAACATCTCATTCCTAGGTAAGGGTTAGGGTTAGGGTTAGGGTTAGATGCTCCCATAATAATTATATGTGTAAGATCCTGTCCAAATCCTCTTCTTCAACATCTCATTCCTAGGTTAGGGTTAGGGTTAGGGTTAGATGCTCCCATAATAATTATATGTGTAAGATTCCGTCCAAAATCCTATTCTTCAACATCTCATTCCTAGGTAAGGGTTAGGGTTAGGGTTAGATGCTCCCATAATAATTATATGTGTAAGATTCCGTCCAAAATCCTATTCTTCAACATCTCATTCCTAGGCTAGGGTTAGGGTTAGGGTTAGATGCTCCCATAATAATTATATGTGTAAGATCCTGTCCAAAATCCTCTTCTTCAACATCTCATTCCTAGGCTAGGGTTAGGGTTAGATGCTCCCATAATAATTATATGTGTAAGATCCTGTCCAAATCCTCTTCTTCAACATCTCATTCCTAGGCTAGGGTTAGGGTTAGGGTTAGATGCTCCCATAATAATTAGGTGTGTAAGATCCTGTCCAAATCCTCTTCTTCATAATCTCATTCCTACGTTAGGGTTAGGGTTAGGGTTAGATGCTCCCATAATAATTATATGTGTAAGATTCCGTCCAAAATCCTATTCTTCAACATCTCATTCCTAGGTTAGGGTTAGGGTTAGGGTTAGATGCTCCCATAATAATTATATGTGTAAGATTCCGTCCAAAATCCTCTTCTTCAACATCTCATTCCTAGGCTAGGGTTAGGGTTAGATGCTCCCATAATAATTAGGTGTGTAAGATCCTGTCCAAATCCTCTTCTTCAACATCTCATTCCTAGGTTAGGGTTAGGGTTAGGGTTAGAGGCTGCCATAATAATTACATGTGTAAGATCCTGTCGAAATCCTCTTCTTCAACATCTCATTCCTAGGTTAGGGTTAGGGTTAGGGTTAGATGCTCCCATAATAATTATATGTGTAAGATTCCGTCCAAAATCCTATTCTTCAACATCTCATTCCTAGGTAAGGGTTAGGGTTAGGGTTAGGGTTAGATGCTCCCATAATAATTATATGTGTAAGATTCCGTCCAAAATCCTATTCTTCAACATCTCATTCCTAGGCTAGGGTTAGGGTTAGATGCTCCCATAATAATTATGTGTAAGATCCTGTCCAAAATCCTCTTCTTCAACATCTCATTCCTAGGCTAGGGTTAGGGTTAGATGCTCCCATAATAATTATATGTGTAAGATCCTGTCCAAATCCTCTTCTTCAACATCTCATTCCTAGGTTAGGGTTAGGGTTAGGGTTAGATGCTCCCATAATAATTATATGTGTAAGATTCCGTCCAAAATCCTCTTCTTCAACATCTCATTCCTAGGCTAGGGTTAGGGTTAGATGCTCCCATAATAATTAGGTGTGTAAGATCCTGTCCAAATCCTCTTCTTCAACATCTCATTCCTAGGCTAGGGTTAGGGTTAGGGTTAGATGCTGCCATAATAATTATATGTGTAAGATCCTGTCCAAATCCTCTTCTTCAACATCTCATTCCTAGGTTAGGGTTAGGGTTAGGGTTAGATGCTCCCATAATAATTATATGTGTAAGATTCCGTCCAAAATCCTATTCTTCAACATCTCATTCCTAGGTAAGGTTAGGGTTAGGGTTAGGGTTAGATGCTCCCATAATAATTATATGTGTAAGATTCCGTCCAAAATCCTATTCTTCAACATCTCATTCCTAGGTTAGGGTTAGGGTTAGGGTTAGATGCTCCCATAATAATTATATGTGTAAGATTCCGTCCAAAATCCTATTCTTCAACATCTCATTCCTAGGCTAGGGTTAGGGTTAGGGTTAGATGCTCCCATAATAATTATATGTGTAAGATCCTGTCCAAAATCCTCTTCTTCAACATCTCATTCCTAGGCTAGGGTTAGGGTTAGATGCTCCCATAATAATTATATGTGTAAGATCCTGTCCAAATCCTCTTCTTCAACATCTCATTCCTAGGTTAGGGTTAGGGTTAGATGCTCCCATAATAATTATATGTGTAAGATTCCGTCCAAAATCCTCTTCTTCAACATCTCATTCCTAGGCTAGGGTTAGGGTTAGATGCTCCCATAATAATCAGGTGTGTAAGATCCTGTCCAAATCCTCTTCTTCAACATCTCATTCCTAGGTTAGGGTTAGGGTTAGGGTTAGATGCTGCCATAATAATTATATGTGTAAGATCCTGTCCAAATCCTCTTCTTCAACATCTCATTCCTAGGTTAGGGTTAGGGTTAGGGTTAGATGCTCCCATAATAATTATATGTGTAAGATTCCGTCCAAAATCCTATTCTTCAACATCTCATTCCTAGGTAAGGGTTAGGGTTAGGGTTAGGGTTAGATGCTGCCATAATAATTATATGTGTAAGATCCTGTCCAAATCCTCTTCTTCAACATCTCATTCCTAGGTTAGGGTTAGGGTTAGGTTAGGGTTAGATGCTCCCATAATAATTATATGTGTAAGATCCTGTCCAAAATCCTCTTCTTCAACATCTCATTCCTAGGCTAGGGTTAGGGTTAGATGCTCCCATAATAATTATATGTGTAAGATTCCGTCCAAAATCCTATTCTTCAACATCTCATTCCTAGGTTAGGGTTAGGGTTAGGGTTAGATGCTCCCATAATAATCAGGTGTGTAAGATCCTGTCCAAACCCTCTTCTTCAACATCTCATTCCTAGGTTAGGGTTAGGGTTAGGGTTAGATGCTCCCATAATAATTATATGTGTAAGATCCTGTCCAAATCCTCTTCTTCCACATCTCATTCCTAGGTTAGGGTTAGGGTTAGGGTTAGATGCTCCCATAATAATTATATGTGTAAGATCCTGTCCAAAATCCTCTTCTTCAACATCTCATTCCTAGGCTAGGGTTAGGGTTAGATGCTCCCATAATAATTATATGTGTAAGATCCTGTCCAAATCCTCTTCTTCAACATCTCATTCCTAGGTTAGGGTTAGGGTTAGGTTAGGGTTAGATGCTCCCATAATAATTATATGTGTAAGATCCCATCCAAAATCCTCTTCTTCAACATCTCATTCCTAGGCTAGGGTTAGGGTTAGGGTTAGATGCTCCCATAATAATTAGGTGTGTAAGATCCTGTCCAAATCCTCTTCTTCATAATCTCATTCCTAGGTTAGGGTTAGGGTTAGGGTTAGATGCTCCCATAATAATTATATGTGTAAGATTCCGTCCAAAATCCTCTTCTTCAACATCTCATTCCTAGGCTAGGGTTAGGGTTAGATGCTCCCATAATAATTAGGTGTGTAAGATCCTGTCCAAATCCTCTTCTTCAACATCTCATTCCTAGGTTAGGGTTAGGGTTAGGGTTAGATGCTGCCATAATAATTATATGTGTAAGATCCTGTCCAAATCCTCTTCTTCAACATCTCATTCCTAGGTTAGGGTTAGGGTTAGGGTTAGATGCTCCCATAATAATTATATGTGTAAGATTCCGTCCAAAATCCTATTCTTCAACATCTCATTCCTAGGTAAGGGTTAGGGTTAGGGTTAGGGTTAGATGCTCCCATAATAATTATATGTGTAAGATCCTGTCCAAATCCTCTTCTTCAACATCTCATTCCTAGGTTAGGGTTAGGGTTAGGTTAGGGTTAGATGCTCCCATAATAATTATATGTGTAAGATCCCATCCAAAATCCTCTTCTTCAACATCTCATTCCTAGGCTAGGGTTAGGGTTAGGGTCAGATGCTCCCATAATAATTAGGTGTGTAAGATCCTGTCCAAATCCTCTTCTTCATAATCTCATTCCTAGGTTAGGGTTAGGGTTAGGGTTAGATGCTCCCATAATAATTATATGTGTAAGATTCCGTCCAAAATCCTATTCTTCAACATCTCATTCCTAGGTTAGGGTTAGGGTTAGATGCTCCCATAATAATTATATGTGTAAGATTCCGTCCAAAATCCTATTCTTCAACATCTCATTCCTAGGCTAGGGTTAGGGTTAGGGTTAGATGCTCCCATAATAATTATATGTGTAAGATCCTGTCCAAAATCCTCTTCTTCAACATCTCATTCCTAGGTTAGGGTTAGGGTTAGATGCTCCCATAATAATTATATGTGTAAGATTCCGTCCAAAATCCTATTCTTCAACATCTCATTCCTAGGTAAGGGTTAGGGTTAGGGTTAGGGTTAGATGCTCCCATAATAATTATATGTGTAAGATCCTGTCGAAATCCTCTTCTTCAACATCTCATTCCTAGGTTAGGGTTAGGGTTAGGTTAGGGTTAGATGCTCCCATAATAATTAGGTGTGTAAGATCCTGTCCAAATCCTCTTCTTCAACATCTCATTCCTAGGTTAGGGTTAGGGTTAGATGCTCCCATAATAATTATATGTGTAAGATCCTGTCCAAATCCTCTTCTTCAACATCTCATTCCTAGGCTAGGGTTAGGGTTAGGGTTAGATGCTCCCATAATAATTATATGTGTAAGATCCTGTCCAAATCCTCTTCTTCAACATCTCATTCCTAGGCTAGGGTTAGGGTTAGATGCTCCCATAATAATTAGGTGTGTAAGATCCTGTCCAAATCCTCTTCTTCAACATCTCATTCCTAGGTTAGGGTTAGGGTTAGGGTTAGATGCTGCCATAATAATTATATGTGTAAGATCCTGTCCAAATCCTCTTCTTCAACATCTCATTCCTAGGTTAGGGTTAGGGTTAGGGTTAGATGCTCCCATAATAATTATATGTGTAAGATTCCGTCCAAAATCCTATTCTTCAACATCTCATTCCTAGGTAAGGGTTAGGGTTAGGGTTAGGGTTAGATGCTCCCATAATAATTATATGTGTAAGATCCTGTCGAAATCCTCTTCTTCAACATCTCATTCCTAGGTTAGGGTTAGGGTTAGGTTAGGGTTAGATGCTCCCATAATAATTATATGTGTAAGATCCCATCCAAAATCCTCTTCTTCAACATCTCATTCCTAGGCTAGGGTTAGGGTTAGGGTTAGATGCTCCCATAATAATTAGGTGTGTAAGATCCTGTCCAAATCCTCTTCTTCATAATCTCATTCCTAGGTTAGGGTTAGGGTTAGGGTTAGATGCTCCCATAATAATTATATGTGTAAGATTCCGTCCAAAATCCTATTCTTCAACATCTCATTCCTAGGTTAGGGTTAGGGTTAGATGCTCCCATAATAATTATATGTGTAAGATTCCGTCCAAAATCCTATTCTTCAACATCTCATTCCTAGGCTAGGGTTAGGGTTAGGGTTAGATGCTCCCATAATAATTATATGTGTAAGATCCTGTCCAAATCCTCTTCTTCAACATCTCATTCCTAGGTTAGGGTTAGGGTTAGGTTAGGGTTAGATGCTCCCATAATAATTATATGTGTAAGATTCCGTCCAAAATCCTCTTCTTCAACATCTCATTCCTAGGCTAGGGTTAGGGTTAGATGCTCCCATAATAATTAGGTGTGTAAGATCCTGTCCAAATCCTCTTCTTCATAATCTCATTCCTAGGTTAGGGTTAGGGTTAGGGTTAGATGCTCCCATAATAATTATATGTGTAAGATTCCGTCCAAAATCCTATTCTTCAACATCTCATTCCTAGGTTAGGGTTAGGGTTAGATGCTCCCATAATAATTATATGTGTAAGATTCCGTCCATAATCCTATTCTTCAACATCTCATTCCTAGGTTAGGGTTAGGGTTAGGGTTAGATGCTCCCATAATAATCAGGTGTGTAAGATCCTGTCCAAATCCTCTTCTTCAACATCTCATTCCTAGGCTAGGGTTAGGGTTAGGGTTAGATGCTGCCATAATAATTATATGTGTAAGATCCTGTCCAAATCCTCTTCTTCAACATCTCATTCCTAGGTTAGGGTTAGGGTTAGGGTTAGATGCTCCCATAATAATTATATGTGTAAGATTCCGTCCAAAATCCTATTCTTCAACATCTCATTCCTAGGTAAGGTTAGGGTTAGGGTTAGGGTTAGATGCTCCCATAATAATTATATGTGTAAGATTCCGTCCAAAATCCTATTCTTCAACATCTCATTCCTAGGTTAGGGTTAGGGTTAGGGTTAGATGCTCCCATAATAATTATATGTGTAAGATTCCGTCCAAAATCCTATTCTTCAACATCTCATTCCTAGGCTAGGGTTAGGGTTAGGGTTAGATGCTCCCATAATAATTATATGTGTAAGATCCTGTCCAAAATCCTCTTCTTCAACATCTCATTCCTAGGCTAGGGTTAGGGTTAGATGCTCCCATAATAATTATATGTGTAAGATCCTGTCCAAATCCTCTTCTTCAACATCTCATTCCTAGGTTAGGGTTAGGTTAGGGTTAGATGCTCCCATAATAATTATATGTGTAAGATCCCATCCAAAATCCTCTTCTTCAACATCTCATTCCTAGGCTAGGGTTAGGGTTAGGGTTAGATGCTCCCATAATAATTAGGTGTGTAAGATCCTGTCCAAATCCTCTTCTTCATAATCTCATTCCTAGGTTAGGGTTAGGGTTAGGGTTAGATGCTCCCATAATAATTATATGTGTAAGATTCCGTCCAAAATCCTATTCTTCAACATCTCATTCCTAGGTTAGGGTTAGGGTTAGATGCTCCCATAATAATTATATGTGTAAGATTCCGTCCAAAATCCTATTCTTCAACATCTCATTCCTAGGCTAGGGTTAGGGTTAGGGTTAGATGCTCCCATAATAATTATATGTGTAAGATCCTGTCCAAATCCTCTTCTTCAACATCTCATTCCTAGGTTAGGGTTAGGGTTAGGTTAGGGTTAGATGCTCCCATAATAATTATATGTGTAAGATTCCGTCCAAAATCCTCTTCTTCAACATCTCATTCCTAGGCTAGGGTTAGGGTTAGATGCTCCCATAATAATTAGGTGTGTAAGATCCTGTCCAAATCCTCTTCTTCAACATCTCATTCCTAGGTTAGGGTTAGGGTTAGGGTTAGATGCTCCCATAATAATTATATGTGTAAGATTCCGTCCAAAATCCTATTCTTCAACATCTCATTCCTAGGCTAGGGTTAGGGTTAGGGTTAGATGCTCCCATAATAATTATATGTGTAAGATCCTGTCCAAATCCTCTTCTTCAACATCTCATTCCTAGGTTAGGGTTAGGGTTAGGTTAGGGTTAGATGCTCCCATAATAATTATATGTGTAAGATTCCGTCCAAAATCCTCTTCTTCAACATCTCATTCCTAGGCTAGGGTTAGGGTTAGATGCTCCCATAATAATTAGGTGTGTAAGATCCTGTCCAAATCCTCTTCTTCATAATCTCATTCCTAGGTTAGGGTTAGGGTTAGGGTTAGATGCTCCCATAATAATTATATGTGTAAGATTCCGTCCAAAATCCTATTCTTCAACATCTCATTCCTAGGTTAGGGTTAGGGTTAGATGCTCCCATAATAATTATATGTGTAAGATTCCGTCCATAATCCTATTCTTCAACATCTCATTCCTAGGTTAGGGTTAGGGTTAGGGTTAGATGCTCCCATAATAATCAGGTGTGTAAGATCCTGTCCAAATCCTCTTCTTCAACATCTCATTCCTAGGCTAGGGTTAGGGTTAGGGTTAGATGCTGCCATAATAATTATATGTGTAAGATCCTGTCCAAATCCTCTTCTTCAACATCTCATTCCTAGGTTAGGGTTAGGGTTAGGGTTAGATGCTCCCATAATAATTATATGTGTAAGATTCCGTCCAAAATCCTATTCTTCAACATCTCATTCCTAGGTAAGGTTAGGGTTAGGGTTAGGGTTAGATGCTCCCATAATAATTATATGTGTAAGATTCCGTCCAAAATCCTATTCTTCAACATCTCATTCCTAGGTTAGGGTTAGGGTTAGGGTTAGATGCTCCCATAATAATTATATGTGTAAGATTCCGTGCAAAATCCTATTCTTCAACATCTCATTCCTAGGCTAGGGTTAGGGTTAGGGTTAGATGCTCCCATAATAATTATATGTGTAAGATCCTGTCCAAAATCCTCTTCTTCAACATCTCATTCCTAGGCTAGGGTTAGGGTTAGATGCTCCCATAATAATTATATGTGTAAGATCCTGTCCAAATCCTCTTCTTCAACATCTCATTCCTAGGTTAGGGTTAGGGTTAGATGCTCCCATAATAATTATATGTGTAACATTCCGTCCAAAATCCTCTTCTTCAACATCTCATTCCTAGGCTAGGGTTAGGGTTAGATGCTCCCATAATAATCAGGTGTGTAAGATCCTGTCCAAATCCTCTTCTTCAACATCTCATTCCTAGGTTAGGGTTAGGGTTAGGGTTAGATGCTGCCATAATAATTATATGTGTAAGATCCTGTCCAAATCCTCTTCTTCAACATCTCATTCCTAGGTTAGGGTTAGGGTTAGGGTTAGATGCTCCCATAATAATTATATGTGTAAGATTCCGTCCAAAATCCTATTCTTCAACATCTCATTCCTAGGTAAGGGTTAGGGTTAGGGTTAGGGTTAGATGCTGCCATAATAATTATATGTGTAAGATCCTGTCCAAATCCTCTTCTTCAACATCTCATTCCTAGGTTAGGGTTAGGGTTAGGTTAGGGTTAGATGCTCCCATAATAATTATATGTGTAAGATCCCATCCAAAATCCTCTTCTTCAACATCTCATTCCTAGGCTAGGGTTAGGGTTAGGGTTAGATGCTCCCATAATAATTAGGTGTGTAAGATCCTGTCCAAATCCTCTTCTTCATAATCTCATTCCTAGGTTAGGGTTAGGGTTAGGGTTAGATGCTCCCATAATAATTATATGTGTAAGATTCCGTCCAAAATCCTATTCTTCAACATCTCATTCCTAGGTTAGGGTTAGGGTTAGATGCTCCCATAATAATTATATGTGTAAGATTCCGTCCAAAATCCTATTCTTCAACATCTCATTCCTAGGCTAGGGTTAGGGTTAGGGTTAGATGCTCCCATAATAATTATATGTGTAAGATCCTGTCCAAAATCCTCTTCTTCAACATCTCATTCCTAGGTTAGGGTTAGGGTTAGATGCTCCCATAATAATTATATGTGTAAGATTCCGTCCAAAATCCTATTCTTCAACATCTCATTCCTAGGTAAGGGTTAGGGTTAGGGTTAGGGTTAGATGCTCCCATAATAATTATATGTGTAAGATCCTGTCGAAATCCTCTTCTTCAACATCTCATTCCTAGGTTAGGGTTAGGGTTAGATGCTCCCATAATAATTATATGTGTAAGATCCTGTCCAAATCCTCTTCTTCCACATCTCATTCCTAGGTTAGGGTTAGGGTTAGGGTTAGATGCTCCCATAATAATTATATGTGTAAGATCCTGTCCAAATCCTCTTCTTCAACATCTCATTCCTAGGCTAGGGTTAGGGTTAGATGCTCCCATAATAATTATATGTGTAAGATCCTGTCCAAAATCCTCTTCTTCAACATCTCATTCCTAGGCTAGGGTTAGGGTTAGATGCTCCCATAATAATTATATGTGTAAGATCCTGTCCAAATCCTCTTCTTCAACATCTCATTCCTAGGTTAGGGTTAGGGTTAGGGTTAGATGCTCCCATAATAATTATATGTGTAAGATTCCGTCCAAAATCCTCTTCTTCAACATCTCATTCCTAGGCTAGGGTTAGGGTTAGATGCTCCCATAATAATTAGGTGTGTAAGATCCTGTCCAAATCCTCTTCTTCAACATCTCATTCCTAGGTTAGGGTTAGGGTTAGGGTTAGATGCTCCCATAATAATTATATGTGTAAGATTCCGTCCAAAATCCTCTTCTTCAACATCTCATTCCTAGGCTAGGGTTAGGGTTAGATGCTCCCATAATAATTAGGTGTGTAAGATCCTGTCCAAATCCTCTTCTTCAACATCTCATTCCTAGGTTAGGGTTAGGGTTAGGGTTAGATGCTCCCATAATAATTATATGTGTAAGATTCCGTCCAAAATCCTATTCTTCAACATCTCATTCCTAGGTAAGGGTTAGGGTTAGGGTTAGGGTTAGATGCTCCCATAATAATTATATGTGTAAGATCCTGTCCAAATCCTCTTCTTCAACATCTCATTCCTAGGTTAGGGTTAGGGTTAGGTTAGGGTTAGATGCTCCCATAATAATTATATGTGTAAGATCCCATCCAAAATCCTCTTCTTCAACATCTCATTCCTAGGCTAGGGTTAGGGTTAGGGTTAGATGCTCCCATAATAATTAGGTGTGTAAGATCCTGTCCAAATCCTCTTCTTCATAATCTCATTCCTAGGTTAGGGTTAGGGTTAGGGTTAGATGCTCCCATAATAATTATATGTGTAAGATTCCGTCCAAAATCCTCTTCTTCAACATCTCATTCCTAGGCTAGGGTTAGGGTTAGATGCTCCCATAATAATTAGGTGTGTAAGATCCTGTCCAAATCCTCTTCTTCAACATCTCATTCCTAGGTTAGGGTTAGGGTTAGATGCTGCCATAATAATTATATGTGTAAGATCCTGTCCAAATCCTCTTCTTCAACATCTCATTCCTAGGTTAGGGTTAGGGTTAGGGTTAGATGCTCCCATAATAATTATATGTGTAAGATTCCGTCCAAAATCCTATTCTTCAACATCTCATTCCTAGGTAAGGGTTAGGGTTAGGGTTAGGGTTAGATGCTCCCATAATAATTATATGTGTAAGATCCTGTCGAAATCCTCTTCTTCAACATCTCATTCCTAGGTTAGGGTTAGGGTTAGGTTAGGGTTAGATGCTCCCATAATAATTATATGTGTAAGATCCCATCCAAAATCCTCTTCTTCAACATCTCATTCCTAGGCTAGGGTTAGGGTTAGGGTTAGATGCTCCCATAATAATTAGGTGTGTAAGATCCTGTCCAAATCCTCTTCTTCATAATCTCATTCCTAGGTTAGGGTTAGGGTTAGGGTTAGATGCTCCCATAATAATTATATGTGTAAGATTCCGTCCAAAATCCTATTCTTCAACATCTCATTCCTAGGTTAGGGTTAGGGTTAGATGCTCCCATAATAATTATATGTGTAAGATTCCGTCCAAAATCCTATTCTTCAACATCTCATTCCTAGGCTAGGGTTAGGGTTAGGGTTAGATGCTCCCATAATAATTATATGTGTAAGATCCTGTCCAAAATCCTCTTCTTCAACATCTCATTCCTAGGTTAGGGTTAGGGTTAGATGCTCCCATAATAATTATATGTGTAAGATTCCGTCCAAAATCCTATTCTTCAACATCTCATTCCTAGGTAAGGGTTAGGGTTAGGGTTAGGGTTAGATGCTCCCATAATAATTATATGTGTAAGATCCTGTCGAAATCCTCTTCTTCAACATCTCATTCCTAGGTTAGGGTTAGGGTTAGGTTAGGGTTAGATGCTCCCATAATAATTAGGTGTGTAAGATCCTGTCCAAATCCTCTTCTTCAACATCTCATTCCTAGGTTAGGGTTAGGGTTAGATGCTCCCATAATAATTATATGTGTAAGATCCTGTCCAAATCCTCTTCTTCCACATCTCATTCCTACGTTAGGGTTAGGGTTAGGGTTAGATGCTCCCATAATAATTATATGTGTAAGATCCTGTCCAAATCCTCTTCTTCAACATCTCATTCCTAGGCTAGGGTTAGGGTTAGATGCTCCCATAATAATTAGGTGTGTAAGATCCTGTCCAAATCCTCTTCTTCAACATCTCATTCCTAGGTTAGGGTTAGGGTTAGGGTTAGATGCTGCCATAATAATTATATGTGTAAGATCCTGTCCAAATCCTCTTCTTCAACATCTCATTCCTAGGTTAGGGTTAGGGTTAGGGTTAGATGCTCCCATAATAATTATATGTGTAAGATTCCGTCCAAAATCCTATTCTTCAACATCTCATTCCTAGGTAAGGGTTAGGGTTAGGGTTAGGGTTAGATGCTCCCATAATAATTATATGTGTAAGATCCTGTCGAAATCCTCTTCTTCAACATCTCATTCCTAGGTTAGGGTTAGGGTTAGGTTAGGGTTAGATGCTCCCATAATAATTATATGTGTAAGATCCCATCCAAAATCCTCTTCTTCAACATCTCATTCCTAGGCTAGGGTTAGGGTTAGGGTTAGATGCTCCCATAATAATTAGGTGTGTAAGATCCTGTCCAAATCCTCTTCTTCATAATCTCATTCCTAGGTTAGGGTTAGGGTTAGGGTTAGATGCTCCCATAATAATTATATGTGTAAGATTCCGTCCAAAATCCTATTCTTCAACATCTCATTCCTAGGTTAGGGTTAGGGTTAGATGCTCCCATAATAATTATATGTGTAAGATTCCGTCCAAAATCCTATTCTTCAACATCTCATTCCTAGGCTAGGGTTAGGGTTAGGGTTAGATGCTCCCATAATAATTATATGTGTAAGATCCTGTCCAAAATCCTCTTCTTCAACATCTCATTCCTAGGTTAGGGTTAGGGTTAGATGCTCCCATAATAATTATATGTGTAAGATTCCGTCCAAAATCCTATTCTTCAACATCTCATTCCTAGGTAAGGGTTAGGGTTAGGGTTAGGGTTAGATGCTCCCATAATAATTATATGTGTAAGATCCTGTCGAAATCCTCTTCTTCAACATCTCATTCCTAGGTTAGGGTTAGGGTTAGGTTAGGGTTAGATGCTCCCATAATAATTAGGTGTGTAAGATCCTGTCCAAATCCTCTTCTTCAACATCTCATTCCTAGGTTAGGGTTAGGGTTAGATGCTCCCATAATAATTATATGTGTAAGATCCTGTCCAAATCCTCTTCTTCCACATCTCATTCCTAGGTTAGGGTTAGGGTTAGGGTTAGATGCTCCCATAATAATTATATGTGTAAGATCCTGTCCAAATCCTCTTCTTCAACATCTCATTCCTAGGCTAGGGTTAGGGTTAGATGCTCCCATAATAATTATATGTGTAAGATCCTGTCCAAAATCCTCTTCTTCAACATCTCATTCCTAGGCTAGGGTTAGGGTTAGATGCTCCCATAATAATTATATGTGTAAGATCCTGTCCAAATCCTCTTCTTCAACATCTCATTCCTAGGTTAGGGTTAGGGTTAGGGTTAGATGCTCCCATAATAATTATATGTGTAAGATTCCGTCCAAAATCCTCTTCTTCAACATCTCATTCCTAGGCTAGGGTTAGGGTTAGATGCTCCCATAATAATTAGGTGTGTAAGATCCTGTCCAAATCCTCTTCTTCAACATCTCATTCCTAGGTTAGGGTTAGGGTTAGGGTTAGATGCTCCCATAATAATTATATGTGTAAGATTCCGTCCAAAATCCTCTTCTTCAACATCTCATTCCTAGGCTAGGGTTAGGGTTAGATGCTCCCATAATAATTATATGTGTAAGATCCTGTCCAAAATCCTCTTCTTCAACATCTCATTCCTAGGCTAGGGTTAGGGTTAGATGCTCCCATAATAATTATATGTGTAAGATCCTGTCCAAATCCTCTTCTTCAACATCTCATTCCTAGGTTAGGGTTAGGGTTAGGGTTAGATGCTCCCATAATAATTATATGTGTAAGATTCCGTCCAAAATCCTCTTCTTCAACATCTCATTCCTAGGCTAGGGTTAGGGTTAGATGCTCCCATAATAATTAGGTGTGTAAGATCCTGTCCAAATCCTCTTCTTCAACATCTCATTCCTAGGTTAGGGTTAGGGTTAGGGTTAGATGCTCCCATAATAATTATATGTGTAAGATTCCGTCCAAAATCCTATTCTTCAACATCTCATTCCTAGGTAAGGGTTAGGGTTAGGGTTAGGGTTAGATGCTCCCATAATAATTATATGTGTAAGATCCTGTCCAAATCCTCTTCTTCAACATCTCATTCCTAGGTTAGGGTTAGGGTTAGGTTAGGGTTAGATGCTCCCATAATAATTATATGTGTAAGATTCCGTCCAAAATCCTCTTCTTCAACATCTCATTCCTAGGCTAGGGTTAGGGTTAGATGCTCCCATAATAATTAGGTGTGTAAGATCCTGTCCAAATCCTCTTCTTCGTAATCTCATTCCTAGGTTAGGGTTAGGGTTAGGGTTAGATGCTCCCATAATAATTATATGTGTAAGATTCCGTCCAAAATCCTATTCTTCAACATCTCATTCCTAGGTTAGGGTTAGGGTTAGATGCTCCCATAATAATTATATGTGTAAGATTCCGTCCATAATCCTATTCTTCAACATCTCATTCCTAGGTTAGGGTTAGGGTTAGGGTTAGATGCTCCCATAATAATCAGGTGTGTAAGATCCTGTCCAAACCCTCTTCTTCAACATCTCATTCCTAGGTTAGGGTTAGGGTTAGGGTTAGATGCTCCCATAATAATTATATGTGTAAGATCCTGTCCAAATCCTATTCTTCAACATCTCATTCCTAGGCTAGGGTTAGGGTTAGGGTTAGATGCTCCCATAATAATTATATGTGTAAGATCCTGTCCAAAATCCTCTTCTTCAACATCTCATTCCTAGGTTAGGGTTAGGGTTAGGTTAGGGTTAGATGCTCCCATAATAATTATATGTGTAAGAGTCCGTCCAAAATCCTCTTCTTCAACATCTCATTCCTAGGCTAGGGTTAGGGTTAGGGTTAGATGCTCCCATAATAATTAGGTGTGTAAGATCCTGTCCAAATCCTCTTCTTCAACATCTCATTCCTAGGTTAGGGTTAGGGTTAGGGTTAGATGCTCCCATAATAATTATATGTGTAAGATCCTGTCCAAATCCTCTTCTTCCACATCTCATTCCTAGGTTAGGGTTAGGGTTAGGGTTAGATGCTCCCATAATAATTATATGTGTAAGATCCTGTCCAAATCCTCTTCTTCAACATCTCATTCCTAGGCTAGGGTTAGGGTTAGATGCTCCCATAATAATTATATGTGTAAGATCCTGTCTAAAATCCTCTTCTTCAACATCTCATTCCTAGGCTAGGGTTAGGGTTAGATGCTCCCATAATAATTATATGTGTAAGATCCTGTCCAAATCCTCTTCTTCAACATCTCATTCCTAGGTTAGGGTTAGGGTTAGGGTTAGATGCTCCCATAATAATTATATGTGTAAGATTCCGTCCAAAATCCTCTTCTTCAACATCTCATTCCTAGGCTAGGGTTAGGGTTAGATGCTCCCATAATAATTAGGTGTGTAAGATCCTGTCCAAATCCTCTTCTTCAACATCTCATTCCTAGGTTAGGGTTAGGGTTAGGGTTAGATGCTGCCATAATAATTATATGTGTAAGATCCTGTCCAAATCCTCTTCTTCAACATCTCATTCCTAGGTTAGGGTTAGGGTTAGGGTTAGATGCTCCCATAATAATTATATGTGTAAGATTCCGTCCAAAATCCTATTCTTCAACATCTCATTCCTAGGTAAGGGTTAGGGTTAGGGTTAGATGCTCCCATAATAATTATATGTGTAAGATCCTGTCCAAATCCTCTTCTTCAACATCTCATTCCTAGGTTAGGGTTAGGGTTAGGTTAGGGTTAGATGCTCCCATAATAATTATATGTGTAAGATTCCGTCCAAAATCCTCTTCTTCAACATCTCATTCCTAGGCTAGGGTTAGGGTTAGATGCTCCCATAATAATTAGGTGTGTAAGATCCTGTCCAAATCCTCTTCTTCGTAATCTCATTCCTAGGTTAGGGTTAGGGTTAGGGTTAGATGCTCCCATAATAATTATATGTGTAAGATTCCGTCCAAAATCCTATTCTTCAACATCTCATTCCTAGGTTAGGGTTAGGGTTAGATGCTCCCATAATAATTATATGTGTAAGATTCCGTCCAAATCCTCTTCTTCAACATCTCATTCCTAGGTTAGGGTTAGGGTTAGGGTTAGATGCTCCCATAATAATTATATGTGTAAGATCCTGTCCAAATCCTCTTCTTCAACATCTCATTCCTAGGCTAGGGTTAGATGCTCCCATAATAATTATATGTGTAAGATCCTGTCCAAAATCCTCTTCTTCAACATCTCATTCCTAGGCTAGGGTTAGGGTTAGATGCTCCCATAATAATTATATGTGTAAGATCCTGTCCAAATCCTCTTCTTCAACATCTCATTCCTAGGTTAGGGTTAGGGTTAGGGTTAGATGCTCCCATAATAATTATATGTGTAAGATTCCGTCCAAAATCCTCTTCTTCAACATCTCATTCCTAGGCTAGGGTTAGGGTTAGATGCTCCCATAATAATTAGGTGTGTAAGATCCTGTCCAAATCCTCTTCTTCAACATCTCATTCCTAGGTTAGGGTTAGGGTTAGGGTTAGATGCTGCCATAATAATTATATGTGTAAGATCCTGTCCAAATCCTCTTCTTCAACATCTCATTCCTAGGTTAGGGTTAGGGTTAGGGTTAGATGCTCCCATAATAATTATATGTGTAAGATTCCGTCCAAAATCCTATTCTTCAACATCTCATTCCTAGGTAAGGGTTAGGGTTAGGGTTAGGGTTAGATGCTCCCATAATAATTATATGTGTAAGATCCTGTCCAAATCCTCTTCTTCAACATCTCATTCCTAGGTTAGGGTTAGGGTTAGGTTAGGGTTAGATGCTCCCATAATAATTAGGTGTGTAAGATCCTGTCCAAATCCTCTTCTTCAACATCTCATTCCTAGGTTAGGGTTAGGATTAGATGCTCCCATATTATATGTGTAAGATCCTGTCCAAATCCTCTTCTTCCACATCTCATTCCTAGGTTAGGGTTAGGGTTAGGGTTAGATGCTCCCATAATAATTATATGTGTAAGATCCTGTCCAAATCCTCTTCTTCAACATCTCATTCCTAGGCTAGGGTTAGGGTTAGATGCTCCCATAATAATTATATGTGTAAGATCCTGTCCAAAATCCTCTTCTTCAACATCTCATTCCTAGGCTAGGGTTAGGGTTAGATGCTCCCATAATAATTATATGTGTAAGATCCTGTCCAAATCCTCTTCTTCAACATCTCATTCCTAGGTTAGGGTTAGGGTTAGGGTTAGATGCTCCCATAATAATTATATGTGTAAGATTCCGTCCAAAATCCTCTTCTTCAACATCTCATTCCTAGGCTAGGGTTAGGGTTAGATGCTCCCATAATAATTAGGTGTGTAAGATCCTGTCCAAATCCTCTTCTTCAACATCTCATTCCTAGGTTAGGGTTAGGGTTAGGGTTAGATGCTGCCATAATAATTATATGTGTAAGATCCTGTCCAAATCCTCTTCTTCAACATCTCATTCCTAGGTTAGGGTTAGGGTTAGGGTTAGATGCTCCCATAATAATTATATGTGTAAGATCCTGTCCAAAATCCTATTCTTCAACATCTCATTCCTAGGTAAGGGTTAGGGTTAGGGTTAGATGCTCCCATAATAATTATATGTGTAAGATCCTGTCCAAATCCTCTTCTTCAACATCTCATTCCTAGGTTAGGGTTAGGGTTAGGTTAGGGTTAGATGCTCCCATAATAATTATATGTGTAAGATTCCGTCCAAAATCCTCTTCTTCAACATCTCATTCCTAGGCTAGGGTTAGGGTTAGATGCTCCCATAATAATTAGGTGTGTAAGATCCTGTCCAAATCCTCTTCTTCATAATCTCATTCCTAGGTTAGGGTTAGGGTTAGGGTTAGATGCTCCCATAATAATTATATGTGTAAGATTCCGTCCAAAATCCTATTCTTCAACATCTCATTCCTAGGTTAGGGTTAGGGTTAGATGCTCCCATAATAATTATATGTGTAAGATTCCGTCCAAAATCCTATTCTTCAACATCTCATTCCTAGGTTAGGGTTAGGGTTAGGGTTAGATGCTCCCATAATAATCAGGTGTGTAAGATCCTGTCCAAACCCTCTTCTTCAACATCTCATTCCTAGGTTAGGGTTAGGGTTAGGGTTAGATGCTCCCATAATAATTATATGTGTAAGATCCGGTCCAAATCCTATTCTTCAACATCTCATTCCTAGGCTAGGGTTAGGGTTAGGGTTAGATGCTCCCATAATAATTATATGTGTAAGATCCTGTCCAAAATCCTCTTCTTCAACATCTCATTCCTAGGTTAGGGTTAGGGTTAGGTTAGGGTTAGATGCTCCCATAATAATTATATGTGTAAGAGTCCGTCCAAAATCCTCTTCTTCAACATCTCATTCCTAGGCTAGGGTTAGGGTTAGGGTTAGATGCTCCCATAATAATTAGGTGTGTAAGATCCTGTCCAAATCCTCTTCTTCAACATCTCATTCCTACGTTAGGGTTAGGGTTAGGGTTAGATGCTCCCATAATAATTATATGTGTAAGATCCTGTCCAAATCCTCTTCTTCCACATCTCATTCCTAGGTTAGGGTTAGGGTTAGGGTTAGATGCTCCCATAATAATTATATGTGTAAGATCCTGTCCAAATCCTCTTCTTCAACATCTCATTCCTAGGCTAGGGTTAGGGTTAAATGCTCCCATAATAATTATATGTGTAAGATCCTGTCCAAAATCCTCTTCTTCAACATCTCATTCCTAGGCTAGGGTTAGGGTTAGATGCTCCCATAATAATTATATGTGTAAGATCCTGTCCAAATCCTCTTCTTCAACATCTCATTCCTAGGTTAGGGTTAGGGTTAGGGTTAGATGCTCCCATAATAATTATATGTGTAAGATTCCGTCCAAAATCCTCTTCTTCAACATCTCATTCCTAGGCTAGGGTTAGGGTTAGATGCTCCCATAATAATTATATGTGTAAGATCCTGTCCAAATCCTCTTCTTCAACATCTCATTCCTAGGTTAGGGTTAGGTTAGGGTTAGATGCTCCCATAATAATTAGGTGTGTAAGACTCCGTCCAAAATCCTCTACTTCAACATCTCATTCCTAGGTTAGGGTTAGGTTAGGGTTAGATGCTCACATATGCTTATCCACCATAGGCTGCCTCTCTGTCTTACGGACTGACCTTCTGGATTTTGACCTGATTACGGCTTGCTTTTGGTGTGCCATTGGTTGATGCCTTGTGCATTAGACACCGGCGCAATATAAGTTACTAATTAATAATAATAATAATTAGGTGTGTAGATTCGGTCCAAAATCCTCTTCTTCAACATCTCATTCCTAGTTTAGGGTTAGGATTAGGTTAGGTTAGGGTTAGATGCTCATATGATAATTATGTGTGAAACATTCCGTTGAGTTTTTTGCTGTTCGCCTCTGTGCATCACCTGGAAAACAACTCACCTTGGCAATTCTGATTTGTCACAGGTATGTTCTCTCCACCTGACTTCAGAGAATGAGTTATCACGCTTCCAAGTTCCGTGAAAGTTATCTTCATCAGCAGATAACAAAGAAACATCATCATCATCATCATCATCGTCATCATCATCATCATCATCTTGTTCTTCTTCTTCAGCATCATCATCATCGTCATCATCATCATCACCATCATCATCACTGACGTCATCATCATCATTATCATCACTCTCGTCGTCATCATCATGATGTCGTCGTCATCATCATCATTATCATCACCATCATCATCATCATCATCATCATCATCATCATCACCATCATCATCATCATCACCATCATCATCACCACAATCATCATCATCATCATTGTCGTCATTATAGTCATCATCATCATCAACATCAGAGCCATCGTCATCATCATCATCATCATCATCGTCGTCATCATCATCATCACCACATTCACAGCCATCATCATCATCATCATCACCATCATCGTCATCGTCATCGTAATCACCATCACCATCGTCGTCATCATCATCATCACCATCATCATCATCATCATTATCATCATCATCACCATCATCATCATCATAACCATCATCACAATCATCATCATCGTCATTGTCGTCATCATCATCATCACCATCATCATCATTGACGTCTTCATCATCGTCATTATCAACAACTCTGATTAACCCACCATTTCTAATGATGTAAAACTGGCAGAATTTCCTGAAATTTCGTCATTGCAGATGATTTTTGTCATTTTTCACAATTTTTTTTATAAATTATGATGGATTGTTTCTATCTCAGGTAAGAAATAATAATCCTCGTAATAACATTGCTCGTAATAACAATCCTACTGATAATAATTATCCTTGCACTAATAGTCGTTGTAATTATAATACTCGTACCAATAATCCTCATAATGATAATCCTCATAATAATAATCCTCATTTTGCAGTTTTAGCAAACTGAGGTCAATGCTGAACAGAACACGAAATGAAATTTAAGGTGGGAAGGTTTTCTCACCTGAAAATTGAGTCCAAAATCGTCTTCAACATCTCCTTCGTAGTCGAGAAGGTCTTGCAGACCTTGTGCCAGATCCTACAAAATCAACAGTCAAATGATCATCAGCGATACCAATCACATTAAACAGCAGCAAATAATTTCTTTATTCAATTGTATTTAATTATAATATAATATAATTATAATAAAAAATGAACAGAAAAGTCACTCACGGTTAGAGCCCACTGTTGTGTTACACTGGCCTATGATGCAAACTGTTACTGAATATTAATGAAGCCTCTGATGCGGACTGTTTACAATGAGATTTTCACAAATTTTTTAACCATGGAGGTCCTAATAAATTTCATGCAAATTGGAAAAACACATTTTCAAACTATTTCTAAACCATCTTAGGACGGGCAAACATCTAGTATAGTATAATATATATATATAACATGATATGAGAAAACAAAGTTTTAAGTGGTTCAGAACTGCAGGGCTGTTAACAATACTAGCAAAATGTATTGGCAATACCAATACCAATACTTCATAATAAATATATTGGCAATACCAATACCAATACTATTTCTTAAAAGTATTGCAATACCAATACCAATACTTTTACCTATACTTTTCGATAAGTAAGCTTACGTTTAGTGACATAAATACGTGCTAAAAGTGTCAAGCACCACGTACTATAACAGTAAGTGTTAACAGCAGATAGTCTAAACTAATGTCCTTCTCCCCTTGCAGGATATCTAACCCACAGCAAACTGGCTGCATGACCTTCCAGGGTTTTGGAATCAATCCAGTGTACTGTCACGCCCAGAAAACTACGTCTTTTAGCTGAAAAAAGTATTGTTATCGAGTATTGGTGATTTACAGGTTAAAAAGTATCGGCGATACACATGCGATACCAACAAAATAAAACTATCGCGATACTGGGTGCGATACTGAAGAAAGTATCAGCGATACCAAGTATTGCGATACTTTATCGCGATATTAACAGCCCTATTCAGAAGACGTGTAATCTATGTTAGAACCACTGCAAATCAACCTGGAGTGCTTAACAGCCCATCCTTCCAAGCTTCCTCTCCAAGTTAGTGTCTAATGAACTAGTTTTTTAATTAACTGATTTTGTATTTAATTAACTTTTTTGAATGCACGCTGTTTTCCAGATCTCAGCAATAAATCTGCAACAATTACATTGATTTTCCTACAGACTAAGAAATAACAAAGGAATTTAAAACTAATGAGACAATTGTCATAGGGACAATGTAACTTTGTCTCTTCCATCCGTGGCCACAGATTTCTGCAGAAGAAGAAGAAGAACTGATGATGCTGAGGGTGGGAGCCAGTGTATCGTCGTTTGGAACATAGTTGAAAAGAGAAGGCAAATGAGGGACTCACTGGGTTCGTCTGTTTGAGATCTTGAAGCGTAACCTTGGCAACGCCAACGGTTGCCTGGGGGTCGTTGTACGGGACAACGGCCGGGCTGAGCAACTTCTTGTAACAGATCGCAGGAAAGTGGATGTCGAGAATGATGCTGTTGTAGACAGCCAGACCCATCAGCTGATCACCTGTGCTAAGGAACTATATACCCAACACCAGGACCCATCTATGAGTCACCAGCTCAGACATAACGCTTTGGCGAGGTACTTACAAGGCGCCTTAGTAAGTTCCATATACATACATACATACATACAAACATACATTACATACATACACAAGTGCGGCTCAATGCTTCCTCAGTTCCGGATCACTTGAGTCCTATATTAAGACATTCATTGATGCAACTAAGAGCCCAAAGTCATCATTTTCATCATCATCATCATCATTGTCACCACCATCATCATATTCTTCTTCTTCATCATCTTTGTCATCATTATCAACATCGTCTTCATCATCATGATCACTGTCATCAAATCTTCGTCATCATCATCATCTTTTTCATCATCATCATCATCTTCTTCTTCTTCATCATCATCATCATCTTCTTCTTCCTCCTCATCATTATCAACATCGTCATCATCGATCATCATCATTGTCAACTGAATGCAGAAGGATACGACTCCAACGAGGTTGAATTCCTGGTAGTTCTCACATGGTGCACTGCTGAACCAAAAGACTCTCGACTTCTTATCATAGTTAAACATTCCTGTAACAATAAAAGACAGACAACTGACCTACAGATTCTGAATTTACGTACAATAAATAAATAGGTACTAATGAAATAAATAATGAAATAAATAATCAAAAAACAAATAATAGTAGATGCTGCTAATTAGGACTTTCTTATGGCTATGCTCATCACCATTGCACATACTCTGGCAAATACTTAACATATTGCCACACACTTGTCAGTGCTCTCTCTGTCTCCCTCTCCCTCTCTCTCTGTCTTTGTGTGTGTGTGTGTATGTCTGTCTGACTATCTGTCTGTCTCTTCTTTCTCTCTTCTCTCTCTTTCTTTCTCTTTCCCTGTCTATCTCCATCTCTCTGTCTCTGTCTCCTGTCCCTCTGTCTTTGTCTGTCTGTCTGTCTCTTCTCTCTCTCTTTCTCTCTCTGTCTGTCTGTCTCTTCTCTCTCTCTTTCTCTCTCTGTCTGTCTGTCTCTGTCTATCTCCATCTCTCTGCCTCTGTCTCCCTGTGTCCTTGTCTGTCTGTGTTGTGTGTGTCTCTCTTTCTCTCTGTCTGTCTGTCTCTTTCCGACCAGATTTCTTAACACTGTTCATATCGTAATACGTATTGATGTAGGAGAGATGGTAGGATTAGGCTGAGACCGTATTCTGGCTGGAAAATCTGTCGGATGAGCAGAAGGAACCATTCCTTTGTCAGGCCACCCATATCCAATCCCGGCTCTCCAGCAAATGTCACTTTCAGCTTCTTCTTCAACTCCAACTGCTTCCGAGCAATCTAAACCAACAACAAAATCCTGAATAAATTCTCAGCCAACCAGTCAAACAGGAATTCAGTCAAAAAGCCAGTCAAGCGGCCAACAGCCAATTAGTCAAAAGCCAATTATTCAAAGGTGAATTAGTCAAAAGCCAATTAGTCAAAGGTAAATTAGTCAAAAGCCAATTAGACAAAAGTCAATTAATCAAAAGCCCATTAGTCAAAAGCCCAATAGTCAAAAGCCAATTAGTCAAAAGCCATTTAGTCAAAAGCCATTTAGTCAAAAGCCAGCCAGCTAATCAACCAGTCCAGTCAAGACAGCAATGCTAGGCCTACTTAAAGACGCCGTAGAAAATGCGAGAGACACGAACGAGAACAGCTGTGTGACTAATTGCATCTCAGGAAGATCACTCGCGGACGAGACAGGAGGAGTATTTATGAAATTTCGAGTGAAGGACTTGTCCAAGGTCCCTTTAGAGTAACCATCTCAGAGGAGGAGGCTCGAACCCATACTCTTCGCATTACAAGGCGCGCACTCTCACCAATCGGCCACCATACCTCACTTGTGAAACGACTCATTGAGCTGAAGTGAGAGAGTGACTAACCTCATTGAGAGAATCGGAGACGAGATGAGATCTTCGGACGGTCAGATTGAGGAAGAGCATCCCTAGGTCCGGAGTCTGGTGCTGCTTCACTTTGGCGACGAGGCTTCGCTGCAGTTTCCAACAACAAACACTCTCTTATACCTCTGTGTCCGTCTGCTTCTGTCTGCCTCTTGTCTGTGTCTGTGTTCTGCTGTGTCCATCTTTCTCTGTCTGTATCCATCTGCGTCTCTCTGTGTCGGTCTGTGTCTAACTGTGTCTGTCTGTTTCAGTCTGTGTGCGTGTGACTGTGTATGGCTGTGTGTGGCTCTGTTTGTCTGTGTCTACCGTGTAAATAAACTTTTAACAAACATAATAATAAGAAGAATAATAATAAATAATAAATAATAATAATAATAACAATAACAATAACAATAATAATAATTTAGCCATTGAAGATGTGATTTATTTCCTCCGGACATTTCAAGAACTTGAGTGATCGTAGTTACCTCTGGTTAAATATAATAATAATAACAATAACCTCCCTCTAACAATCACGCCTTAGTGTGCATGCTTACCCGGGCCATGAGTACCATTTGCTGTTCGGAGTCTCTCTGAAGGATTGTTCGTTTGGCCATGATGCTCAGGATGAAGGGATATTGACAGAAGCTGAACCTAACAGCAACAACAACAACATCATCGTCATCATCATCGTCAGATAATCATCTCCATCATAAAAACCCATCCTCATTGTCATCATCGTATCATGTTACGATGATCAGAAATGTGTACATGTGTTAGAGAGTGAGAGACAGACAGACACACAGAGAGAGGCAGAGAGAGAGAGACAGACAGACAGACAGAGACAGACAGACAGACAGCAGAAAAAGACAGGCAAGGAGAGACATATAGAGACACACAGAGAGACACACAGAGAGACACACAGAGAGACAGAGAAAGAGAGACCAAGAGAGAAACAAGAGAGACAGAGACAGACATAAAGAGAGTCAGAGGGAGTGACAGAGACAGACAGAGACAGAGAGAAAGAGACAGAGAGACTGACCCGGGGAGTGTCTTGGGATCCTGCCAGGTGTAGTATTCCGACAGAAGGTCGAGCAGATCGAGCGATGAGTTGTAGAATTCCAGGTAAGAGACGAGCGGTGGGTGGCTGAGATTACTTGAAGCATCTGAAGACAAACAAATCAACAACACATAACAATCAATCATTCAATCAATTCCAATCAGACCTACTTCTCAAGATAGTCTAGTGATTAGCATGCTGGACTTCAACCAAAAAGTCATGGGATCAAATCCCTGCCAGGGCAGAAGTTTATTTTGAGATTTCTGCTCTACCTGCACCCCCCTAGCCAATTCAGCTATAATGAGTACACTGATTGTACACTGTCGATGAGAAGATGAGATGGCGAGGGAGAGGACTGACCACCCACTCCCATATGCTGAGGCTAAGAAAATGAAGTCGCTAACACTTCACACCCATGGCTAGCTCGAGGGACTGCTCTTCTCTTCTTCTAAAGAATGAAAAGACACTGTCCTCCGGTGCTTCTCGCTCTTCCCTGAACTCTTTTTCATATGGTATAAAAGCGGCACACTGTCTAGGATTCCACTTAAACCTTTTTCAGTGCACCTTACTGATGGTAACCAAAATTTTCTCATACCAATGGTAACCAAAATTTTCTTAAACCGATGGTAACCAAAATTTTCTTATACCAGTGGTCACCTTGTCACCTTGTGCTGTCAACTTCTGGAGCTCTAGCGATCGCCATGACACACATTCTCCATTGCTTCCTATTCGAAGTCAGGTCCCTTAGTGCTTCCAGATTCATGCCAGTTACATCGTGAATCTCATCCATCCATTTCTTCCTTGGTCGACCCCGTCTTTTTTCCCCTCACCACAAGCCAACATCAATTCCTTTTCTAGCCCATCAGATCGCATAACATGACCAAAGAATCCAAGCTTCAATCTTGTCGCTTTTTGTTTTAATGACTCTTCATTCTCGACACCAATCTCCACTCGTATTGATTCGTTCGTCCTTTTCTCTGTCCATGATATTCTCAACATCTTTCTCCATATCCACATTTCACATGCGTTGACCTTTTTCTCCATGTTCTTTGTCATTGTCCAAGACTCACACCCATACAGAACCGTTGGAAAGACTAGGGCTCTCACGAGGCTTTTTTTTGTATCTATGCTCACATGCTTGTCCTTCCATATCTTTTCCAGTCCAATCATTGCAGCTTTCCCAATCGCAATCCTTCGTTTTATTTCTGTATCACATTTTCCTTCTTTTTCAACCAATGATCCCAGGAAAGTGAAGCTTTCTACCACCTCTATTTCTTCTCCGTCAATCTCAAAAGTATCCAATTCTGCTGTTGTCATGACTTTTGTCTTCTTTATGTTGAAGTATAAGCCAGCTTTTTCACTTTCTCTCCTTACCCTTCTTATTAATTCTATCAGCTCATCTTTTCTTTTTGCCATTAGTGTTGTATCATCCGCATATCTAAGATTGTTCAATGTCCTACCCGCAATTTTTACTCCCTCTTTTGCCCCTTCCATTTCCGCCATTCTCATTATTCTTTCAGCATATAAGTTAAACCAGTGGTAACCAAAATTTTCTTAAAGTCAGAGTTTCAGTTGCGATCATTGGTCTGTGAAACCGATGGAACTCGTCTAAGTAACTGGCCAAAAACACAACTGTCTTCACCAAATGCTGATCCAACTTAGACCTGAGAAGCTTTGCCATCAACAACTTTCAAAACTCAGCCAGATAGAGCAGCCAACATTCCCCATTAAGCTGATTCTCAACAGCTCACCAGCAATAACAAAGTGCTTTTGAGAAGTATTTAAGTACTTTAGAAGCATTTAAAAGCATACTGTTATCTGCCTTACTCATCTTGGCAGATAACAAATGAAACGAAGAGATTCAGCGACTGACTGAGGAGAGCGAGAACTTTGGTGGCACTAGGAATCCACCAGGTGCACTTCTGGATTGGCGGCAGATCTTCCGGTTTCGGCGGAAAAAGTCGACACGAGATGAACTTCTGAAGCTTATGGATGAGATCCAACAGTTTTGATGTTTCAAATCTAAACAATGCAAACACAAATGTAAATAGTATGCCTGAATATCCTGTTTTAAAAAATTATCTCATTTATAGCCGGTATTTAGGGGGAAATAAGCTAGAAATTCACTCAGCTTCACAGACATCATTCATCTCACCTTAAACCACTTATCACTTTGTTCCCTCCATCCCCCACCCCCACCCCACTCCGTCAGTACCTTAGAAACTCAGCCTACATTCCTTCAGAACAAAATAAGTAAGTAAGTAAATATACTCTCCCTCCACAGTTTCTAGTCTACCTGTGTTCATCCATCCATCCACCAACCCAAGCACCCATCCATCCATCCATCATTTCATCCACCCACCCACCCATCCATCCATCCATCCCTCCACCCACCCAACTGCCTATCTCTGGCATAATTAATTCTATGTATCACATTCCCACTCTGTCTGAAATTACCTTTACATGAAGGTTCTGAATCTCTCAACAACTGATATGGTATGAAATTATATGAAATGACATAACAGACAGACAGACAGGCAGGCAGACAGACAGATAGACAGACAGACAGAAAGGCAGGCAGTCAAGTAGACGAACAGACAGAGATATTGAGAGTAAGAGACTGACTTTTTAAACCAGTGAACTAGGAAATGGTGGTTGTGGTCGGACAGAGATGCAACCTGACGCAACAGATGCGCAAAGACGACATACGTTGGAATGCTACGGAACTGCGGATTCTACAAGAACAACACAAGACATAAACAGACAGACAGACAGACAGACAGACAGACAGACAGACAGACTCAGCAAGACATAGAGACTATTGAGGATCATTTGAGGCAGACAGAAGCAGCTGCTCATTGCAATCAGTTCCAAATGCAGATGAGAATCCATCCAATTAAACTACCTAGGAGAACAATGTCTCTTTCGTTCAAATTCATTTACTAAAGACTGAAAGGAAATCGTTTAAAGGATTTCTGTAAGTTATTCTGTCCTAACAATGAAAGTGCACCTATCTCTGTCTGTCTGTATGTCTATCTGTATGTGTCTCTGAGTCTGTCTGTGTCTGAGTCTGTCTGTATCTGTCTGTCTGTGTCTATGAGTCTGTGTCTGTTCGTGTGTGTGTGTGCCTATAAATCTATCTCTGTCTCTGTGTGTGTCTGTTTCTGTCCGTCTGTCTATGAGTCTGCATGTCTGCAAGTCTCTGTGAGTCTTGCGAGTCTGTCTGTGTGTCTGCCTGTCTGTCTGTCTGTGAGTTTGTGATTCTGTCTATGACAGTGCTTGTGAGTCTGTCTGTCTGTGTGTCTGTGATTCTGTCTGTCTGACAGTGTCTGTCTGTCTATGTGTCTCTCTGTATCTCAATTTCTTACCAACAGAAGAACCAAGTAGGCTCTTAAGTCCTCTTTTGATGGAGGCCTAAAAATAAAATCAAAATCATCAAAATCACTGGTGGAGGTGAGGGTGAGGTAGTATGACAGGTATGTGGTAAGCAGACCGTGTGACCATAATTATATACACATGTACTAGGGCCCTGCGTATCACAAATTTCCAGTCGAATCGAACCTCGAATCGAATTGGGGATTAAAGTTCAAATTAAAATAGAATCTCGAATCAAATCAGCAAGTATCAGTTGATATTCATGTAGTTTGTACTTCATAGCACAGATGTAGGATCTATCCCATGTAACACAGTTATCAATATTTCAATGTAGGCCTAATAACTTTTCTGCAGTTTAAAATCAATCAAACTGAAAAATTAAGTTAATTAACGGAATTAAAATAACACATATTTAAAAAAAATTGAAACCAATTACTCTGTTCTGTTGTGGTTCCATGTTCAGTAAATTTAGTTACACACTTTATTGCTTTAATCACATTTCTACTAATTCACGAAGCTAATCATTTTTCTAATCGCTTACGTCATTTCGTTCACAACTTAAGACTTATCTTTTACAAATTGCTTATCCGCCATTGACTGCCTCTCTATCTTACGGACCGATCTTCTGGATGTTGACCTGATTACAGCTTGGTTTTGGTGCGCCATCAGTTGATGCCTTGTGCATTAGACACCGGCACAATAGAAGTTACTAATTAAAACTACAATTACATATATACTCAATGTTAATATCGTCTTTAAGCAAACGAGAAACTGACACTGTGTGCTATATGTGTATATATATATCTATATAAATATATATATATATATATCTACTATATAGTTTCCCATACCCTCCCAAAGCCCTCCCTCCCTCCCTCATTATGGCACACATCTGACAGGAGGTTGAGGGGGAGGAGCAAATACTGAGGAGGCTAAGACTGATTAGCCTAAACATCGATTGGTCATGTGCAATACAGGGTAAATATTCTATTGTTCCATCCAGGGCGGGAGGGAAGGAGGGATGGAGGGAGGTAGAGACAGACTTACTAACCGATGTTTGTCTGTCTATCAATCCGTCTGTCTGACTTGCAATGTGACCTATAATCAAGCATTCCAGTAAACAAATTCTTTTCTCTTCCTATCAATACATTCATTTTCTTGTTCAACCAGTCATATATGACGGGAAAATACTCTAGTACATATATATTATACCTCTCTCAGAGAGACAGACAGAGACAGAGAGACAGAAAGACAGAGACAGAAAGAGACAGACACAGACAGAGAAAGACACAGACAGAGAGTTAGACACAGAGAAAGACAGAGAGACAGAGAGTTAAAAATAGAGACAAAGACAGAGAGACACAGAGAGAGAGATGGATAGAGAGAAAGAGAGACACAGAGAATGTAGGAACCGTTTGTCCTTGAGCAGACTGTTGATGATGGCCTTCAGAATGACCTTCTGAACCTCTGGCGGCTGAAATGCAAAACAGAAGCTACAACGATACACCCACCGAACAACCAATGAGCAAATGCAAGAGGAGGAGGAGGAGGAAGAGGAGGAGAGGAGGGAACATAGGAGGAAGATGATGCTGATAGTGATGATGATGATGATGGATGATGATGATGATGATGATGATGATGATGATGATGATGATGATGATGATGATGATGATGATGATGATGATGATGATGGTGCTGGTGCTGGTGATGATGACGATGATAATGGTGGTGATGATTGTGATGACAATGGTGGTTAAGATGATGGTGGAGATGATAATGATGTGCCTGATGCTGATGATGATGAAAAAGACGATGATGAAGAAGATGATTATGATAGTGATGATGATGGTGATGATGCTGATGATGATAGTGATGGTGACAAAGATGAAGAAGGTGATGATGATGATGGTGATAATGACAAGGACTCACGAGCGTTGCGAGCAGACGGTAGACGTCAAAGACTTTGCTGAGGTCCAACCCCGAATCCTCTGTTGACATCTGATCAGACTTTGGGTCTCGCTGTCAACAACAACACAACAACAGAATCTCAAGTTACGATCTGCCTGGCAACAGATGACAGCGCCATGTCAGAATGACTGGTTCTGCAGAACAGCTCCCATCAAGATGATGATGATGAAGAAAATGACGACGACGATAATGTTGATGATGACGACGACGATGATGATGATGATAACGACGACGATGACGATTACTACGATGATGACAACAATTATGATGATGATGATGACGACAACAATGACAGTAATCAGGCTGACGTGGGCTGACATGTCTGCCTCGAGTGCCTGCCTCTCTTCGAGCTCTGTCCTGCCTACTCAAGACCTCTCCCTAGGTCAGCCACAGTTCTTTATAAAAATTTATATAGCGTCAGATGTGACGATGGCGTGTCTGTTGTCAAACCTCACGGATGGACATACAGACAGAAAGACAGACAGACAGACAGACAAACAGACAGACAGAAAGACAGACAGACAGACAGACAGACAGACAAACAGACAGACAGAAAGACAGACAGAAAGACAGACAGACAGACAAACAGACAGACAGAAAGACAGACAGACAGACAGACAAACAGACAGACAGAAAGACAGACAGACAGACAGAAGGACAGACAGACAGTTGGAAGGACAGACAGACGGACGGACAGGCGGACGGAGAGACAGACAGAGAAGAGGACGTCCATGATATAGGATGCTCTGTTCGGCCATGACGTCCTTTCCTTTTGTCTTCACTGTTGCTGCTTTCCATGACAGACGACACAACCCAGAAGTCATCACTTACCTATTGACTCCCCTACTACTCCTCCCGCTCCTCCTACGCCTGCTTCTCCTCTTGCTTCTCCTCCTCTTCCACCTCCTCCTCGTCTTCCTCTTCGTCCCACTACACCACCTTCTCCTCCACCTCCTCTTCCCTCGTTCCCCTTCTCCTCTTAGTCGTCGTCCTCCTGCACCCCTCCTCCTTCTCCTCCTCCTCCTCGTCTTCGTCTCCTCCTTCTCCTCGTCTTCCTCCACCTTCTCCTCCTCCACCCTCTCCTCCTCCACCTTCTCTGAGCCACCAACTTCTCCTCCTCCTCCCCTTCTCCTCCTCCTCTACCTCCTCCACCTTCTCCTCCTACACCGTCTCCACGTCCTCCTCCTCATCATACCAAACACAACGGCTCCGGCCATCAAACACGCGCTCGCACACACACACACACACACACACACACACACACACACACACACACACACACACACACACACACACACACACACACACACACGCATACACACCTAGGCAGTCCATGCAAAGGTGGATTCTACGAGGACACGCCTGGCCAAGGTCGTTCCCATTTGCATAAATGTGATAAGAAGTGACCATCCATCATCCACCCTGCTCTCCTTTCCACTGGCGCTTAGGCTTGATGGAAGGTAGGCATGGCCCCTCTCCTGGACCCCATCGAGTCTCTGTTCAGCTGCCTCTCCTTACACTGTCTGTCTATCTGTCTGTCTGTCTGACTGAATGAATGAATGACTGACCGACTGAATGAGTGACTGAATGAATGAATGACCAGTTGGTCACAACTGACTACATGACCGACTGACTGCATGATTGAATGACCGACTGAATGACTAACTGAATGACCGACCGACTGACTGCATGACTGAATGACTGACTAAATGACCGACTGAATGACCGACTGAATGACTGACTGAATGACCGACTGAATGACCGACTGAATGACTGACTGAATGACCGACTGAATGACCGACTGAATGACCGACTGAATGACCGACTGAATGACTGACTGAATGACTGAATGACCGACTGAATGACCGACTGAATGACCGACTGAATGACCGACTGAATGACTGACTGAATGACCGACTGAATGACCGACTGAATGACCGACTGAATGACTGACTGAATGACCGACTGAATGACCGACTGAATGACCGACTGAATGACCGACTGAATGACCGACTGAATGACCGACTGAATTACTGACTGAATGACCGACTGAATGACCGACTGACTGAATGACCGACTGACTGATTGACTGACTGAATGACTGACTGAATGACCGACTGAATGACTGACTGAATGACTGACTGAATGACCGACTGACTGACTAAATGAATGAATGAGTTTGGTTGTTCCTAAGAGGTAGAGGGGTAGTGTGTCCGTGTGCGTGTGTGTGTGTACACTGTACAGTGGTATGGTCCTAACAATGATACTGTCTATTGATCGGACGTAGAGCCAAGCACCTGTATTCTGCCACGCACAGTCCTATCGACCTGTTGGCATTGTCTGCGGTTCCATGCACTAATAGCTCTCTGCGACCGATCTGCTTAGACAATTGCAACTGCTGCAACGGCAATCAAAGGAGGAGTAGGAGGAAGACGAGGAGAGGGAGGAAGAGGAGGAAGAAGAGGAAGAGGACGAGGAGGAGAAACAGTTGCACAGCCTTGTATAATGACGTCCAGGCAGAAAAAGACAGCAGACAAAGACAACCACACTGGCAGACAAAGACAACCACACTGGCAGACAAAGACAACCACACTGGTAGACATAGGCAATCACACTGGCAGACAAAGACAGCCAGACTGGCAGACAAAGAAAACTAGACTGGCAGAAAAGACAGCCACACTGGTAGACAAAGACAGCTAGACAGGCAGAAAAAGACAGCTAGACTGGCAGGCAAAGACAGCCACACTGGTAGACAAAGACAACTAGACTGGCAGAAAAGACAGCCACACTGGCAGAAAAAGACAGCTAGACTGGCAGGCAAAGACAGCCACTCTGGCAGAAAAAGACAGCTAGACTGGCAGACAAAGACAGCCACTCTGGCAGACAAAGACAGCCACACTGGCAGACAAAGACAGTCCGACCTTTATACATTAATTCAGTACAGTTTATATCATTCCAAGCGGCGACATCCAGACAGGCAGACAAAGACAGCCACACTGGCAGACAAAGATAACTAGACTGGCAGACAAAGATAGCAACACTGGCAGAAAAAGACAGCCAGACTGGCAGACAAAGGCAACCAGACTTGCAGACAAAGACAGCCAGACTGGCAGACAAAGACAGTCCGACCTTTATACATTAATTCAGTACAGTTTGTATCATTCCAAGCGGAGAAATGCCTACGCAAATCGATAGAGCTGTGACCGTAGATCTTAATCACTATGCGTGACGAGGCGACTGTTGAATTCACGAAGGACAATTTCCTTTGAATTTCTAAGGCGCTATTGAAAAGCCAAGAGCAGGGCACCAGCTACACAGGTTGTCCAAAGATTATTTCCACCTACATGTATTTTATGGCCTTAGCCGAGAATCAGTTGCGGCCTTGGACATACGGCCTCAGCATAAAATCTAACCATCAGAAAATCGTAAGTAAGTAAGCAAGGATGTTCTTTATAAACCAACTGCTAATCGTACTTTGTGTACAGGCAACCAAAAAGCACAGTTAAAAAGTATATAACATCCAAACAAAAAATGTTTTGCACACCAGGCTACAGGCTGGGGAATTATGAAGTCATGGGCACAGGGATGGAGGGAGTAGTGGGTAGGTTTGGTTGGAGGTAGTAGTTGGTGCAGGACTGGCCAGGATCTGTCAGGACAGCCCCAAAGAGGCGAGTGTCCGCGTTATCGCAAAGGAGAAACAGCTGCCACACGGTAACATGATTCCCTCTTATGCAATGCTCAAAGACAAAACTGATATTACAGAGAGCAAAGACTCACCTTGAAAACGGAGTTTAGATGAGCAAACGAGTCGAAAACAGCAGCAAAATATTCGTCGAGTAAATGCCAATCTTCAGTCTCCTTGGCTTTCTCAACGTCTGACCTGAAACAGATTATCAACCGGGTTTCTTATGATGAACTTCTAACCAGATCATGGCTTTTAGCCACTCAACCAAAACCTCCAAATGAATAGGCAATTGCAAATGTAAGCTGGTAACAGTCAATGTAGAGTTCGTCTCAGCGCAGGAACCAAAACAAAGGTTGGCAGAGAAGCTAAGTACAATATGTAAACAATAACATCACATCAACCATTTAGACGATGAAGATGATAACGATTAGGATGATGACGAGAATTATGATGATGATGATGATGATGATGATGATGATGATGATAAAGATGATGATGACTATGATTATGATTACAAGAATGATGATGATGATGATGCTGGTGACGACAACGACGATGATGAAGACGACGATGATGACGACTATGATGAGGACGATGATGATGATGACGACGACTATGATGACGACTATGATGACGACGAGAATGATGATGACAGTGACGATGATGACGATGATGATAATGACATTTAGCAAAGTCAGCCAATCGGTTAACTAGATGCTTCTAAGTCATAGGAAGCGACAGTATCCTTTCAACCAAAGCACAAAGAACCAGAATCCAAATGGAAACTCCAACGTATTGTCAGAGCTCTCTGACAACTGTCAGTGTTACTTTCTGACCCTTGGAGACTGAAGTCAAACACAAACACATTCACCACCTGTCACAGAAGAGGATCATAACAGATGACAACAATGATAAAATTTACACTAACAATCGACTGATTGAAGCCTTAACAGTCAGTGGGTCTACCAATGGGGGAGGGGGACAGAACCATCACCCAAGGTTGCCAGAAGTGGGGTATACCATGCATGATGGCCAGAAGTGGTGCATACTGGCCAGAAGTGGTGCATACTGGCCAGAAGTGGGGGTTTACCATGCATGATGGCCAGAAGTGGTGCATGATGGCCAGAAGTGGGGGTTTACCATGCATGATGGCCAGAAGTGGTGCATGATGGCCAGAAGTGGGGGTTTATCATGCATGATGGCCAGAAGTGGTGCATACTGGCCAGAAGTGGGGGTTTACCATGCATGATGGCCAGAAGTGGTGCATACTGGCCAGAAGTGGGGGTTTATCATGCATGATGGCCAGAAGTGGTGCATACTGGCCAGAAGTGGGGGTTTACCATGCATGATGGCCAGAAGTGGTGCATACTGGCCAGAAGTGGGGGTTTACCATGCATGATGGCCAGAAGTGGTGCATGATGGCCAGAAGTGGGGGTTTATCATGCATGATGGCCAGAAGTGGTGCATACTGGCCAGAAGTGGGGGTTTACCATGCATGATGGCCAGAAGTGGTGCATGATGGCCAGAAGTGGGGGTTTATCATGCATGATGGCCAGAAGTGGTGCATACTGGCCAGAAGTGGGGGTTTACCATGCATGATGGCCAGAAGTGGGGTTTACCATACATGATTCCGATGCATATAATAAATTAATTTACAGTTCTCAGTAACTTCTGAGCCTCTGATATTGAAGTCAGTCAGAGTGGGGTGTTTGTTCCCCCATTCCAGGTGGGGGGGGGGGGGCTAGACGCCACCGTTCACAGTATTCGTGAGTTAACACTTTAATGACAAGAGTGTACTAACAGCGACTGGGAAACCAATGCAGCTCATCGTTAAAGCGTTAAGTGAACTCGTGCCGCAGACTCGAATCACATCCGAGATGATGAAGTGCAATCGACGGACCTATTAATAACTGGTCATGTTTACCTGAGTTCTTCAACGTCTTTCGCAAGCAGCTGTTGAACTGGTCCATTATCAGCAGCAGCAGCAGTCATGGTCAAGGACAGAAGGTCGGACGCACTGGATGCCAGAAGCCGAGGACTGTGTGGCTGCAGATGCGGGCTCTTTCGAGAGATGTCGATGGGAGGCAGATGCTGACTGGACCAGTTGGCATCGCTGTAGCTGCTGTTGCGAGACCCAGTCGCCTGGATTCGACTCTGGCCGTGATGGGAGATGGGTCCTCCTCGACTCATGGTCTGACCGCCGTTCATTTCAACGCCCCCTCGAGGCGACGATGACTGCGAGCTGTTTTTGGCACGACTGTTTGGGCCGAGGCTTTTGAAAAAGTTGGCAATTGATCGCAGGGTCCCTCCAGACTTCTCCCTTTCCTGCAGGAATTAAAATTCGCTTTTAATCTTAACAGACAAGAAAACAGGTTCTGTAATTATTATCAGGCAACTTTATATTGACAGACCTATCATACATGGGCGTCCGGAGGGGGAATAGGGGGCATTTGCCCCCTGGATTTGATCATATTTTGAAAAAATAAAATCTTTTGAATATTATGATCAACACAACAGTGCCAACACGATCTTCAATGCGATAAAACACTCAATTATTTAGGCAACGTCCTGTCCATTATTTATTAAAAAGTTGTCATGGTTCTGCATTCATGAATAGCTATTCTGCAGAAAAATTTCATCCCCTAAACAAACATTTCTATGGACACCCATGTTATCACAACGAAGACAAAAAGTTAGAATCAATATTTAAACATTACATCAGAATATCAGGTGATTAAAAGAAGATATGACAAGATCGTTTTTCTGATGGCAAATTCAGCTGAGCATGGCCATGTCTGTGATGCAGTGCCAAGCTGTTCTGTCCGTAGCATTCCTCCACCATGCTGCATGAAGGACAAAGTAACAACAAAAGAAACGACAAAACAAAACAAACAGTGACTCACTTAAAGGACAAAAGAAAGGGGAAACAGTGCCCTTATAGAAACAGACAAGAAACTACGACAAAACTCTACAAAGCAAACGCAGAAAGAAAACGTATGAGAACAAGGATGGCATTGAAGACCACTTGCTCTACATCTCAGGCAACGACTGGTAAATCACACAGAAGACATCAATTTAATGATGACAGAATCATGGCAAGCAATGATGATAAATCATGTTAATGATGATAAACAAAATCACACAATGATGATGATGACGACGACAACGATCATGAACGTGACAACAGCTGTAACATAACAACCATAATTACGACAACGAATACCGTACTTGGACATTTTTGTTGCACCACAACAAACCTTAAAAATAACCACTGTCATAAATCTTCCGAACTTACCCTCTTCTCGAGAGACGGCAATCTCTCAGGCGTTGGCGACGATTGCCAGCGGCTGTTGGATCGGTTCCTGAGGCGGACCTCACGATTAGCGTCGGCCCCTAGAACCGACGCCCCTCCGCCAGTCCCCGAGATCGACGGTCCGGCAACCGCCGAGGGTCTCGTGTGCTCCGAATGTTGGTCATTGGCATAGAAATTTCCGCATCGGGGACAGATCGTCCTGAGCCTAATGCCGGGGGCCTGTGTTGTGCTCAGATCACATATTCTGCAAGTGAGTGTAACAGACGATGCCCCCAACCGACTAGAAGCACCCTCTCTGCCCACTTGCGGAACGGCTAGGTTGTTATCCATCTATAAGCGCTTCTCCGCCTCAAGCAGAAGACTGAAATCAAAAGAGATCGCACTGAAAGGGCCCATCTAAACTGGAAATGTGTCTATATTAAATTATACTCGAATCGATGAACGAAAAATAATGCGATCGTATAAATTAATCTTAACAACCATCAATTACAGGGACGCCGTCGTTATGACACTGAAGACGATAGTCTGCTTCAACGCCGCGTGACGGCACCTTTTCTAGCGCTATAATTCTGGCAAAATATTAGAAAGTGAACGTATTCGTAATGGAATGTAAAACTATGCGTCCGTGAATTGTCTCATTGCTTTTTACTTGTGGATTTGAAAAAATTAGCGTTATTTTAAAATAAATATTTTAAAATATCTCAACGTTGAAATTATAATAAAGGCAGTGAAACAGTCTAATTAGACTGGCACGACATCTAGTTTATTGTTTATTTTCTGACACGAGAAATGCTAGTTGAGTTATTTTGAATCAAAAGTTTTAATTAGTAACGTATTTGACAGATTTAATGCAGTTTTTGTGACCAGTTGTATGCTCAGATTTTTTAATTAGTAGATTACATTGACTATATAGGATCCTGATACCTTTGGGTTGTCAAAGACGCGCGGTATGGATGTTCTTCTATACGTGCATGCATCTTTATCGTGTTTGAACTCGCTTTAATCGACTAGTCACTTAGTGCAGAGTTCGTTATGTTTGTGGAGTATGGTGATGTAGCTGTATCAGGAACAGTTGTCCCTACCTTGGGAGATCTGAGTTAGACCCGATTGTGTGCGTTTCGTCACCCGGCTGCATTGGACCCGCATATAGTTTGAATTCATTTACGGAAGACCATAAATAAATATTGCTGAGATTTGACTGACTGGAAAGATTACAGATCGAAGGCACATATATGAAACGGTAATAAAATTTTCTGTGATGCATTTGATGACACTGTATAGCTTAATAGCATGAATAATGATGGAAGGAGATTCAAACTGGGTAAATGCCTTCACCTTTGGCGTTAACACTGGACACACTACCGATGTTTAGAATATATATGCAGGAATGTGTGTACCAGATAGCTGCACTTTGGATGCCTTTGATTTAGATATATCGACTGAAAGGATTTTGCTGTGATGGTACTTTATATCTTGATACATGTATATACGTTGTGCATATAGAATTTGTTGTAATTTGAATGAATTTTAGGTAGGTCTTTCTCTGCGACGATGACATTCCTCTGATTAAATGACAGTGCTTTGAAAATGAATGAGCAGTCATCATTGAGCAGCAGTCTTTCTAGCTATCTGGGAGGACAATTGGATAAGCCATCCACCGGCAGAGCAACAACATCTGGCGGCCTTGAATATGATAATTCGAACTTGCGTCAGAAACTGCACGAACTGCGTGAGGAAAAGTCGCGCCTGATTTCCGAGAATCACAGCCTGGTGAGCGAAGTCGAAAAGGTGAGATTCGAACTTCACTGCACAGTCGGTCAGCTGAAGTCGCTGCAAGAGTCGGCTGAAGATCAGCGGCTGAGAGAAGAGGAGCTGAGGAGAGGTCTTGTGGAAGCGAAGACCTCTGGTGACCGGAAGGAGAGTGAAAGGAGAGAATGGGAGGACCGATATAAAAACTGCAGTCTCCAGTTGATAGAATCGAATTCTCTGATTCAGCATCAAACGGAGATGCTGTTGTCTCTGAAACAAGAACTCACCGACTTATCGGCTTCTAAGAAAGGCGCTGAAGGTTGGACTCTTGTACATTTGGAATACTTTGTTCAATTTATGAAATGTTTAGACAGCAAATAATTGCTTATTTGGTTTTTCCATAATTTCCGATTAACTTCAATTAATTAGATACTTTCTTAGTTGGGACCATGTTAATTTGTGGGCAACACACACCAAAGGCACAAAACCATAATTGGGCCCAAAAGAGTTCTTTGCATAAATACATTCCTTGTTTTCTTTGTTATGGTAATGGTATTGGTATTTTTGATTTATGTAGCGCCACTTCAAGAGAGACTCATCAGAGGCTATAAGACCATACCTTCCTTATACACAGTGTTTTGATGTCCCAGTAGTTTTATTTCCAATTTTATTGTGATGCCCTGCAGAGAAACTTGTAATATTTGAAGTTGTGTGCATCAGCTATTCTGCCAATGATAGGACTTAAGGAAATATTTTGTCTTCATGAATTTTTTACTGAAATTTCGTTGATCACAGACTCAGAGGCATGCGAATACACTCCAGTTTATTACTTTCATATAAGCCTTCATAATAAGCAATGTAAGAAATTGTATTTTCTTTACTTTGTGTGATCAAAATATGCATTGTTCGCCTAGTTATTTAACAATTCAAGCCCGGTCCAATGCAATATCTTGCTCAGCTTTGATTTTTTTTCCTTACATTGTTTCAGGCAGGGTCAGATTTGTTAGCTGTGTCATTTGAGGTGATTGGAATTTTGGCTTAAACCAATTCTGTGGACCAAATGCACTGCTGGCTAGTCCACTTGTAGATACGACCAGACCGGTTCCTCATGAAATAGGCTGTGCAGCAGCATTGAGCAGACTAATTTAGACTTGAATAACTGCCAATGATGTAGAAATTGTTATTCATGTCAGAAAATAAACTATTATTATTACAAACATATTTAATGTATGCAAGGTCACACAAAAGTGTGAGGCGTGGTTAGTCAGTCACAGGTGAGGAGCTGTTAGATATACAGTATTTTAAAAGTCAATGAGAGAGAGTGAGTTTTCAGTCGTTTCTTAAAAGAAGAGAAACAGTTTTGAACATCGAACAAACATTGGTGGTCGGTTTCATTTCTTGGGGCAGCACAATATAGTGAACTGTTTTGAATTTTTGTCAGATATTGAATGATTTTGTTTTTTGTGCAGCCGACCGTGACACGGCTTTAGCTGGTGCGGAACAGATGCGTCAGTCATTTGTCGACTTCCAGAATCGACTTCAGTCACGACTCCATTCCACTGAGGATCAGCTGAGCGGTTCATACGACGAACGAGAAAAGCTGCTGGTCGATCTCGTAAAACGTTGTCTCGAGATTGAAAACCTTCAAAATGCTCAGGAGCAGCTGAGAGCGGAGGTTGTCACAGAACGGAGTTTACATCAGTCGGCTGAGACACAGAACTCGGAGCTGCTCGCTCAGCTCAGAGACTGTGCTCCACAGATTGAGAAGATGGAGGCAGATCTGAAATGCTGTGAGCTGCTGAAGAATGAAAATCAGGATCTGAAAGCAAGGTTGGAAGAGAAAAGCCAGAAGACGAAATCCTACGAAACGGAGCTCAGAGAGAATCGGATGCAGTTGGCCGACCTGGAATCACTGGCACAGAAGTTGCAGAGCGATATCGTTACAAGTTTAAAGTCATGTGACAGAAGTGAGGCTGGCACCATGCGGCGTGTTGTTTTACCCGAGGCCACGGAGGCTGGTGGTAGGCAGCTGGAAAATGCGGCTGTCGTAGAAGAACTGAGGTCAAAGCTTGCTCTGGCAGAAAAGGAATTGCAGCAGCTACGGCGGAAGAATGTGAATGATAATAACAATGATGGCAGTCAAGCCTTAAACAGTACACTGCGTGAAACGGAAGACGTGGGAGGAGTTTTCCAGTTCGAAAGTAGTATGAGCGTGGATAACTGGGAAGCGTCAATGCAGAAGCTGGAAGAGGAGCGACAGCAACAGACGGCGCTGATTGCCACCCTCGAGAGGAAAATCGCCGACCTGGAAGTGGTCAAGGTCTCGCTTGGAGCGCAGCTGACCCAGCGGAATTCTCAGATAGACGACCTTCAGAGGGACATGCATGAGCAATCAGTGAAGGCTGCGATGACCGAAAGAGCTCTTCGCAGGGCTACAATGCAGACCACAGCTCTCGACAGGCAGTTGGACGAGAAGTCGGTTCAAGTGACAACCCTCGTTTCCCAAGTGGATGACCTGGAAGACAGTCTGAGAACGAAATCGGACGAGCTGCAGAAACTGGAGAAGCTGATGGAGCAGAGAGTCGAGGAAGCCGTCGGAAGCAGCAAAGCCACAAAGCAGGTGAGCGAGAAACGATGTAAGGAGCTGAAGGAGCAGCTGGAGACGGCGGAAAGCAAGCACCGCGTAACAATGCATCAGCTGGATCAGACGGAAAGGCGTTCCATGTCTCTCCAGCAGACGCTGAACGAGATGAACGTCGTCATGAACACCTTGAGGCAGGAGCTCCAACAGTCGGCCAAGCATCTCCACGAGCAGAAGGACCAGTCAGACAGGAAGATACAGCAGCTGGATTCTGCTAATCAGCAACAGAGGGAAGCGCTGAAGGCGGCCACAACAAAACAACAGACTGCCGAAGAACAACATCACGTCGAATTCAGCAGCGTTGCAAAGCGAGTGTCCGATCTGGAGGAGGAGTTGCGGAAGACGACGGAGGCTGCGGAAGAGAAGAACGATCGCCTGGAACTGCTGGAAAAAGAACTGAAGGAAAAGCAGGCCACGCTTCTGGAAAGTTCTACGAGAATGGAAGAGCTTGAAGGTCTTCGGAATGCTCTGAGAAGGGAGAGAGAGGAGAGGGAGCAGACGCTCTGTCAGGAAATGTCGGGTCTGAAAGTTCAGCTGGAGAGTAACGAGAAGAAGCTTCGCACGGCAATGATGGACGTTGAACGCAGGGAACAGCAGGCCAAAGACCTGGCCAAAACGATTCGAGACCTGCAGCTCGAGAAGAAACAGGTCATCGACGAGTTGGGGAACGAACTGAAAGATACTCTGAAACAACTCAAGAACGAGAGGAGAGGAAACGAGAGACAGGCGGCGGATTTGGTTTCCCTTCAGAGGGAAACGAAACACCTGACCCAGCTGCTGAAGGAGAAGGAGGAACTGATGGAGAATCTGCAGCAGCTACTGAGCACTCGTGAAGCTGAACTGCAGGAGAAATCGCAGGCCATGAAGGACCTTTTTGCGGAATGTGAGAAACGGAAGCTGGAAGACGAGACAAAGGATATACGATTGACGGAGTTGGAGAGCAGACTGAGAGGCCGAGAAATGGAACTCGACCAGTGCAGGGATCAGCTGGAGTCGCTCCGGCAGGAAATGCGAAGGTGTCGAGATGAACTGCGCAGTCGGCAGAACGTGGTGGATGAACTCAACCAGGAGCTGGAACAGCGTCAGTGGGAGCTTCAGCAGAGAGCAGCACAGGTCACCCAGCTCGACATGACCATGAAGGAACGTCTGGCCGAGTCCGAGCAGCGCGTGATCCGCCTGGAGGCCGCTCTTCAGAAGGCCCAACTCGAAGTCCATCAGCAGGGAAAGCAGTCCAGCGACCTTGCCGAGCAGACAAAGAGTCTGATGGCTGCGCTAAGGCAGAAGTCGCATCAGGTCCACGAACTGGAGCAGGTGATACGGCAGCTGAAGGCAGAACTCGATGCGGAGAAGGACAGAGCGCTCGCGCAGAGCACAGCCATCGAGGCCATGGGCCTCGAGAGAGAGGGCCTCGTGCTCTCCAAGCGCAGATCACACGAAGAACTTACCAAGACCTCGGACCAGCTGCAGGCGCTTCAGGGGCGACTGGAAAAATGCGAACAGAGACTGGCTGCTACGGAAGCAGAATTTGACCGAGCGACCGAGGCCTTGGCAGATGCCCGTAAATCTTTCCAGTTGCAGAAATCGGAACTGGAGAAACTGCTGGAAGCGCTCGCCAAGGCAGACGAAGACCGAGCTAGACTCGGCGAGCATCTTAAGCGTTCGGAAAGGGAGTACCATCTGGTGAACGAGCAGCTCACCAGAGAACTGTCGCAGTTAAGGGATACGCATGTGACTACACGGTCCAGTCTGGAGGAGCAGATGGCCGCTCAACAGCAGAAGCTGAAGGCTGCTGAAGAAAACCATCAGCAGCTGGTGCTGGAGCTCAGAAGAACGAGTCAGCAAGCGAGCAGTCTTCAGATGGAGCTCGACGCCACACGAATGATCGCGAGCGCCACCAAAGAGACGTCGCTCATCAAGGACGGCGAGATCACTCGGCTGAAAGCAAGAATCAGCAGCATCAGCCGGAGTCAGCTGACTGCTGCCATGGAAACGGGATGCTTCGTTGACCCTAGTCTTGTCACGAATGGTGGTTGCGGCCAGGAAGAGAATGACTTCAGCAGTTTGGGGGTCGCCTCGTCCAGTGTAGGAGTTCCAGAGCTGTGTCCACTTGATGGACTTGGAGGTCAGTCGGACACTCTGCCTAAGAATGACTTTGCAGTCGCTGCTAGAAATCGGTCGTCGAACAGCAAGGTCGCAACTGGAAACACCGCACAAGTGGGAACGGGAAAGTTTTCAGCGGCGTCTTCAAGTAAACGACCGCAGTCTTCCGGTTGGGAAAACAGAGCAATGTCTTCGGCTGAAAATCAACCATTCAAGGAGCACAGTTTATTGGGAGATGAGATTCCTGGTTCTAGTGAACTGCCTCCTTGCCTAGAATCATACTTTGCCATCGATGAGGACGACAACCCAGATTCCTTACAAGCAATGTGGAACCAGCTGCAACAAGGACGGACGAAAGTGCCGCTGGCCGGCCTAACCCACTCCTTCACCGACTCCGACCGTGAGCTTCTTCAAGACAAACGCTCCTCAAGACCAGCAACTGGCAGCGCCACCACTTCGACTGGCACCAGTGACCCCAGACGATGTGCCACTGCAGCACAGTCCAGTGATCCAATTCGGTCGGGAGGCAGCCTTGATGAAAAACTCCGCGTTCAGAATCGCATCAAGGCTCTCATTGGGTACAAGGAACCTGCAAGAAAAACGAGCTCCAAGTCTTTGCTAAGTTCCGACTCTACAGTAACTGTAAAGTCTTCATTAAGTTCAGGTTCTACCGTAAAGTCTTCGCTAAGTTCAGACTCTACTGTAAAGTCTTCCACCATTAGTAGAAGTAGAGTTATTAGCCACCAGCCTGTCACTGGTGGCAACTCACGTGTGGGGGATAGTGTATTGACAGCGGTTTCCCAGTTTGGCAACTCTCGTAATTCTGTGAAACGTGGAATTCAAAACGAAAGCCAGGTCGAAATGCCAGAAGACACGGACTGCTCGTCTTCAACGTAACGTAGGGAGTCCAGTGGAACCATCTCAGCTTTTTTAATAAAGTTTTTACATGAAGGTTATGCCCTTGAACCAGTGTTTTAATTATCAAAAAAGAGCTTGGTTGAAAATTTTACCAAGGTACACAAACACTTGTCAGAATTTAATGTTCTTGATATGTTGCACATGAAACAATTGACCACCAGTGTTTAATCTAGTCCCCCTCTTCTGGGTGGGGTGGAACAAGGTTTGTGGGGGACCAACGAGCGTCCGAAGCGTGGTTGCAAAACAATGTCATATTAACAAAACTGCTCTATTTTGATAACCTTTTTCGGAATTTCATCTGACAAAAAACTTGATGACTTTTTTTAGGAATTTGTCTTCTCTGGGGGAACATAAATCCTGGGGGAATTCCCCCCCCCCCAAAAGCTGTCTAGATTAAACACTGATTGACCACTCAAGATTCTTTAGTTTCCTGTCCCTACATGCAGTCTTGTTGTCAAGACCTTAAACCTCAAGACCAAGACCTTGAACCTCAAGACCAAGACCTTGAACCTCAAGACCAAGACCTTGAACCTCAAGACCAAGACCTTGAACCTCAAGACCAAGACCAAGACCCCAAAAAATCACAGTCGTATCCAGACTTCTATTCCTTACTAAAAATTGTCCAGTCGAACTACTCGTTATTTAAATGAAAACATGAGTTTTTTAAAGCAAAACAACTCTAAATGGAGACTGCAGAGAATTCCGAATTCGTATTTACAAAAGTCCTTCATGCGAAATGTTATTCCAAATGCCTGTCGAATTTTATAAAAGCCAATTTGCTCAGAATTTTCTTACCAAGATGTGACCTGTGGGGCCTCATAACAATTCTGCCATGTGAAAAAACACGGTCTACAAGTGCTGAAATCGCTAGCACACAAAGCAGCTCTTCAAGAACCGGATGTAAATGTACAAATTAATCGTGAGTCTGTTTTGAAATCATTCCATGGTAAATAACCGGAAGTCAAAATAATTGTCCAAAACACCAGTGAAGCCTCATTCACACTGTGTAAATACTAAAGCAATAACTGTATGAGTAATTATTGGATAAATTTTTAAAATTCTTGCCGTTTGTTAAAATTAATGACTGTTCATTTTGACAAAAGTCTTGGTCTTGGTCTTGCAAAACCAAGACCAAGACTTTGAACCTCAAGACCAAGACCTTGAACCTCAAGACCAAGACCTTGAACCTCAAGACCAAGACCAAGACTTTTAAAAACGAACTCGAGGTGCACTCGAGACCAAGACCTTGGTCTCGAGGACAACAAGACTGCCTACATCTTTACAGTTCGCTGAAGGGGTTTAGAAGATCCAGTCTTGTTGTCCTCGAGACCAAGGTCGTGGTCTCGAGTGCGCTCGAGTTCGTTTTTAAAAGTCTTGGTCTTGGTCTTGACGTTCAAAGTCTTGGTCTTGGTCTTGGTCTTGAGGTTCAAGGTCTTGGTCTTGGTCTTGACGTTCAAAGTCTTGGTCTTGGTTTTTCAAGACCAAGACCGACCTAAAATTTTAAATTTTTCCGCGCCATTGCGGTCAATAACGGTCGCACCTCTGGCCCATAGCCAACCGAGAGCCAGACGAACTGAGTCACAGGCAGTTAGACTTTCAGCCACACAGGTAACCCCGGCAGACTGACCCCCTCGATCAGTGCGCAGGCCAGGCGCCAAAGATCTGGGCCACAGTTACACTCCTCTTGGAAATATCTTACATCATGCACCCTCGCTCTCCGTCTTATGGTTGACATCTTAGTCATATCGGGATGTGGAGTTGTAGGTCAAGTCCGTATATGGACCTACTCTCATACTGTGGCCTTGATATGACTCCTCACCCTCATTGCCCTCACAATCTCAGAATGTGTGTGTGTGTGTGTGTGTGTGTGTGTGTGTGTGTGTGTGTGTGTGTGTGTGTGTGTGTGTGTGTGTGTGTGTGTGTGTGTGTGTGTGTGTGTGTGTGTGTGTGTGTGTGTGTGTGTGTGTGTGTGTGTGTGTGTGTGTGTGTGTGTGTGTGTGTGTGTGTGTGTGTGTACACACGGTTTGGCTACGTTTGACCAGGTTAATACCAAGGTTAATCGTGTCTTATATATATATATATATATATATATATATATATATATATATATATATATATATATATATATACAGGGGCGTCTACACCATAGAAACCTTTGAGCAAATGCTCCATACAAGAAATGGGGGGGGGAGATCTGTCAGTGTGTGTGCCACCATTTTAGGGGAGGAAGGAACGGGGAGGGGGAAGAAGAGGGGGAAAAGGGACGTTGCTCCAATGACTTAGGAGGGATAGACGCCCCTGTATATATATATATATATATATATATATATATATATATATATATATATACATATATATATATATATATATATTGCCTCTGAGGAATAGTGTGGATATGATTGTGATTTTTGGGTCTTGGTCTTGGTCTTGGTCTTGAGGTTCAAGGTCTTGGTCTTGGTCTTGAGGTTCAAGGTCTTGGTCTTGGTCTTGAGGTTCAAGGTCTTGGTCTTGGTCTTGGTCTTGAGGTTTATGGTCTTGATAACAAGACTGAGAAGATCTAGGTGTTCCCCCTCTGATACAGAAACAGTGCTTCAAGCCTCGTTAATGCAGAGGGTGTTTTTGTTCCATTTTCCATTCTCGCCCCTCCACCCACCGCTATAGGCAAACGATTTTTCCATTTCCGGCGAGTATTATGCCGGGATTTCTTTGAGGCTCGGTGTTTACGCCGGGCGTTGAGATCAATGTCAGTTCAGTGCTTCTGCTTCCCACGAAATCAACTCGGTCTGCCGATCGTTATAAACGCAGGCAAGAATGGCTGCTGTCAAAACTTCCACGTAAGGCTTCATGCTGACGCCAGCAGACGCCCTATAATGTCTTTATTCAGACGGGCGGGTCTGTACAGGACGCGTAGATGGCGGCATAACAATTCATCCTTTATAGTTATTGACCTGATAACAATTTCTCGCTAGGAGAAAATCGCTGGCAAGTAACATAGAAAGAACTAAGAATTTCGCTTTCACTACGTTGCCACAGCAACTGCACGACGCACAAGAATTCACGATGGGAGGAAATAAACCAAACCGCAGTTAGGTCAATATCCAGAAGACCAGTCCGTTAAAATAGAGAAGTCTCAGGTCTGTAGGCCTAAGGGTCGACTGGAATTGACCAGTTTAGTTGTATATTTAACTAGGGAAAATAATACATCGATCAGTGCAGAAGACAATAATAAAATTTACTTAAGGTTGCTAGGCCATAGAAAAATTATAGGGCTTTAATTGCTACATGTAGGCTAGCATCGTTTTGCTAGTGTGCTTTTAACGTTCTTCCTTAAAATTACTGTAAATGCAGGCCTTCACAATTTTGTTTATATTGCGACCATACGGTCTCGACCCTGCTAATATTTCAGTGACTTGAGTGAGTGAGATCCTTCACCACCGTTGCCCGTTTGAATATGGGTGCCACGCCACTTAATTTTAAGGTCTCCGTGGACGGGCCGCGACAACTAGAGATTCAGTCTTTGAAGTAGGGCCTAAGCCATTGGTATACGCCTACGCGTACCGGGATCCTCACGCTCCACGGACGTAGGCAGTGGCGGCGATCTTGTCTGAGAGGTGGGGGGGGGGAAAGTCGGCCACGATCTCGTCGACGACCTTTTTTTGGAAAATCTTGTGCCAAAAAAAAATTTTTTCTGCCACTTTATCTCAGAAAAATTTACATTTCATCTCCGAAAAAAGTTGATGACCTTTTTTTAGTACTTCACCTCTTTTTGCTACTTTTTCCCGTCTCCCAACTTTTTCTTACACTCTCCTTTCTTTTTTCCCCACCAATTTTTTTCCCCACTTTCATTTTTGCCAATTTATCTCGGAAAAATTTCTAATTCAACTCCGAAAAAAGTTGACCTTTTTTTTAGTCATTCACCACCTTTTACTATTTTTTCCCGTCTCCCAACAATAACAACCACCTCGCCTCCTAACCCTTTCTTTCTATCATTTATCATTTCCTTTAACAAATTTTTATTTTTTTCCACTATTTTACAAATTCCTTCTTCTTTCTCATAATTTTTGGGGGACACTTCTCCTCAAAATTAGGATTTTTACCTCATCTGGTCACAAACTCTGCGAAAACCCTCACACGCAATTACATTTCTCCGCCTTTTTTGGTCTTTCTTCAAAAAGGTGGGGGTACAAATGCATGGAGTTTCCCCCCACTCTTAAAGGTGGGGGGACATGTCCCTCTCGTCCCCCCTAGATCGCCGCCCATGGACGTAGGCCTACCCCAAGCGGGCTAGACGAGACTAGGGCGTTTCTCGTCCTCGGTGAAACCCGCCGTATGGCTGCCCCGCCTCTATTTTGTCTCTCTGGCAACCGGACTCGGACCTTCAATGAACATCGATCTCTGATAAGATGCAGTGCTCGTGAACAAGCTGGTGCTCTGCTTTAGAATAGCGCTTTAGAAGTTAGGAGTTTACGATTACGATTAAAATTACTTTCCTTTAATGTATAATCTATTCTGTGATGCGCATCAAAATAATTATATATCCGACTAAGAGTGAGAACATGAAAAATTTTAACTGTCTTTATTATTATAAATTACTGTTAACTTTGCACATCCACTACGCATCCGTATTTTTAGAGTGGCGCTTTGGAAAATTGGAGACTACGAGTACATAGAGAATCCAACAATTTATGCAGGGAGAATTGTCGGGGGCTGGGGTGTCCACTGTCCAACCCCCTAGTATTTCTTAGGACCCCAATTAAGTCTTCATTGCACACCCCAGGGGTCGTTTCCAACCCCCTCAGTTGTGCTAGTGTGATTATATTGTACATATATTTTAGCATTTTCTTTCAGCCCCCTAGTCTTTCTAGGACCCCAGTTAAGTTTCAGCATCATCAGTTCTTCTTCTGCTGAAATCTGTGGCCAGGGATGGAAAAGACAAAGACACATTGTTTCAGCGGTTGGTTGCCGCGGCTGTTTCTTCGCTGCCACAGCTGGTTGACACGATTGTCTCTTTGTTTCAGCGGTTGGTTGCCGCGGCTGTGTCTTCGTTGCCGCGGCTGGTTGACGCGGCTGCCTCTTCGTTTCAGCGGTTGGTTGCCACGGCTGTGTCTTCGTTGCCGCGGCTGGTTGACGCGGCTGCCTCTTCGTTTCAGCGGTTGGTTGCCGCGGCTGTTTCTTCGCTGCCACGGCTGGTTGACACGATTGTCTCTTTGTTTCAGCGACTGTTTTCCGCGGCTGTTTCTTCGTTGCCGCGGTTGATTGACGCAGCTGCCTCTTTGTTTCAGCGGCTGTTTTCCGCGGCTGTGTCTTCGTTGCCGCGGCTGGTTGACGTGGCTGCCTCTTCGTTTCAGCGGTTGGTTGCCGTGGCTGTCTCTTCGTTGCCACCATTGGTTGACGCGGCTGCCTCTTCGTTTCAGCGGTTGGTTGCCGTGGCTGTCTCTTCGTTGCCACAGTTCAATGGTTGACGCGGCTGCCTCTTCGTTTCAGCGGTTGGTTGCCGTGGCTGTTTCTTTGCTGCCACGGCTGGTTGACACGATTGCCTCTTTGTTTCAGCGGCTGTGGAGGTGGTGCTCTGCACTTTGTTTGTCCTTTCTTTTGTAGAAGTCAAGGGATCAGACTGGACAGTTGAACCAGAATTCACCACGGCAGAAGACACGCATTTTTTTATATTTTCCTTCTCCTCCTCTTACCCTTCCATTCATATTCAATGCTGCTGAATCCGATTTATCGAGAGACCCAGCAACGAGAAAAATGGGTTTCTTAGATTCTTCTAAGGGTGAAGGCGACATTTCTTCAAATCCGCTTGACTGTGAACTCGACGGAGAATGTCCAATTCCGTTAACCAGCGGGATTGATACATCTCCCATTCCTTCACACTGTGAAGGTTTTTTGCTTGTTAAGGGTTTTCACATTTTTTCACTTGTTTTCACATTGTTGTTTCCACAGTTTTCACATCTGTTTCACACTGTGAAGGTTTTTTTGTTTTGCCAGCTGGATTGCTACATCTCCAGTTCTGTCACCTTGTGAAGGTTGTATAACACCAAGCACCTGGGATCATAGTCTAACCGAGTCTTTGACACCACTTCTTGATGTCAGCGGATGTGAAACATCAGGAAGACGTGACGGTGGTCGAAGAGAGAATAGAACTGTTTACCTCCATGGACGGAGGTCAATGGTTCTTTCGTATTTCATTTCTCTACACTTGAAATCTTGATATCCATGTCTTTTTTTATTTTTTTTATTTCTTTTCCCGCTTTTGGTCCTTTCTTCTGCCTCTTTGGCGTAATAGAAGTGTTCATGGCTGATGCCTAGACCTTCTACAGAAACCCTCGTATGATTGTCAGTGGCAGATGTTCTGCATTCGTCTGCCTTGCGTTGTACGCTTTCAGATCTGAGCAAATCTGAAAGATCCATTTTTTTTCTTTTTTTGGGTTTGACTGGAATGTCTGACGCAAGATTTTTTTTTGAACTTTGTTTGAGCTGGGTTGGTGGAGGATCTTTTGTTGGACTCACAGTTGACCAAGCGTTTTCTATTATCATTGCCACTCCAACTGTACCTGTTGTGTGAAGGGAAAAATGATATAATGAAATACTTGTAAGCCACCTACATAGAACTTTGCTTCTACTACATATGCTCTTGTAAGATTCTTAAAAGGCATCATATAAATGGTATGGTATGGCATGGCAACATATAAATAGCCAGGTACATATATACATACATACACAGGATGAGAATTGTCGAGGGTGGGGTTGGGGGTTCAACCCCCAGTCTATCTTAGGACCCCACGGTGTTACAGTCAACAGATATTGGTAATATTTATTTAAAGAGAAAGGTGGCACACTTTGTTTGGGCAAATTAATTACCATTAGGCTGAAAAGTTCATGCGTTGTTTTCAAGCATATTACAGAATTCATTGCATATCATAATGAAACTGATATGCTGTCATTGTAATTTCAAATTTATATAGCACCTCGTTAATAGAGCTGGCTTTGACAGCAAAAGAAACAAAACCGTGACTAAAGAGATTTTAAAAGCCATAACAGAACATTAAAATCCAATAATAATAAATAGGAAAATGAACACATAAATTACAAACCCTATTTTCCTTGTATCGGCTTAAGTCCCCGATGCAGTATTCTTTGAACAGTTTGTAGTGGTATCTCTTCGCAGGGCGTTTCTCCCTAAACACATTTCCCAAGTTAACTTCTTTTTTCGAAATAGTAAAAGACATGAGCAGATCTGAAAGATCTGTGTCTTTTTTATTTATTTTTTCTTCTTTTTTTTCTTCTCTTTTTTTTCCTTTTTCTTTTTTTCTTTCGGTTTTGGTTGTTTTTCAGCCTCTTTAGCGTAATAGAAGTGTTCATGGCTGATGGCTAGACCTTCTACAGAAACCCTCGTATGATTGTCAGTGGCAGAGGTTCTGTGTTCTTCTGCCTTGCGTTGTACGCTTTCAGATCTGAGCAGGTCTGAAATATCCGTGTCTTTTTTAATTTTTTTATTATTTTTTTCCGGTTTGACTGGAATGTCTGATGCAAGATTTTTTGTTGAACTTTGTTTGAGCTGGGTTGACGACCATGTGTTGGACTCGCAGTTGGATCCTTAGTAGGACGATCTTTTGAAGCATGACTTTGGGCTGGACCTATCACCCAAATGAACTGGTTGTTCATTCTGCTTCAGTCTGGGCCCAGTGTAGATCTGTTGCTCTTTGGAAATCACACACTGTACAAGTACAAAACAGTATCATCATCATCATTATCATTACTACGTTAAGTTGTTGTTGCTACTACCGTTTTCATTATTGTTATTGATACTATCATCATCTGATCTTCAGTAAACATAAGATGAATGTATGTCACATGTGCTGCTCTGCATTAAAGCACTGTTTCTCCCCACACAAACACAAATCACATGCTATACAAACAGCAAGTTCAACTACAGTGACACCATCTTTATGGGTTTCTGTCCTGAATTAATTACCCAATGCCATAAGTCTTATGTGCTGCAGCTAGCCTCATGAGTGGTGTTCTACAATATGAGCATATACCTAACTTTGTGCAAGAAAGCTGTGTTCTTTGCCCATGCTCGGACTACGGATATTAGTGAACTGGAAGACAGGTGATAACCTATATGAATCTAAACATCCGTTCAAGAAGTTCTGATACAAAAATCAAAGTTGAATTTTTTAAAGAGGTCACCGGGGTCAAGAAAAGGTTTCTTTAGTAGAGGATGAACTATGGCAAAGGCAGAACAAAAGGATCCTTTACCCAAATAATTGAAATAAATGGTTGGATCTAAGACATCAAAACACTCTATCAAAAGAGATGTAAGAATAGAGTCACAAAGACAGCTTTGGTATGGCTAGGAAAACATGAGTGTATGCATGTCTGCAAGTGTTGTTGGCTGAAAGTAGTTTAAAACAGAGGGTACAGAATTAGGATAGAGAAATTTATCGGATGCAGAGGTACCAGTTAATTTTAACCTAATACCAGACATTTAATCTCCAAAGAAATTCTTTTTCAAGATCATGGGCAGCCAAGTGCATTGTGGGGGCTACATTTAATGCATCAGAATCCATTCATTTATACACAGACAGTTTTAGGTGAAGCAGATCTCTCAGATATTAAATTAGCTTAATATACGAAGACTTGGCAGATGAAACAAGTTTTTGTACACGTTTGCGTTGTTGTTTAGATCTAATACACTCACACACAAGAGAAGAAGACAGAGGTGCCATCAACAAGCTGACTGACTTCTGCGGTGCCCAGTTTCTGAAACAGCAGAGGTATATGCTCAACAACTTTCCAAGTCCTAAAATGGATTTGCTTATCAAAAAGCTCAGTTAACACTTTAACGACGAGCGTTTACTAAAATGTATGGAAAACTAATCCCTCTTTTCATTAAGGGATTAAAGTAAACTGAAACTGCACAGTCAACTCATTAGCTGGTGATGGAGGTAGAGGCCAGGACCAGGATATCTTGCTTCAATTTATTTATATCTATTTTATTCATGTGCCACAATGTAAGAGCTTCGTAATTTGAAGCAGCTTAAATGGGAAGTCAAATGTTGCAAAGATAGCTGAACATGATCCAAAAGATATGACTCAAAAGGAGTAACAGAATGAAGTGCGTGAGAACCTAACAAGTTATCAAGACATCCAGGGTATGGCCTTTGTCAAGTGTACAGTTTAGGTAAGGTAATGAGCGGTTTCAAATCAAACCCTTCCAACATATCAAGAAACACTAAAGAGCAATGGCTGGCCATTCTATCAGTACATGAAGATTCAAGTCACCTATTTATAACTATTGTAGACGAAGAAATAAAATATACAAGTAGTGATTGAAAGTAGCTCAAAAGTCAGTCAAAGACAAGGATGATGCAACTTCACTAGCAAACAAAGCATTAAATACATGTATTTCCTTTGTTAAATTAGGTTTGTCAAGAATATTTAAATGAAATTTCAGTTTACCATCCGTTGCTGGCGTCGACACATAACTTTCTCCATCAAATTAGGATAAGTCTTTTCAATGTAGGCTTCATATTCACACTTAAAAAACAAAATCAACAGTTTAATGCCAAGAAAAGTAAACAAAGCAAAAGTGTATATAATAATTTATATGATCTGTACATAATAATTAATAATAATAATAATTATTATAATCCCTTAGTAATCCCTTAATAATAATTATAATAATAATTCATAATTCACAATAATATTAATCAAGGGGTTCTGATAACTAGTATGTCAATTTTTTCAATTTCCTGGCTTTAGTTAACTGTAATAAACTGTAGATTTCTTAATTTTAAATATCTCAAAGGGTTAGATTACCATTACACCATCCAATCACGTATAGGACTAAACCACTTCGCTTTTAGAAATATATGAAATAAAGCACTTTAAATATTTATTGTCTTGCCCTAGTTTGAACCAATATTTTCTGAACAGACAGCAGCAGGTGGTATCAGGCCACTTGCAACCAGATTTAAACCACATCTTACTTACTACTTACTTACTTATAACCAGGTAAACAAAGATGAAGAAAGAAATTCTATAAATCAGTCAACCAAATCGAATGTGTTTACTGTTCTCCAAAGGGCATCCAATAATAATAATAATAATAAGTGACAATTTCTATGGCGTTGTAACACAGCCATGCCGTTACAAGGGTGCCTCACAATCAACTAACAGCAGGGTAGGCCTTAGAGAACAAATAAGTCTTGAGTCCGGATTTGAATAAGTCAACATCTAATTCTCTATATAATATAATTGTGGTACTTCTATATCACCCCTATAATTATGCACCCAGGATTATGAAACCAGCAAACTCTAAGCCATGTGAACCACATCACTAGACAGCCTACTAAACAGTGTACAACAGTAAAACTACATAAAACAATGTTGTCTAGATAAAAAGGTACAAACATATACAATCCTGGCTGCAACCCTTATACTTCACACTTAAAAACAAAATCAACAGTTTAATGCCAAAAAAGTTAACAAAGAAAGTGTATATAATATACGATCTTTACATAATAATTATAATAATAAATAATAATAATAATAATAATAATAATTACTAATTCATACGTACTCTTCTGCAAAATGCCTGGACTTTTGCCTAGATTTGGTACACCAACAACTGAAACTCAGCAGCACAATCACACACATAACAAAAAGTCAGATCCAAAATATTACGTCGTCCAATTTACCTTCACAGTTCGTAGCTTTTCTCTTCTTTCTGCAGATCGAGCTGCATGCTCACTGATTCGGTCAGGTCTCTGAGCAGCTGCTCATTCCGCCTCTAACTTTGCTCCTCTTCTTCACAGAGTTACTTCCATTAGTTTTGGAGGTGTGCTACTCTCAATGCATGTCTGACCTATGATAGAACAGAATACAGAGCTATGCAATACAAATACAGTTAAACCATTTTGTGACATAAAACTCATGCAATATGTCAGGCTTTACTTTAAGAAAGTCTGCATTCCAACACATATGAAAAATATTGTATTTTGAATAGTCAAATGCTCACATGCATGATTTTATCAATTATAAATTGTACAAATGTATCTCTGTATATGAGGGTGGCCCTTGTATTTCATTTTAACATTTTGTAACTCTCAACCTTTCAAATGGATTCACTGCAGTAAAAGCACTTAATGTACAATAAAAATCTTTGCTGAGAAGTTCTTAAAAGGCACTATATAAATAGCCAGATACATACATACATACATAAATATAGGATAAAGAGCAAACCTAGTCCTAACTGTCACCTACCTAGAGGCATTTGTTGAAGGCATGAATCCAATCAACTCTGGACCAGGAAGAAATAAACTCTTTTTTCATCATGCGGTGATGGTTGCTGGCCTCGGGCTGGTTTCTTGGAAATGAAGTCATTTCTTTACTCTAGCTTCCTTGACTGTGGTTCCTCTCTTCTTCCCTCTTCTTTCTTTAGGCTAGCTTCCTTGACTGTGGTTCCTCTCTTCTTCCCTCTTCTTTCTTTAGGCTAGCTTCCTTGACTGTGGTTCCTCTCTTCTTCCCTCTTCTTTCTTTAGGCTAGCTTCCTTGACTGTGGTTCCTCTCTTCTTCCCTCTTCTTTCTTTAGGCTAGCTTCCTTGACTGTGGTTCCTCTCTTCTTCTGTAAACGTATTGAAGGCATGAATCCAGTCAACTCTGGACCAGGAAGAGATGGACTCTTTTGCATCGTGTGGTGATGGTTGCTGGCCGTGGGCTGGTTTCTTGCAACTAAAGTCATTTCCTTAGAGCTGGCTTCCTTGAACAGAAGACTGTGGTGTCCCTTATTTTTCTGTAAATGTGTCATAGGCATGACGAGTCCACTCAACTTTGGACCAGAAAGAGATGGACTCTTTTGCATCGTGTTGTCAAAGGTTGCTGGCCGTGAGCTGGTTTCTGGGAAATGAAGTCATTTCCTTAGGCTGCTTCCTTTATGGACTATTTCGCATCATGTGGTGATGGTTGCTGGCCAGGGCTGGTTTCTGGGAAATGAAGTCATTTCCCGAAATAGAAGCCATTGGCCGTGTTGTTCCATGCATATCAGACTCAAAATTCTGACATTCTGAATGATAGGTTGCTACTTCACCTTTGCTGACTGAAACATTTAATCAATTTTACATTTGCTACACAATTTAATAATGTAAGTAGGGCATAAAATGCCATGATTATGTCTGAAATATAATCGTAAACTTTGTATTCAGTGACCCCAAAAAATCTAAGTGCCAATATAATGTCTCAAATATAATAAACATAAACTCTGTAATATTCAGTGACCCACAAAATCTAAGTCATGGGAAGAAGACCAGTCATCAGATTTCTCATGAAAACGTAAATATCATGAAATAAATTTAAAGTAATAGTTACAGCATAATGTGGATTATTCTACGTGAACTTTAAATGCTTAGCTTTCACTTCATGCAACAAAAATGGCAGAAGTAACATGGCTAAAAACTGTTTCCTCAAGCACCTCTATTTCTAAGTTTAGCACTAACAGTTTACACAAGTTTGCAGTCTTGGAATAACTTGAGTCATTATTTACAGTTATCACAAAACATGACAATAAAAACTGAATTTGACTTACTCATTATTTACAGTTATCACAAAATATCACAATGAAAACTGAATTTGACTTACAGGCTATGCTGAGTAATCAGATCTCTGAAAAGCCGTAGACATTTAACGTGCTATTCATATTGAGGATCAAGTCAGGATTTGACGGGTGACAGAGCCTGTCGCTTTGCGGATCAAGACCCTTGTGAGCAGTTGCCAACTTGAACAGTTCTGACAGAAGGACTTGCGGCTTAACACGCATCGTATATTTCTGTTTGTTCGGCAAACTGATGATCAGTTGTTGGGTGATCTAAGACAAAATGCAACAGTACAATTTTGGTTTGGAAAACAGAGTTCTCTGTGAAGCACAACAAAAACAAGAACACATTTGATCTGAATTCCAAATTCATATTCTTGTTCTTCTTCCTTAGGCAGACACTTCCAACAAAGAAGCAGCATTGTACCAGAAATAGCCTCTCTCAAGATGTTCTTATGGTTAGAGATGCTACTCTTTATCAACACTTAAAACTCTTTTGCCTGTGGGGATGGGCTGGAAGTGAATGCAAATATGCGGAGATATTTTGAAGAAGTGCTACACGAATGCCCTGAATGGATTAAAGAATTCCATATTGAGAAGCATTTCAACTGTAGTCTTGCAGAGTTCCGAGAAGCATTTTAAGTTAACCTTTTCACAAACCCAAATTAAAATTTTACCGATATATTAACCACTTGCCAGTGGCATAAATGCTTTTATCTGATACCAATTTAAATCATGTTTTTAATTTATAAGCTCCTCTTGAACTTGGTCAAGAAGAATCCAGACTTCATGAAATGGAAAACCAAATCTACTGAAAAATGAAACTGCTAATTTCTTACTTCAAACGCATGCTGGGTCGATGACTTGAGTTTGTCTTTCTGATTTTCTTGTTTAGACCAGTTCAGTTTTGCTGGCTCCGAAGGATGATAAAGTCTGATTGCTCTGACTGAAATAAACAAGATGAAATACTTATAAGCCACCTACATAGAACTGTTCTTCTACTATATATGCTCTTGTAAGGTTCTTAAAAGGCATCATATCATATAAAGAGCAAGATACATACATATATACATACACAGGGTGAGAATTGTCGAGGGTGGGGGTTAGGGGTTTAACCCCTCAGTCTATCTTAGGACCTCCACAGTTGAGACTTCATTGCACAACCCAGGGGTCTCGTTTCCAACCCCCTCAGTGACCATGTGAATCGTATACTAAAAATTTTGGTGATGTCATCACTTTAAGGCGATTAAGCTTTCAATTGCATTTTTGAATTTTTTCAGTTTACTAAATATGGATAAAATATTCAACTCCACACGGATCAAACTCATCAAAGTCCAAACCCCCACCCTGTCTTTTTAGTCTTTTTATTACAATTCTCACACTGCACCCTTATAAATCGTGAGTTTTATGATTACCTTTGCCACTGACAATTTCAGATTCGATTCTCCATCTTAGTGCAATCTATGAGGATAGAAAAATTGTCATTATAAACCCAACTTACTTTCTACACCATGGCCTCATATCTATTCTTCATTTGGAAAACAATTAACCAAGCTAATTAATAACTGGACAAATTAATTGTCATTCAGCTATTAAAATAATAAATTAATAAAATAAGTAATAATTAAAATAATAATAAATCCTAATAATAATAACAATGGTTGATAAATAATTCAATTAACTGGGAAAATTAATTACCATTAGGCTGTAAAATTCATGCGTTGTTTAAAGCATATTACAGAATTCATTTGCATATAAAAATGAAACTAATATGCTGTCAGTGTAATGTCATATTTATATAGCACCTCGTTAAGAGAGCTGGCTTCAGCAAAAGAAACAAAACCGTGACCAAATATATTAAATCCATAACACAACATTAAAATCCAATTTATAATAAATATGAAAATGAATACATAAATTACAAATCTTATTTTCCTTTTACACATATTTATCTGGTCCTCAGAATGGGATTTACCGGTACTGGTCTTGTGTGCATAGCAGCTGTAACAACAACAAAATGAAATTAAAGAATAAAATATGCAGCATTATTAAGCCAAAGAATACCTGGGATCGATGGATACCAGGGCAGTGCTGCCATCTGGCAGATGAATGGCTATACTCTTGAACCTCGGGTGAAGATTTTGTAGTTGCCGCTGTCCACTCGTTTCGTCTGGCTCTCGAGCAGCGGCCTGTGAATGTGGAATTGGAGGAGCAGGTTTCTTAGCCAGAGTATGCATCTTCAGAAATCTTTAAAAAAATGTAAATGACACAAAATGGAGACATAAAAAATATAAAATCTTACATCGCAATGACACAGTATTTTGCATTAAAATTCATGCTTTAAAGAATGGAATTTTCAGCCAACTCAAGCCACGACACTGACCTTCTTCTCGTGGTTTGCGATGATGCAGCTTACAAAGAGGTTTTACAATTATATTTTGATTATCTACACAAAGAAATCATTAGAGGTAGGTTTTGATTACCCATGCAAAGAGGTCCTCATAGGTACATTTTTATTGGCTGTGCAAGTGAGTCAATGCGTTGTGTTGATCTTTAGCCAACTGGAATTGTGGCGCTGTTGAAATAGTTCAAGAATAAATGTTCAAAACAAGTCGCAGTTTGGGCCATAGAACACAATCATCATAGAACTACCTAAAACACATTGGTCCCAACACGACATTGTAATAATCAAATAAAACACGGAAATAAATATACAGTGATCAACACTGTTTGAATTTATGCCATCACTGACAACCTCAATTCTTTTAAGGTCATTCCAAAACCAGTGTCAAATGAAAACAAGTCTCAAAGTTCGAATAATACTAACAAGGCTAGTATTGTGTAGACAAGTACTTTGTCTGCAATTACCTTCTCAATCGGTTCAGTGGTTGACTGAAGGTCAAGGCCCAAGGAGGTGAAGGTCCAGTCGATGCCCTCATGTTTGTACTCGTCCTGCTCGAGGATGTGTGTAAACACACCCACCAACCAACCAAAACCCACCAACCAACCCACCAACCAACCAACCAACCCACCAACCAACCCACCAACCAACCAAAACCCACCAACCAACCCACCAACCAACCATCCAACCCACCAACCAAAACCCACCAACCCACCCACCCACCCAACCAACCAACCCACCAACCAACCAACCAACCCACACACACACACACACACACACCAGCACACACACACACACACACACCAGCACACACACACCAGCATACACACACCAGCACCCACACACACCAGCACACACACACACACCAGCACACGCACACACAACATCGTGTGGTTGAATGACTGCTGGAGTTTTTCGTTTGCGTAGTTGAGGCACAACTGTTCGAAAGATTTATGCTGGAAAGAGAAAAAGCAAAAACGTCTCTCGTTAAATAAAGTCACCAGAAACCACAAATGCAAAGAAACCAGTTTATCTACCAAATTACGTGTATACATGCAAAGACCCTTGGTCAGCACTCAATCAAATTGTGTCAGCAATTGTAAAAACTTAGTTTATGGCGAGTACTCAACCAAATTATGACTATAAACGCTATGTCTGTTGAGAACTAAATAACTATCCATAAAACCCTGATCAAGATACCAACTTTTATTAATCACAACAATGAGATACACACATGCCTGAAAGAAAATACAGAATAGAATGTGACAGTAAGAATGCAAGGTTGAAGACTGGTCCAAGAGGAAGGGCCAACACAGAAGGCATATAGGCCTCGGATTGAGGTGTATAAGCATGGCACTTAACAAACCGCCAAGAACATAGGAACATTAATCATTGCAAAGAACTATGTAAATCTCAGTTTCTTCTCTCATAGCTCTCCTATCAATCAAAACATACCGATTTCGCAGCACTTCCCAGGGAAATTAGCTTCAATTTGCCACATTGCTCATTAACTTATTTACTGCTGATTCATTATAAGATTAACTCTGCTGAATATTTCATTTGCTGACTCCCTTATTACTTCCAAAACAGGAAAAGCATCATCACTCACAACTGCTGTTGTCCAGCATGGTTTGGCTGATGAGTTCGCGAGTTCCATGTGTCAGCTCCAGAAGTTTCCCATCAATGGTGTTGTCTCTCCATTGCAGGTGATTGTTTTTTTTACCATGATCTGGTACTCATTGAGTATGCTAGAGACACAGAGCAAAAACAAGTACTATAATGAAAAGTTTCAATGAAATTTCTAACGTTGACATCAGTGCGACATGAACAGAATTTCTCAGGAGTCTCAAGTTATACAAACTAGAAATTAAAATTATTGTTACATTGGTACGTTGCTTACATAATTATATGTTTTGTCCCCAGTTTATACAAATAGAATTTATGTATTATATATACCAGAGGTGTTGAAACTGTTTGGGTGAAGGGCCACTTTGCCAGGTTTCTAATATTGCGGGGCTGAAGACAAAATTTCATCAATAATTAAAACAAAGCAATTCATACTAACTATTAATAAATTAACATGCCTACCTCACGATCAGATACCACTTGTTCACATTTTTGCTGATTTGTTTGTTCATCGTCTTCTTCTTGGTGATGCTCTTCGTCCTTGCCGAAAGCACTTTGGGCTTCTTGTCCTTCTTCTCGGCCTGTTCGACGGCTGTGGCACCGAGGCAGAAGCTGCCGGACGCGCTGGAATCCTTGGACTGCTTGAGGCTGTCTTGACTCCATTGCGCAGGGCCATCTTGAGGTGCTGATTGACGACGTGTTCGTCGGTGCCGACCTTGAAATTCTTGAGAATGTATTTGAGGATGGCCTGTCGTGACGAACCGCCTCTGTCTTTCAACGTCGTCAGCGCCACTCGGATCATCTCGCTGTATTTGGGATGATCTGCCAGTGTCTTCTTTACTGCTGAGGTAGAGGAGCTCTTCTTCGCAGTCATCACTTTCTTTGTCTGCTGCTTCTTCCCCCGGGCTCTTGGGCGCGGCTGCCGACTGGGCATCTGTGGCGCCTGAAATGTCTGCTAGCAGTGCTGCTGATGCTGCATCTGACATGGTTGCTGAATGACCGACTGACTCGTGGGTAACCTAGGAAACGGAAGAAAGCAGTGTTATCACTGGATAACAGATGCGACGTCAGCATAGAAACCATAATCTCTTATCATATCTTGTCTTAAACTAAACCAAACTAACCAACTGATCTAAACTGGTTTGTTTTAATGCAGTTTAAAATGTTTGCTGAACAGAATAGAATGTGACAGCAAGAATGCGTGGTGGCAGACTGGTCCAAGAGGAAGGTTCAACACAGAAGGCATGCAGGCCTTGACCTGAAGAGCATAAACATGGCATTTGCAAACCTCCAAGAGCAGAGGAACATTGCAAAGAACTCTCTAAATCTCAATTTCTTCTCTCATATCTTGCCTCATCAGAAATCAAACACATACCCAGTGAAGTTAGCTTTGCAGACACATTCACAGCTTGTCTTTTTTTGTTGCGACATGTTTCACCGTGGCGACAAAGGCATGTCGCACGGACTGTGGTGTGACAATGTTGCCCTCAGATTGCGCTTTTCCACGAGTAGAAGCGCTCTGCTCAACGCACGACTTCAATTCCCAAACAGATCTGAAGACAGACAGAGATCAAATGACTACCAGCACAAATAAATTATCTCAAATGTTCAAATGTTCACTCAGTATAATAAGGTAACAGAACTTCAAATGTCTCCTAAAGCAAAGGTAAGGTAACTTGCACATTTGTCAACTTGGTAAAGAAGGCGGTCACATTCATATCTTTGTGAAAGGCAAGGATGGTAATGTGACTAGTTCAACAAAATAAGTAACTGCTACTAAGGATATGGCAATTGTAAATTTAAACTAGAGACCTGGATAATCTCATTCGTGAACACTTTGTTAACACTTTAACGACGAGCTGCACTGGTTTCCCAGTCTATCTATCTATCTATCTATCTATCTATCTACCTATCTAAACCATTTATATAGCGCCCCTTCAGGTAGGGCTGTACCGAATATTCGCTTCGTATTCGCTTTGGGGCCGAATAGTGGGCCAAATAGCTATTCGGTATTCGGCCGAATAGTAGCGGTCGGACCGAATACGAATAGTGGTCACGTGACATCTGTTTCTGCATATGCGGCTGCTATAGCGAGCGGAGTGAACGTTAAGTAAGTCACAATTTCTAAGTTTTGTTAAATTAGTTCCATTCTTAGTTTACACAGACTGGCAGAATGATGCAAAAATTACATGTAAGACTTAGTTAACCTTTTACTTTACGTTTATGTATTAAATTTACTGAACTGAAACTTTTGCTTACATTTGAAATTTTGAAGTTGTCGGTAGACCTATTTTGTACACTATTCGTATTCGTATTCGGCCGAATAGTTGGTCCAATTATTCGTATTCGGCCGAATAGTGATAATTACTATTCGGTACAGCCCTACCTTCAGGGAATCTATTCAGAGGCACTCCCGACCCAGGCCAATAAAAAAGAAATGTCTTAAGTAGACTGTAAAAGGAACCAGAGAGATCCCTAGGAAGAGAGCGAATCACAAGAGGTAGATCACTTTAGTACACGCTCATCATGAATCCAAAGCTGAGGAGCAGCATACTCACATACAGAAAGTCAGGAAAAGTGTTTCATGGTTAATGTATTTGTTCAAAGTACACGTAGAGGATTCAAAAAAGTACTGACAGACAGAGATAAATATATTTCTGAAGAATAGCCAACTGTGAATGAGTTTAAACTTGGGACCTTTCGGTACACAGGACATAGCTAGCTAAATATGTCTAATTAATGTATATAGTCACACAATGTATACACAATTTCAAGTCTATATATACACACACATGTATTGTATACACGTGAAAGTGTGTATATATACATATATACATACATATAAATATATACATAGGATTACACCAGTGTGCTTAGTATTCTTTCATCATTAGATATCCCTCTAGTGTCTTTGTCAGGCATGGAATCCTCTATTGATGAAATTTTGTCTTCGCCTCTGAGTAGTTCTCTTGAAGACGCGCTATATAAGTGCTCAAATGAATGAATGAATGAATGAATGAATGAACTCATGCAACAGCTTGCAATCCAACAAATCAGTCAATACGCATTTATATAGCGCCCCTTTAAGGAAACTATTCAGAGGCGCTCCCAGCCCAATGGTGGTGATCAACTTACTTCATTGTGTAGACAAATGGTTACACCTGAGTGTGACCACAAACAAGATATCCATTTGTAAGGGACTCCAAGTCACCACACATTCAAGCCTAAGCTAAAGCTATCCATTAGCTGACATTACTCAAAAGCTGACATTACTCAAAAGCTGACATTACTCAAAAGCTGACACTACTCAAAAGCTGACACAACTCAAAAGCTTGCCTCCCCTCCTCATCTCTCCACCAGCCCCCCTCCAGTCAGACTGTTGGCAAAAGTGTGAGAGACACACTGGATGTGGAAGAAACCTCAGGCAAAGAAGAAACTAAGCAAGTGACACAGACAGACATATCTGATATACACACAAATCCAAAAGCATATCACATATCTGTGGACAGATCCTATCTGAAATAAATCCCTTGTCTCTAGACATCTGAATCCGTGTATGTGAAGTGAAGTACTGGTATAATTATAATCGCAAATATATAGCACGGTTTCATAAGGGCCTGTATTATTATTTTTGTCCCCGAGGTACATGTAATCCCTCAGGAGTCTAAAAAATTATGCTAGGAGCTGTTGTTGAATGTCGATTATTAATTATTATTATTATTATTATTATTATTATTATTATTATTATTATTATTATTATATTTTTGTTGCCCGAGGTAAAAATGATCCCTCAGGGACTTCAATATTAGAAAAACTGTAAAGGGTCTGGAATATTATTATTATTATTATTATAATTATATTATTATTATTATGATTATTATTATTATTAATTATTATTATTATTATTATTAATTAGTAACTTCTATCGCATGAGTATCTAATGCACAAGGCTTCAACCGATGGCACATCAAAGCCTATAAGTAGGACATGTGAAACCCATTATGTGAATGCAAGTATTGTCATATCCTCATTCTATCTTCAACACATCGCATTGCTGTAGTGATGGGATGTAGTTTCAAAGCACCTTTAGCAGCTTTCTACTATATCTAATAGTTCACTTAAATAAATATAAGTAAAAATGCATATATCAAAATAAATTCTTACCACAAACTCAGAATGCAAAAGGCATTCATATTCATTTTCTTACTGAGAAAACACTCTCTTATATTCAGAAGAGTCAACTCAGGTTACATCACAGGGAAAGACATCAATGATAGGCAAGGAAACGCCAGCGACATACCTGTTGGAGGTGGCACAGTGGCGGTTTGCCTTGGACCTTCCTTCTTTGGTGTTGTTTTTGATGTCGAGGCCTCCTCGTTTCCGGACTGTCGGTTTTCCTCCTCATTTCCGCGGCTGCTTGCCACGGCCGCACTTCGTTTCTGGGGCTGGTTGCCGAGGCTGTTTCTTCGTTACGGCGGTTGCCTCTTCGTTTCCGCTGCCGCGACTGCCAATTCGTTGGCTGCCGCGACTGCCAATTCGTATCCGTTGTTGGTTGCCGCAGTTGCCTCTTCGTTTCCGCCGTTGGTTGCCGCGGCTGCCTCTTCGATTACGCGGCTGGCTCTTCGATTGCCGTGGAAGCCTCTTCTATTCCGCGGCTGCATCTACGATTCCGCCGCCGCCTCTTCGATTCCATGGAATCCTCTTCTATTCCGCGGCTGCTTCCTCGATTCCGCCGCTGCCTCTTCGATTCCGTGGAAGCCTCTTCGATTCCGTGGCGGCCTCTTCGATTCCGCCGCTGCCTCTTCGATTTTGCGGCCGCCTCTTCGATCCTCGGCGGCCTAAACGATTCCGTGGTGCCTCTTTGATTCCCTGGCTGCCTCTTCTATTCCGCGGCTGCTTCTTCGATTCCGCCTCTGCCTCTTCGATTCCGTGGAAGACTCTTCGATTCCGTGGCGGCTTCTTCGATTCCGCCGCTGCCTCTTTGCGGCCGCCTCCTCAATTCCGCGGCTGCCTCTTCGATTCCGCGCCTGCCTCTTCTATTCCGCCGCCGCCTCTTCGAATCCGCGGCTGCCTCTTCGATTCCTCGGCGGCCTAAACGATTCCGTGGCGCCTCTTTGATTCCCTGGCTGCCTCTTCTATTCCGCGGCTGCTTCTTCGATTCCGCCTCTGCCTCTTCGATTCCGTGGAAGACTCTTCGATTTCGTGGCGGCCTCTTCGATTCCGCCGCTGCCTCTTCGATTTTGCGGCCGCCTCTTCGATTCCTCGGCGGCCTAAACGATTCCGTGGTGCCTCTTTGATTCCCTGGCTGCCTCTTCTATTCCGCGCCTACCTCTTCGATTCCGCCTCTGCCTCTTCGATTCCGTGGAAGACTCTTCGATTCCGTGGCGGCCTCTTCGATTCCGCCGCTGCCTCTTCGATTCCGCCGCTGCCTCTTCGATTTTGCGGCCGCCTCTTCGATTCCGCGGCTGCCTCTTCGATTCCGTGGCTGCCTCGTCGATTCCGCGGCTACCTCTTCTATTCCGCGGCTGCTTCTACGATTCCGCGGCTGCTTCTACGATTCCGCCACCGCCTCTTCGACTCCGCGGCTGCCTCTTCGACTTCGCGGCTGCCTCATCTATTCCGCGGCTGCTTCTACGATTCCGCCGTCGCCTCTTCGAATCCGTGGTGCCCTCTTCGATTCCGCGGCTGCCTCTTCTATTCCGCGGCTGCCTCTTCGAAACCGCGGCCGCCTTTTCGATTCCTCGGCGGCCTAAACGATTCCGTGGTGCCTTTTTGATTCCCAGGCTGCCTCTTCGAATCCGCCGCCGCCTCTTCGATTCCGTGGAAGCCTCTTCGATTCCGCGGCTGCTTCTTCGATTCCGCCGCTGCCTCTTCGATTCCGCCTCTGCCTCTTCGATTCCGTGGAGGACTCTTCGATTCCGTGGCGGCCTCTTCGATTCCGCGGCTGCTTCTTCGATTCCGCCTCTGCCTCTTCGATTCCGTGGATGTGCCTCGTCGATTCCGCGTCTGCTTCTTCAATTGCGCGGCCGCCTCTTCGATTCCGCGGCTGCCTCTTCGAAACCGCGGTTGCCTTTTCGATTCCTCGGCGGCCTAAACGATTCCGTGGTGCCTCTTTGATTCCCAGGCTGCCTCTTCTATTCCGCGGCTGCTTCTACGATTCCGCCGCCTCCGTGGAAGCCTCTTCGATTCCGTGGCGGCCTCTTCGATTCCGCGGCTGCCTCTTGTATTCCGCGGCTGCTTGTACGATTCCGCCACCGCCTCTACGATTCCGAGGCGGCCTCTACGATTCCGAGGCTGCCTCTTCGATTCCGCCTCTGCCTCTTCGATTCCGTGGCTGCCTCTTCGATTCCGTGGAAACCTCTACGATTCCGAGGCGGCCTCTACGATTCCGCGGCTGCCTCTTCGATTCCGCCGCTGCCTCTTCGATTCCGTGGCTGCCTCTTCGATTCCGTGGCTGCCTCTTCGATTCCGCCGCTACCTCGGCGGCGGCCTCTGATTCCGTGGCAGCCTCTTCGATTCCGCCGCTGCCTCTTCGATTCCGCGGCTGCACCTTCGATTACGCGGCTGCCTCTTCGATTCCGCGGCTGCCTCTTCGATTCCGTGGAAGCCTCTTCGGTTCCGTGGCGGCCTCATCGATTCAGCGTTGCCTCTTCGATTTTGCGGCCGCCTCTTAAATTTCGCGGCTGCCTCTTCAATTCCTCGGCGGCCTAAACGATTCCGTGGTGCCTCTTTGATTCCCAGGCTGCCTCTTCTATTCTGCGGCTGCTTCTTCTATTCCGCGCCTGCTTCTTCGATTCCGCCGTTGCCTCTTCGATTCCGAGGAAGCCTCTTCGATTCCGTGGCGGCCTTTTCGATTCTGCCGCTGCCTCTTCGATTATGCAGCCGCCTCTTCGATTCCGCGGCTGCCACTTCGACTCCACGGCTGCCTCTTCGATTCCGTGGAAGCCTCGACAATTGCGTGGCGGCCTCTTCGATTCCGGCGCTGCCTCTACGATTCCGCGGCCGCCTCTTCGATTCCTCGGCGGCCTCTTCGATTCCGCCGCTGCCGCTTCGATTTTGCGGCCGCCTCTTCGATTCCTCGGCGGCCTAAACGATTCCGTGGTGCCTCTTTGATTCCCTGGCTGCCTCTTCTATTCCGCGGCTGCTTCTTCGATTCCGCCTCTGCCTCTTCGATTCCGTGGAAGATTCTTCGATTCCGTGGCGGCCACTTCGATTCCGTGGCGGCCTCTTCGATTCCGCCGCTGCCTCTTCGATTTTGCGGCTGCCTCTTCTATTCCGCGGCTGCTTCTACGATTCCGCCGCCGCCTCTTCGATTCCGTGGCGGCCTCTTCGATTCCGTGGCGGCCTCTTCGATTCCGCCGCTGCCGCTTCGATTTTGCGGCCGCCTCTTCGATTCCTCGGCGGCCTAAAAGATTCCGTGGTGCCTCTTTGATTCCCTGGCTGCCTCTTCTATTCCGCGGCTGCTTCTACGATTCCGTCGCCGCCTCTTCGATTCCGTGGAAGCCTCTTCGAATCCGTGGCGGCCTCTTCGATTCCGTGGCGGCCTCTTCGATTCCGTGGCGGCCTCTTCGATTCTGTGGCGGCCTCTTCGATTCCGTGGCGGCCTCTTCGATTCCGTGGCGGCCTCTTCGATTCCGCGGCGGCCCCTTCAATTCCGCGGCTGCCTCTTCGATTCCTCGGCGGCCTAAACGATTCCGTGGTGCCTCTTTGATTCCCAGGCTGCCTCTTCTATTCTGCGGCTGCTTCTTCTATTCCGCGCCTGCTTCTTCGATTCCGCCGTTGCCTCTTCGATTCCGAGGAAGCCTCTTCGATTCCGTGGCGGCCTTTTCGATTCTGCCGCTGCCTCTTCGATTATGCGGCCGCCTCTTCGATTCCGCGGCTGCCTCTTCGATTCCCTGGAAGACTCTTCGATTCCGTGGCGGCCACTTCGATTCCGTGGCGGCCTCTTCGATTTTGCGGCTGCCTCTTCTATTCCGCGGCTGCTTCTACGATTCCGCCGCCGCCTCTTCGATTCCGTGGAAGCCTCTTCGATTCCGTGGCGGCCTCTTCGATTCCGTGGCGGCCTCTTCGATTCCGTGGCGGCCTCTTCAATTCCGCGGCTGCCTCTTCGATTCCGCGCCTGCCTCTTCTATTCCGCCGCCGCCTCTTCGAATCCGCGGCTGCCTCTTCGATTCCTCGGCGGCCTAAACGATTCCGTGGCGCCTCTTTGATTCCCTGGCTGCCTCTTCTATTCCGCGGCTGCTTCTTCGATTCCGCCTCTGCCTCTTCGATTCCGTGGAAGACTCTTCGATTTCGTGGCGGCCTCTTCGATTCCGCCGCTGCCTCTTCGATTTTGCGGCCGCCTCTTCGATTCCTCGGCGGCCTAAACGATTCCGTGGTGCCTCTTTGAATCACTGGCTGCCTCTTCTATTCCGCGGCTGCTTCTCCGATTCCGCCTCTGCCTCTTCGATTCCGTGGAAGACTCTTCGATTCCGTGGCGGCCTCTTCGATTCCGCGGCTGCCTCTTCGATTTTGCGGCTGCCTCTTCTATTCCGCGGCTGTTTCTACGATTCCGTCGCCGCCTCTTCGATTCCGTGGAAGCCTCTTCGAATCCGTGGCGGCCTCTTGGATTCCGTGGCGGCCTCTTCAATTCCGTGGCGGCGTCTTCGATTCCGTGGCGGCCTCTTCGATTCCGTGGCGGCCTCTTCGATTCCGTGGCGGCCTCTTCGATTCCGCGGCCGCCTCTTCGATTCCTCGGCGGCCTAAACGATTCCGTGGTGCCTCTTTGATTCCCTGGCTGCCTCTCGTATTCAGCGGCTGCTTCTTCGATTCCGCCTCTGCCTCTTCGATTCCGTTGAAGACTCTTCGATAACGTGGCGGCCTCTTCAATTCCGCGGCTGCCTCTTCGATTACGCGCCTGCCTCTTCTATTCCGCCGCCGCCTCTTCGAATCCGCGGCTGCCTCTTCGATTCCTCGGCGGCCTAAACGATTCCGTGGAGCCTCTTTGATTCCCTGGCTGCCTCTTCTATTCCGCGGCTGCTTCTTCGATTCCGCCTCTGCCTCTTCGATTCCGTGGAAGACTCTTCGATTCCGTGGCGGCCTCTTCGATTCCGCCGCTGCCTCTTCGATTTTGCGGCTGCCTCTTCTATTCCGCGGCTGCTTCTACGATTGCGCCGCCGCCTCTTCGATTCCGTGGCGGCCTCTTCGATTCCGTGGCGGCCTCTTCGATTCCGCAGCTGCCTCTTCGATTTTGCGGCCGCCTCTTCGATTCGTCGGCGGTCTAAACGATTCCGGCGCTGCCTCTTTGATTCCCTGGCTGCCTCTTCTATTCCGCGGCTGCTTCTTCGATTCCGCCGCTGCCTCTTCGATTTTGCGGCCGCCTCTTCGATTCCTCGGCGGCCTAAACGATTCCGTGGTGCCTCTTTGATTCCCTGGCTGCCTCTTCTATTCCGCGGCTGCTTCTTCGATTCCGCCTCTGCCTCTTCGATTCCGTGGAAGACTCTTCGATTCCGTGGCGGCCACTTCGATTCCGTGGCGGCCTCTTCAATTCCGTGGCGGCCTCTTCGATTCCGTGGCGGCCTCTTCGATTCCGTGGCGGCCTCTTCGATTCCGTGGCGGCCTCTTCGATTCCGCGGCCGCCTCTTCGATTCCTCGGCGGCCTAAACGATTCCGTGGTGCCTCTTTGATTCCCTGGCTGCCTCTCGTATTCAGCGGCTGCTTCTTCGATTCCGCCTCTGCCTCTTCGATTCCGTTGAAGACTCTTCGATAACGTGGCGGCCTCTTCAATTCCGCCGCTGCCTCTTTGACTTTGCGGCCGCCTCTTCAATTCCGCGGCTGCCTCTTCGATTTCGCGCCTGCCTCTTCATTTCCGCCGCCGCCTCTTCGAATCCGCGGCTGCCTCTTCGATTCCTCGGCGGCCTAAACGATTCCGTGGAGCCTCTTTGATTCCCTGGCTGCCTCTTCTATTCCGCGGCTGCTTCTTCGATTCCGCCTCTGCCTCTTCGATTCCGTGGAAGACTCTTCGATTCCGTGGCGGCCTCTTCGATTCCGCCGCTGCCTCTTCGATTTTGCGGCTGCCTCTTCTATTCCGCGGCTGCTTCTACGATTGCGCCGCCGCCTCTTCGATTCCGTGGCGGCCTCTTCGATTCCGTGGCGGCCTCTTCGATTCCGCAGCTGCCTCTTCGATTTTGCGGCCGCCTCTTCGATTCCTCGGCGGCCTAAACGATTCCGGCGCTGCCTCTTTGACTCCCTGGCTGCCTCTTCTATTCCGCGGCTGCTTCTTCGATTCCGCCGCTGCCTCTTCGATTTTGCGGCCGCCTCTTCGATTCCTCGGCGGCCTAAACGATTCCGTGGTGCCTCTTTGATTCCCTGGCTGCCTCTTCTATTCCGCGGCTGCTTCTTCGATTCCGCCTCTGCCTCTTCGATTCCGTGGAAGACTCTTCGAATCCGTGGCGGCCACTTCGATTCCGTGGCGGCCTCTTCAATTCCGTGGCGGCCTCTTCGATTCCGTGGCGGCCTCTTCGATTCCGTGGCGGCCTCTTCGATTCCGTGGCGGCCTCTTCGATTCCGCGGCCGCCTCTTCGATTCCTCGGCGGCCTAAACGATTCCGTGGTGCCTCTTTGATTCCCTGGCTGCCTCTCGTATTCAGCGGCTGCTTCTTCGATTCCGCCTCTGCCTCTTCGATTCCGTTGAAGACTCTTCGATAACGTGGCGGCCTCTTCAATTCCGCCGCTGCCTCTTTGACTTTGCGGCCGCCTCTTCAATTCCGCGGCTGCCTCTGCGATTTCGCGCCTGCCTCTTCTATTCCGCCGCCGCCTCTTCGAATCCGCGGCTGCCTCTTCGATTCCTCGGCGGCCTAAACGATTCCGTGGAGCCTCTTTGATTCCCTGGCTGCCTCTTCTATTCCGCGGCTGCTTCTTCGATTCCGCCTCTGCCTCTTCGATTCCGTGGAAGACTCTTCGATTCCGTGGCGGCCTCTTCGATTCCGCCGCTGCCTCTTCGATTTTGCGGCTGCCTCTTCTATTCCGCGGCTGCTTCTACGATTGCGCCGCCGCCTCTTCGATTCCGTGGCGGCCTCTTCGATTCCGTGGCGGCCTCTTCGATTCCGCAGCTGCCTCTTCGATTTTGCGGCCGCCTCTTCGATTCCTCGGCGGCCTAAACGATTCCGGCGCTGCCTCTTTGATTCCCTGGCTGCCTCTTCTATTCCGCGGCTGCTTCTTCGATTCCGCCGCTGCCTCTTCGATTTTGCGGCCGCCTCTTCGATTCCTCGGCGGCCTAAACGATTCCGTGGTGCCTCTTTGATTCCCTGGCTGCCTCTTCTATTCCGCGGCTGCTTCTTCGATTCCGCCTCTGCCTCTTCGATTCCGTGGAAGACTCTTCGATTCCGTGGCGGCCACTTCGATTCCGAGGCGGCCTCTTCGATTTTGCGGCTGCCTCCTCTATTCCGCGGCTGCTTCTACGATTCCGCCGCCGCCTCTTCGATTCCGTGGAAGCCTCTTCGATTCCGTGGCGGCTTCTTCGATTCCGTGGCGGCCTCTTCAATTCCGCGGCTGCCTCTTCGATTCCGCGCCTGCCTCTTCTATTCCGCCGCCGCCTCTTCGAATCCGCGGCTGCCTCTTCGATTCCTCGGCGGCCTAAACGATTCCGTGGCGCCTCTTTGATTCCCTGGCTGCCTCTTCTTTTCCGCGGCTGCTTCTTCGATTCCGCCTCTGCCTCTTCGATTCCGTGGAAGACTCTTCGATTTCGTGGCGGCCTCTTCGATTCCGCCGCTGCCTCTTCGATTTTGCGGCCGCCTCTTCGATTCCTCGGCGGCCTAAACGATTCCGTGGTGCCTCTTTGAATCACTGGCTGCCTCTTCTATTCCGCGGCTGCTTCTTCGATTCCGCCTCTGCCTCTTCGATTCCGTGGAAGACTCTTCGATTCCGTGGCGGCCTCTTCGATTCCGCCGCTGCCTCTTCGATTTTGCGGCTGCCTCTTCTATTCCGCGGCTGCTTCTACGATTCCGCCGCCGCCTCTTCGATTCCGTGGCGGCCTCTTCGATTCCGTGGCGGCCTCTTCGATTCCGCGGCTGCCTCTTCGATTTCGCCGCTGCCCCCTCGATTTTGCGGCCGCCTCTTCCATTCCGCGGCTGCCTCTTCGATTCCGCCGCTGCCTCTTTGATTCCGTGGAAGACTCTTCGATTCCGTGGCGGCCTCATCGATTGCGCCGCTGCCCCTTCGATTTTGCGGCCGCCTCTTCGATTCCGCAGCTGCCTCTTCGATTCCGCAGCTGCCTCTTCGATTCCGCCGCTGCCTCTTCGATTCCGTGGGGCCTCTTCGTTTCCGCTCTTGGTTGCCGCAGTTGCCTCTTCGTTTCCGTCGTGGGTTGCCGCGGCTGCCTCTTCGATCACGTGGGACTCCTCGATTGCCATGGCCCCCTCTTGAATCCGCGGCTTCCTCTTCGACTCCTCGGCGGCCTACACGATTCCGTGGCGACTACCTCTTCGATTCCGTGGGCCTCTTCGATTCATTGGCGGCCTCTTCGATTCAGCGTTGCCTCTTCGATTTTGCGGCCGCCTTTTCGATTCCTCGGCGGCCTAAACGATTCCGTGGTGCCTCTTTGATTCCCAGGCTGCCTCTTCTATTCTGCGGCTGCTTCTTCGATTCCGCCGCCGCCTCTTCGATTCCGTGGAAGCCTCGACAATTCCGTGGCGGCCTCTTCGATTCCGCGGCTGCCTCTTCGATTCCGTGGAAGACTCTTCGATTCCGTGGCGGCCTCTTCGATTTGGCCGCTGCCCCTTCGATTCCGCGGCTGCCTCTTTGATTCCGTGGGGCCTCTTCGTTTCCGCTCTTGGTTGCCGCAGTTGCCTTTTCGTTTCCGTCGTGGGTTGCCGCGGCTGCCTCTTCGATTACGCGGCTGCCTCTTCGATTACGTGGGCCTCTTCGATTCCCTGGGGGCCTCTACGATTCCGCCGCTGCCTCTTCGATTCCGTGGCTGCCTCGTCGATTCCGTGGAAGACTCTTCGATTCCATGGCCGCCTCTTGAATCCGCGGCTGCCTCTTCGACTCCTCGGCGGCCTAAACGATTCCGTGGCGGCTACCTCTTCGATTTCGTGGGCCTCTTCGATTCCGTGGCGGCCTCTACGATTCCGCGGCTGCCTCTTCGATTCCGCCGCTGCCTCGGCGGCGGCCTCTTTGATTCCGTGGCAAACTCTTCGATTCCGCGGCTGCCTCTTCGATTCCGCGGCTGCACCTTCGATTACGCGGCTGCCTCTTCGATTCCGTTGGCCTCTTCGATTCATTGGCGGCCTCTACGATTCCGCGGCTGCACCTTCGATTACGCGGCTGCCTCCTCGGTTCCGCGGCTGCCTCTTCGATTCCGTTGGCCTCTTCGATTCCGTGGGGGCCTCTACGATTCCGCGGCTACCTCTTCAATTTCTTGGGGCCTCTTCGATTCCGCGACTGCCTCTTCGATTTCGCGGCTGGCTTTTCGATTCCGCGTTGCCTCTTCGATTCCGTGGAAGCCTCTTGGATGATGCGGGTGCCTCTTCGATTCCGCGGCTGCCTCTTCGGTTCCACGGCTGCCTCTTCGATTCCGTGGGGGCCTCTATGATTCCTCGGCTCCCTCTTCAATTTCTTGGGGCCTCTTCGATTCCGCGACTGCCTATTCGATTCCGCGGCTGCCTCTTTGATTCCGTGGGGCCTCTTCGTTTCCGCTCTTGGTTGCCGCAGTTGCCTCTTCGTTTCCGTCGTGGGTTGCCGCGGCTGCCTCTTCGATCACGTGGGACTCCTCGATTGCCATGGCCCCCTCTTGAATCCGCGGCTTCCTCTTCGACTCCTCGGCGGCCTACACGATTCCGTGGCGACTACCTCTTCGATTCCGTGGGCCTCTTCGATTCATTGGCGGCCTCTTCGATTCAGCGTTGCCTCTTCGATTTTGCGGCCGCCTTTTCGATTCCTCGGCGGCCTAAACGATTCCGTGGTGCCTCTTTGATTCCCAGGCTGCCTCTTCTATTCTGCGGCTGCTTCTTCGATTCCGCCGCCGCCTCTTCGATTCCGTGGAAGCCTCGACAATTCCGTGGCGGCCTCTTCGATTCCGCGGCTGCCTCTTCGATTCCGTGGAAGACTCTTCGATTCCGTGGCGGCCTCTTCGATTTGGCCGCTGCCCCTTCGATTCCGCGGCTGCCTCTTTGATTCCGTGGGGCCTCTTCGTTTCCGCTCTTGGTTGCCGCAGTTGCCTTTTCGTTTCCGTCGTGGGTTGCCGCGGCTGCCTCTTCGATTACGCGGCTGCCTCTTCGATTACGTGGGCCTCTTCGATTCCCTGGGGGCCTCTACGATTCCGCCGCTGCCTCTTCGATTCTGTGGCTGCCTCGTCGATTCCGTGGAAGACTCTTCGATTCCATGGCCGCCTCTTGAATCCGCGGCTGCCTCTTCGACTCCTCGGCGGCCTAAACGATTCCGTGGCGGCTACCTCTTCGATTTCGTGGGCCTCTTCGATTCCGTGGCGGCCTCTACGATTCCGCGGCTGCCTCTTCGATTCCGCCGCTGCCTCGGCGGCGGCCTCTTTGATTCCGTGGCAAACTCTTCGATTCCGCGGCTGCCTCTTCGATTCCGCGGCTGCACCTTCGATTACGCGGCTGCCTCTTCGATTCCGTTGGCCTCTTCGATTCATTGGCGGCCTCTACGATTCCGCGGCTGCACCTTCGATTACGCGGCTGCCTCCTCGGTTCCGCGGCTGCCTCTTCGATTCCGTTGGCCTCTTCGATTCCGTGGGGGCCTCTACGATTCCGCGGCTACCTCTTCAATTTCTTGGGGCCTCTTCGATTCCGCGACTGCCTCTTCGATTTCGCGGCTGGCTTTTCGATTCCGCGTTGCCTCTTCGATTCCGTGGAAGCCTCTTGGATGATGCGGGTGCCTCTTCGATTCCGCGGCTGCCTCTTCGGTTCCACGGCTGCCTCTTCGATTCCGTGGGGGCCTCTATGATTCCTCGGCTCCCTCTTCAATTTCTTGGGGCCTCTTCGATTCCGCGACTGCCTATTCGATTCCGCGGCTGCCTCTTTGATTCCGTGGGCCTCTTCGTTTCCGCTCTTGGTTGCCGTAGTTGCCTTTTCGTTTCCGTCGTGGGTTGCCGCGGCTGCCTCTTCGATTACGCGGCTGCCTCTTCGATTACGTGGGCCTCTTCGATTCCCTGGCGGCCTCTACGATTCCGCCGCTGCCTCTTCGATTCCGTGGCTGCCTCGTCGATTCCGTGGAAGACTCTTCGATTCCATGGCCGCCTCTTGAATCCGCGGCTGCCTCTTCGACTCCTCGGCGGCCTAAACGATTCCGTGGCGGCTACCTCTTCGATTTCGTGGGCCTCTTCGATTCCGTGGCGGCCTCTACGATTCCGCGGCTGCCTCTTCGATTCCGCCGCTGCCTCGGCGGCGGCCTCTTTGATTCCGTGGCAACCTCTTCGATTCCGCGGCTGCCTCTTCGATTCCGCGGCTGCACCTTCGATTACGCGGCTGCCTCTTCGATTCCGTTGGCCTCTTCGATTCATTGGCGGCCTCTACGATTCCGCGGCTGCACCTACGATTACGCGGCTGCCTCTTCGATTCCGTTGGTCTCTTCGATTCATTGGCGGCCTCTACGATTCCGCGGCTGCACCTTCGATTACGCGGCTGCCTCCTCGATTCCGCGGCTGCCTCTTCGATTCCGTTGGCCTCTTCGATTCCGTGGGGGCCTCTACGATTCCGCTGCTACCTCTTCAATTTGGGGCCTCTTCGATTCCGCGACTGCCTCTTCGATTTCGCGGCTGGCTTTTCGATTCCGCGGCTGCCTCTTCAATTTCTTGGGGCCTCTTCGATTCCGCGACTGCCTCTTCGATTTCGCGGCTGGCTTTTCGATTCCGCGTTGCCTCTTCGATTCCGTGGAAGCCTCTTGGATGATGCGGGTGCCTCTTCGATTCCGCGGCTGCCTCTTCGGTTCCACGGCTGCCTCTCCGATTCCGTGGGGGCCTCTATGATTCCGCGGCTCCCTCTTCAATTTCTTGGGGCCTCTTCGATTCCGCGACTGCCTATTCGATTTCGCGGCTGGCTTTTCGATTCCGCGGCTGCCTCTTCGATTCCGCGGCGGCCTCCTCCTTTCCCCGGCTGGAAGCCGCGGGTGCCTATTCATTGCCGCGGCTGTCTCTACGTTGCCGCGGCAGGAGAGTCTGATTACTTTCTGGCTGATTGCTGGGCTAAGACGCAGCTGTCCACAAATCTTAATTTGTATTTGGAATTTTGTTTAGACCAGTTCAGTTTTGCTGGCTCCAGAAGACAACAGAGACTGACGACTTGAGTTTGTCGTTCGGATTTTTTGGACAGTCCAGTTTTACTGGCTCCGAAGGACTACAGAGTCTGATTACTTTGTGGCTGAATGCAGTCTGTGCTCTGCTGGGCTAAGTCGCAGCGGACCAAAAATCTTTATGAACAGGTCCATCATTGGCTCACTACATTAAATGGTAACAATCAAAAAGAAAAATAATAATATTATAATAATCTTTTCTTTATTTAAGCGCCTGCTAACCGCACTGCGCTGTACAGTGAACATACATATAGTAGAAACGACAGCCACATGATTACTAAAGTCATCCAAAGCCAACACAGAAGATTAACTCTCATTAAGTCAAAACTTTATTGTTATACATAAGGCTGGTTAATTATCATTTTAACAACATTTGTGATGCCAGGGCTTACATACACGTATACAGTAGAAGCACATGAAAACAGTTTTACAGGAGTCGAATATAACTGTTTAAACGGCAGCCAACAGGGCGCCAAACACGGCTTACTATTCATTTAACCACCGCTGCCACTTGGCGAGTGGAAGGCTGAATTAACCTTACGGGGTCTACGGGATTCGATCTTGGTACCTACTGCTCTTCACGCCAGTGTGTTATCCATTACTCTACGTCCCATCCCCAAATGACATAGTCCACGAAATAGGTTTTACGACAAAGCAGCCTTATCCCAAAAAAATCTCAAATCAATTACAAACTCGGCTTAGGCTACCTGCAATATGATTACTAAAGTCATCCAAAGCCAACACAGAAGATTAACTCACATTAAGTCAAAACTTTATTGTTATACATAAGGCTGGTTATCATTTTAACAACATTTGTGATGCCAGGGCTCAAAGCCCTTCACATGTCGGTTTCTGACCTTTTTATTTAGTCATATTCTACAATTAATCTGCTTCAAAACACATTTTACAGAATGAAAATATCTTTTTGCTAACTAAAATTATGCTCGTTTGATTCTTTCAGTAATATATAGTGCGAAAATCTAATAAAAAATTTCGGAATATTCGTGTCATCAAAGTCCTCAGCAACCATTACTTGATTGTACTACAATTTTGCTGGGCAATAAAGGGTTATATCCTGTATCGAACAAAACAAACGGCATCAAAATCGGATAACTACATTGAAAATTATAGCAAATTCATAGGCAACTGGTGAATTGAAGAATGTTCACTATTTTTGAAACCTCTCGACTATTTCGGCTTCTAGCTCAATATCTAGGAAGCGACAAGCGACGGGTTTTGAGCCCCGGCGTGACATTTGGGACAGCAAGGCATTGCCAGGTAGCAAATGTAGCTGAAATTAATTTCTGATCTTAGTTCAGCTCAGGGGCGTTATTACACAGGCAAGTTAATCTAAAAACAGTTAAGGTAAGGAAAATGTAAATTTATTACAAACTTAACATGCACATCACATCAACAAGTTTAGCACACTGGGAGGGATTCCTAAGGCCATGTTGGTAGTAATTGAAAACCTGGACAGAACCCTTTAAAATTTCCCAATAAAATAGAAACATTTTTGACTAAATGTTCTGTGTTATCATTGCCACTCTAACTGTACCTGTTGTGTGAAGGGAAAATTGATATGAGAAGCAAACAAGATTAAATGCTTATAAGCCACCTACCTAGAACTGTGCCTCAACTACATATTAGGAACCTGCAAAGCTTCGATATTCGATTCGAAAACGAATCGGACGGCGGTATTCGATTCGATTCGAAAACGAAGTTATGATTCGAAAAATTTTCGAATCGTTTTTCGGAAAAATCAGTAGCCCTTGACGCACTTTGTTGTAAACCAATTCTTCTCAAATTAGGGCTGCTGATTATTCGCCGCTAACTCGTGCGATTAACACTTTAAAAATTTTGCGATTATATATTTTTTAACGATTTAGTCGCACGCGTTAATTAAATCCGGTTTAGGCCTACATGTTAATTATAAATGTTATTTTACATCACAAATAAAACTAGGATCAAAGGTGGAAAAAACGGTTTTGAATGGAAACTTCATAATTACACCAACGATACTGTGGATGGCAAACATTGCAACAAACTTTTTTAATCTCCCCCATGAATTCCGCAGTTTCTCAGTGCCTCCATCATCATTGCAACCTGTTCTTCATCATCCTCCTCATGTTCCTCTATCTATCACCCCCGGGCTTTCCACTCAAAACTGGTCTCATCTTTTCAAGTACTCCTACCCTGACTCATCTGATCCTCCGCCTTCCAATTCTTCTCGCCGTAAACGACACTCGCCTTGACAGCTGCTCTGCCTCTCCTGATCTGGTATCCTGGAAATAGGACTTGGACCTCTTTTGGACTCCTCTCTGGAAACCCCTCTCATTTGGTTTGGTCTTCTGGAAACTGGACTCGGACCTCTTTTGGACTACTCTCTGGAAACCCCCTCTGATTTGGTTTGGCCTTCTGGAAACTGGACTCGGACCTCTTTTGGACTACTCTCTGGAAACCCCCTCTGATTTAACGTAGCGCTCGTGAATAGGCTGGTGCCCTGCGCTTGGCCTTCAAGTGGCGCTTTAGAAGTTTGGAGATTACGATTACGATTACCTGCTGTTTCATTGACACTTGACCGCATAAACATCTCAGATAAAAAAAATTCACAATATTGGCAGCTGCTTTTGCCAGAGCATATGGACTAGACTTGGAAAGTGCACCATTGTCTTGATCAACTGTACATCGTAATTGCCTAACTCATAAATTATTTGTGTTATTATTAATTCTGTTAATTAGCTTAATGTTTAGTTTATTGATTTTAAACTGCAGAAAGGTTATTGATATATTGATACTGTGGTACGTCTGTGCTATCAAGCTTCATGCATATCAAGCTGGAACCCGCTGATTCGATTCGAGATTCGATTCGAATTCGAACCTTTACCCCCGATTCAATTCGAGATTTGATTCGACTGAAAATTTGTGATTCGCAGGTCCCTACTACATATGCTCTTGTAAGGTTCTTAAAAGGCATCATATAAATGGTATGGTATGGTATGGCAACATATAAATAGCCAGGTACATACATATATACATACACATGGTCAGAATTGTCGAAGGTGGGGTTAGGGGGTTTAACCCCTAGTCTTTCTTAGGACCCCACAGTTAAAACTTCATTGCGCACCCCACAGGGTCGTTTCCAACCCCCTCAGTTGTGCTAGTGTGATTATATTATTCAATTCAATTTGTGGGTTACTAATAAAGTGATGTTCTGGTTTATTGTGAGATTTGTCACCAAGTGAATTGTATACTAAAAATTTGGTGATGTCATCACTTTAAGGCGATTAAGCTTTCTATTGCATGTTTTAATTTTCTAGTTTACAAAATATGAATAAAATATTCAACTCCACATGGATCAAACTCATCAAAGTCTAACCCCCCAGTATTTTTACTACAATTCTCACACTGCACCATTATAAATCTTGAGTTTTACGATTACCTTTTCCACTGACAACTTCAGATTCCATTCTCCATAATTATATAATAATAATAAATTATAATAATAATAACAATGATTGATAATTATTCAATTAATTGGGCAAATTAATTATCATTAGGCTGAAAAGTTCATGCATTGTTTTCAAGCATATTACAGAATTCATTGCGTATCATAATGAAACTGATATGCTGTCATTGTAATTTCAAATTTATATAGCACTTCGTTAAGAGAGCTGGCTTCAGCAACAAAAAAAAACCATGACCAAAGATATCAAAACCCATAACACGACATTAAAATCCAATTAACAATAAATAGGAAAATGAAAACATAAATTACAAACCCAGTGTTTTTTCAGCCGGAACGGCGTTCCGGCACCTTTTTTCAGGTATTAAAAAATAATTTATTTATTTTAATAATTAAAACAATAATGTAGTTATTTTAATTCAATTTCAGAGTCTTGAACTGTTTTCAGTGTTTATTGAGACCCCTCCAACCCCCAATCCCGTTTTTATCGGGATTTTATCCCGCTCATAATTATTCCGTTCCGGAACATATATTGTTCCATTCCGGAACCTTTTTTCCAGAAAAAAAGCACTGTACAAACCTTATTTTCCTTGTACTGATTGAAGTCCCCGATGCAGTATTCTTTGAAAAGCTTGTCGTGGTATCTCTTCACAAGGCGTTTCTCCCTAAAACACATTTCCCAAGTTACCTTCTTTTTTGAATTTTTAACAAAAGACTCAACAGCTTTCGAACACATGATGCTGTAGAAGAAAAGAATAAGAGCAGTTCCATAAACTAACCCATGGTACAAAGAATCAGCGACTTCAGTTTCTTGGCCTTGTCATACCACGACAAGTGAGCTCTTGGTCTTCCCAATGACACAGTACAGACGCAAGTACCTGGCTTCTCCAATAGATTATGATTTTTTTGCCATTTTACTCAAAGTGACCATCAACTGATGTTTACAAAATTATGATACATGTATCAGGACAAATAATATAGCGCATTTTAAGTAACTGACAGTAGCTCTGTACCTCTCTCTCTTTAAGTTCTCTGCCCTTTGGCAGGTTTCCACTTCCAATGACGCCATTCCTCTCTTCGCTGTGCTCTGTACCTATGACTATCTAAAAGATCTAAACTTCTGCGTCGTTTTAAGAAAGTTAGCAACAGGTTGGCTGCAAGGAGTCAAAGGCAACAGTACGTAAGTGCAGTGGCAGACTGTTATAGAAGGGCGGTCCAACACACGAGTAGACACGAAAAATAACCTGGCGATCAGAAACATACCAGGATTGTTCAACGTCATCTTCATTGCTCCAAAGGAACTTGTGATTCTCACGTAGGACGTCATAATCGGTCTTACCACGAGACCTATAAAAGTAAGTAAGTAACTAAGTAAGCAAGTAAGTAAGTAATTAGGTAAGTCTTTTTTCTACAATTCTCACACTGTACATAAATACATATATACATGCTGTGTGTGGCACTTTGCCTTCTTGAGTGTGGCATCACGTGGGAGAGTGAATAAGCTTTCAACTGTCTTATCTTTGCACCCCAGTCCAGAATCAGACTGCAAAACCTTTAATTGTTATAGAAGTTAAATTATATGTTTAAAATGAAAATATACTTTACAAAGCACACAGTTTATTAAAATATCCAAATAATGCAAGTATAACATCACAGTGACCCTTGGAGCTCTTGGCAGGAATGGAGAAAGTTCAGTTAGTACTCATATGGGCAACCAACCTCAGCTGAAACAAATCTCAATCAAGATTCTAGCCATTTTTATAAAGGTCTCTACAAAGTGTGCCACCTTTCTTTTTAAGTAACCATTGCCAATATCTTCTGATGGTAACACTGGGTTTTAGAGATGGATTTATTATTTTACAAATTTCAATATCAGTTATGAAACCCTACTGTTTAAACGTTTGAAATTTATATTTACTTTCAAACCGATGTTGGCAATGTGGTATTTGGCTCAGACTAAGCATCATGTCTTTCACCACATGACAGGTAACAAAAGACAATGGCCACAGAAACTAAATTCCACAAAGCTTAATTGTGCTAATTACCTAGAAAACAGCTTGAAACCTGAGAAAAGGTAGTGAACTCAAAAACTTATGTTTCAAGATACTTAATATAGCATCTGCTAAGGACCTCTGAAATATGTGCTACTTCAGTAACTAAACAAAAAAATATATCAATACAATCCAACCACAAACTGATAATAATAATTAAGTACCCCTCTGAGTAGTAATTAATAAAAGAGCAAAACAGCTGGAATTCACACTTACATTGCAAAATGTTGGTTTTCTCCAAACAATCATTATGGTTTTTTCTGATTTTTTCCGGAGGTTTTCATCTCTGTATAGATGACCTGAGTTAACATCTATGGAACCAGATGTCGCGTCAATCAGAAAACTGTCGAGTTATCCGAACTTCAAGTTGCTTCAGCAGAGGTTCGGTATCTGTGGTGGCTTCCTCGTTGGTCGAAGTTTAGACTGAAGAGTCTAGCCTTGGCTCAGAGCCAGTGGTGGTTTCATCCATGGGCTGCCTCTTCCTTTACTCGGCTGCCTCTTAGTTACTCGTCTGCCTCTTCGTTTACTTGGCTGCCTCTTCCTTTACTCGGTTGCCTCCGTTTACTCGGCTGCCTTTTCGTTTACTCGGATGCCTCTAAGTTACTTGTCTGCCTTTTCGTCTACCTCTTCCTTTACTCGGCTGCCTTTTCGTTTACTCAGTTGCGTCTTCCTTAACTCGGCTGCCTCTTAGTTACTCGTATGCCTCTTCGTTCACTTGGCTGCCTCCTCCTTTACTCGGATGACTCCGTTTACTTGGCTGCCTCTTCCTTTACTCAGGTGCCTCTTCCTAAACTTGGCTGCCTCCGTTTACTTGGCTGCCTCTTCGTTTACTCGGCTGCCTCTTAGTTACTCGGCTGACTCTTCGTTCACTTGGCTGCCTCTTCCTTTAATTGGCTGACTCCGTTTACTTGGCTGCCTCTTCCTTTTACTCTGGTGCCTTTTCCTAAACTTGGCTGCCTCCGTTTACTTGGCTGCCTCTTCGTTTATTCGGCTGCCTCTTAGTTACTCAGCTGACTCTTCGTTCACTTGGCTGCCTCTTCCTTTAATTGGCTGACTCCGTTTACTTGGCTGCCTCGTCCTTTACTCGGTTGCTTATTTCTTTACTCAGCTGCCTCTTAGTTACTCGTCTGCCTCTTCGTTCACTTGGCTGCCTCGTCCTTTACTCGGCTGACTCTGCTTACTTGGCTGCCTCTTCATTTACTTGGCTGACTTCGTTTACTCGGTTGCCTCTTCCTTTACTTAGCTGCCTCTAGTTACTCGTCTGCATCTTCGATCACTTGGCTGCCTCTTCATTTACTCGGCTGACTTCGTTTACTCGGTTGCCTCTTCCTTTACTCAGCTGCCTCTTAGTTACTCGTCTGCCTCTTCGTTCACTTGGCTGCCTGGTCCTTTTCTCGGCTGCCTCCGTTTACACAGTTGCCTCTTCGTTGACTCGGTTGCCTCTTAGTTACTCGTCTGCCTCTTCGTTTCCTTGGCTGACTTCGTTTACTCGGTTGCCTCCTCCTTTACTCGGCTGCCTCTTCCTTAACTCGGTTGCCTCTTCCTTTACTCGGCTGCCTCTTCCTTAACTCGGTTGACTCTTCCTTTACTCGGTTGCCTCTTCCTTTACTCGGCTGACTTCGTTTACTCGGTTGTCTCTTCCTTTACTCGCCTACCTCCGTTTACATGGCTGCCTCTTCGTTTACTCGGTTGCCTCTTAGTTACTTGTCTGCTTCTTCGTTCACTTGGCTGCTTTTCGTTTACTCGGTTGCCTCTTCCTTTACTCAGCTGCCTCTTAGTTATTCGTCTGCCTCCTCGTTCACTTGGCTGCTTCGTCCTGTACTCGGCTGCCTCCGTTTACTTGGTTGCCTCTTCGTTTACTCGGTTGCGTCTTAGTTACTCGTCTGCCTTTTCGTTTACTTGGCTGCCTCGTCCTTTATTTGGCTGACTCCGTTTACTCGGTTGCCTCTTCCTTTATTCGGCTGCCTCCGTTTACTCGGTTGCCCCCTCCGTTACTCAGCTGACTTCGTTTACTCGGTTTCCTCTTCCTTTACTCGGTTGCCTCCGTTTACTTGGCTGCCTCTTCGTTTACTCGGTTGCCTCTTAGTTGCTCGTTTGCCTTTTCGTTTACTTCGCTTCCTCCTCCGTTACTCGGTTTACTCCGTTACTTTGCCTCGTCCTTTACTCGGCTGACTCCGTTTACTCGGTTGCCTCTTCCTTTACTCGCCTGACTTCGTTTACTCGGTTGCCTCTTCCTTTACTCGGCTGCCTCCGTTTACTTGGCTGCCACTTCGTTTACTCGGTTGCCTCTTCCTTTACTCAGCTGCCTCTTCGTTTACATGGCTGCCTCGTCCTTTACTCGGCTGACTCCATTTACTCGGTTGCCTCTTCCTTTACTCGGCTGCCTCCGTTTACTTGGCTGCCTCTTCCTTTACTCGGTTGCCCCCTAGTTACTCGTCTGCCTTTTCGTTTACTCGGCTGACTCCGTTTACTCGGCTGCCTCTTAGCTACTCGTCTGCCTTTTCGTTTACTTGGCTGCCTCGTCCTTTACTCGGCTGACTCCATTTACTCGGTTGCCTCTTCCTTTACTCGGCTGCCTCTTCCTTTACTCGGTTGCCTCTTAGTTACTCGTCTGCCTTTTCGTTTACTCGGCTGACTCCATTTACTCGGCTGCCTCTTAGCTACTCGTCTGCCTTTTCGTTTACTTGGCTGCCTCGTCCTTTACTCGGCTGACTCCATTTACTCGGTTGCCTCTTTCTTTACTCGGCTGCCTCCGTTTACTTGGCTGCCTCTTCCTTTACTCGCCTGACTTCGTTTACTCGGTTGCCTCTTCCTTTACTCGGCTGCCTCCGTTTACTTGGCTGCCACTTCGTTTACTCGGTTGCCTCTTCCTTTACTCAGCTGCCTCTTCGTTTACATGGCTGCCTCGTCCTTTACTCGGCTGACTCCATTTACTCGGTTGCCTCTTCCTTTACTCGGCTGCCTCCGTTTACTTGGCTGCCTCTTCCTTTACTCGGTTGCCCCCTAGTTACTCGTCTGCCTTTTCGTTTACTCGGCTGACTCCGTTTACTCGGCTGCCTCTTAGCTACTCGTCTGCCTTTTCGTTTACTTGGCTGCCTCGTCCTTTACTCGACTGACTCCATTTACTCGGTTGCCTCTTCCTTTACTCGGCTGCCTCTTCCTTTACTCGGTTGCCTCTTAGTTACTCGTCTGCCTTTTCGTTTACTCGGCTGACTCCGTTTACTCGGCTGCCTCTTAGCTACTCGTCTGCCTTTTCGTTTACTTGGCTGCCTCGTCCTTTACTCGGCTGACTCCATTTACTCGGTTGCCTCTTTCTTTACTCGGCTGCCTCCGTTTACTTGGCTGCCTCTTCCTTCACTCGGTTGCCTCCTAGTTACTCGCTGCCTTTTCGTTTACTCGGTTGCCTCTTCCTTTACTCGGCTGCCTCCGTTTACTTGGCTGCCTCTTCCTTTACTCGGTTGCCTCCTAGTTACTCGTCTGCCTTTTCGTTTGCTTGGCTGCCTCGTCATTTACTCGGCTGACTCCGTTTAATTGGTTGCCTCTCAGTTACTCGTCTGCCTCTTCGTTCACTTCGCTGCCTCTTCCTTTACTCGGTTGCCTCCTAGTTACTCGTCTACCTTTTCGTTTACTTGGCTGCCTCGTCCTTTACTCGGCTGACTCCGTTTACTTGGCTGCCTCGTCCTTTACTCGGTTGCCTCCTAGTTACTCGTCTACCTTTTCGTTTACTTGGCTGCCTCGTCCTTTACTCGGCTGACTCCGTTTACTTGGCTGCCTCTTCCTTTACTCGGTTGCCTCCTAGTTACTCGTCTGCCTCGTCCTTTACTCGGCTGCCTCCGTTTATTCGGCTGCCTCTTAGTTACTCGTCTGCCTCTTCGTTCACTTTGCTGCCTCGTCCTTTACTCGGTTGCCTCTTCCTTTACTCAGCTGCCTCTTAGTTACTCGTCTGCCTCCTCGTTCACTTGGCTGCCTCGTCCTGTACTCGGCTGCCTCCGTTTACTTGGTTGCCTCGTCGTTTACTCGGTTGCGTCTTAGTTACTCGTCTGCCTTTTCGTTTACTTGGCTGCCTCGTCCTTTATTTGGCTGACTCCGTTTACTCGGTTGCCTCTTCCTTTATTCGGCTGACTTCGTTTACTCGGTTGCCTCTTCCATTACTCGGCTGCCTCCGTTTACTTGGCTGCCTGCCTCTTCGTTGACTCGGTTGCCTCTTCGTTTACTTGGCTGACTTCGTTTACTCGGTTGCCTCCTCCTTTACTCGGCTGACTTCGTTTACTCGGTTTCCTCTTCCTTTACTCAGCTGCCTCCGTTTACTTGGCTGTCTCTTCGTTTACTCGGTTGCCTCTGCCTTTACTCAGCTGCCTCTTCGTTTACTTGGCTGCCTCGTCCTTTACTCGGCTGACTCCGTTTACTCGGCTGCCTCTTAGCTACTCGTCTGCCTTTTCGTTTACTTGGCTGCCTCGTCCTTTACTCGACTGACTCCATTTACTCGGTTGCCTCTTCCTTTACTCGGCTGCCTCTTCCTTTACTCGGTTGCCTCTTAGTTACTCGTCTGCCTTTTCGTTTACTCGGCTGACTCCGTTTACTCGGCTGCCTCTTAGCTACTCGTCTGCCTTTTCGTTTACTTGGCTGCCTCGTCCTTTACTCGGCTGACTCCATTTACTCGGTTGCCTCTTTCTTTACTCGGCTGCCTCCGTTTACTTGGCTGCCTCTTCCTTCACTCGGTTGCCTCCTAGTTACTCGCTGCCTTTTCGTTTACTCGGTTGCCTCTTCCTTTACTCGGCTGCCTCCGTTTACTTGGCTGCCTCTTCCTTTACTCGGTTGCCTCCTAGTTACTCGTCTGCCTTTTCGTTTGCTTGGCTGCCTCGTCATTTACTCGGCTGACTCCGTTTAATTGGTTGCCTCTCAGTTACTCGTCTGCCTCTTCGTTCACTTCGCTGCCTCTTCCTTTACTCGGTTGCCTCCTAGTTACTCGTCTACCTTTTCGTTTACTTGGCTGCCTCGTCCTTTACTCGGCTGACTCCGTTTACTTGGCTGCCTCGTCCTTTACTCGGTTGCCTCCTAGTTACTCGTCTACCTTTTCGTTTACTTGGCTGCCTCGTCCTTTACTCGGCTGACTCCGTTTACTTGGCTGCCTCTTCCTTTACTCGGTTGCCTCCTAGTTACTCGTCTGCCTCGTCCTTTACTCGGCTGCCTCCGTTTATTCGGCTGCCTCTTAGTTACTCGTCTGCCTCTTCGTTCACTTTGCTGCCTCGTCCTTTACTCGGTTGCCTCTTCCTTTACTCAGCTGCCTCTTAGTTACTCGTCTGCCTCCTCGTTCACTTGGCTGCCTCGTCCTGTACTCGGCTGCCTCCGTTTACTTGGTTGCCTCGTCGTTTACTCGGTTGCGTCTTAGTTACTCGTCTGCCTTTTCGTTTACTTGGCTGCCTCGTCCTTTATTTGGCTGACTCCGTTTACTCGGTTGCCTCTTCCTTTATTCGGCTGACTTCGTTTACTCGGTTGCCTCTTCCATTACTCGGCTGCCTCCGTTTACTTGGCTGCCTGCCTCTTCGTTGACTCGGTTGCCTCTTCGTTTACTTGGCTGACTTCGTTTACTCGGTTGCCTCCTCCTTTACTCGGCTGACTTCGTTTACTCGGTTTCCTCTTCCTTTACTCAGCTGCCTCCGTTTACTTGGCTGTCTCTTCGTTTACTCGGTTGCCTCTGCCTTTACTCAGCTGCCTCTTCGTTTACTTGGCTGCCTCGTCCTTTACTCGGTTGCCTCCTAGTTACTCGTCTACCTTTTCATTTACTTGGCTGCCTCGTCCTTTACTCGGCTGACTCCGTTTACTTGGTTGCCTCTTCCTTTACTCGGTTGCCTCCTAGTTACTCGTCTGCCTTTTCGTTTACTCGGCTGACTCCGTTTACTCGGCTGCCTCTTAGCTACTCGTCTGCCTTTTCGTTTGCTTGGCTGCCTCGTCCTTTACTCGGCTGACTCCGTTTACTTGGCTGCCTCCTAGTTACTCGTCTGCCTTTTCGTTTACTTGGCTGCCTCGTCCTTTACTCGGTTGCCTCCTAGTTACTCGTCTACCTTTTCGTTTACTTGGCTGCCTCTTCCTTTACTCGGCTGCCTCTTAGTTACTCGTCTGCCTTTTAGTTTACTTGGCTGCCTCGTCCTTTACTCGGCTGACTCCGTTAACTCGGTTGCCTCTTCCTTTACTCGGCTGCCTCCGTTTACTTGGCTGCCTCTTCCTTTACTCGGCTGCCTCTTAGTTACTCGTCTGGCTTTTAGTTTACTTGGCTGCCTCGTCCTTTACTCGGCTGCCTCCGTTTATTCGGCTGCCTCTTAGTTACTCGTCTGCCTCTTCGTTCACTTTGCTGCCTCTTCCTTTACTCGGTTGCCTCTTAGTGACTCGTCTGCCTTCTCGATTACTTGGCTGCCTCGTCCTTTACTCGGCTGACTCCGTTTACTCGGTTGCCTCTTCCTTTACTCGCCTGACTTCGTTTACTCGGTTGCCTCTTCCTTTACTCGGCTGCCTCCGTTTACTCGGCTGCCTCTTAGTTATTCCTCTGCCTTTTCGTTTACTTTGCTGCCTCTTCCTTTACTCGGTTGCCTCCCAGTTACTCGTCTGCCTTTTCGTTTACTTGGCTGCCTCGTCCTTTACTCGGCTGCCTCCGTTTACTTGGTTGCCTCTTCCTTTACTCGGCTGACTCCGTTTACTTGGCTGCCTCTTAGTTACTCGTCTGCCTCTTCGTTCACTTTGCTGCCTCTTCCTTTACTCGGTTGCCTCCCAGTTACTCGTCTGCCTTTTCGTTTACTTTGCTGCCTCTTCCTTTACTCGGCTGCCTCTTCCTTAACTCGGCTGACTGTTCCTTTACTCGGTTGCCTCTTAGTGACTCGTCTGGCTTCTAGTTTACTTGGCTGCCTCGTTCTTTACTCGGCTGCCTCTTAGTTACTCGTCTGGCTTTTAGTTTACCTGGCTGCCTCGTCCTTTACTCGGCTGCCTCCGTTTATTCGGCTGCCTCTTAGTTACTCGTCTGCCTCTTCGTTCACTTTGCTGCCTCTTCCTTTACTCGGTTGCCTCCCAGTTACTTGTCTGCCTTTTCGTTTACTTGGCTGCCTCGTCCTTTACTCGGCTGCCTCCGTTTACTTGGCTGCCTCGTCCTTTACTCGGCTGACTCCGTTTACTTGGCTGCCTCCTAGTTACTCGTCTGCCTTTTCGTTTACTTGGCTGCCTCGTCCTTTACTCGGTTGCCGCCTAGTTACTCGTCTGCCTTTTCGTTTACTTGGCTGCCTCGTCCTTTACTCGGCTGCCTCCGTTTACTTGGTTGCCTCTTCCTTTACTCGGTTGCCTCCTAGTTACTCGTCTGCCTTTTCGTTTACTTGGCTGCCTCGTCCTTTACTCGGCTGCCTCCGTTTACTTGGCTGCCTCGTCCTTTACTCGGCTGCCTCTTAGTTACTCGTCTGGCTTTTAGTTTACTTGGCTGCCTCGTCCTTTACTCGGCTGACTCCGTTAACTCGGTTGCCTCTTCCTTTACTCGGCTGCCTCCGTTTACTTGGCTGCCTCTTCCTTTACTCGGCTGCCTCTTAGTTACTCGTCTGGCTTTTAGTTTACTTGGCTGCCTCGTCCTTTATTCGGCTGCCTCTTAGTTACTCGTCTGCCTCTTCGTTCACTTTGCTGCCTCTTCCTTTACTCGGTTGCCTCTTAGTGACTCGTCTGCCTTCTCGATTACTTGGCTGCCTCGTCCTTTACTCGGCTGACTCCGTTTACTCGGTTGCCTCTTCCTTTACTCGCCTGACTTCGTTTACTCGGTTGCCTCTTCCTTTACTCGGCTGCCTCCGTTTACTCGGCTGCCTCTTAGTTATTCCTCTGCCTTTTCGTTTACTTTGCTGCCTCTTCCTTTACTCGGTTGCCTCCCAGTTACTCGTCTGCCTTTTCGTTTACTTGGCTGCCTCGTCCTTTACTCGGCTGCCTCCGTTTACTTCGTTGCCTCTTCCTTTACTCGGCTGACTCCGTTTACTTGGCTGCCTCTTAGTTACTCGTCTGCCTCTTCGTTCACTTTGCTGCCTCTTCCTTTACTCGGTTGCCTCCCAGTTACTCGTCTGCCTTTTCGTTTACTTTGCTGCCTCTTCCTTTACTCGGTTGCCTCCCAGTTACTTGTCTGCCTTTTCGTTTACTTGGCTGCCTCGTCCTTTACTCGGCTGCCTCCGTTTACTTGGCTGCCTCGTCCTTTACTCGGCTGACTCCGTTTACTTGGCTGCCTCCTAGTTACTCGTCTGCCTTTTCGTTTACTTGGCTGCCTCGTCCTTTACTCGGTTGCCGCCTAGTTACTCGTCTGCCTTTTCGTTTACTTGGCTGCCTCGTCCTTTACTCGGCTGCCTCCGTTTACTTGGTTGCCTCTTCCTTTACTCGGTTGCCTCCTAGTTACTCGTCTGCCTTTTCGTTTACTTGGCTGCCTCGTCCTTTACTCGGCTGCCTCCGTTTACTTGGCTGCCTCGTCCTTTACTCGGCTGCCTCTTAGTTACTCGTCTGGCTTTTAGTTTACTTGGCTGCCTCGTCCTTTACTCGGCTGACTCCGTTAACTCGGTTGCCTCTTCCTTTACTCGGCTGCCTCCGTTTACTTCGCTGCCTCTTCCTTTACTCGGCTGCCTCTTAGTTACTCGTCTGGCTTTTAGTTTACTTGGCTGCCTCGTCCTTTACTCGGCTGCCTCCGTTTATTCGGCTGCCTCTTAGTTACTCGTCTGCCTCTTCGTTCACTTTGCTGCCTCTTCCTTTACTCGGTTGCCTCTTAGTGACTCGTCTGCCTTCTCGATTACTTGGCTGCCTCGTCCTTTACTCGGCTGACTCCGTTTACTCGGTTGCCTCTTCCTTTACTCGCCTGACTTCGTTTACTCGGTTGCCTCTTCCTTTACTCGGCTGGCTCCGTTTACTCGGCTGCCTCTTAGTTATTCCTCTGCCTTTTCGTTTACTTTGCTGCCTCTTCCTTTACTCGGTTGCCTCCCAGTTACTCGTCTGCCTTTTCGTTTACTTGGCTGCCTCGTCCTTTACTCGTCTGCCTCCGTTTACTTCGTTGCCTCTTCCTTTACTCGGCTGACTCCGTTTACTTGGCTGCCTCTTAGTTACTCGTCTGCCTCTTCGTTCACTTTGCTGCCTCTTCCTTTACTCGGTTGCCTCCCAGTTACTCGTCTGCCTTTTCGTTTACTTTGCTGCCTCTTCCTTTACTCGGCTGCCTCTTCCTTAACTCGGCTGACTGTTCCTTTACTCGGTTGCCTCTTAGTGACTCGTCTGGCTTCTAGTTTACTTGGCTGCCTCGTTCTTTACTCGGCTGCCTCTTAGTTACTCGTCTGGCTTTTAGTTTACCTGGCTGCCTCGTCCTTTACTCGGCTGCCTCCGTTTATTCGGCTGCCTCTTAGTTACTCGTCTGCCTCTTCGTTCACTTTGCTGCCTCTTCCTTTACTCGGTTGCCTCCCAGTTACTCGTCTGCCTTTTCGTTTACTTGGCTGCCTCGTCCTTTACTCGGCTGCCTCCGTTTACTTGGTTGCCTCTTCCTTTACTCGGTTGCCTCCTAGTTACTCGTCTGCCTTTTCGTTTACTTGGCTGCCTCGTCCTTTACTCGGCTGCCTCCGTTTACTTGGCTGCCTCGTCCTTTACTCGGCTGACTCCGTTTACTTGGCTGCCTCCTAGTTACTCGTCTGCCTTTTCGTTTACTTGGCTGCCTCGTCCTTTACTCGGTTGCCGCCTAGTTACTCGTCTGCCTTTTCGTTTACTTGGCTGCCTCGTCCTTTACTCGGCTGCCTCCGTTTACTTGGTTGCCTCTTCCTTTACTCGGTTGCCTCCTAGTTACTCGTCTGCCTTTTCGTTTACTTGGCTGCCTCGTCCTTTACTCGGCTGCCTCCGTTTACTTGGCTGCCTCGTCCTTTACTCGGCTGCCTCTTAGTTACTCGTCTGGCTTTTAGTTTACTTGGCTGCCTCGTCCTTTACTCGGCTGACTCCGTTAACTCGGTTGCCTCTTCCTTTACTCGGCTGCCTCCGTTTACTTGGCTGCCTCTTCCTTTACTCGGCTGCCTCTTAGTTACTCGTCTGGCTTTTAGTTTACTTGGCTGCCTCGTCCTTTACTCGGCTGCCTCCGTTTATTCGGCTGCCTCTTAGTTACTCGTCTGCCTCTTCGTTCACTTTGCTGCCTCTTCCTTTACTCGGTTGCCTCTTAGTGACTCGTCTGCCTTCTCGATTACTTGGCTGCCTCGTCCTTTACTCGGCTGACTCCGTTTACTCGGTTGCCTCTTCCTTTACTCGCCTGACTTCGTTTACTCGGTTGCCTCTTCCTTTACTCGGCTGCCTCCGTTTACTCGGCTGCCTCTTAGTTATTCCTCTGCCTTTTCGTTTACTTTGCTGCCTCTTCCTTTACTCGGTTGCCTCCCAGTTACTCGTCTGCCTTTTCGTTTACTTGGCTGCCTCGTCCTTTACTCGGCTGCCTCCGTTTACTTGGTTGCCTCTTCCTTTACTCGGCTGCCTCTTAGTTACTCGTCTGGCTTTTAGTTTACTTGGCTGCCTCGTCCTTTACTCGGCTGCCTCCGTTTATTCAGCTGCCTCTTAGTTACTCGTCTGCCTCTTCGTTCACTTTGCTGCCTCTTCCTTTACTCGGTTGCCTCTTAGTGACTCGTCTGCCTTCACGATTACTTGGCTGCCTCGTCCTTTACTCGCCTGACTTCGTTTACTCGGTTGCCTCTTCCTTTACTCGGCTGCCTCCGTTTACTTGGCTGCCACTTCGTTTACTCGGTTGCCTCTTCCTTTACTCAGCTGCCTCTTCGTTTACATGGCTGCCTCGTCCTTTACTCGGCTGACTCCATTTACTCGGTTGCCTCTTCCTTTACTCGGCTGCCTCCGTTTACTTGGCTGCCTCTTCCTTTACTCGGTTGCCCACTAGTTACTCGTCTGCCTTTTCGTTTACTCGGCTGACTCCGTTTACTCGGCTGCCTCTTAGCTACTCGTCTGCCTTTTCGTTTACTTGGCCTCCTCGTCCTTTACTCGGTTGCCTCCTAGTTACTCGTCTACCTTTTCGTTTACTTGGCTGCCTCTTCCTTTACTCGGCTGCCTCTTAGTTACTCGTCTGGCTTTTAGTTTACTTGGCTGCCTCGTCCTTTACTCGGCTGACTCCGTTTAATTGGTTGCCTCTCAGTTACTCGTCTGCCTCTTCGTTCACTTCGCTGCCTCTTCCTTTACTCGGCTGACTCCGTTTACTTGGTTGCCTCTTCCTTTACTCGGTTGCCTCCTTGTTACTCGTCTGCCTTTTCGTTTACTTGGCTGCCTCGTCCTTTATTCGGCTGCCTCCGTTTACTTGGCTGCCTCGTCCTTTACTCGGCTGACTCCGTTTACTTGGCTGCCTCCTAGTTACTCGTCTGCCTTTTCGTTTGCTTGGCTGCCTCGTCCTTTACTCGGTTGCCGCCTAGTCACTCGTCTGCCTCTTCCTTAACTCGGTTGACTCTTCCTTTACTCGGTTGCCTCTTCCTTTACTCGGCTGACTTCGTTTACTCGGTTGTCTCTTCCTTTACTCGCCTACCTCCGTTTACATGGCTGCCTCTTCGTTTACTCGGTTGCCTCTTAGTTACTTGTCTGCTTCTTCGTTCACTTGGCTGCTTTTCGTTTACTCGGTTGCCTCTTCCTTTACTCAGCTGCCTCTTAGTTATTCGTCTGCCTCCTCGTTCACTTGGCTGCTTCGTCCTGTACTCGGCTGCCTCCGTTTACTTGGTTGCCTCTTCGTTTACTCGGTTGCGTCTTAGTTACTCGTCTGCCTTTTCGTTTACTTGGCTGCCTCGTCCTTTATTTGGCTGACTCCGTTTACTCGGTTGCCTCTTCCTTTATTCGGCTGCCTCCGTTTACTCGGTTGCCCCCTCCGTTACTCAGCTGACTTCGTTTACTCGGTTTCCTCTTCCTTTACTCGGTTGCCTCCGTTTACTTGGCTGCCTCTTCGTTTACTCGGTTGCCTCTTAGTTGCTCGTTTGCCTTTTCGTTTACTTCGCTTCCTCCTCCGTTACTCGGTTTACTCCGTTACTTTGCCTCGTCCTTTACTCGGCTGACTCCGTTTACTCGGTTGCCTCTTCCTTTACTCGCCTGACTTCGTTTACTCGGTTGCCTCTTCCTTTACTCGGCTGCCTCCGTTTACTTGGCTGCCACTTCGTTTACTCGGTTGCCTCTTCCTTTACTCAGCTGCCTCTTCGTTTACATGGCTGCCTCGTCCTTTACTCGGCTGACTCCATTTACTCGGTTGCCTCTTCCTTTACTCGGCTGCCTCCGTTTACTTGGCTGCCTCTTCCTTTACTCGGTTGCCCCCTAGTTACTCGTCTGCCTTTTCGTTTACTCGGCTGACTCCGTTTACTCGGCTGCCTCTTAGCTACTCGTCTGCCTTTTCGTTTACTTGGCTGCCTCGTCCTTTACTCGGCTGACTCCATTTACTCGGTTGCCTCTTCCTTTACTCGGCTGCCTCTTCCTTTACTCGGTTGCCTCTTAGTTACTCGTCTGCCTTTTCGTTTACTCGGCTGACTCCATTTACTCGGCTGCCTCTTAGCTACTCGTCTGCCTTTTCGTTTACTTGGCTGCCTCGTCCTTTACTCGGCTGACTCCATTTACTCGGTTGCCTCTTTCTTTACTCGGCTGCCTCCGTTTACTTGGCTGCCTCTTCCTTTACTCGCCTGACTTCGTTTACTCGGTTGCCTCTTCCTTTACTCGGCTGCCTCCGTTTACTTGGCTGCCACTTCGTTTACTCGGTTGCCTCTTCCTTTACTCAGCTGCCTCTTCGTTTACATGGCTGCCTCGTCCTTTACTCGGCTGACTCCATTTACTCGGTTGCCTCTTCCTTTACTCGGCTGCCTCCGTTTACTTGGCTGCCTCTTCCTTTACTCGGTTGCCCCCTAGTTACTCGTCTGCCTTTTCGTTTACTCGGCTGACTCCGTTTACTCGGCTGCCTCTTAGCTACTCGTCTGCCTTTTCGTTTACTTGGCTGCCTCGTCCTTTACTCGACTGACTCCATTTACTCGGTTGCCTCTTCCTTTACTCGGCTGCCTCTTCCTTTACTCGGTTGCCTCTTAGTTACTCGTCTGCCTTTTCGTTTACTCGGCTGACTCCGTTTACTCGGCTGCCTCTTAGCTACTCGTCTGCCTTTTCGTTTACTTGGCTGCCTCGTCCTTTACTCGGCTGACTCCATTTACTCGGTTGCCTCTTTCTTTACTCGGCTGCCTCCGTTTACTTGGCTGCCTCTTCCTTCACTCGGTTGCCTCCTAGTTACTCGCTGCCTTTTCGTTTACTCGGTTGCCTCTTCCTTTACTCGGCTGCCTCCGTTTACTTGGCTGCCTCTTCCTTTACTCGGTTGCCTCCTAGTTACTCGTCTGCCTTTTCGTTTGCTTGGCTGCCTCGTCATTTACTCGGCTGACTCCGTTTAATTGGTTGCCTCTCAGTTACTCGTCTGCCTCTTCGTTCACTTCGCTGCCTCTTCCTTTACTCGGTTGCCTCCTAGTTACTCGTCTACCTTTTCGTTTACTTGGCTGCCTCGTCCTTTACTCGGCTGACTCCGTTTACTTGGCTGCCTCGTCCTTTACTCGGTTGCCTCCTAGTTACTCGTCTACCTTTTCGTTTACTTGGCTGCCTCGTCCTTTACTCGGCTGACTCCGTTTACTTGGCTGCCTCTTCCTTTACTCGGTTGCCTCCTAGTTACTCGTCTGCCTCGTCCTTTACTCGGCTGCCTCCGTTTATTCGGCTGCCTCTTAGTTACTCGTCTGCCTCTTCGTTCACTTTGCTGCCTCGTCCTTTACTCGGTTGCCTCTTCCTTTACTCAGCTGCCTCTTAGTTACTCGTCTGCCTCCTCGTTCACTTGGCTGCCTCGTCCTGTACTCGGCTGCCTCCGTTTACTTGGTTGCCTCGTCGTTTACTCGGTTGCGTCTTAGTTACTCGTCTGCCTTTTCGTTTACTTGGCTGCCTCGTCCTTTATTTGGCTGACTCCGTTTACTCGGTTGCCTCTTCCTTTATTCGGCTGACTTCGTTTACTCGGTTGCCTCTTCCATTACTCGGCTGCCTCCGTTTACTTGGCTGCCTGCCTCTTCGTTGACTCGGTTGCCTCTTCGTTTACTTGGCTGACTTCGTTTACTCGGTTGCCTCCTCCTTTACTCGGCTGACTTCGTTTACTCGGTTTCCTCTTCCTTTACTCAGCTGCCTCCGTTTACTTGGCTGTCTCTTCGTTTACTCGGTTGCCTCTGCCTTTACTCAGCTGCCTCTTCGTTTACTTGGCTGCCTCGTCCTTTACTCGGTTGCCTCCTAGTTACTCGTCTACCTTTTCATTTACTTGGCTGCCTCGTCCTTTACTCGGCTGACTCCGTTTACTTGGTTGCCTCTTCCTTTACTCGGTTGCCTCCTAGTTACTCGTCTGCCTTTTCGTTTACTCGGCTGACTCCGTTTACTCGGCTGCCTCTTAGCTACTCGTCTGCCTTTTCGTTTGCTTGGCTGCCTCGTCCTTTACTCGGCTGACTCCGTTTACTTGGCTGCCTCCTAGTTACTCGTCTGCCTTTTCGTTTACTTGGCTGCCTCGTCCTTTACTCGGTTGCCTCCTAGTTACTCGTCTACCTTTTCGTTTACTTGGCTGCCTCTTCCTTTACTCGGCTGCCTCTTAGTTACTCGTCTGCCTTTTAGTTTACTTGGCTGCCTCGTCCTTTACTCGGCTGACTCCGTTAACTCGGTTGCCTCTTCCTTTACTCGGCTGCCTCCGTTTACTTGGCTGCCTCTTCCTTTACTCGGCTGCCTCTTAGTTACTCGTCTGGCTTTTAGTTTACTTGGCTGCCTCGTCCTTTACTCGGCTGCCTCCGTTTATTCGGCTGCCTCTTAGTTACTCGTCTGCCTCTTCGTTCACTTTGCTGCCTCTTCCTTTACTCGGTTGCCTCTTAGTGACTCGTCTGCCTTCTCGATTACTTGGCTGCCTCGTCCTTTACTCGGCTGACTCCGTTTACTCGGTTGCCTCTTCCTTTACTCGCCTGACTTCGTTTACTCGGTTGCCTCTTCCTTTACTCGGCTGCCTCCGTTTACTCGGCTGCCTCTTAGTTATTCCTCTGCCTTTTCGTTTACTTTGCTGCCTCTTCCTTTACTCGGTTGCCTCCCAGTTACTCGTCTGCCTTTTCGTTTACTTGGCTGCCTCGTCCTTTACTCGGCTGCCTCCGTTTACTTGGTTGCCTCTTCCTTTACTCGGCTGACTCCGTTTACTTGGCTGCCTCTTAGTTACTCGTCTGCCTCTTCGTTCACTTTGCTGCCTCTTCCTTTACTCGGTTGCCTCCCAGTTACTCGTCTGCCTTTTCGTTTACTTTGCTGCCTCTTCCTTTACTCGGCTGCCTCTTCCTTAACTCGGCTGACTGTTCCTTTACTCGGTTGCCTCTTAGTGACTCGTCTGGCTTCTAGTTTACTTGGCTGCCTCGTTCTTTACTCGGCTGCCTCTTAGTTACTCGTCTGGCTTTTAGTTTACCTGGCTGCCTCGTCCTTTACTCGGCTGCCTCCGTTTATTCGGCTGCCTCTTAGTTACTCGTCTGCCTCTTCGTTCACTTTGCTGCCTCTTCCTTTACTCGGTTGCCTCCCAGTTACTTGTCTGCCTTTTCGTTTACTTGGCTGCCTCGTCCTTTACTCGGCTGCCTCCGTTTACTTGGCTGCCTCGTCCTTTACTCGGCTGACTCCGTTTACTTGGCTGCCTCCTAGTTACTCGTCTGCCTTTTCGTTTACTTGGCTGCCTCGTCCTTTACTCGGTTGCCGCCTAGTTACTCGTCTGCCTTTTCGTTTACTTGGCTGCCTCGTCCTTTACTCGGCTGCCTCCGTTTACTTGGTTGCCTCTTCCTTTACTCGGTTGCCTCCTAGTTACTCGTCTGCCTTTTCGTTTACTTGGCTGCCTCGTCCTTTACTCGGCTGCCTCCGTTTACTTGGCTGCCTCGTCCTTTACTCGGCTGCCTCTTAGTTACTCGTCTGGCTTTTAGTTTACTTGGCTGCCTCGTCCTTTACTCGGCTGACTCCGTTAACTCGGTTGCCTCTTCCTTTACTCGGCTGCCTCCGTTTACTTGGCTGCCTCTTCCTTTACTCGGCTGCCTCTTAGTTACTCGTCTGGCTTTTAGTTTACTTGGCTGCCTCGTCCTTTATTCGGCTGCCTCTTAGTTACTCGTCTGCCTCTTCGTTCACTTTGCTGCCTCTTCCTTTACTCGGTTGCCTCTTAGTGACTCGTCTGCCTTCTCGATTACTTGGCTGCCTCGTCCTTTACTCGGCTGACTCCGTTTACTCGGTTGCCTCTTCCTTTACTCGCCTGACTTCGTTTACTCGGTTGCCTCTTCCTTTACTCGGCTGCCTCCGTTTACTCGGCTGCCTCTTAGTTATTCCTCTGCCTTTTCGTTTACTTTGCTGCCTCTTCCTTTACTCGGTTGCCTCCCAGTTACTCGTCTGCCTTTTCGTTTACTTGGCTGCCTCGTCCTTTACTCGGCTGCCTCCGTTTACTTCGTTGCCTCTTCCTTTACTCGGCTGACTCCGTTTACTTGGCTGCCTCTTAGTTACTCGTCTGCCTCTTCGTTCACTTTGCTGCCTCTTCCTTTACTCGGTTGCCTCCCAGTTACTCGTCTGCCTTTTCGTTTACTTTGCTGCCTCTTCCTTTACTCGGTTGCCTCCCAGTTACTTGTCTGCCTTTTCGTTTACTTGGCTGCCTCGTCCTTTACTCGGCTGCCTCCGTTTACTTGGCTGCCTCGTCCTTTACTCGGCTGACTCCGTTTACTTGGCTGCCTCCTAGTTACTCGTCTGCCTTTTCGTTTACTTGGCTGCCTCGTCCTTTACTCGGTTGCCGCCTAGTTACTCGTCTGCCTTTTCGTTTACTTGGCTGCCTCGTCCTTTACTCGGCTGCCTCCGTTTACTTGGTTGCCTCTTCCTTTACTCGGTTGCCTCCTAGTTACTCGTCTGCCTTTTCGTTTACTTGGCTGCCTCGTCCTTTACTCGGCTGCCTCCGTTTACTTGGCTGCCTCGTCCTTTACTCGGCTGCCTCTTAGTTACTCGTCTGGCTTTTAGTTTACTTGGCTGCCTCGTCCTTTACTCGGCTGACTCCGTTAACTCGGTTGCCTCTTCCTTTACTCGGCTGCCTCCGTTTACTTCGCTGCCTCTTCCTTTACTCGGCTGCCTCTTAGTTACTCGTCTGGCTTTTAGTTTACTTGGCTGCCTCGTCCTTTACTCGGCTGCCTCCGTTTATTCGGCTGCCTCTTAGTTACTCGTCTGCCTCTTCGTTCACTTTGCTGCCTCTTCCTTTACTCGGTTGCCTCTTAGTGACTCGTCTGCCTTCTCGATTACTTGGCTGCCTCGTCCTTTACTCGGCTGACTCCGTTTACTCGGTTGCCTCTTCCTTTACTCGCCTGACTTCGTTTACTCGGTTGCCTCTTCCTTTACTCGGCTGGCTCCGTTTACTCGGCTGCCTCTTAGTTATTCCTCTGCCTTTTCGTTTACTTTGCTGCCTCTTCCTTTACTCGGTTGCCTCCCAGTTACTCGTCTGCCTTTTCGTTTACTTGGCTGCCTCGTCCTTTACTCGTCTGCCTCCGTTTACTTCGTTGCCTCTTCCTTTACTCGGCTGACTCCGTTTACTTGGCTGCCTCTTAGTTACTCGTCTGCCTCTTCGTTCACTTTGCTGCCTCTTCCTTTACTCGGTTGCCTCCCAGTTACTCGTCTGCCTTTTCGTTTACTTTGCTGCCTCTTCCTTTACTCGGCTGCCTCTTCCTTAACTCGGCTGACTGTTCCTTTACTCGGTTGCCTCTTAGTGACTCGTCTGGCTTCTAGTTTACTTGGCTGCCTCGTTCTTTACTCGGCTGCCTCTTAGTTACTCGTCTGGCTTTTAGTTTACCTGGCTGCCTCGTCCTTTACTCGGCTGCCTCCGTTTATTCGGCTGCCTCTTAGTTACTCGTCTGCCTCTTCGTTCACTTTGCTGCCTCTTCCTTTACTCGGTTGCCTCCCAGTTACTCGTCTGCCTTTTCGTTTACTTGGCTGCCTCGTCCTTTACTCGGCTGCCTCCGTTTACTTGGTTGCCTCTTCCTTTACTCGGTTGCCTCCTAGTTACTCGTCTGCCTTTTCGTTTACTTGGCTGCCTCGTCCTTTACTCGGCTGCCTCCGTTTACTTGGCTGCCTCGTCCTTTACTCGGCTGACTCCGTTTACTTGGCTGCCTCCTAGTTACTCGTCTGCCTTTTCGTTTACTTGGCTGCCTCGTCCTTTACTCGGTTGCCGCCTAGTTACTCGTCTGCCTTTTCGTTTACTTGGCTGCCTCGTCCTTTACTCGGCTGCCTCCGTTTACTTGGTTGCCTCTTCCTTTACTCGGTTGCCTCCTAGTTACTCGTCTGCCTTTTCGTTTACTTGGCTGCCTCGTCCTTTACTCGGCTGCCTCCGTTTACTTGGCTGCCTCGTCCTTTACTCGGCTGCCTCTTAGTTACTCGTCTGGCTTTTAGTTTACTTGGCTGCCTCGTCCTTTACTCGGCTGACTCCGTTAACTCGGTTGCCTCTTCCTTTACTCGGCTGCCTCCGTTTACTTGGCTGCCTCTTCCTTTACTCGGCTGCCTCTTAGTTACTCGTCTGGCTTTTAGTTTACTTGGCTGCCTCGTCCTTTACTCGGCTGCCTCCGTTTATTCGGCTGCCTCTTAGTTACTCGTCTGCCTCTTCGTTCACTTTGCTGCCTCTTCCTTTACTCGGTTGCCTCTTAGTGACTCGTCTGCCTTCTCGATTACTTGGCTGCCTCGTCCTTTACTCGGCTGACTCCGTTTACTCGGTTGCCTCTTCCTTTACTCGCCTGACTTCGTTTACTCGGTTGCCTCTTCCTTTACTCGGCTGCCTCCGTTTACTCGGCTGCCTCTTAGTTATTCCTCTGCCTTTTCGTTTACTTTGCTGCCTCTTCCTTTACTCGGTTGCCTCCCAGTTACTCGTCTGCCTTTTCGTTTACTTGGCTGCCTCGTCCTTTACTCGGCTGCCTCCGTTTACTTGGTTGCCTCTTCCTTTACTCGGCTGCCTCTTAGTTACTCGTCTGGCTTTTAGTTTACTTGGCTGCCTCGTCCTTTACTCGGCTGCCTCCGTTTATTCAGCTGCCTCTTAGTTACTCGTCTGCCTCTTCGTTCACTTTGCTGCCTCTTCCTTTACTCGGTTGCCTCTTAGTGACTCGTCTGCCTTCACGATTACTTGGCTGCCTCGTCCTTTACTCGCCTGACTTCGTTTACTCGGTTGCCTCTTCCTTTACTCGGCTGCCTCCGTTTACTTGGCTGCCACTTCGTTTACTCGGTTGCCTCTTCCTTTACTCAGCTGCCTCTTCGTTTACATGGCTGCCTCGTCCTTTACTCGGCTGACTCCATTTACTCGGTTGCCTCTTCCTTTACTCGGCTGCCTCCGTTTACTTGGCTGCCTCTTCCTTTACTCGGTTGCCCACTAGTTACTCGTCTGCCTTTTCGTTTACTCGGCTGACTCCGTTTACTCGGCTGCCTCTTAGCTACTCGTCTGCCTTTTCGTTTACTTGGCCTCCTCGTCCTTTACTCGGTTGCCTCCTAGTTACTCGTCTACCTTTTCGTTTACTTGGCTGCCTCTTCCTTTACTCGGCTGCCTCTTAGTTACTCGTCTGGCTTTTAGTTTACTTGGCTGCCTCGTCCTTTACTCGGCTGACTCCGTTTAATTGGTTGCCTCTCAGTTACTCGTCTGCCTCTTCGTTCACTTCGCTGCCTCTTCCTTTACTCGGCTGACTCCGTTTACTTGGTTGCCTCTTCCTTTACTCGGTTGCCTCCTTGTTACTCGTCTGCCTTTTCGTTTACTTGGCTGCCTCGTCCTTTATTCGGCTGCCTCCGTTTACTTGGCTGCCTCGTCCTTTACTCGGCTGACTCCGTTTACTTGGCTGCCTCCTAGTTACTCGTCTGCCTTTTCGTTTGCTTGGCTGCCTCGTCCTTTACTCGGTTGCCGCCTAGTCACTCGTCTGCCTTTTCGTTTACTTGGCTGCCTCGTCCTTTACTCGGCTGACTCCGTTTACTTGGCTGCCTCCTAGTTACTCGTCTGCCTTTTCGTTTACTTGGCTGCCTCGTCCTTTACTCGGTTGCCTCCTAGTTACTCGTCTACCTTTTCGTTTACTTGGCTGCCTCTTCCTTTACTCGGCTGCCTCTTAGTTACTCGTCTGGCTTTTAGTTTACTTGGCTGCCTCGTCCTTTACTCGGCTGACTCCGTTTAATTGGTTGCCTCTCAGTTACTCGTCTGCCTCTTCGTTCACTTCGCTGCCTCTTCCTTTACTCGGCTGACTCCGTTTACTTGGTTGCCTCTTCCTTTACTCGGTTGCCTCCTAGTTACTCGTCTGCCTTTTCGTTTACTTGGCTGCCTCGTCCTTTATTCGGCTGCCTCCGTTTACTTAGCTGCCTCGTCCTTTACTCGGCTGACTCCGTTTACTTGGCTGCCTCCTAGTTACTCGTCTGCCTTTTCGTTTACTTGGCTGCCTCGTCCTTTACTCGGTTGCCGCCTAGTTACTCGTCTGCCTTTTCGTTTACTTGGCTGCCTCGTCCTTTACTCGGCTGACTCCGTTTACTTGGCTGCCTCCTAGTTACTCGTCTGCCTTTTCGTTTACTTGGCTGCCTCGTCCTTTACTCGGTTGCCTCCTAGTTACTCGTCTACCTTTTCGTTTACTTGGCTGCCTCTTCCTTTACTCGGCTGCCTCTTAGTTACTCGTCTGGCTTTTAGTTTACTTGGCTGCCTCGTCCTTTACTCGGTTGCCTCCTAGTTACTCGTCTACCTTTTCGTTTACTTGGCTGCCTCTTCCTTTACTCGGCTGCCTCTTAGTTACTCGTCTGGCTTTTAGTTTACTTGGCTGCCTCGTCCTTTACTCGGCTGACTCCGTTTAATTGGTTGCCTCTCAGTTACTCGTCTGCCTCTTCGTTCACTTCGCTGCCTCTTCCTTTACTCGGCTGACTCCGTTTACTTGGCTGCCTCCTAGTTACTCGTCTGCCTTTTCGTTTACTTGGCTGCCTCGTCCTTTACTCGGTTGCCTCCTAGTTACTCGTCTACCTTTTCGTTTACTTGGCTGCCTCTTCCTTTACTCGGCTGCCTCTTAGTTACTCGTCTGGCTTTTAGTTTACTTGGCTGCCTCGTCCTTTACTCGGTTGCCTCCTAGTTACTCGTCTACCTTTTCGTTTACTTGGCTGCCTCTTCCTTTACTCGGCTGCCTCTTAGTTACTCGTCTGCCTTTTCGTTTACTTGGCTGCCTCGTCCTTTACTCGGCTGCCTCCGTTTACTTGGTTGCCTCTTCCTTTACTCGGTTGCCTCCTAGTTACTCGTCTGCCTTTTCGTTTACTTGGCTGCCTCGTCCTTTATTCGGCTGCCTCTTAGTTACTCGGCTGACTCTTTGTTCACTTGGCTGCCTCGTCCTTGATGCGCGGGTAGCTTCCGGAATCTACAAGCACAAACTTCCTTGCTTTCCTCCACTTGTTTCTCCATATCAAACTATGACTGCAGAGAAAATACAGGATTAAAGGCAAACGGAATCCTGTCATCTACCTAGAGGTTTTCCATGGCTTTTAAAGGCACTAAAGCACACACACACCTGTTGTCATGCAACACTAAAGAAGAAACTATGGCAGGTGCATGGAGCTATTTTTGTCAGGATTCCAAATCATAATATAAGCAGTGTTTTTAGCTGTACCAACAGGTTTCTTTACAGGAGGTGCACACAATATATACACAATTGCATGTCCATATATACAATGTTGCTATTACAATTTTCATTATTGTTATTGATACTATAATCATCTGATCTTCAGTGAATATAAGATGAATGTATGTCACATGTGCTTCTCTGCATTAAAGCGCTGTTTCTCTCCACACAAACACAAATCACATGCTATACGCACAGCAAGTTCAACTACAGTGACACCATCTTTATGTTAGAAATTTACTGCAAACAATGACAATCAATCGCCCGGTGATCTAAGACAAAATGCAACATTACAATTTATTTTGGTTTGGAAAACAGAGTTCTCTGTGATGCACAACAAAAAAATAAAAACAGATTTGATCTGAATTCCAAATTCATATTCTTGTTCTTCTTCCTTAGGCAGACACTTCCAACAATGAAGCAACATTGTACCAGAAATAGCCTCTCTCAAGATGTTCTTATGGTTAGAGATGCTACTCTTTATTTACACTTAAAACTCTTTTGCCTGTGGGGATGGCTGGAAGTGAATGCATATGAGGAGCCATTTTGAAGAAGTGCTACATGAATGCCCTGAATGTATTAAAGAATTCCATCCTGAGAAGCATTTTAACTATTCTTGTGGAGTTCCTAGGAGCATTTGAAGATACCGTATACACTTGAGAATAAGTCGGTTGGTAAATACATACAGCTTGCATTTTGCTGTAGGCGATCAAAACTTTGTAAAAGAATTCGTGCATCAAACTAGTCAGGGCTCCTTTGCATCGTTTAGCAAGTAATAATTCTTTGGAATGTGCCAACCAATTTATTTTTCTTTGATATTATGTTTTCCAGGTATTTAAAATTTCAATTTAGGATGTGCAACATTTGTGTAAGTCAGCTAGGGTTTGTAGTAAATATTAAGTTCGTAAACTTCTAAGTAAATGTAAATAAATGTATTTTTGTGAAATACTCTTGTAAATCCATGACATCAGTCGCTTCTGGCATCTTCCCATTTCTCTACACCTAAACTCAGCTCGTCTGTTTTTCCTAGCAAACGAATTTTGTTCTTCGTGCTGTATCTCTGACTTAACACTTTAATGATGAGCGTGTACTAAAAGTGACTGGGAAACCAGTGCAGCTCGTCGCTAAAGTGTTAACAAAGTGTTTATGAATACGTGCATATTACAGATTAATTATTAAATATTATCACATTACATGAAACACAATTTTGCAAGAAATATTACCAAATATATATAATAACTCAAACTAGTAAATTATGACACTCTATCTAGCTTCCCCGAGGTGAAGCATTTGCATGCTAGTTTGGCAAATATTCCTTCTGTGGAAAATCCCGTCCTGCTAAATCATCTTTGTTATGACACAGCGTCGATAAACAGCAACAAAATTTAAACCCAACCATTGTTACTAACTCCGCCACTACCCTATCTGTGGTAGTGCCAGTCCAAAGTCTGCAGAGAGGGAAGGGTGGCGCTAATCATCTTTGTTATGACACAGCATCAATAAATAGCAACTAAACAATACTGGCAATGTCAACCTTTCGGTAGACAGTTCTGCACACTAATTCACTATCTACCAACCCAATATCCAAACACGAACACCAAGTCTTGAGAGCTTAGAAGCTCGACAAACAACAAATCTCTATATGTACAAAAGCGGAAATTTCTAGTCCATCAACCGTAAGCAGATCGAGAAGTTCTTAAAAGGCCCTACATAAATGCTTATATACATATAGCACCGAAGAAGTCCGATATTTACTTGATTTCGACTCGGTGCCACTTTGACCCTCATGTACTTGGTGTCACAGTTGAACAACCACTCATGAAGTCGATTGAATTCGTTTCGAACCGATTCTGCGTACATCTGCTCATCAGAAAACAATAATAACAATGAAAATAATAATGACAATGATAACAAACATGCATTGTTGAGAGCGTACAACAACAGATACTGCAGCGTAATATCGTTGATTGTAATTTGTAACATTTCTAACAGTGCCACTCAACAATTCAGAGACACTCCTGTCACTAACAAAATGGACTTCAGGCGTTTCCGGAGCAGAGGAAAAGAAAGGCCGAGGAGCTCAAGCCGCAGTTCCTGTGGAAGACAGTTCCAACTAGAGGGGTCAACATAAGCAAAACTTGTAAACTGCACACACGCGGAGAACAACCAGAAGGCCTCTGGCGGTCGAGCGAAGCGACCAGGGAGTGAAGAGACCGAGGTACAGAAGGTCTTGGGGTATGAAGGAGCTATGCAGATTCATGTCTCCATTGTCATTGAACAGATCGTTTAATTAATTATACATAACAAAATCAAAGACAGTGTGTGTCTTAACTCGAGTTAATATTATGCTAGAAATCAGGTGATTAGTCTGACAATCAATCAACAACTGGGACGTCATCAATAGTAACCTTATTATAACACACCCGTATTTATATAAAACTTTGTTGCAATGCAGTTATTTAATAACACCCCACAGATACACAATAGCAATGCATTACCTTAATCACACAGGCGAGTAAAGCTCCCTCTGTTGGTTGTCCTTGTAACACGCCTTCGATGATCTGAGCATTGTTGCAGACGACCGCTACCTTGAAGTACGGGTCCGGATCTTAAACTGAATACACCGCTAGATGGGGAGCCAGTGCAAAGTATCCCTGCATAACGGAAGCTACACGGGTCCAACATCTGGAATTCTCTACTTCCTCATTCACGCAAATCATCCAGAGAACACGAATTAATCTAGCCAGCCACCGTAAAGGACGAACTACCTCCATGAGCTTAGCAACTGAAGGATTGCTACCATCTCGTACAACCTCGTGACTACAGATCACTTCGCCATGTAGGCATCGTATCCAACGCCTGTCACCTAAAACAACGCCAAAGAGAAAACAAGCCCAAATTAAGCCCAAGCTACATCATGCTCCACTGATCTAGCAAAAATCATAGGCCGCAAACAACTACACAAACACTAACAATAAATCTATATTGTGCGTAAAAAATCTAAAAATTAAATTGAAAGCAGGCCCAGAAAGTTAAACTCAAGTCCATCTGCTACTGAGCAAGTAAGAGCAAAAAGATATTAAACACATCTTCTTTCAAAGTCACTCAACTCTTTATATTTAATTTTCATTAAGTTACATGGAACGAACGTTATATTAATAAATGCAAATGGCTTCTTCTGAATTCCTTTTCCTAATTAACAGAAATCGCTAATGCACCAGTTCATCTTCTCTCAGTTCAAATACTAAATTGGAAATAATAGAAAGCTATTCAAACTTTATATTTTTAATTACTAAAAATGAGTCGTGAATAAGAGCAGTCCCTTAAGCTACCATACGAGGCAGTCATGCGTATCAAGCATTAGCGACTTCGTTTTCTTGGTCTCAGCATATATGGAGGCTGTGGCCAGTCCCTCTCTTGCTACCTGATCTTTCCACCAACAGTGTACACTCGGTGTACAGATTATAGCTGAGTTGGCCAGAGGTACAAGTGGAGCCAAAATCCTGAAAACTTCTGCCCTGGTGTGGATTCAAACTCTTGACCTTGGCTGACAGTCCAGAGCGCCAACCGTTAGACTATCAAGCACCCCAAGAATGAGTGGCATAAGCTTATAATTTGAAAAGAAATTAAATTGAATTAAATTAAATTGAATTAATTTAAACTGAATTGAATAAAACTCACTTCTGCCAACTGGCCATCAGCTGCGTATTTCTGAGTGACGGTCATCTCGTTCTCGGTCAGTGTTCCGGTTTTCTCCGAACATATCACGTCCACACAGCCTGAAACGCAACATCCCAAAATGTAACATCATCAGCACGTATCACAATTCATTGTTGAGTAAAACTGTCAAGTAAAATTCCTGTATGTATGAGTATCAAGACTTTCATAAAGCAGCCCCTCAAGGGCACATTTCAGGAACCTGTTATGGGCACATTTCAGGAACCCGTCAAAGGCACATTTCACGAACCCCTCAGAGGCACATTTCGGAACCTGTCATAGGCACATTTCAGGAACCCATTAGAAACCCCTCAAAGGCACATTTTAGGAACCCCTCAAAGGCACATTTTAGAAACCCCTCCAAGGCACAATTTAGAAATCCTTTAAATAGCACATTTTAGGAATCCTTCAAAAGGCACATTTTAGGAACCATTCAAAGGCACATTTTAGGAACCTCCGAGGCACATTTTAGGAACCCCTCCAAGGCACATTTTAGGAATTCTTTTAAATAGCACATTTTAGGAATTCTTCAAAAGGCACATTTTAGGAACCCCTCAAGAAGTTATACAGAAAAAATCCCTGTTAACGATTCATCGCATCCACTGTTGAAATTACATCTTAGAATTAGGTGGAATAAACATCCAACTCAATAGAAAAAAACCAAATGAAGACAAAAACTGGCATATTAGTGATCATAGAATTATTTCAAGAAAGTTTTTTAAGAAAGTATGTAAAAAAATTATCAAGAAAATTGCTGTTAAGAAGAAAAATGACATATGAGTAATTAGAATTGTTTTAATTATCAGAAATTCCCAAAAAATATTAGAAACACAATGGCCAAAAATAACACAGGATAAATGAGATGTTCTTTATGTATATATGTACAAATATATGTATGTACATTGTACATGTACATATATGTACATTTATATACATGTATGTTTGGATGTATGCATGTATCTATGTATGTACATATGTACCTACACGTTTACTTTATGGCCTATTAAGAATCGAACTAAAGTGCTGGTGCTTTCTTACCCTGAATCTCAACTATTGGCAATTTCTCAACGATTGCCTTCCGTTTGGCCATTCGCATGACTCCGATGGCAAGCATAACCGTAACGACGATAGGAAGCCCTCAGGAATGGCAGCCACTGCAAGGCTAGATGGTCAAAGAGAAACAAAAAGAGAAAAGTCAGTCAAAAATGCTACAATCAGTTTCACCTCTTCGTCTCCAAGGCAGAGCTACGACTTACAGCAGCTGAGAATAAGCTGGTGCTTTGTGCATAGCTTTAGAGTAGCACCTTAAAAATTTGGTGTTTAGGTTATGGTAGTTTAATTGATACAAGTGGATAGAAACACTGAATAATAAAGTTCTCTGCTACTGACCAGGTCTTTCCGCGCCCAACGTGGCTTCCTTCAAGAACCATCGTAACTGGTGTCTGACGCGTCTCAAATATCTTCTTCGCATCACGTGGTTTCAGATCAGAAATCAGGTCAGCCTAGAAGCAGATCAGAAATTAACTTTGATTGAAAACTAAAATAATCATGCTAAAATTCATTTTGCTGTAGAGGTAATTAAAACTGGATTACAGTGGAGATTATGCATCTCATCAAAATGAGATTTAAGTGGAGTCATACACCTGACAAGATAGCAGATCTTAGAAATGCTTTAGATAGTCTCGTGTCTCTTAAGACAGAGAACAGCAATCCGATAAGCTAATCCCAATACGAAGCCAAGGGCATAAAGTGTCAGCAACATCATTTTGCTCAGCCTCGGCATATGACAACGGATGGCCAGTCCTCTGCTTTGTTGTCCGCTCTTTCCGTTGATAGCTGAGTTTGATAAGGAGCAAAAGAGAAGCAGAAATCTCAAACCTTCTTTCTGCCCTGGCACGACTCTGAATATGAACCCCTGACAGTTGACAGTCCAGCATGTTGACCACTATACTATTGCACACATCTATTCTTAAAAGGTGCTGCAAACTCTGTTTACATTACAATCAATCAGACCTACATTACCTGGTAGATAGCAATTAGTTAAAGTGCCAACACGACATGACATGCTGGGAGTTGAACCCCCAATTGATTGGTAGAAGCAGGGCATGTTTTAACTGTATAACTAGTGGGACAAATGTCCCAGTAGTCTTAGGATTTGTCCCAGTAGTTAGGTTGATTTGTCCCACGCAAGGTATGTTTAAACTATAACTAGTGGGACAAATGCTGCAGGAGTTTTAAGATTTGTCCCAGTAGTAAAATTAGAATTAGTAAAATGCATTGTCGTTTCCCACTGAAGTCATGAAATTCCCAAAAAAGTCATCAACTTTTTTGGAGACGAATTCCTAAAAAAGGTCATCAAATTTTTTTGGGAGATGAATTCCAAAAAAAAGGCATCAAATTTTTCAGAGATCAGTTCCAAAAAGGTCATCAACTAGACCCATGGCTGACTTTGTCCCAGTAGTCTAAATCTCTTAAAATATGCACTAGGTAGAAGGCAAGTCAAGTGAAACGATTATATACAGTGTTACACAATGTAAAATGTGTAAACTTGTAAGCACCTTTCAAAGCCTTTGTAACAAGATGTATGCATGCTTATCAGGTAGAAAGAGTAGCTTACAGGAGGTACACGAATATGTTTGCAGTTGTATTGAGCAGAACAAAACAGCCAGAAGAGAGAGACTTGTGTACTAGACGACCTTGAATTTTCTTATTAAACATAACGGTCAAATTTATCACTTAAAGTTCAGAAATGGGCACCAGTAATGGCCCTGTCCAGCACCCAATTTACACTCTCCCCATGGATCCAGTTTAGAAACTGTCTGGAACCGTTTCCGTTATGCCATGCCCATTGACCCAATATATGCTCTGACCAGGGTCCAAAAGATCTTAGTTCAGTTTTGGTCAAGTGTTGATATCTGACTGGTTTACGATACCTTTCCTTCTCCCTCAGAAACTCGACCTTTGGCCTTGATGAGTCGTGTGGCATCTGGTCAATCAATGAACTTTTCCTTAAACAGAGCTGTTTCCATGTTTTGGTTGACCTTGGCAAAAAGCGCCCGTTTTGGTTTTTCCTTTCCACTGGCTGGAACTCCACCATAACTTTCCTCTATAACAGAAACAGAAAATGTCAAAATAAACCATAGTTCTTGTGCAAATTTTTTAAATATACAGACAACCAGACACAAAGAAAGAAAAATACTCACTAGTAGGCAAGCGGGTTGTCTCATTGACACACTCACCGACTGGGCTAAAAAGTGACTCACTAACTGGCCAAATTACATATATTTCAACCAAAAGTTCAAAGGGCTTTTGCTCGAAACTGCTAATGTTACAAAAACAAAGAAAAGAACTTAAAAGTTAACTGATCCGGCCAACACAATGTAGTGAAAGAATTGAAAATTTAGACCACGTGATCACATACTGACTAGTGGTGATAGAGGATTAATGTCATCATCTTTGAAGTCATTTTTGTTTCTGCCAAAGGTCAAGAGCGAGCTTCACAGCTACTCTGCGTTTATCAAAGACCGCTTGCTTCCCGATAAAAACATACATTTAGCTCCCAAAATCAAACACGCACATCTAAAGAAATAAAAAATAATTAATATTATCAAATGTCATCTCTACTAAAACAAATATAACAATAAACACGGTATTAAAAAGGTAAAACAACTTGAAAATATATAATAAATATAATAATATTCATGTCTATTGACAAGCTCACTGACAAATCGCAGTAAGTAACATTGAACCATGAGACAGTAAATTTATCAAGATCTTACAGAACCAAATTCGAAGGATCTTTCATAGGCACAGACCTTTCTAACATCCCAACTTCTGTCAATTGCATATTTATATACTGCTCTTTTATGTCACAGCGATGGAATGCTTTTGAGAGATATGCATCTTCAGAAAATTCAAAAATGTGAATGACACATAAAATGGAAACAATAAAAGCTCGTAAAATCAGATCAACATCCAGAAGATCTTTGTTATAACAACTAAAGCCACTATATTCAAACAAAAGTACTCATTGACCAGGCCAAACCATAGATGATAAATTAACCGTCTAACAGTCTGGTGAAATCAATAACATAAGCTGAATTACCTCTGAATATTATGCCTCAGTGACACTTTCTTACTAAAACCGAAGCCAAGTATGCTACAGAATATCAATTAAATTCACCTTCAACAGCGAGTTGAGCTCTGGTTGTAGCTTAGCCGTACTTGTTGACTTTCAGGCACTCATAGTTTCCAGTGTCTTATGGGAATACTTCCATGATGAACAGCATCATCTCTCCAGTTTCTTTGGTCCAGTGGAAGAGAAGCCACCAAGGTTTACCTAGCCGCTATGAAACCAGACAGTGAATGATGGTGACAACAGCCCCCCGGCCCAGAGAGAGATAATTTGAGTTCATCCAGTCGACACAGACAAATGAAGATGTTTCCCAGCACAACATGCCACCTGTTCCACTGTCAGAACCATGTTCCACCATACTGCTTGGTTCGGTGGAAGGGGAGCCACCAAGGTTTACCTTGCCTCTGTGAAACCAGATGGTGAATGATGGTAATGGTGTCATATTCCACCATTTCTTCCGTGGTTACCCTATTCCAACAGTCACTTGGTACTTCAATAGTCACCCAATTTCAACCAAGTCAGGACTTCAAGTGGATTTCAACCGTTGACCACAAGGTATTGACCCAGGAGTTTTAGGTGCAGTTTGAGCGGAGTCTGTATGAAGTTGAAAAAGGCAGACTTTGAAACCCAGTGACAGGAAGTTCAGCTGCAGCCGTAAGGATCTGCACCAATTTTCATCTGGGAACTCCAGTCACTGTGACTGGGCGCACTGGTTCCTTTTCAAGCTCTACAACAGAAATTACCAAATTATTCAAGTTTCAAATAAAAAGTGCAGCTTTCCTCTGCATTACTTTATAAAGAGTTACATAGGAAAAAGGTCGTTCTCGTGTCTTTTTGCATGCCAAGGAAAAACTGATTGACATTAGTGTGTTAAGCATTTTTTTCTTTAATTTGTAATTTCCACAGCACTGGTGTTTGAAGCACAAGGCATCAACTGATGGCACACCAACACCAAGATGTAATCAGATCAATATCCAGAAGATCAGTCCGTAAGACAGAGAGAAACAGACCTGAAAGAGAGACAGCCTAAGGTGGATAAGCAACTCGAAACAGATACGGTTTAGGTTCAGCACGAAATTATATTTTAAACTGGATTGCAAAATTACAAAATTAAAATCCCAAAAGCAACAATGAAATGGCCTTCACCTACTAATGAAACCTAATGCAATCCAGTGATTTCTATACAGACAATTAATGCACAAGGCAACAATGCCCTGCAATGCTAACACATGCACTTTACAGATAATTATTAAATATTATCACATTACATCACATATAATTTTGCAAGAAGTATTACCAGATATATTTAATAACTCAAACTAGTAAATTATGACATTTTATCTAGCCTCCCGATGTGGAGCATTTGCGTGCTAGTTCGGCAAATGTTCCTTCTGGGGAAAATCCCGTCCTGTTTCTAATTAGCAGCTGCAAGAACAACAAAATGAGATTTTTAAAAATAAATAGGTAGCATTATTAAGCCAAACAATACCTGTAATCAATGGATACCAGAGCAGTGCTGCCACCTGGCAGATGAATGGTTACACTCTTGTTCTTCAGATGAAGATGTTGTAGTTGCTGCTACTGAGGGTCCACTTGTTTCGTCTGGCAGCGGGCAGTGAACATCGAGTCAGTGAGCATGGAATCGGATGAGCAGGTTTCTTAGCCAGAGTATGCATCTTCCAAAATCTTCAAAAATGTAAATGACACATAAAATGGAAACATTAAAAGCTCATAAAAAATATATAATCTTACATGGCAATGACACAGCATTCTGCATTAAAATTCATCCTTTAAAGAGTGGAAAACACAGTTAAGTCATAGCATTGACCAGTGGTCATTAATGATCACTGTTCAACAGTTGAAAACCAGTCCACAAGAACAGTGAGTCAATACATACGTCTAGGCAAAAATCAGATAATAATAGGTCATTATTATTATTATTTATAAATAATAATGCATTTATTAAGCGCCACAATCTACTGACCAAGCATCAATCGATGGTGCTGTGCAATTGTGAGTGAAAGACTTCTTCGTGGTCCCCGCACAGCAACCGTCTCAGAGGAGGCTCAGACCAGTAACCTTCGCGTTACAAGGTGAGCGCTCAAACCAAGATGGTCTTCGTTGTTGTCTCTCCATGGGTGTTTGTTGGTTGCCCTGCAGTGTATTCTCCGGTGTCATCCAAAACAGCATTGGTCATTGTGGTCAGCATCTTGTCAGCGTCATACGTTGTGTGTCAGTGGCTGACCATTGTACAGCCATGCTACGGTCGGCTGTGGTTCAGCAGACACTCAAACCTATCAGACAAAACATGCACGGTAACTTTAATGTTAACTGGACACTTAGTACATAATCATTTAGGTGCTATATAAATGGATAGCGATTTATTCTGATAAATCCCAAAGTGTCAACTTTTCACCTCTGAAACCCGGGTTCAAATCTCCATCTCATCATGTGAATCAACAAATACCACATTGTCGAACAGTGTGTAACATCGGAGGCCATGTATGTCTCCTTATACCCAATACACACACGATGAATGTTGCAACATACAAACGCATACTCACACAGAACTAACCAAAATAAAATGTCAGCATTTTATCAGATATTCCTCCTATCAGGCTTCAGTCTCTGAAGGGCATTAGATAAGTTCCATTACAGCCAAATCAACCAGATCTGTTCAGTAAACATTTCCAAAATGTATTAAAATGCACTTAAATATCTAGATGAGTCAGATAGTCATTCGTGCAGCGCCTTTGTGAAGTAGCCGACTTAAAAGGTGCTATATTAAGTGGCTGGATACAAACAAACAAACAAACATACATATATACATATATAAATACATAAATACGGTACATACATACATACAAGCATTTCTTGACCGACTAGGTAACCATGTCCTACCTTCATGCTTGGCCTCTACAGAGATATCAGTCGGATGATGCGACAGCCGCCCACCCTTAACATCATCAGTAGCTGCCATTCCAGATGAACCAGGGGCTTTCGACTGAATTCTGATTTAGAATCTGAATGCCTTGAAGTACGTATCACAAGGTCTGACTGTCTTTGAGAAGATTCATTGCTTATGGATGCCTGTTTCTTTTCACCTCTGTTGGTGGCAAAACTTAAACTGTTTGCATTCACTGCATCACAGCTGTTGGGCGTTCGCGAGTTCGCAGATGGATAAAATCGACTACACAATGACCGATCCAACAAAAAAAACTTGTCATTTGAGAGTTTTTCACGAGTTTCATTTGAAAGTTGACTGGTAGTCTGGACAGTCCTCTCCCCTCTAGCAACTTTCATTTGAGATTGCAGTTCACTTCCTTCAGCTGTCAGAGCCCCAGTAGTGTTCTCTACAGAACTAATTTGGCAGACCTCACGAACGTTTGGAGCAGTGTACATGGGAAAAGTCTTTGATTTATCGATGATAATTGTATGTGGCTCCCAAGCATTGTCACCAGTTTGTTGTAAACTGGTTTAGGCAGAGCCATCAACACCAACAGAAGAACAACGATAATCATTTCCTTTATCTGAAAATATATTGGTAGTCGTGGTGATCATTTCATTGCGAATTCCCAAGGCAACTGGTACAACAGCTGCAGAAGAACTGCAGTCCCAGTCCAACATTTTTTCAGTGCTTGCAGACGTTTTAATTCGGTACATTCACTGGAGCAATTATATCCACTAACATTAATTAAATTCATAGACGTCTGCAACAGCTCGTCTGAAATCTTTGTTTCATTAAGTAACTTCCTGTCATGTCGTTTGCTGAAGAATCTCTTTTCTTTAGAAACTGACCGTTGATTACCGCTAAACCATTAGAACCTTTGCATTCATCACCTGCTGGTTTCAAATTGCTCCTACCAACTTCTTGTCCCGATTCTGTGTTGTGCAAGATATCGGCTGCTTTTGATTCCAGAACAAAATCAGGTAGCTGACTCATATTATCAACTTTAACTGCCTTCAAATTTAATTCCTCTGCTGAACTGGAATCTGCATTATGTGACTCAGTCACTGACTTTCCACATTGTTCTGAAGTCATAGATCTATTAGAAGATGCAACTGCTACACTAGCATTTGGTCTTTGTACTTCTGGACCTACAAACGTAACATCTGCACAACCACATACGATTTCTCCATCGTAACCAATGTCTGACTCACAGAAACAGTTCTCTGCTTCAGCAGCAAAAGCATCAGCGTCTTCATCATCCACAGCCTTGGTAAATGGCAATCCGGATTCCAAATTTCCATCAGATTCCTTAGCATCCTTTCCACTTGACAAATAAGAACCGGTCTCTTCTCCTACTGCACAGGGCACAATTCCACATGATGAAAGAGAGCTAATACCAGAGTAACCAGTCGTGGCATCACTCAGATTACTTGGTGAGACAGAGTTACCTGAACTTAAAGATGAAGGCGGAGTTGTCTTAGTAGAGGAAGCTGCCTCAGAACAGACTGGCATTCTTGGGGGCTCCACATCCACTGCTGAAATCAAAGTACACCAAGACCGCATTTAAAACAGGAAACGACTAGCACCAGTAACTAGTTAGAAATTTACTGCAAAACATTCATTTATTCTCGAAACCCTTGACTAACCAAACTCACTTTTTTGGCAACAGATACAGCAAGTCAAAACGACTAAGAATAAAGATGAAAAAAGACGAGACAGAGATGACAATGACCCAAAAAAAGAAAGGACTTTAGTGAAAAAATGTGCTTCAAACGACCGACCATAAGAGCTACATGCACAATCGTCACCATTAAACGCCTAACAGTACAGTTCAAGATACACAATAGACTAGTTCAGTAATGTGAACAAGTACAGCTCAATTACGAGTCATGTTAGTCTAGTACTGAACTGTGAAGACTGGACTGCAAATAGACATAACATATTAAAAATTCAGCCCAATCAAAGATGCTTTCTTCCATTTGTTTCTCGATATCAAACTATGATCAAACTATGATCGCAAAGAAAAATATAGGATAAAGGGCAAACCTAATCCTGGTATAATTATAATTGGAAATTTATATAGCATCATTTCATATTATTATTATTATTATTATTACTATTATTATTATTATTATTATTATTATTATTATTATTATCATTATTATTATTATTATTATTACTATTATTACTATTGTTATTATTATTAATTAGTAACTTCTGTCTCGCCAGTATCTAATGCACAAGGCATCAACCAATGGCACATCAAAACCTATAATTACGCAGGACAGGGATGGCGAACCAATGACACGCGTGCCCAAAGTGGCACGCGTTCAAATGTTTTGGGCACGCGGAATTCAGAGCGTCCCCCAAAATTGTAAACTTAGAAATACAAAATCCTTGTAGGAATCCACATTTTCTTGTTTGAGAGGACGTTATTTTATCACCATTCAAAAACAATCTTTGAAATAATGTCTTTAATTAATTTTTTTTTACGCTTTGTTAGCTAAAACCTATATGGGAAAAATAATTATATACTGTGCAATATTCCGAAGGGCACGCGACGGTATTTTTAAAAATGATTTAGCAGGATTTTGGCACGCACCTTAAAAAAGGTTCGCCACCCCTGATGTATGACATATGAGCCCCATATGGAAATGCATGTATTGTCATATCCTCACTCTATCTTCAACATATCACATTGCTGTAGCAGTGGGATGTAGTCTCAAACAAGTTTAGCAGCGTTTTAGGGCATTTAATAGTTCATAATGCATATATACTTAACTAAATATAAGTAAAAATGCAGCCATATTAAAACAAATTCATACCACAAAATCAGAATGGAAAAGGCATTCATATTTATTTTCTTACTGAGAAAACACTCTGATATTCAGGAAAGAGCCAACTCAGGTTACATCACAGGAAAAGACATCAAATTACAGGAAAGAAAACGACAGCCACATACCTGGTGGAGGTGGTACTGTGGCGGTTTTACTTTGGAATTTCTTTTTTGGTGCTGTTTTTGATGGGTTTTGATTCACTGGAATCGACTGTTTCTCTACTGCTGTCCATTGTCCAAAGCACTCTTAAAATCACCAGTAGCTACAGGAGGCGAATGCCTTGCCAGATGATAAGGAGATTTTCGGCTGCATTCTGATTCAGAGTATGAATTTCTGGTAGTCTGGGCAGTCCTTTCCCCTCTAGCAACTGTCGTCTGAGATTGCAATTCACTTCCTTCAGTTGTCAGAGGCTCAGAAGTGTTCTTTACAGAACTAATTTGACAGACCTCAGGAACGTTTGGAGCAGTGTACATGGGAAAAGTCTTTGATTTATCGATGATAATTGTACTCCCAAGCTGTTTCACCAGCTTGTTGTAAACTTCATACAAGTTCATAGTCGTCTGCGACAGATCGTCTGAAATCTTTGTTTCACTCAGTAACTTCCTGTCAGTGTCGTTGGCTGAAGAATTTCTTCTTGAGAAACGGGCCGTTGATTACCGCTATACCATCAGAAGAATCTTCACTGCTAACACGAGAATCCTCATCCTCCTCCTCCTCCACGTCGTCCTCCTTCTCATACCCCTCCATTCATATTTAATGTTGCTGAATTCGATTTATCGAGAGATCCAGCAACAAGAAAAGTGGGTTTCTGAGAGGATGAAGGCAACATTTCTTCAAACTCGACGGAGAATGTCCAATTCCGTTACTCAGCTGGATTGCTACATCTCCCGTTCGCTCACATTGTGAAGGTTGAAAAAGGCCAGGGACCTGAGGTGCTTGTCTAACCGAGTCTTCGACACCATTCCTTATTGTCAGTGGATGTGAAACACCAAGAAGACGTGGTGGTGGTCTAACCAGTCGACCGGTTCCACAGTCCGTCACCAATGACAGAAGAACTCCAGGAGGTTGTGGAGCAGGGCGTTTCGAGTATGCAGCTGAAATTTGCAACTGCAGCTGGGAGGCAGTTGCCACTCAATTTGCTTACACGTATGTATTGATTCTTTGTTCTTGTGGACTGGTTTTCAACTGTAATGACTACTGGTCAATGCTATGACTTGACTGTGTTTTCCATTCTTGAAAGGATGAATTTTAATGCAGAATGCTGTGTCCGCTCTGTCGTGAAGTTGATGCAACTTCTGTGTGATTGAAGTTGTCTGTGAAATCCTGTGCAAGTGTGACACTGAATTCAATGGAGTATCGAGGGTTTAGTTAGAACATCTGAAAGAAAACAATACCTTTGTTTCACAGTTACCTAATCCATACTAAAAAAATGTCAAATACATTCTGCATTGTCTCAGCTGGGGATTCTGCATACACATTCTATAATACTTGAAAACAGTGACTTTACGCGGGGGTTGGACTGGGATAGCCGTTCAGTAGTTATCTAGGGAAGGCGCTATATAAATTATCTGAATGAATGAATGAATGGACGGACGGAAGAACGAATGAATGGGAGACTGACTGACTGGATGGATGGATGGATGGATCGATGATGCGTCACCAATTCATTCTGAATAAAGTGCAAGATGCTGTACCTATGCGCTGGAATATAACATAGTCATGATTGACGGCCTGATGATGATTGAGATTTTATTTAATGTATGAATTGATTAAAGGGAATGAGTCGTGAATGGTGAAGATGATGGATAGATGGGTGGATGGATGAACGTATATGCGTGGAAGGATGACTGGTTGGATGGAACGGAGAGATGCATGTCATAGTGACTGATGGATGGCTAGACAAATCAATGGAGCTATGGATTGATTAACTGATTGAATGGATGATTGATTGAATTATGGACAGATCTATTCATTGATTGAAGAAAATTCCTTCGCGCATCGCGATTGGATGTCAACCGTTCAATTCAGCATCAATAAGAAATCGGTAAAGTTTTTAAGCAGTTAACCTGACAGAGTTTATGCAGAGGTCGAAAGGTCAACTGAAAAGGACATAGATGTTAATCAAATCAAAATCGTTCATGTGTAGGACCATGGGCATACGAGTGGTTGCATGTATGTATATAGAGTATGCATATTTGTATACATACATATTTGTACATGTGCATGTACATGAATCTGTGTATGTAAGATTTGATCTTGCAGTTCCTCATACTAGAACAGCTTTGGCGCAGTCCCGATCTTTTGCCTCAATTGTTCCCTCTCTCTGGAATACACTCTCCTTCTACTCGCTCTCAAATTTTAATAGGTAACCCCTCGTCTTCTTTTGCTTTCCTCAAGACATTTCATATTTCTTAGAGGCGCTTTATAAATGTTTAAATACAATAGTAATATTATATACTCACTTTTTGTGCTTGTGGTAGGCTAGGTGTTAGGTCTTCATAACATCAGGAGACGTGACGATATTAGAGTCTCCACAAATTTCACCATCCTTCTTAGAGTCATCGGTTGTAGCAACGACGTTTCAACGCTTTCTTTGGCTTTTGCCTCTCGTTTCATCTGTTCTGTCTTTTCGTATTCTTTACCTTGGGAACTGAAATATTACAATGACCACGACTTTTGCTTTTGCCATCATGAAGACTTTTTCACTTTCATCTTGACTCGATGACCTTTCAACTCTTTCTCGGCAGCTTCGTTCGTTTCTTTGCCCGCAACCATTTCTGCTTGATTTCCCCCACCATTTTCGTTTCTGTCACCACCACCACCAAACTGTCATTTGAGAGTTTTTCACGAGTTTCGTTTGAAAGTTGACTGGTAATATGGACAGTTCTTTTCCTTCTAGCAACTGTCGTCTGAGATTGCAATTCACTTCCTTCAGTTGTCAGACGCTCAGAAGTGTTCCTTACAGAACTAATTGGCAGACCTCAGGAACGTTTGGAGAAGTGTATATGACAAAAGTCTTTGATTTATCAATGATAATTGCATGTGCCTCCTAACCTTAGTCACCAGTTTGTTGTAAACTCGTGAAGGCGGAGCCATCAACATCGACATCATTTCCCCAAGAAAATATATTGGGAGTTGCGGTGATCATTTTGTTGCGAGTTTCTAAGGCAACTGGCATAACAGTTGAAGAACTGCAGTCCAGCATTTCATCAGGGCTTGCCGGACGTTTTAACTCGATACTTTTACTGGAGCAATTATTTCCCCTAACATTTAAATACATTATCTGCTACAGTTCGTCTGAATTATTTTTACTAAGCAATTTCCTGTCATTGTCGTTTGCTGAGGAATCTCTTTTCTTGAGAAACGGACTGTTGATTACCGCTAAACCATTAGAAGAATCTTCACTGTTAACACGAAGTGTTGGAGAATAGGCTACACTTCATCACCTGCTGGTTTCAAATTGCTCCTGCTAACTTCTAGTACCGATTCTGTGCTATGCAAGATATCGCCTGGTTTTGATTCTAGAACGAAACCAGGTAGCTGACTCGTGTTATCAACTTTAACTGCCTTCAAATTCAATTGCTCTGCTGAACTGGAATCTGCATTATGTGACTCAGTCACTGACTTTCCACATTGTTCTGAAGTCATAATTAACCTATTAGAAGGTGCAGTTGCTACACAAGCATTTGGTCTTTGCATTTCAGGAGCTACAAACATACATTTATACACAGAGATAAGAAATATGCAATTACTAATCTTCAGACATATTGTAAAAGAATCAGTTCAAAAGCAATCAGTTCAAGACAATCACCTCTAAATCCAATCATGAAATCCACCTCTTCCGCTCCTGGCAGTGTCTTTTGGCCTCACACTCAAAAACGGAAAAATGTATATTTACATTGACTCTTTATTTACACAACTCCTTATTATGTCCATACCATCTTCATCAGACCATTGAAAAAATGCCATTCACCTCAATGTCTCACCTTTCCCTTGGCCTGCTTTTGTCGGTCACACTACAGAAAAATCCTGCCAGACTCCTTGCCTTCTTGAGTTTGGTTTCACATGGGAGTGTGAATAAGGTTTTAACTGTCTTATCCTTGTACTCCAACTCAGAATCAAACTGCTATAGGTGTTAAATTATATGTTTAAAATAAAAATATCCTTTTCAAAGCACAGTCTATTAAAATATCTAAATAATCTAAATAATCCAAGTAAGTATAACATCACAGTAACCCTCGGAGCTCTTGGCATGCAGAAAGTAAACAACATTGAGTTAGTACATTATGGGCAACCATTCGAGGAATACCACCTGAAGCCCATTCTACCCCTAACCCATTTGCACCTCAGCTGAAACTGAGGCCCAATCAAGATTCTAGCCATTTTTATAAAGGTCTCCACAAAGTGTGCCACCTTTCTCATTAAATAACTATTGCTAACATCTTTTGATGGTGTGCACTTGGTTTTACAGTTGGATTTACTATGTTGCATATTTCAACGTCACTTATGAAACTCTACTGTTGAAACATATGAAGTTTAAATTTACTTTCATACCGATGTTGGCAATGTGGTATTTGGCTCAGACTAAGCATCATGTCTTTCACCACATGACAGAAAACAAAAGACAAAGGCCACAGAAACTAAATTCCACAAAGCTTAATTGTGCTAATTTTCTGGAAAACAGGTTGTAACCTGAGAAAGGGTAGTGAACTCAAAAACTTCTGTTTCAAGATACTTAATATGGAATCTGCTAAGGACCTCTGAAATGTGTACTACATTAATTAAACAGTTGGATCAATTTAGGTTTATCAATACAATCCAACCACAATCTGGTAATTAGGTATCCCTCTCAGCAGTAATTAGTTAATGAGCAAGACTACAGTGTCAGCCACACTTACAGTGCAAAATTTTGGTCTTCTCCAAACGATCATTATTCATGTTTTCTGAGTTTTTTCCGGAGGTTTCATCTCTGGATAGATGACATGAGGAATGACAGTTAACACCTGGGGAACCAGATGTGGCATCAATCAGAAAACTTTGTCGAGTTATCTGAACTTCAGGATGAAGGCAGAGTTGGTTAAGTTGAGGTTCGGTGCCTGTCCTCGTCGGTCGAAGTTTAGACTGAAGAGTCTAGCGTTGGCTGAGAGCCAGTGGTGGTTTCATCCATTGGAACACAGACTGATGAGCCCTGGCTTAGGACAGCAATGATAGCAGCAGTAGTACGAAGAGCCCGTAACCCTATCTGAAATAAATTTGTTGTCTTTAGACATCTGAATCTATGTATGTAATGTGAAGTACTGGTAAAATTATAATCGCAAATTTATATAGCACCGTTTCATTACGACCTAAATTATTATTACTATTATTAATATTATTATTATAAATTAGTAACATCTATCGTGTGGGTATCTAACGCACAAGGCATCAACCGATGGCACATCAAACCTATAATAATATGTAGGACTTATGAGCCCCATATGGGAATTCATGTATTGTCATATCCTCACTCTATCTTCAACATATCACATTGCTGTAGCGGTGGGATGTAGTTTTCAAAACAACTTTAGCAGCTTTCTAGGGCATCTAATAGTTCGTGATGCATAAATACTTAATTCAATTTAAGTAAAAGTGCATATATATTAAAATAAATTAATACCACAAAATCAGAATGGAAAAGGCATTCATATTTATTTTCTTACTGAGAAAACACTCTGACATTCAGAAATGAGTCACCTCAGGTTATATCACGGGGAAAGACATCAAACAACGAGCAACAAAAAGCCAGCCATATACCTGTTGGAAGTGGTGCTCTCTGCTTTGGTTTTCCTTTCTTTTGTAGAAGACCAAGAGACCAAACTGGACAGTTGAACCAGAATTCACCACGGCAGAAGACACGCATTTTTTATTCTTCCTCTCCTCCTCTTACCCCTCCACTCATATTCAATGCAGCTGAATCCGATTTATCGAGAGACCCAGCAACGAGAAAACTGGGTTTCTTAGATTCTTCTAAGGGTGAAGATGACATTTCTTCAAATCCGCTTGACTGTGAACTCGACGGAGAAAGTCCAATTTCGTTAACCAGTGGGATTGATACATCTCCCATTGCTTCGCACTATGAAGGTTTTTTGTTTGTGAAGGTTTTTCACATTTTTTTCACTTTTTTTCACTTTTTTTCCCACAGTTTTCACATCTGTTTCACACTGTGAAGGTTTTTTGTTTCGTCAGCTGGGTTGCTACATATCCAGTTCCCTCACCTTGTGAAGGTTGAATATCACCACGCATCTGGGGTGATAGTCTTTGACACCATTCCTTGTTGTCATTGGATGTGAAACACCAGGAAGACGTGGTGGTGGTCGAACCTATCGACCGGATACTGTCCGTTCTCAATTGCAGAAGAACTCCAGGATGTAGTGGAAAAGGGCGTTTCTTGGATGCAGCTGGAATTTACAACCGCAACCGAGATGGTGTGCACCTGTCATGAAGGTGATGCAGGCGTTTGTGTGCTCGAAGTTGGCTGTGAATTCCTGGGCAAGTGTGACTCTGAATTCATTGGAATATCCAGCTTTTGTTCTGTCAACTGGATTCCTACATCACCAGGTTCCCTCAGCTTGTGAAGGTTGAATAGCACCAAGCACCTGGGATCATAGTCTAACCGAGTCTTTGACACTACTCCTTGATGTCAGTGGATGTGAAACACCAGGAAGACGTGACGGTGGTCGAACAGAGAACAGAACTGTTTACCTCCATGGACGGAGGTCAATGGTTCTTTCGTATTTCAATTCTCTACACTTGAAATGGTTTGTTTGAGCTGGGTTGGTAGAGGATCTTTTGTTGGACTCGCAGTTGGATCCTTTGCAGCTTGATCTTTTGAAGCATGACTTTTTGCTGGATTTGAGGTTGGTGTATTTTTTGAAGTAAGGTATCACTTCAATGTTTCTAGTCAAACATGTTCCTAGCTCACCCACAGCAAAAGAAAATTGTAAAACTTTCAAATTCTGTAATGCCAAAGTGATAAAAGAGTGAGCACTAATTGACCACACAGCCACACGCACCACCTTAATAAGTTGCCAGATCAGATTCAGTATCCAAAACTAGGAATGTCAGCCGCTAAACTCTGTTTCATGACAAGATGTGAACTGTCTCTGTTGTCTTAAAATGCACCTGTCTAGATTCGATCAGATAGCCACGTGTGCAGTGCTTTTGTGAGATAATTAAAAGGCGATGTATTAAGTATCTAGATACTAACTTACTTTTAACACTGTTATCATGCAACATCACACCTTCTCAGTTATGGCTCAACCTGAGCGAATTGCCATTGCTTTGATCTCTGCCACATCATTGCAACCGGAGCTATACTGGCCTGTTTTGAAACAAACTAAAGAGGAGCAATGCTAACACGTGCATTTTACAGATTAATTATTAAATATTATCACATTATATTGCCAATAGTTTTGCAAGAAATATTACCACATATATATAATAACTCAAACTAGTAAATTATGACATTTTATCTAGCGTCCATCTGATGTGGAGCATTTGCATGCTAGTTCGGCAAAATGTTCCTTCTGGGAAAATCCCGTCCTGCTTCTCAGTAGCTACAACTCCCTGTCACTCTCTTCCCCCTGCCTGTTTCTACTAGCCTCACAATATTTACCAGAGTTCCTGAAACATTCTGCAGGTCAATTGATTAGTATTGCATCAATCATCAGGCAGTGCCATCAACTGACCACAAATACATACATCTACATTTTACTAGCAAATTACTGCCTTGAGTGTACACTAGGTTTTGATGCTGACACCTCATGTGATATTACTTCGATGTTTAGTTAACTAGTTAAGTCCATAATGTCTAGTAATTACAATGTTAAGCCAGTTGCCACAATTTTTCATGTACAAGGGTAACCCTGATAGCGGGACCCAGGTCCCTTAAGGGTTTCTCTCCCTTCACTTCCCTTGAATACTAATTGATATTAATTGATCTGTTTTCTATTAAAATTTTACACTGAATGACATCATTTCTGTTACTGTATATTATGCGAAGTAATAAAATTTATGGTTATGGTTATAAATTAACAAACAGATAATAGGTCATTATTATTATTATTTATAAATAATTATGCATTTATTAAGCACCACTTCTTGACCGACTACGTAATCATGTCCTACCTTCATCTTGGCCTCTATAGAGACATCAGTCGGATGATGCGACAGCTGTCCACCTTGAACATCACCAGTGGCTACAGGAGGCGAATGCCATTCCAGATGAATCAGAGGCTTTCGACTGCATTCTGATTTAGAATCTGAATGCCTTGAAGTACGCATCACAAGGTCTGACTGTCTTTGAGAAGATTTGTTGCTTATGGATGCCTGCTTCTCTTCACCTCTGTTGGTGGCACAATGCAAACTGTTTGCATTCACTGCATCACAGCTGTTGGGTGAAGGCGAGTTCGTAGATGGATAAAATCGACTACACAATGATCGATCCAACAGAAAACTGTCATTTGAGAGTTTTTCACGAGTTTCATTTGAAAGTTGACTGGTAGTATGGACAGTTCTTTCCCCTCTAGCAACTGTCGTCTGAGATTGCAATTCACTTCCTTCAGTTGTCAGAGGCTCAGAAGTAGATTATGCTAGGATCTGTTGTTGAATGTCTGAAAAATCAGGCCTTGTCCTCCGCAACATTAGTGAATAAAGTGTTCTTTACAGAACTAATTTGGCAGACCTCGGGAACATTTGAAGCAGTGTACATGGGAAAACTCTCTCATTATCAATGATAATTGTACGCGGCTCCCAAGCTTTGTCACCAGTTTGTTGTAAACACCAACATAAGAACAACGATAATCATTTCCTTTATCTGAAAATATATTGGCAGTCGTGGCGATAATTTCATTGCGAATTCCCAAGGCAACTGGTACAACAGCTGCAGAAGAACTGCAGTCCCAGTCCAACATTTCTTCAAGGTTTGCAGACGTTTTAATTTGGTACTTTCACTGGAGCAATTACTTCCACTAACATATAAATTCATAGACGTCTGTGACAGCCAGTCTGAAATCTTTGTTTCACTCAGTAACTTCCTGTCAGTGTCGTTGGCTGAGGAATCTCTTTTCTTGAGAAACTGACCGTTGAATACCGCTATACCATCAGAAGAATCTTCACTGCAAACATGAGCATCCTCATCCTCCTCCTCTTCATCGTCGTCGTCCTCCTCCTCCTCCTCCACGTCGTCCTCCTCCTCCTCCTCCACGTCGTCCTCCTCCTCCTCCTCCTCCTCCATGCCCTCCTCCTTCTTCTCTTACTCCTCCATTCATATTCAATGCTGCTGAATTCGATTTATCGAGAGATCCAGCAACAAGAGAAGAGGGTTTCTGAGAATCTCCTAAGGGTGAAGGCAACATTTCTTCAAACTCGATGTTGAATGTCCAATTCCGTTACTCAGCTGGATTGCTACATCTCCCGTTCCCTCACATTGTGAAGGTTGAAAACCACCAGAGACCTGAGGTGCTTGTCTAACCGAGTCTTCGACACCACTCCTTGTTGTCAGTGGATGTGAAACACCAGGAAGACGTGGTAGTGGTCGCACCTATCGACCGGATACTGTCCGTCACCAATGGCAGAAGAACTCCAGGAGGTTGTGGAGCAGGGCGTGTCTACGAAGCAGCTGGAATTTGCAACTGCAGCTGGGAGGCAGTTGCCATGGTGTGCATCTGTCGTGAAGGTGATGCAAGCGTCTGCGTGCTTGAAGCTGTCTGTGAATTCCTTTGCAAGTGTGACTCTGAATTCAATGGAGTATCGAGGGTTTAGTTCGAACATCTGAAAGAAAACAATACCTTACCAAATGCATACTACAGAAAAATGTCAAATACATTCTGCATTGTCTCAGCTGGGGATTCGGCATACACATTCTATAAATGCTTGAAAACAGTGACTTTACGCCGGGGATGGACTGGGATAGCCGTTCAGTAGTTATCTTGGAGAGGCGCTGTATAAATGATCTGAATGAATGAATGGATGGACGAACGAACGAACAAATGAATGGATGACCAACTTAATGAATGAATGAATGAATGAATGGACGGATGATTGACTGACTGAATGAATGGATGGATGGATGGATGTCAGCCATTCAATGCAGCATCAATAAGAAATCGGTACAGTTTTTAAGCAGTAAAACAGACAACAGAGTTGATGCAGAGGTCTAAAGGTCAACTGAAAAGGACCCAACAGAGACTTTGGGATATTAGTCAAATCAAAATCGTTCGTGTGTAGGACCATAAAACGTACGAGTGGATGCATGTATATGTATATAGAGTACGCACGTTTGTATACATACGTCTTTGTATGTGTGCATGTATAGGTATTTGTGTATGTAATACTATATACTCACTTGTGCTTGTGGTAAGCTAGGTGCTCGTAACATCAGCAGACGTTATCAGAATGTCCACAAATTTCACCATCCTTCTTAGAGTCATCGGTTGTAGCAACGACGTTTCAACGTTTTCTTTGGCTTTCGCCTCTCGCTTCATCTCTTCTGACTTTTCGTGTTCTTTAGCTTGGGAACTGAAATATTACAATGACCACGACTTTTGCTTTTGCCATCATGAAGGTTTTTCACTTTCATCTCGACTCGATGATCCTTCAACTGTTTCAGCTTTTGGGTTTTCCTCTTTCTCGGCGCCTTTATCTCATATATGGATTGTTCCAGTAAGAGTCTTTCCGGTTGACCAAAAAATAAAGACTTCCATTGATACTGTCACAATTTCTTTTCGATTTCCCGTCACAATTTCTTTCTGACTGGTGACCATCTCATTTTTATATAGCACCGTCTCTTCCTTCTGAGTGGCGACGATTTCCTTTTGATTTAACCACCTCCTTTTCTCTCTGACTGGCAACCAATTCTTTTTGATCCACCAACGCCTTCTTTTTACTGGCTACCATATCTTTTTGATTTGTCACAGCCTTTTTTTTATTGGAACCACTTCCTTGTGATTCACCACCACCATTTAGCTCTCAATTTTACCACAACCATGTTTCATTTGTCGCCACCCTTCTCCATATGTTTTTGATTTCATTCTCCATTTCTGACTGGCAACTGCAAAGCAATTAGTTTCCATCGCCACCATTTCTCTTCTACTTAACGCTCCCATTTCTTTCTGACTGGCTCGGTCGGTTAGAGCAAATCGTGCTGCTGTACGGGGTTTTCGTTTCGTTCCGTTGTTTGTGTCTTTGGCGATTCACGTGTGCATTGCCTTCGGTCTGCCTTCTGCGGTTGAGTTGGAAGTCGAGACCAGGACTCGTACGGAGCCAAACGATCGATGAGAAGAACTTGCGATTCCGAAGTGCAAAGCTCTTCATCTCTACAACCACAAAATGTATCCAAACACCTTAGGTCACCGGACACAGGATGACGCCGGCAAAGAGATACATCAGTATTACCCGCTCGTGAAGGTACAATGCAGTCAGCACTTGGCGCCTTTCCTCTGCATCATGTTCGCTCCGCCGTGCACCACTTTCGCAGATTTGCCCGTTCTTCCGTGTCGCTCCTTTTGCAATGCGGCCCGAAATGGTTGCGTTCAGCTCATGAATAAATTTGGTTTCGAATGGCCCGAAAATCTAGATTGCTCAACTTTCCCGAGTCGGGTTTGTGCGTCGGTGAACAAGATCTTACTCAGGAAACACCACCACCATCACCATCACCACCACCACCATCACCACCAGTGTAAGAAGAGGAAATTATCACAGTATTCTTAATTTTCTGGTAGGCTTCCTCGTTTCATGGTTGTCAATCCTGGCTTCTTCTGAGCCTAACACTGTAGGCAGTTTCTTACCATGCTCTCTTCGAACGTCTGTAAGTCGGAATTAAGCCATCATAAAAGCACACGTAGACGCCAGAGATCGGAGCGGGATAACGGACGCATCAAGATCTCCTCTGGGTTGACGAGTCGTCGAATGGAGCAGATGGCTTTCTCGTATCTTTCATTCGGTTCAGACTCCAATGAAGAGTCGGAGAACGCTTTGGGTCGGTCCTCGAAGAGGCAAGGGGAGCCCTCTGAAGATGCCCCCCTTCTTCTGAGCCTTGTCCTGGCGTCGACTGGGTCGGTCCTCGAAGACGCAAGAGTAGCTCCTTTGAGCGTGCACCCTTCTTCTGAGCCTTGTCCTGGCGTTGATTGGGTCGGTCCTCGAAGACGCAAGAGTAGCTCCTTTGAACGTGCCCCCTTCTTCTGAGCCTTGTCCAGGCGTTGATTGGGTCGGTCCTCGAAGAGGCAAGGGGAGTTCCTTTGAACGTGCCCTCCTTCTGAGCCTTGTCCTGCAGGATCTGTGCAAGGATCGTCCGATCGATGGTGATGATGATGATGATGATCTCGACGGCGCTTCCCAATCGACTGAAGTCGATGAGAGTCATGACGGTCAGCTGCGCGCAAGACTCCGAACGACCTTCGCTTCTTTGCTTCCATCTGGCAATAGACAAAGGCTTCGTTAATGTCGTCGTCGTCGAGTATTTGCGACTGACAAAGACAAAGAAGACATCGGCTGATGCATGGCCTAGAATAGGGTGTTTTCTGATACACAAAGTGTACAGTTTACATTGTCTGGAGTGTGTGTGTGTTGGTGTGTGTCTGTGTATGTGTGTAGGTCTGTGTATGTGTGTAGGTGTGTGTGTATAGGTGTGTGTAGGTGTGTGTGTAATATGAATTCTTGAGAGATTAGCTCAAGTCAGCTGCACACGATTTCATTCTGATTGACTCATTAGTTCAAGTGCATTGTGACAGTTTGAGGAAGAATGTTCAGTTGACATTTCTGAGTGTTTTAGGCACTGTTGGGCATCGTGTAGTATGAATGTTTGACAGATTAACACAAGTCAACTACAAACGATTTCATTCTATAATACCTGAAAGCCTACATACCTGTTTAACAGTTTGAAGAAGAGTGTGCAGTTACCGATTCTGCGTAGTTGATGAATCTGGCAACAAAAGACCGGTCCTTCTGAAGGCAGGTGTCGTGGTTTCACGGTCTGCTCCACGAAGGTCGCACCAGCCACAACAAGGTCGAAGCCAAGTTGTAGTCTCTTCATGGGCGTTTGTTGCCCATGTCAGTGGCTGATCATTGTACAGCCAAGCTACGGTCCGATGTGGTTCAGCAGACACTCAACCTATCAGACAAAACATGCAAGATAAATGTAATGTTAACTGGACACTTGGTACGGAATCACAAAGTGCTATATAATAACACCTCCCCACGATAAAACCACGATAGAATGGATAGCCATTTATTCTGACACATGCCAAAGTTTCAACTGATCACCTCTGAAACCCAGGTTCGAATCCCCATCTCATCATGTGTATCAACAAACACCACATTGTCGAACAGTGTGTAACCTGGGAGGCCATGTATGTCTCCATATACCCAATACACATACTATACATGCTGCTACATACAAACACATACCCACACAGAACTAGCCACAATAAAATGTCAGCACTTTATCAGATATTCCTCCTATCATGTATCAGTCTCTGAAGGGCATTAGACAAGTTCCATTACAGCCAAATCAACCAGCTCTGTTCAGCAAACATTTCCAAAATGTATTAAAACACACTTAAATATCTAGACGAGTCAGATAGTCATTTGCGCCGAGCCTTTGTGAAGTAGCTGACTTAAAAGGTGCTATATTAAGTGGCTTGATACAAACAAACATACATAAATACATACACACATACATACATACATACATACATACAAGCACTTCTTGACCGACTACGTAATCATGTCCTACCTTCATGCTTGGCCTCTACAGAGATATCAGTCGGATGATGTGACAGCTGTGCACCTTTCGGCTGCATTCTGATTTAGAATCTGAATGTCTTGAAGTACGTATCACAAGGTCTGACTGTCTTTGAGAAGATTCGTTGCTTATGGATGCCTGCTTCTCTTCACCTCTGTTGGTGGCACAATTCAAACAGTTTGCATTCACTGCGTCACAGCTGTTGGGTGAAGGCGAGTTCGCAGATGGATAAAATCGACTACACATTCATTGATCCAACAAAAACTGTCATTTGAGAGCTTTTCATGAGTTTCATTTAAAAGTTGACTTGTCTGGACCCTATAGTAACTGTCGTCTGAGATTGCAATTCACTTCCTTCAGCTGTCAGATGCTGCGAAGACTTCCTAAGAGAATTAATCTGGTAGATCTCGGGAACGTTTGGAGCAGCGTACATGGGAAAAGTATTTCATTGATCGATGATAATATTATTGTACTACCAAAGCTGTTTCACCAGTTTCTTGTAAACTGGTTAAGGCAGAGCCACCAACACCAACAGAAGAACATTGATATCATTTGCCAAGTTTCATCTGAAAATATATTGGGAGTCGTGGTGATCGTTTCATTGCGAGTTTCCAAGGCAACTGGCATAACAGCTGCAGAAGAACTGCAGTCCATCATTTCATCAGGGCTTGCCAGACATGTTAACTCGGTACTCTCACTGGAGCAATTACTTCCACTAACATTATTTAAATTCATAGTCGTCTGCGACAGCTCGTCTGAAATCTTTGTTTCACTCAGTAACTTCCTGTCAGTGTCGTTGGCTGAAGAATTTCTTCTTGAGAAATGGGTCGTTGAATACCGCAACACCACTAGAAGAATCTTCACTGCAAACATGAGAATCCTCATCCTCCTCCTCTTCCACGTCGTCGTCGTCGTCCTCCTCCTCCTCCACGTCGTCGTCGTCCTCCTCCTCCTCCTCCACGTCGTCGTCCTCCTCCTCCATGCCCTCCTCCTTCTTCTCTTACCCCTCCATACATATTCAATGCTGCTAAATTCGATTTATCGAGAGATCCAGCAACAAGAAAAGTGGGTTTCTGGGGTTCTTCTAAGGATGAAGGCAACATTTCTTCAAACTCGACGCTGAATGCCCAATTCCTTCACTCAGCTGGATTGCTACATCTCCCGTTCACTCACACTGTGAAGGTTGACAACCACCAGGGACCTGAGGTGACTGTCTAACCGAGTCTTCGACACCACTCCTTGTTGTCAGTGGATGTGAAACACCAGGAAGACGTGGTAGTGGTCGCACCTATCAACCGGATACTGTCCGTCACCAATGGCAGAAGAACTCCGGAGGTTGTGGAGCAGGGCGTTTCTAGAATGCAGCTGGAATTTGCAACTGCAGCTGGGAGGCAGTTGCCATGGTGTGCATCTGTCGTGAAGGTGATGCAAGCGTCTGCGTGCTTGAAGTTGTCTGTGAATTCCTGTGCAAGTGTGACTCTGTCTTCAGTGCTTCGGCCATTCTAGAAATCATCCAAACAAACCTTTTCAATGCTTTACTGTTGAGGAAAATGGAAAGTGACATAATGTCTAGTTTAAATTTAAAGCTTTTCTAGAGAAAATACTTTTAAATGAGATGAGTGAAACAAAATTAAATACAAATGCATGTTTAAGCATCATCAGTGTTAGCCGTTTTTGTAAGACGTAGGCTACTGAAGAAAGAAAGAAGTAAAGTACTGAACTGAGAAGGAAAGAAGTTTAACATGTCTAAATGCTCAAATATATTACGGTCTTCTTTCAAAGCATCATCGCGAACACAAACTGCATAGCGCCTCCATGGTCAAAAGCATCGACGTGTACACGTCGATGGTTAAAGTATTTTCGACATTTAACTAACAGAAATCATAATTCTCATTGAAATGAAACACCATTCAGAGAAAACAAGGCATTTAGCTTTCTAAATAACCGTGGGCATTTTCAGAGGCGCCCGCAGGATTAAAAAATTTAACGTACACTCCTCCCGTAGGCTCTCGTAATATAAACAAAGAATATGGCCGCTTTCCCGCTTTGCTACCACAGATGCAAGTAAGAAAATAGAAATAAGCTTAGCTGCCGTAGATTGCGTAGTGAGTAGTGACAAGCTTAACAAACATCAATTTAGATAACATCTGATGTTTTAACATGCCGTATTGCCACCAAATCAAATCCTTGTGTGGATTTGATTTGGTGGGTGGACGCAGGTGCGTCTAGTGCGTCCGAATCTTTCACGCAGCAATCTTATCCCGTGATTGACACCACACACCGTTCACTCATTCCACATCCAGTCAGTAAACAAGGAGTCTTACCCGTTTGCGTGTTGACAGTGGATCGTTCGTCCGTTATCGTCTCGTTAGTTCATTCTTTCTCCATTCTGTTTTAGATCTGCTGCTCGTCTCTTTAGTTCGTTAAATTTTGTTCTTCGTTGTGATTCGATCTGTTTGTTGCTCGTCTCTTTAGTTCATTGTTCTTCTGTTTTGTGTTTCGAGCTGTTGCTCGCCTCATTCGTTCACTTGTTCTATTGTTGTTCTTATGTGCCGGACTCGCTGCTGGTCTGTCTTTTCCGACTGCTCTCGTTCGATGTTTCGCCGCGTGACCATGGGCGCCGACTCTGCGAGGCCCGTGAGTGCCCAGCACCACCAGAAATAGGCCATGCGAGGCCCACCTATTCCTGGGCACCACCAGAAATCAGTCCACAAAGAGCGCTTTTTAAGAGACCCCGAGGTTCGAAATAGCCGAGATATGACGTCAGGCTTGACGCATGTAATGTAATGTAAAGGTAAAAAAATCCGAGCGCCACACAAGGCGCGTCAGAGACCAGTTTATTCATCATGAGCTAAAGCCATCATAAACTGTTAATACAGTTCTGCAAGTCCAGTTTACATCACCGTTATGACTTTGTGTTAAAAAAAGTGATACGTGTGATAGTTTAAAACATAGTCTCTACATGTATTAAATTTATTAAGTGAAAAAATTTCCGACAACGAACCTGAACCGAAGTTTCTATGTTGCCAAACATAGAAAGGAACAGCTAGAATGTGGCAGAGCGCATTCGATCTGTAGAGGCCTATGTATATAATAGGAATAGGCCTATCCCATTTTCGGGAAATCATAGATCCATACAATGCCGAATGCACGCGTCTTTTTAGTTTCCAAAGTCTCTAATATTGTAGGCTAAAGTTTAAATAAAATTTAATGTCACGCACGAATAGCCTTCATAGGTAAAGTGCGTCTCTTAAAAATTAAAGTAGACCTACATGTAGGCCTATATATGTCTAATGTTTTATAAATAATCAAAGACCGAGAGGTCTGCCGAAATGAACGTGTAGTGCCTATTATGTAGCGCATCTATTTTATCATCCACATATAGATTCTTTCTTTTGCGACGCCATTATAAATCGTTTACTCTTGTATCCGAGGTTGTACTCATGACTAACAGCACATGTAGGTTTAGCACGTTCGGTCCTTGTAATATGGGGCCATGGAGCACCCTTGCAGAGGTAATAGCGGTGACAGATCCAGGTCGCTTGCTTAGGGGTAGGGGAATGTCCCGAGGGGCGCCCAGCTTCTACGGCTCATCATGCACCTCTTTGGCCTTAGTGGGGCCGAAAGACACCAAGTAGGACGCGGAGTATCCGCCCATTACTCTTATAGCTAAATCCGCCCGCTGGGCAATAAGATTGCTGTCAGCATAATGAGGGTACGGTAGAACGGAGTGACCCCTCGCGGTTAGCAGTCATACGTGTCCGTCAGTCCTGTCTCTTATCTGGAGCCAGTCGGGAAACCAAGCACCTCTTAATTACTCATTAGTCAGCTGCAAATAGGCCAATTAATAGCATCGCGTTTCAGAGTGGCTGTGCAAGTTCGATATATCTGATGGTCCACTGTCCGACAGGGACCAAATATAGCATTCGATAAATGCGAGGCTTCGATATAAGCGGGTTCGATAAAGCTGAGCTATGTGTCTATGTGTTTGCATTGATTGTGGCCGGACCATGTATACTTGTTCGATAAAACCGGAAGTTCGAAATACCGAAGTTCGACATACTTAAGTTTTGCTGTATAGTGATATAGTATTTGACCCCCTCTGCCCCTTTATCGCTGTTATCCCCCCCCCACACACAGGCTACGTATAGTGATATAGTATTTGACCCCCTCTGTCCCTTTGTTGCTGTTATTGCCCCCCCCCCCACACAGGGGGTAGTATTAAATAATAATTATTCTAGTCTCCTTGAGTTCTTCTGTAGGTAAAACCCCCAAGGGCGGCGATCCCGGAGGGGGGACGAGTGAGACAAGTCCCCTCCACCTTTAAAAATGAGGGGAATTAAGTTACCCTCTAATGCATTGCGTCCTTTTAAAAGGACAGTTTAAATTTCATCCACCACCCTTTTACCCCTACAGCTTTTGAAAGTGCTTTATCCTGTGCACCCCTCCGATAATAGTTCAATCCATTTAGGCAGGATTCGTTTTCCTTTCCGATTGCTTTCGATTCCGAAATATCATTTTATTTTGCAAGTTATTGAAAGCTGAGTTTTCCGGAATGCCTCGTTCAAAAAGGTAAATAAAATATTATTACCAATATAGTTAAACTTTGGTGTGTGTTTATTTTTATTGCATTTTTATTATTAAAGCAACTGTCCGTAGAGCAATGGATAGCACACTGGCGTGCAGAGCTGAAGGTACCGAGATCGAACCCGGTAGACATCCGTTAATTTAAGGTTAATTCTGCCTTCCATTCGCAAGGCGGCGGCGGTGGTTTAATGAATAGTAGACCGTGATTTGGCGCCGTATGTGGCTGCCGCATAAGCAGTTATATTCCTGTAAAACTGTTATCAGTACAATTTCCGTCCTCGACCGCATGACTTTACACTCCCCCTAAGGACGATTCCAATTTTGTCCCAAGAGTTCTCTATGCCACATTAAAATAACTTTCTTTACTTTAATTTAATTTAATTTAATTTATCCTAAATTTTAACATTTTCAATACTTGTTAAGTTTCCAGCCTCTCCTAAATCCTCCAACATAACATTACTAGTACTTAGCATCACTAATGTATTTGTAACATATTGCGGTTTGTCAATGTGAGTTGATAATAAACGAATAATAATAATCATGTGCTTCTACCTAATACATATTTGTAAGGCGCCCTGTGTGGCTGCCGTTTATACTATATGTATGTTCACTGTACAGCGCAGTGCATTTGCAGGCGCTTAATTAAAGAAAAGATTATTATTATTATTATTATTATTATTATTATTATTATTATTATTATTATTATTATTATTATTATTATTATCTTAAACACTTCATTACAAGTTGTTTACTTTTGAAGCTTTAACTAATTCAATGACTGTCCTTTAAAAAGGACGCTATGCGCTACAGGCCTAGTATACAATAAAGTCTTGTTTACTAATATCAGCTTCTTACACACATTTGTATCCATACTATATCTATCAAAGAATTAAATTAATATGATTACTAATTTATTTCAGCATCAATTAATGCAGATAGATACTTGAAGAAGCACAAAGAAATACGATTTTAGGCAGATGGGATCAATAATGGTGATTTTTCTTTACATAGTGCCTATTAGAAAACTATGTTGTTTAGACTTGAAATTTGTTATAATAAAATGTTTAAATTATGGCTGGGACTAGTAATCTTAGTCCCAGATTATGGCCAGTAAATTTAGTGCTATCAATGCACACAGGTATAGTACTTGACCCCTCTGCCCCTTTGTAGTTCTTACTGCCATCGCCCGCACACAGGCTACATATAGTGATGTAGTATTTTACCCCCTCTGCCCCTTTATCGCTGTTATTTCCCCCCCTCCCCCCACACACAGGCTACTTATAGTGGTATAGTATTTGTTTTTGTATTTTCAATTTTATTTAGATATACAGTTGCTGAAGTTATAAGTATGTTGGCGGAAGACAGCGACTTTCAAAATGCCAATATATTCATGCAAATTATGAGCAAAAGCGCATTGGCATTTTATACGAAGATGAGTCAATCGAAGATGACCAGGAATTGATTCCCCAATGCAGTACGGATGAAGCTGATGAAGCACTGGCTCCTTAAACTATTGTTTCCCCAGTAAAACAGGCAAGAACATCAGCAACAACTTTGTGCAAAACCAAAGTATCAGTCAAAAGAGACCAGACAGCCAAAGTAAATGCTAGAAAGAAAACAGTTTCGCCCGAGTGTCAGTGGGTAAAAACTGACATTAGGGAACCAGATCTGTTATGGACGCCATCGCAAATACTGACATGTCAACATGTTGCCCCCAACAACTAACAAAAATTAATAAGTTTTGTTTATTATTGTTCTTTTTATACTGTTTTACACTATGTTATAACTAATAAAAATTAATAAACTTTAGACTGAATTAGTTTGCATGTGATTATACAATTTGATGAAACTCTATATCTACATTCAGTTACAGGCTACGTATAGTGGTATAGTATTTGACCCCCTCTGCCCCTTTATCGCTGTTATTGCCCCCGCCCCACACACACTCTACGTATAGTGGTATAGTATTTGACCCCCTCTGCCCCTTTATCGCTGTTATTGCCCCCCCACACACAGGCTACGTATAGTGGTATAGTATTTGACCCCCTCTGCCCCTTTATCGCTGTTATTGCCCCCCCCCCACACACACAGGCTACGTATAGCTGTCTGTCCCTTGCTTTTTAACGCATTTTTCGTGCACAAAAAAGGTCCTCAAAACATTTTGCCGCGCTCACGCGCGAATAATATTCGCCTCGTTGAAAAGTGTCCCCCTACCCCCTGTGAAACAAGATCGCCGCCTCTGTGTAGATTGCAGTGGAAATTCTACTATTAAATGGATAATTTCAAAAAGTGTGTATTAACCAAATTCAACAAAGTAAAGATATAGAAAATCCAAAAAATGAAAAAATTAAGAATTGACATTGGACGAGAGAACCCACGTAAAATTTCATTGACTCTTTTGGGCACTCACACTTTTTGGGTGAACTCGGCGCCCATGGCCGCGTCGATCGGTTGTCTTGGTCGTCGACTGTCTGTTGTGTGGTCTTCTGAATTCATCTGGAGTCAGGCAGGAGGTTGTGATCATCTTCCTGCAGGAGCGCAGCATGTGGCTGCTGGCGAGTTGGCTTCGGGTTGCTGTAGGGTCCTGTAAACACGCACCTATAGGTTAATCTTTTCCGGTTCTGTGATTCTCAGCTCGGTTGGTTTCACATCGGATTGTAGATTTAGGAGGAGGAGGCGGATGAGGAGGAGGAGGAGGAGGAGGAATGCGATGGAACTGATTGTTATTCGGCGATTTCATCGTCGTTTTGTGACCTTTGTTTCGTATTCCTGGCGTTTCTTTATGTTCATCAATGCGTGACGTTTGTGTCGAACGCGGTTGGTTGCTGTAGCTACGCTTCGTCGGTTTCGGGCCGCATCATGCAGCCGTATCGATGACCTTTGGTTGCGCCGTCGCTCTGGGTCAAACACCAAGGGGCCATCCACATATTACGTACGCACTTAGGGGGGGTCGGATTTTGGCGATTTTGCGTACGGGTGCGAACGGGGGCGGAGGGGGGTAACAAAATGTGTACGTACCCATGATAAATTTCTAATTATGACGTCCACATTAGCCTATTTATAACTCTGTATTATCCTATAGTCGTCCCATGGCATTTTATTACATTATATAAAAGCCATGTGCAGGGCCGTTTTAAGGTCGTCGTAGGCCCTAGGCACTCTTGCATTCGTAGACCCTAACTGAACTGCCAACTCTGCATAAAGCTAAATCCATTCACATTAGCTTAACTTAAACTCTTTCAGTACAAAAGTTATTAAATTTGAATTTGCTGCTATTTGCAATTTTCCGTTTTCCCGGTCAATCGTTCAATAAGCTTAGCTCATTTCAGACTTCGTAGGCCCCTGAAAGTTTCGTAGGCCCTAGGCACAGTGCCTACTGTGCCTAGTGGATAAAATGGCCCTGGCCATGTGCAGTTATTCTGTGCTGTGAACGACACCTATAATTTGTCTATATTGGCCCTTCAATAATCTGGCCTAAAGTGCAGACAGGCTGCCTGGAGACACTTTCTGCAGCTGGTCATCGGGGGGGGGGGGTGCGTCAAACGTACGTACTCAGGGGGGGGTGGAAGAAAGTACGCTTGCGAACAGGGGGGGGAGGGGGTCCAATTTTCCCGGATTTTTGTGTACGTAATATATGGATGGCCCCCAAGCGTTCAACTCGGCCGATGTGATCATTGCCTCAACGAGGAAGTCTGTACAGGTGATTGTCAGCAATCGTCGGCTGGGTCTTGGAGCTTCATATCGCCGTGGCTGCGGTGCGTGTTTACAGGACCCAGCGTCGCAGTTCATGGAAGTCAGTAGATGTTGAAGCGTATACAAGAGAGGATCGCAGCGTGTCCGGTCTGTGCGATTCTGCGATGAAAGACTACGACGGTCCTGAGATGGCTGGCCGCTTCGAAGACGTGGTCAGTGTCTTGCTCGACGCCCACGCGATGTGGACTTCACGTGTCGTGTGTGGGGCTCGTCGGACGTGTGGCTTGATTCAGGGTGCCGGGCTGTAAAGCCTCATGCCAGGAGGCCTGCATGATGATGACGACGACGGCGAGAACAATGGCAACGACAAAGCCAATTCTAAAACAACTACTACCATACTATGTGAGGGCGAGAACAATGTTAACGACAAAGCACATTCCTATACAACTATACATAGCCTGTGTGTGGTGGGGAGGGGGAATAACAGCGATAAAGGGGCAGAGGGGGTCAAATCCTATACCACTATACGTAGCCTGTGTGCGGGCGTAGGGCAATAACAGCAACAAAGGGGCAGAGGGGGTCAAATACTATACCACTATACGTATAGCCTGTGTGTGGGGGGGGGAAATAACAGCGATAAAGGGGCAGTGGGGGTCAAATCCTATACCACTATACGTAGCCTGTGTGTGGTGGGGGAAATAACAGCGATAAAGGGGCAGAGGGGGTCAAATCCTATACCACTATACGTAGCCTGTGTGCGGGCGTAGGGCAATAACAGCAACAAAGGGGCAGAGGGGGTCAAATACTATACCACAATACGTATAGCCTGTGTGTGGGGGGAATAACAGCGATAAAGGGGCAGAGGGGGTCAAGTGCAGATAATGAGCGTAATGATGATGATGACAAAACAACAACTACAGCGTTTTTCAGGTGAAAATGATGGGAGTAATGATAGATGATGACAAAGCAACAACTACAGCGCTTTTCAGGTGAAAATGATGGGAGTAAGGATGATGATGACAAAGCAACAACTACAGCGCTTTTCAGGTGAAAATGATGGGAGTAAGGATGATGATGACAAAGCAACAACTACAGCGCTTTTCAGGTGAAAATGATGGGAGTAATGATAGATGATGAAAAAGCAACAACAGCGCTTTTCAGGTGCAAATGATGATGATGATGGGAGTAAGGATGATGATGACAAAGCAACAACTACAGCGTTTTTCAGGTGCAAATGATGGGAGTAAGGATGATGATGACAAAGCAACAACTACAGCGCTTTTCAGGTGCAAATGATGATGATGATGGGAGTAAGGATGATGATGACAAAGCAACAACAACAGCGCTTTTCAGGTGCAAATGATGATGATGATGGGAGTAAGGATGATGATGACAAAGCAACAACTACAGCGCTTTTCAGGTGAAAATGATGGGAGTAATGATAGATGATGAAAAAGCAACAACAGCGCTTTTCAGGTGCAAATGATGATGATGATGATGGGAGTAAGGATGATGATGACAAAGCAACAACTACAGCGCTTTTCAGGTGCAAATGATGGGAGTAAGGATGATGATGACAAAGCAACAACTACAGCGCTTTTCAGGTGCAAATGATGATGATGATGGGAGTAAGGATGATGATGACAAAGCAACAACAACAGCGCTTTTCAGGTGCAAATGATGATGATGATGGGAGTAAGGATGATGATGACAAAGCAACAACTACAGCGCTTTTCAGGTGCAAATGATGATGATGATGGGAGTAAGGATGATGATGACAAAGCAACAACTACAGCGCTTTTCAGGTGCAAATGATGATGATGATGGGAGTAAGGATGATGATGACAAAGCAACAACTACAGCGCTTTTCAGGTGAAAATGATGGGAGTAATGATGATGGGAGTAATGATGATGATGATGATGATGATGATGATGATGATGATGATGATGATGATGATGATGATGATGATGACGATGACGATGACGATGACGATGACGATGACGATGACGATGACGATGACGATGACGATGCCGATGACGATGACGATGCCGATGACGATGACGATGACGATGACGATGACGATGACGATGATGCTGACTAAAAAAGATGACAGCGCTTTTAAAGTACAAGAAAACTGGAGGAAATGAGGAAGAGAACGGAGCAGTGAAGGGGTGGGAATCTAGTTGGAGGAGAGGCAAGAACAGAACAAATGGCAGAAACGGTAGACAATTCCATGCCGATTTGTTGTTGGCTGTTCGAGGGAAGGCTGCGGGGCTGGGGTGGTTGGGCTTGATCGTGCGGGCTGGGCTGGAGGTTTCTGGGTTGGAGTGGTCGGGCGATGTGGGATGCGGGCTGGGTCAGTGTTATAATGAGCTACAGAGTCCCACGATACTCTGCTAGCACTGCGTGGCCTCGCAGTATCAGACTGGCCAGCAGGTGTGTATATAACTTGTTCTACGCCCTCCTCCTCTCTCTCGTCTATCGTGGCCAGCGATGACAAGGGCCAGAACTGACGCAGCAGAGAACTGGAGTCGAGGATGCGGGACTTAGGCATGACGGTCAGCCCCTCAGCTTTCCATTTCAGCTGATAAGAAACGGGATCAGACCATATGTGGTGAGATCTGGCAGCTGGCATGCCGTGTGCCCCCCTTCCACAGTGACCCCTCACAAGAAACTTCGACTCACGATCTGCCTTGGTCTCAGCGGCCTTCCTGATGTTAAGAAGGTCAGTGCTCCCAGGGGAGGCTTTAATAGTATGGCGAAGGATGGGGGTCAACCCGCTATCAGGCTCTGGCTTCGAGACGGCCTTCACCTCCGCATCATGTGCGCTTGGAGCGCGTGGATCCGCAGAGGCGAGGCCTACTCGACAAACATCAGAGCTATCATCTGGTGCTACTAAGTTCCCTTCAATGACAACGGTGTCCAATCTGGACCGTCGTCTCCAGAAACAAGGTAGGCACCCACTGGGCGCCTTCGCATCCACACTAACCACTTCCGACGCATTCACAGGTTGGCCCTGCGAGGTCGGTTGGACCCGGCGTGACTTACGCCTGCGTACAAATGTACGGAACATTACAATGTTAAATTACAGTTGTCCAAACACTAAGAAACAAACCACTGAAGAAAACGCGGCTAAACAATGAAATCCATAAGGAAAAAATCTAATCATAAAATACAAATAGAACTCTAAATATAACTCTAGACAAATAATCTAGAATTACTCTAAACTAAGCTAGATAAATGTCTAAAAATCGCTTCTAATTTTTCACTCAAAAGACAATCAACCAATCTCTCTCGGAGGAAAAGAACGAAGGCCGATTTATTACCATGGCAACAACACGTCGCCCACAGAGGTCATCAAGATCCGGAAATGACGTCAAAAACATGTAAACATCGCAGTTATTCTTATAGAGCCCTTCGTTAATTAGTAATAATTATAATCAAATGATGTGATGACGACGATAAGAGGGACCGAAGTAGGCCTATTGATTACGAGATAAATTAGTAGGCCTATTGATTACGAGATAATTATTGCTTGCGCATGCAAACGATTCAGCGCGATTTGGCCTTTCACAGAACAAGTCTGATCTTAATAGGTCTAACTTTAACAACAGAAGTAATAGTAGTAATAGTTGTTGTTATAGTGTAGTAGTAGTAGTAGTAGTAGTAGTAGTAGTAGTAGTAGTAGTAGTAGTAGTAGTAGTAGTAGTAGTAGTAGTAGTAGTAGGCCTAGTAGTAGTAGTAGTAGTAGTAGTAGTAGTAGTAGTAGTAGTAGTAGTAGTAGTAGTCCTAGTAGTAGTAGTAGTAGTAGTAGTAGTAGTAGTAGTAGTAGTAGTAGTAGTAGTAGTAGTAGTAGTAGTAGTAGACTAGTAGTAATAGTAGCAACAGTAGTACTTGTATCGCGAGCATAGGCCTATCCAGACTCGCGAATTTTCCATTGGAATAACGTTCTTCCAGAAATGTTCTCCTCCCCCACGTTCTAGGTCAGTGTTTCTTAACCAGTGTTCGACCGAACCCCTGGGGTTCGGTGAGCCAGTGCCAGGGGTTCGGCAGAGGTCCTCTGAAATATAGGCCTATACATATTCAGGGTCAGTGAGTGTGAGTGAAAAATCATTTGCTATTTTATTTCATTTGGTAGTGTTGGTACGGTTAGTTAACTCTTAGTAGTTATTGTATTGTATTGAATGTATTAATAGGCCTATTGTATCACATTTTGGTACAATTTTTTATTTCCTTTTGTTCCCATTAGTTAAAAAATTATTGTTAAAACTTGAGGGGTTCGGTGAGTGGTCATGGATTTTTCTTTGGGTTCGGCTCCCTTGAAAAGGTTAAGAACCACTGTTCTAGGTACTTCTACCGCGCCTTTCATTGAGATTTGCCTATTTACTTTATAAAAAATATATATATATATAAATTATGAAATAAATTAAAGTGCTTATCAAAACAGGGCCGATGCATTTCCTTATCAGATCTTGAGATCCGGTATCTCAACATCTTCCAGCGCCATTAAATAGTTGAGACCAGGCGCTATGCAATTACTAATAAAGAAATGATGAAGCATTTGGAAAGTGTGGTTTTATAGACATGGGCCTATACTGTCTATACATAGGCCTAAGGTTCAGACGAATCTATATTTATAATAATAACTAGGCCTATAGTTGAATGAATTCAATCGAAAAATTAGTCTCCTCAGTTCTCCTTTGGACAATCATTTCTGAAGACTTGACTGAGTAGCTGAAATGTAAAGGCGCTATACCAATGTTCTGAACGAAAAAGCATGGAATCATGGCAGCCTGTATATTATAAGTTCTTGTTACCATGTTAGGCCTACGCTATTATTATAATATAAGATAAGATAAGAATATTCTTTATTAAACCAATTGCTATCCGCATTTTGGTGTACAACCGTTTACATCTTTCCGCTAATCTAATACATTTTTCTGCTACCAACAAACATTTATAATCTAGATCTATATCTAATTATATATAAACAGACATATATGCAATATATATGTTTTCCTCATCGAGTTATCGGCAGGTGGGAGTCCGTATGCTATTACGCTATCTCTATGAAAAAGTATAGGCGCCCGTATAATAACATAGACGGTCGTCTTTATGCATATCACCATGGATACGTGGAGAACAGACGATGACGTAGACAATGCAAATTCCGACGCAAGCTGCGCGTATACAGGCGCCTATGCTTTAAACATACATTAAATGCACTTGAATCGGTGGCCAATCAGAACCGGCGAAGTTCATCACGTGACGTGCTTCCGCGTTCGCCTACAGTACTGGTGATGGTGAATGGCGTGCGTTGAGTCATTGCTTGCGGATTTCAAACTTTTTCAGGCGTTATGTAGGCCTACACATGTCACTCTGTATATGTGCAATGATAAGCTTATTTGTGTGTGCTTACGTATGTACCGTCCTACCAGAGGCGTAACTTTGGTCTGAAAAGTGGGGGTACCCATAGGCGTAATTTGTGGGGGGTACGAGGGGTACCCGTAGCCCCCACTTTTTGGACTGGGGGGTACTGTACCCCCCACTTTTTAAACAATGCCAATCAATATTTTATTATTGTGCCTTCTCAGAGAACGCAGTCACCACCAAAAGTATGAAAATACTTAGATACACAGGTAAACCGCGAGCCAAAATTAATGAGAATACGGGCAGGGAATATGTTCAAAATGGGCGCCATGCGAAAAGCTAAAGTGGAGAAGAAATTGGTACCCCCACTTTTTAGACCAAAGTATTGGTACCCCCACTTTTTAGACTAAAGTTACGCCCCTGGGGGTACCAATTTCTTACATGCACGAGGCAAGGCTGAGACTGCGATCTCTGGGAAGGCACAATAATAAAATATTGATTGGAATTGTTCAAAAAGTGGGGTACGGTACCCCCAGTCCAAAAGGTGGAGGGTACGGGTATCCCTCGTACCCCCCACAAATTACGCCTATGCGTCCTACAATGGGACAGCGGTGGTGAAGGATCTGACTCGACCAGTTCATTGGGAGGGGGGATAGAGTAGTGGTAACACTCATGGCCAGGAGAGCATAAGGTACGCGGATCGACTCCCGTAACCCCCCTCTAGGGCGGCGCCTTGCATGGCTGTAGAAGGATGTGTTTAATTAAGATATTGATTGTACTTTCGTGTTTCAATGTAATCTTACTGCGTCTGTCGGCTTGAAATAATAAAGAATATTATTATTATTATTATTATAATTATTATTATTATTATTTTTTAACCTTTGAAAATCTAATTAAAACCAAAACCTTGTCTCTTGAAAGGTGGGCCTAGGTGGGTCGCGGTAGGTAATTTGACCTGCCTATTTTACTCGACCTGCCTTATGACCTGCCTATTTTATTATTATTATTATTATTATTATTATTATTATTATTATTATTATTATTATTATTATTATTATTATTATTATTATTATTATTATTATTATTATTAAATGAGCTGGATCGAGACCGTATACGGCGTTTACATTTAAATTTACTGGCGCATGGTAATGCGTGGAGATCTGCTTTCGATGAGAACGTATAGGGCCTACATAATAGGCCGTTTACTCTCTGTACGAGGTTCTTAATCGCTAGCCCCAAATTTCTAAAAAAAGCCCCACTTGAAAGCTAAGCGCAGGGCACCAACTTATTGACGAGCGCTGCGTCGAGTCAGAGATCAAGTGGAGATCATCCTATACATAGTCCGGTTGCCAGAGGGACCAGGGCTGCCTTATTACTCACTGACGGAGTTAAATTTTTTGTCTGTTGGCGTCTATAGATATTGACACACACGGAGTCTTTGCAGTACCCACTGGCGTAAACTTGTCCAAAATATGGGGGGAGGGCATTTGGTTATTCATTCTACACTTGTTGCATTGGGTGTTCACTGTTCAGTCCATCTCAGTTATTGGGGGGCACGTGCCCCGGCTGCCCCTCCCCCGAGTCTACGCCTATGTATGTGCATGCATAATAGCATGCACATACATACTTACATACATTTGGACATATATATATATATAACTGAGATTGACTGAACTATATATATATATATATATATATATATAGGGGGCATTCCAAATTGACAAAGTCAACGCAACAGATACGATTGCGCTCTGAAAGACTTAGTCAGAGAATCGATGTCTTGGATGATCTATAGATACGTCCATGAATGAAGATGGAAGAAGATGATGATGAGAAAAGGTTACGGTGATTTAACCCGATTACGATGTTTGCAGTGCTTTTATAAGTATCAAAATGCGCTATAATAAATGTATTGATACATACATACATACATACATACATACATACATACATACATACATACATACATACATACATACATACATACATACATACATACATACATACATACATACATACATACATACATACATACATACATACATACATACATACATACATACATACACACAAGTATACATACATACATACATACATACATACATACATAGGGTCAAAGCTGATGATGATCAAAGGTGGTGACGATGATGATTGCAACACTTTGTGAGGAGTTATATATATATATATATATATATATATATTCGTTTAATATGAAACAAAGTTGACAAGGGGTCGTCCATAAAGGACTTCCGCAAAATATGACCTACTTTGGACCCCTCCCACCCATTGTCCGCATTTGTCCGCATTTGACCTTACCCCTCCCCTCCCTTTTGCGTCCGCATGCCTAAGCCAATTTTTAATGTCATCATCATCATTTTTACACTTATTCCTCAGTTCCTGTGCACGTTTAATTTAGTGACAGTTCGGGTTTCATATCGCAGGATGTGCAGGAATAAAAGCCTCTTTAAAGTCGCAGTAAAGGTTAGCCAGCCTATGCCATTCATGAGGTTTTAGGCAATCACTTCGCTGACCTTTCGTCTTTCGGGGAAGGTTGAAACAGGGTGGTGGTGAAAAAACTATCAAATTTAAAAGTTTAGATGCGGACGTCCGCACTGGTCATAACCCCCTCCCCTTGTCCGCATTTCGATGGCCCTCCCCCCGCCCTCATTGCGGACGTCCTTTATTGATGACCCCCAAACCGCAACTTCTTACAGAAAGAGTATACTAGAAAACAGTCTAGATTAGGTATGGGGCCATCCATATATTACGTACGCATGGAGGGGAGTGGTTAACCCAAATGCATGTGCTTGCGTATGTTTGCGTATATATGGAGGGGGGTCTACTGATAATGTACGTACGCATAAGAAACGGGGAGGGGACCTACAATTTGTCTATACTGGCCTTCAATTGATTGGCCTTTAGAGTAGTTCACTCTTTTCAGCTATCAGGTACTACCAGAGGAAGTAGGACTGTGGGAGAGGTGTCACTTAAATTGCATGCCACCTTAGGGTCCTTACCTCTGAACGCTATTATTAAACTATCACACAGCTCAGCCGTGAGTCCATGGATTACATTATTCTGGCCTAAAGTGCAGTGTCCTACTGGCACATTCTGCAGCTGGTCTTACGAGGAAGGGGGTGCGTCAAGCGTACGTACGCAGGTGGGGTGGTGGAAAAGTACGTGTGCGTACAGGCAGCGAGGGGTCCAATTTCCCCGGATTTTTGCGCACGTAATATATGGATGGCCCCTATAATCTAATTCCGCTGGTCTCTATGATGTTAAACATCAATTTGAGCGGAACATTTGTCTGTTAGCGAAAATTTTGCTCAGATCCCTAAAAAAGTCACAAGTGGCGGGTTAACGCACACACGCTAACCCAACCAACTGCTTCCAAACTAGAGTTTCCAAAAGCAAATTCAGAGTTTCTGAAGCTCGTAGCATCTAGAATGAGAGATGACCTCCTAGAGACCGGGGGTGATCTCCGCCTTTCTTCCTGTATGTAAGAAATCGGCACCTCCCCCCCCCCACTTTTTAGATCAAAGTTACGCCTCTGGTTATTTACAATGTTATTTCCTGCAACAGCTAACTTCTTGAATTATAGACGATCTGTAATCGCGCCTCTGAGTGGTTCCCGCTATATAAATCCTCAAAGGAATGAATGGATCTGGCGCGCAGATATTAGTGCTGCGCCAAGGATTCTATATTTAGCTAGATGTTACCATAGACCAAGTTATCTATTACCGGTTTAGATCAGCACTGCCACAGACTGCAGATCTATCGAAGTGTAGAATCTTTATACTAAACTGTAATCTGTGCTCGCTACCTGGCAATGGCTGGTCATGTGACTACGCAGCGATGGCGTCTGATGCGAAAACTAACTGATTTTCCGTAGTTTCTTTAAGTAAGTCTCTTTTTGTGTTCAGATCAATGATCAATGTCGACATAAGAATATATCAGTGTAAGCGACAGCTAAACTGTTATAGCTGTTATAACTGTTATTCGACCCCCCCCGCCTATCGATTTTGATTTGTCTAAGCGCCTGTGAATAAGCTGGTTCCCGCGACTTCGCTTTTTTGGGCGCTGTAGAAATCAGGAGATTACGATTACGATTACGATAGCTGTAGACTAAATATTTGGTGGTTTGTGTAAATTGTATCAATTTGTTTGTGTATATGTGGTTCGCATTCATGGTGGTTTTCGCCAGGGAAATGACTCTGGTATAATTATCTGACACCATTGACTGCCGACATCCATCACTATATTTAGGTGTGTTTCAGCTGTAGTTCATGGCGTTTGCAGTTGAAATAGGTGTAAATATTATCCAATTCTCAATACACGATAAAATTTTATTGTTTTTTTTATTACCAATTATTTTTATTGTTCATACTTGCTGCATGCCTTCATTCTTTTTGCGGTATTAGGTGTGTATTTCAAACTAATGTAATCTTTTGAAGTATTTCTTTGGTCAGTGGTAGTAGGGATGGTTATGGTGATGATGTTAACAATTATGCAGACAAATGGCAGCTAGGCCTATCACAAGATTTTCATTTAGAAATTCTCATTAGTGTTAGCATATATAAGCCATATTATATACACATGTATACATGTTTGGGTAATATCTGTGCTATAAATCCATAAATAAAGAAATTGATATGTGTATTCATAAAAATTCTGTCTTCCTTCCACTCCAAAATCATAAAAATGGAATATAACTAAACGAAGAAAGTTGAGTTCGTTTACTTGTTTAATACAGGTGTGAGCGTTAATGTAAGCATTTTCATACCCCTTGTCTTAGTTAACGTGACGTTTCTTGGGCAGAATTAAAGTCAGTGTTGTAAGCAACAGTGGAGCTTCTTAAAGGTCTTTTCTGTCTGAAGAAAGTTTTCTACGGATGGTCGGAGTTTCAACTGGGCAAAGCATTGTCTGGAACATTATTGCATTTATTGCACTGTCAGTTTAAACATCATTTTGAAATGTCCATCTGAGATCATGTTATTGTCTTTGCTGGCATTTGGTTATAAGACATCATGCCTGATCATTTGAATCATAGGCGTAATTTGTGGGGGGTACGAGGGGTACCCGTATCCCACTTTTTGGACTGCAGTACCGTACCCCCCACTTGTGAACAATGTCAATCAATATTTTATTATTGTGCCTTCCCAGAGATTGCAGTCTCCGCCTTGCTTCGTGTATGTAAGAAATTAGTACCCCCCACTTTTTAGGCCAAATCACAATCAAGGAGTTGATTCTAGCTTTCCTTCAGGTTTAGCAGAAACGGTGACAATGACAATGACAACTTTATTTGACATATTGATGATTGACATTTTTTGATGTGACAACTGCCCTCTGATAATAAACAAAAGTCTAACATTTGGAAAAAACAGTTGACAAAAACTGAGGATCTAGGCCAGTTTACCACGTCAAGTTACTACCAAAACAGGACACCGGATCATCCAACGGACACTAGGAAGTCAAGGAAAAAGAAGTAGATGTAATAACAATGTAATACCTAGGTGTCTTATACATGTACCTCTGAAATTTGGTCGTGATTGATACAACCCAGGGCAATGGATGACCCCGGCCCATTAGTCAACTCAATCGGTGGAAGAAGCTCAGGTGAGCTTATAGAGTCCACCTGTAATATAAGAGAATAATAATTGGTAATAGACCGTCTTATGTAAACAATTTATACACATCATTAGTTAGTTGTATCAGTCACAATGATCATGAAATTAATTATAACAGTAAATAAGGTTGAAATTAACACAATAATAACAATAAATAACAATGAGCATTGTTCGATGGTCTGTCATTTCTTGTGTCTCTGGGGGTGACAGAGCTCGGCTTAGGCTAATTTTGTACAGTTAGTTTTAGCTCGTTAAAAATGTTTTTATTCTGTCATTGAGCGTGTTACTGTTTTATAGATTTAACGACTGGTCGGCATGGATTCCATGCATTCCAAATTCCAATAAGGATTTGGAGTAACACCTGGTCTTCCTCTTCACCGTCATCAGCATCTCTTCCTCTGGTCCATCTCCGCATCAGCAACCGCAGTATCTCTTGACTTTGCCAGCATCTTGTCTTGGGAGCGCCACGATGTCTTCGGCACGGCAGATCGGTCTGATCCCGGCAGGCAGCCAGCCATGGAACCCAGACATCTGTGCTGCCAGTGGAGACCGTTTTGCGTATTGCGCCACACTGGCCGTCTATATTTACCAGGTGAGCGCTAAATATAGCTCGGGTGAGGAACTACTTTTGTCTTCCAGGTAACAGTTGAACATTGATTGGGAACTATGGGTTGTTCGTGTCAATGTCTTAGGATACCTTGTTTGCTGAGGGAGGAGAGGAGAAGCAGATATTGATTTTGTCCAGGAAAGGTGATTCAGGTGCTCTTCTGTCTGTCTGTCTGTCTGTCTGTCTGTCTGTCTGTCTTTTTTCTCTGTCTGCCTGTCTGTCTCTGTATCTGTCTGTCTGTCTCTGTCTGTGTGTCTGTCTGTCAGTCAGTCAGTCTGTCTACTGTCTGTCTATCTCTGTCTCTATCTGTGTGTCTGTCTGTCTGTCAGTCAGTCAGTCAGTCAGTCAGTCAGTCAGTCAGTCAGTCAGTCAGTCAGTCAGTCAGTCTGTCTGTCTGTCTGTCTGTCTGTCTGTTTTTCTCTGTCTGTCTGTCACTGTCTTCTGTCTCTGTCTCTGTCTGTTTGTCTGTCTGTCTCTCGCACTGTGTTCAGCATTTGTGCATTGTTTCTGAAGCTAATAATCTTTATTATTGTATAATCGATTCTGTTTTGTGCTGCTGCGTAATTTGTACAGCAGAGTCTGACTGCAGAAAGATCAATATCTCATTTCTCTATCTCTATGAACATTTCTTCCATTTTTTCCCCTTTGCATCTTGACAAAACCTGTATTGCCATCATCAGCAACTGGTCTCTCAACAGCGCTCTTCTGGGATTGTCACAAGGCGCAATGCAACTGTTCTGTAGAAGTTTAGATACATGCATTAGTATTTCAGCATTTGTTAAGCACCACAATCTAATAACTAAGTATCAACTGATGGTGCTCAGCAGGTTTGAGTGTAGGACTTGTTCAAGGTAACACAGTAAACTGTGGCACTCTCTGCATTCCTACATCCTTTCTGCAGTGTGGGAATTGTAGAAAAAAGACGGGGGGGGGGGTGGGTTGAACATTTTATCCGTGATTTGCAAAACTGATGTGAACGAAATTTGAAAGCAGCTGATTTCAACGCTAGCAGTTTTGCAAGTCAGACTCGAATCAAAATCAATTCCTTTGTTGAGAAAATTCAAAAATGCATACATGATACACCATGGAAATGTCTTCTCTTTGTCAGAGACTCAGAGTCAAATAATGCTAAATCACACTAGCACAACTGAGGGGTTTGGAAACGACCCCTCTGGGGTGTGCAATGAAGACTTACCGTAATTGTGGGAGTGCGAAGAAAGACTATAGGCTGAACCTTTTGATGTTCTAGGTCCAGTCATTACATCGATTATATCAATTTCTCACTTCGTAATGGATCCTTCCCATCTGTTTTTGCATAGTTCATCTGCTGCTTTAGAAACCTTCTCTTGACCCTGATGACCTGTGTGTCAAATTACAGACCCATCTCAACTTTGAATTTTATATCTAAAATCTGTTATCACCACTTTTAAAAGTGGCGGTGACCGGACATCACCGTCACAACACAAAGTTACGCATAGATGTTGTCTGGTCTTATCACAGAACTTGGGAGCCAATCAAAGACTGCTTCATTGAGTTAAACATAGTCTAACAACATTCGTCATTACATGAATGGAGATTTAGGACCAAGTATTTCCATGCTCTGGCCAAGTGCAGTGAAATCAGGGTTTGCTGTGTTCTGATGTTTGCTACAACTTAGCCTACAAGTGAGAAACTGTTACAAACCTAACTAACATACAGTTAAAATGAATATTATAGTCTAAGGTATTTAATTGGTTGTTATTCCATGTGATTTATTCTGAGACCTTGTTTAGGCAGTAAACCTAACGCCAGAGCATGGCAGTCATTAAATGCAAAAGAGATTTATTGTTACTGTAGAGCTGCAAAACCTGAAGCCTGGCTTAGGTTCATTAACTGAGCCAACTGATATCAGTATAAAAAATATATAGTTGAAATGAGGTCTTTTGTTATTTTGTTAGTTAGGACCCTATGCAGACTCTTACTTACGGGGTGATCTTCTGGATATTGACCTGATTACGGCTTCGTTTTGGTTCGCCATCGGTTGATGCTTTGTGCATTAGACACCTGCGCGATAGAGTTTCGAATTACAATTACGATTACACTTGTATCTCACAAGAGCATCATCACCCTTAGTTGTGGCAAATTTGGCTTTTGTCTGATCCAGATGAAGAGCTGTTAAATTGTGAAACCTTTAGAGTAGTGGTTTCCAACCTTTTTCAGAGCAAGGCACCCTTACTAAAAGTCATTCAGTCAACAGCACTTGGCCTTAATTTCATTTATTTTTCTTCCAGTTCTTTATTTTAAGGATGAGCAACGTTCCTTGTATTCAAGCGCAATCATAATCATAAACTCCTAAAGCTAAATGCGTCATGTCAGAGGCTTGTCCAGAGATGTTCAGTTGAGGTCCGAGTCCAATTGCAAGAGAGACCAGAGCAGAGCAGAAACTGCAATGTCATGACTATTTCTACGCTACGTTAAGTATTAAAAAATAGTTATAGGCCTATGTCAGTAGTGATATATCAGTAATTTTATGATTTTTGTAAAAGAAGTTGCACAAATAATATCCAGCAGCGGCGCCCACAGAGCGCGTCCACGGCATCCTTGAGTGCCTTGGCACCCGGGTTGGGAAACGCTGCTGTAGAGAATTTGAGGATTATGCTTACTGAGCAACCCCTATCGATTTTGGAGTTGTTGTTGTGTTGTTGTTCAGTAAACCAGTTGCAGACAAACGGATAAACCGACGACTAAAGCATGGTACTGATGCTTCTAAAACGTTTTTTGGCTGTTCTTCTTTAGATGGATTCAAAGCTGCACGACTTTAAGTTGCACTCCATCATGGCCGAGCACAAGAAGACCATTTCGACGATATCGTGGAGTCCGTACAATAAGGACCTGATCGCTACAGCGAGCATCACAAATCGGATCATCGTCTGGAACGTGGCCGAGCAGAAGACCGTGGCTCGGCTCGACGTGGCCACTGGAACGCCAAGGTCGCTCAGCTGGGGTGTTCCAGATAAGAACAGTGTCATGTTCATGAGTTGTCGCGGTCCAATGCAGATGTGGAACTTCATGGCTGGCCAGACAATCGTCAGTCATAAAGATGTGCAGAACTTTGCCTCTGATGTCTGTCAGTTTCGCTGTCATCCTCAGCATCCGGAGAAGATAGCAATAGGACACATGGATGGAAGCATCTCATTCCTCTGTCCAGGTAAGACTTCCTACTCCTCCCCTTCCATAGATTGACCGTTCCTCCAGCACTGTAAACTAATGATCTCTGGCCTACTCTTTACGAACTGACTGACTGACTGACTGACTGACTGAATGACTGACTGCTGACTGACTGACTGACTGACTGACTGACTGACTGACGAATCTTCTTAGGGTAGACCAGTGATTTCAACCTTTTTCAGAGCGGTGCACCCTTACTAAAAGTCATTTAGTCAACGACACCTGGCTTTAATTAATTTCATTTATTTTTCTTCTTATTTCTTTCTTTATTTCAACGAGGAACAAAGTGCCTTGTATTCAACTACAGTGTTGTGATATATTTTCTACACCACTCTAGGTTTTAAAATGTAGTTATTGGCCTATGTTAGTAGCGATAATCAGTAGTTTTTCACATTTTTGACAAGAAAAGCTGCTACGTACATATATATTTATGTGCATGCAATACATACATACATACGAAAATACATGCATACAAACATGCATGCATACATACATCCATGCTTTGGAAAATGTGTGTTGTTTAAGGTCAACGCATTGCAAAGCACGTCGTGAGGGTTTCTGGCGGAGGAGATGAAGAACCAAACGCTGATGAGGGCCGCGTCATCTCCCTCGAGTGGGATCCCCTCGGCTTAGATTATGTCGCCTGCACCACGGCTTCCGACGGAATCACGCTTGTCGATTCGGCATCTGGTCGGGTCGTGATGCGGTTCCAGCTGCCAAGCGCTGCAACATCCGTCTGCTGCTTGTCTTGGATTCACTCGGCGCCAGGGATGTTCATCACTGGAGGTTTGTCTCCATTCAAACTCTTCTCACACCTTCTGCGGATATCTGAGTCTGCAAAGCACGTCTCTTGGGTTTGTGTCTCTGTCAGCTGGACTTCTGCTCCGGCTTTTGCTGATGCTGTGACAAAGATGATGTTGATGATGATGATGATGATGCTGATGATGAAAGTGATGCTGATGTTGATGATGTTGATAATGATGATGATGATGATGATGATGATGATGATGATGATGATGATGTGGTGATGATGATGATGGTGGTGATGATTCTGATGATAATGATGATGGTGGTGATGATGATGATGGTGATGATGATGGTAATGATGATGGTGGTGATGATGAAGGTTTTGCTGATGTTGACGATGATGTTGATGATGATGATGGTGATGATGATGGTGAAGGTGATGCTGATGTTGATGCTGATGTTATGATGAGGTTATGATGTTGATGATGATGCTGCCTTGTTAGCGTTTTTTGCATGCACCTCTTGTCACCTTAAACCTTTAGCTGTTGCCATTGCAAGTCCAATATATACAGAGGAGGTTGTGTCTTATTGAGTGCATATGATAAAACCCAAATGAGACTCTTGGGTTCATGTTATATCAGGATACACACATTACAGTAATGAGCGACTGATGGGAAGGTCAGATAAAGTAATGGTAATACTTATGGCCAGCAGAGCAGCAGGAGAGCAGCAGAGAGCGGTTCGATTCCCGCAACCCCCCTTAGGCGGGCGCCTTGCTTGACTGCCATAACGTGTGTTTAGTTAAGATATTGATAATTGTACGCTATTTCTCAATGTAATCTTACTGCGTTTGTCGGTTTGAATTAATAAAGAAAAAGATTATTATTATTATTATTATTATTATTATAAGCTTTTGATCGAGGTCCAAGATGTTTCTCAACATCTTCACAATTGCTGTTAAACATGCTGCCTCAGATTATTTCATAAATTGCATTTAATTTAATTTATTTTATGAATTTGACATATTTATTCTTCAGTTTCTTAAAAGCCAATAACATTGGCTATTTAGTTACAAAGAGGTGCTACCTAGATGTCCAGGTAGATGCCATGCAATAGTTATGGACTGATCTTCTGGATATTGACCTGATTACGACTTGGCTTTGGTTTGCCATCGGTTGATACTTGTGCATTAGACACTGGCACAATAGAAGTTACTAATTACAATTACAATTATGCGTGTATTAGAGTATATGAGAATTATTTCGTATGTAAGATGACAATCTGTGGATCGATTGTATTGCTTAATGTTGGATACATTTCATTTTGCTTCAGAGGGTGACTGCAAAATCCGATGCCAATCTTTGCTCTGCTGCCCATGGAGATGTACTGGTTCCTCTTTTCTGGGGGGTCCATAGAGTAGTGGTAACATCACTGGCGTGAAGTGCAAGAGGTAGCGGGATCGCTTCCCGAAGCCTCCCCAAATTTAGGTCCACTGAGCCTTTCATTCGCGAGATGGCGCGTTGTTAAAATGAGATGTAGAACGTGATGGGCGCCTTGCATGGCTGCCGTGTACAGTTAAATTCGACTACTGTAATAACTTGTGATCATCCGTTCATACTGATTTGTAATCATACTGCGTTGTTGTCAGTTTGAAGATATTAAACGAAGATTATTTATTTATTTATTTACATCATTTTGAGATTATGGGAATTTCTTGTGCAGCAGACCTTCCTCTTGCAACAATCTTCCTCTCAACAACGTACATGTATTTTCGTTTACCTTGAGTTGCACTGTTTAACTTTAGATCATTTAGGTAACCATGAAAGCATTGCTTTTGTGAGGTGATGGAAGAGTAGCGTCATACCTGTGGGAGGGGGATAGATGAATGGTAACACTCGTGCTCGAAGAACGTACGGTCTTGAAAGACACGGTGTGATACCCGTAAGCTCCCTATTGGTCGACTCAGCCTTCCACTCCCTAGGGGACAGCTGTAAAATGGGCGGGCGCCTAACAAACTGCCAAGAATTGTGTTCTAATAAGATCGTGATAATTGTACTGTCGTATGTTCAATGTTACTTATTACTGTTTGTCAGGGAGCTTGTCAATAAACATGAATATATTATTATATAAATTCTTTGTTACATCATCTCTATCTGTTTAGATGCAAATTCTGGAGTTCTGCGGTTGTGGAACGTTTCCAAGGCAACTCCGATCGAAAGCATTCGCGTCAACAAAACCGGATTCCACTCATTGTACGTTATCATCTGTCCAACAACAACAACAACAACAATGGCGGACGATGAAATATCGACCAATGGAAGCGATTCTCTGTCGAAAGAGCGACACCCGGGGTCCGAAAGTCAGTCGTCTTCGATTTCCGCGTCTTCCCAGTTTGCGATACCATCGGCAAGAATTCTCTGCCTCTTCACGGACGGTGGCGTGGGATTGTACGATTTGAGGCGCAAAAGGTGGAGCTTCCTAAGGGAGAAAGTGAGAAACGATTTCGCTGTTGAGTCGTGTCCATGATGTCTGTGTATTGAGAACTGTGTTGTGACTGGAACGGATTTTCTTCTCTAGACCATCTGAGAGCATTACTTGACTCGTAGCAGTGATTTGGTTGATCTCTATTTCAACTGTATCTCTTGTTACCTTATGTCTGTCTTTCTGTCTGCTTGCCTGTCTGTCTATCTGCCTGTCTGTTTATATGTCTGTTTATTTGTTTATTTGTCTGTATGTCTGTCTCCTTGCCTCTATCTGTCTGATTGACTCACTAGCTTTCTGTCTGTCCATATGTCTGTCTATCTGCTTGTCGGACTGCCTGTCTATCCACCTCTCAGTCTGTTTATCTGTCTGTCTGTGTGTCTATGTGCCAGTCTGTCTATATGTCTTTCTATATGTTTGTATGTCTCTATGTCTGTCCCCATGTCTCTGTCTGACTGACTGACTGACTGACTGACTAGCTTCTGTCTGTCCATATGTCTGTCTGTCTGTCCACATGCCTGATTGCCTGTCTGTCTGTCTACCTCTCAGTCTGTGTGTCAGTGTGGCAGTCTGTCTATGTGTCTGTCTGTGTGTATGTCTGTCTGTCTGTTGATTGGTTGACTGTTTCTTGTTGTTTTGAGGGCCATATTGAGACGATCTTTGATTGTAAGTTCAGTCCTGACGATCCGGATCTCTTGGCGACCGCATCCTTTGATGGAACAATCAAAGTCTGGGACATACGAACGCTCAAAACAGTAAGTCACTCTCCTCCTCATTCCTCCTCCTGCTCTTCTTCTTCCTCCTCCTCTTCCACCTCTTTTTCTCCTCCTCCTCTTCCTCCTCCTCCTCCTCGTCCTCGTCCTCCTCGTCCTCTCAATCTGTGTCTGCCCCCCATCTGCCAAAACAAACTCGGCTCCCCACACTTGCTATGGTGACCAGGGTTGCCTGTTAAGCTTGTAATGTAGTTGTGTTGCCTATTATGCTTGTAATGTAACAATGTTGCCTATTAAGCTTGTAATGTAATAGGATTGCCTATTAAGCTTGTAGTGTAATAGGGTTACCTATTAAGCGTGTAATGTAATAGGGTTATCTATTAGGCGTGTAATGTAATAGGGTGACCTATTAAGCTTTTAGTGATATAGGGTTGCCTGTTAAGTTTGTAATGTAATAGGGTTGCCTGTTAAGCTTACAAGTGATGTATTGGGGTTGCCTATTAAGCTTGTAATGTAATAGAGTTGCTTGTTAAGCTTGTAATGTTATAGGGTTGCCTATTAGCTTGTGATGTCACATGATGCATCATTAAGTAGTGTGGCGTTTTGTGTGTGTGTATGTGTGTTGGTGTTTGTGTCTTGGTGTTTGTGTGTAAGTGTGAGTTGCTATGTGCATATGCGTATATATGTATGTATGTTTGCATGTATGTGGGCACTGACTGTAGCGTCTTTTAAGCAGTTAACAAAAGCACTAAGAACATCATTAAGACCAAGAAGTTAATCAATAAGCAAACAGTGTGCACTGTGCAGATAGCTGACTAATGTATGCGTGGATGTGTGTGAGTGTGTGGGAGTGTTGGTGTGAGTGTTGGTGTGTGTGTGTGTGTAGGTGTGTGTGTTGGTGTGTGGTAGTGTGTGTGTTGAATATGAATAATAATAATCTTTTTCTTTATTAATTCAAACCAACAAACGCAGTAAGATTACATTGAGACATGACAGTACAATTATCAATGTCTTAACTAAACACACGTTATGGCAGCCATGCAAGGCGCCCGCCCAAGGGGGGTTGCGGGTATCGAACCGCGTTCTGCTGCTCTTCTGCTGCTCTCCTGGCCATGAGTGTTACCGTTACTCTATCCTGCTCCCCATAATTATGCGTGGTCATTGATCGATTGATGGATCGACTGAGTGTGTTGTGTTTAGGTGGCTACATCAGCTGGCAATGAGGGGGTCATCTATTCGTTGTCCTGGGGTCCATCAGAGACCCATTGCATCGCTGCGTCTACATCTCGCCACGGAGCCTTCATCTGGGACACGCGTAAGGCAAAGGTCATCAACCGATTCTCAGAGGTAGGTTGATGCTCTATCAATAAAATGGCTCACTTATATACTTACTTACATACATACTTACTTACATACTAGGGTACAGTGCTACTCAAACTAGGGTCTATGGGCCACTGCCGGTTCACGAATGATTAGCTGCGGAATGATAACCGGAATCAGAATTTTGACGGTACTCAAATAATATTATTTACATTGTGTGTTGTAAAACATGAAAATGAGAACGCAACAGTGTTCATGCCTAATAAACAGTTTTTTTAAACATGCAAAAATGACAAAGTATAGTTGTAGTAAACTTCGACAATATTACAAAATATGAATTTTAATGTAATGTGTTATATAATTATAATGTTGAAACGCACTGGTCTGCAGTAAGGCTGGTAAAAGAATTACTGGTCCGCAGCATCAGAAAGTTTGAGCGAAGGACTGTTCTACGTGACCCACCGAGGAGAAGAGCTGGGTGGTTGTGTATCGACTGATTTGGTTGAGGTGTTCTGCTTTACAGCATAAATCCGGATCAAACATCTACACAATCGCCTGGAACCAGAAAGATGTTCGTCGCATTGCCACAGCGGGCAGCGATTGCCTCTGGTAACAAACAATTGTTGTCACCTAATTAACGTCTGTCTACTTTGTGCCAACAGCTAAGACTACAGTAGGCACCTGTAATTGTAATTAAGACAATTTAAAAGCATCGTCAGTAGCCAGCTACTTCTAGGATGCTTTTCACTATCAACTGTCAGCGAAAATGCCGAGAGTTACTCGGTGAGTATATTTTAATTTTTAAACAGTTTTGTTAAAACATAAAATGCACCTGCATGGAACAGTCTTCTTGCTTAGAACTATTCAGTAGGCCAAAAACATTGTAAAGCATCCTAGAAGTAGCTTGCTACCGACGATGCTATAGAAATTGTTGTAATTACAATGACAATTGCAATTACTTACTATAAGCTCCTTGGTCTTTCTTTCCCTCCCTAACGTAAGGGCTTGAAAGCCATTTTGTTCGATCCTGGTTTTCCACCAGTAGGTCGGAAGCACCTCTAATGAGTGTCTCTTGAAGAGCTGCTATATAAGTCACTGATTACAATCACTATAATGCTTTTGTTGAATGTCTTTTCTGTTTAGATCTCAGTCTTAAATAGTTCATGACGGATAAACCGGTTCTTAGGTTAGACTTGGCTTTCTTGGATGCTGATAACAATGCAGACGTTATGATTGTCACTGTTCATCAATGGTCATTTATTGTGCTTCAGAACATTTAGTGCTCTTCACCTTCAGAAGTCCTTTCCGTCTGTTTTCCATCTCTCTTTCGATCTCTCCGTAGATTTGATCAGCTGTAGTTTCACTTCTAATGTGTTCTTGTTTTTGTTCTTGCTGCTGCTGTGTAGCATCGTGTGCCACATGGATGGGAAGCTGATCATCAAGTACAGTCATCCAATGGCTGTCTATGGCTGCGACTGGAGTCCACACAACGGGTACGTCTTGATCTCTCTCGATCTCTCTCGATCTCTCTTGATCTCTCTCGATCTCTCAATGTCTATTGGTCTCTCTATCACTCTCGACCTCTCTCAGTCTCTTTCTGTCACTCTCAATCTCTCTTGATCTCTCTCGTTCTCTCTCCATCGCTCTCAATCTCTTTCTCTGGGATGTGATGGTGTAGCGGTATGTTCTGTGCCTTGTAACTATACGTGTCGCAGGTTCAATCTACCTCAAGCCACTGCTAGTGTTCATTACTAGATTTTCATTTCTAAATTTTCATTTCTAAATTTTCGTTTCAAAATTTTCTTTTCAAAATTTTCATTTCTAGATTTTCATTTATAAATTTTCGTTTCGTTCTGTGTGGATGTCTGTAGAGATATCATTGCAACTGGATGCGAAGACAAGAATGTTCGCGTCTTCTATCTGGCCACCAATTCCGAAAATCCTGTCAAAACCTATACAGGTTCAATTCGTCTCTTCACTGTAAATTGAGGAGGATGACGACAAAGAGGAGGAGAAGGATGGTGATGGTGGTGGTGGGGGTTGTGATGATGATGCTGATGATGATGATGGCAATGATGATGATGGTGGTGGTGGTGGTGGTGATGATACTGATGATGATGATGATGATGATGATGATGATGATGATGATGATGATGATGATGATGATGATGATGATGATGATGATGATGATGATGATGATGATGATGATAGTGATGATGATGATGATGATGATGATGATGATGATGATGATGATGATGATGATGATGATGATGATGAAAGTGTTGATGGTGGTGGTGCCCGTGGTGGTGGTGGTGGTGATGATGATAACTATGATGATTGTAATGATGTTTTCTGTTGTGATTTGTTGTCGTAGGTCATACAGCCAAAGTGTTTCACGTGCGATGGTCTCCACTACGAGAGGGAATCCTAGTCAGTGGCTCAGACGATGGGTCAGTCATTGCCTGCTGCTACTACTGCTGCTGATCCCCCATTTAATCATAATCGTAAACAATGAAATGTTTAAAGCGCTACCCTAAAGCCAAGCGCAGTGTACCAGCTTATTCACAAGCGCTGTGTCATGTCTGAAGGGTCAAGGGACGATCCTATTATTATTATTATTATTGTTATATTGTTGTTATTATTGTTGTTATTGTTATTGTTAATGTTATTGTTGTTGTTATTGTTGTTATTATTATTGTTATTGTTGTTGCTAGGGGTCAGTAAAGTCTAGTGGTTAACTTCCTGGACTGTTAACCGAGAGGTTGGTAGTTCAAATCCCCGCCAAGGCAGAAATTTGTTGGGATTTATGCTCCCTCTGCACCCCCTCCCCTAGCACAATAAGTACACTGACTGTACAATGGCAGTAGGAAGATCAGGTGACAATGAAGAAGACTAGTAAGCCGCTGTCATATGCCGAGGCTAAGAAACTAAAGTCGCTAACACTGCACACGCATGACTGTCTCACATGTAGCTCAAGCCTTTCTTCCCTTCTGTTGTTGTATATTGGTTTTTATTGTTGATGTTATTGTTGTTGTTGTTGTTGTGTGTGCATGTATGTATGTGTGTTATTGCTGTTAGTACTATTCGGATGTGGGACTACACGCAGGACTCATGCATTCGACTCTTCCAAGGCCACACTGGTCCCGTCCGAGGTCTCGTCTGGAACCCGGAGATTCCATACCTTCTGATGTCTGGCAGCTGGGACTACACGATCCGCATCTGGGACACGAGAGATGGAGCCTGTGTTGACCGAATCCTTGACCACGGAGCAGATGTCTATGGTCTGTTTTCTCCTTTCATAACCCTCCACCTACTAACCCTCCTCATACTCCTCAACTCCTTCTGTTCCTTCTACTTTTCTTTCCCCTCCTCTGCTATTCCTCCTTTCCTGAATCCTTCTCTGCCACTTCCTTAGTGACTGAGAAACTGGCATTGTCAAGTCCATCGTCATCATCATCGGCATAGTCGTCGTCATCACTGTCATCGTCGTCGTCATCTTGACGAGGGGAAATCCCCCAGTTTTCTTTGGTGCCATTCTTTGTTGGATTTTTGTTGAGCGTTTGATACTATAAGAAGAAATGAAGGTCGAGATTTAGTTGTTTTGTCTTCTTTCTGTCGAGAGTTAAAGGAGGAAACAGGCGATCGGTCATGGCTGTTTTGCATTCAGTTGAAGGGAACTGATGCTGCTGCTGGTGATGAAGATGCTTCTGCTGATGGAGATGGAGATGATGATGATGAAGATGTTGCTGCTGATGAAGATGATGATGAAGATGATGCTGTTAATGAAGATGATGATGAAGATGTTGCTGTTGACGATTATTCTGAATCGGATGAGTTGAGCATCATGTGTCTGTCTGATGCTGTAGGTCTGTCGTGTCATCCGAAGCGTCCGTTTGTACTGGCTTCCTGTTCTCGAGACTCCACCGTTCGTCTGTGGTCGCTTACATCTCTCATTCAGCCGCTCGAGATCAACGTTCTGGCTGGTCGACCTTGGGATGAAGTACTCATTTCTCCAGGTCAGATATAGGGAGGGAACGTGAGGGAGAGAGAGAGATAGAGAGAGAGACAGAGAGAGACAGACAGAGAGAGACAGAGAGAGAGAGAAGGAAGGAAGGAGGGAGAGAGATTGAGAGAGACAGAGACAGACAGAGAGAGACAGAGAGAGAGAGAGAGAGAGAGAGAGAGAGAGAGAGCTGAAAGTTTTAAAATTTTCTTGTTGTTAGATCTCATATTGTCAGCTGTTTAGATTTTTTTTAAATGTTTCCTCTGTTGTAAAATTTGTAACTGTAATTGAACATCTATAAAAGTGCCACTCAACAATTCAGAGGTGCTCCCGACTCAAGTCAGTGCTATGACTAGCAAAGGAAACGGACTTCAGGCGTTTCGGGAAAAGGGGAATAGGGAAAGACTGAGGAGCTTAAACCATAAATCCTGGGGAAGACGGTTCCATGTTGAATTGTTGATGTTCGGAACTGCTGCACATGCGTATTATTTAAGACTCGACGGAGTTGTTCAGTTGGGGATGGCATTGAATGCTTGGTCTTACTTTCTTGCATGCTTTCTTACTTCTTGACATTTATCGAAGTCTTGCAGGTAGAACGAATCAGATGGAATTATAGATTCAGTTGGCAATGCCTTCGGAAAGAAGGTTGTCTTCCATAGATGGTACAAACTGGGAATGGGCAGTGGAGAGAATTGATGCAGAATTTATGCCTGGTGGGGAGTTGGGGGAGGGGGGAACTGAACTTTTATAATGACGAATGAATCGCCTTAATTGAGTCATTTAATTAAGAATGGCGAATATGTATTAATCATTTGTTGACTTTGTTTCTGCTGACATCAATTCTCCAGTGACCGGCAAAGGTAAGTCCGTTGTCTGTGTGTTTGTGTCCTTCTGTGTGCCTTTGTGTCTCTCTGTGTGTCTCTTACTGTGGCTGTCTGTGTTGTTCTGATCAACAACTAGGGCCAGGTTCAACAAATGCTGACAGCAGTACCTCTTGGTCATTTGTATATCTCTGTCTAGCTGTCTGTCTGTCTCTGTCTGTCTCTGTCTGGCTGTCTGTCTCTGTCTGTCTCTGTCTGTCTCTGTCTGGCTGTCTGTCTCTGTCTCACCCTCTGCTTTTGTCTCTGAGAAACGTCCTGTAAAAGGGGACCTATGCTAATCAAATGTCTGATCAGTTTCTAATTGCTCAAAGGCAACATGGACCTATGAGGAATAATGAAACTTGCCTGAGTGGAGTCTTTGTTAATCTCACGAATGGCTGAGGTCACCAGCAATGACCATTGAGTGACTGACCGGATGGAGGAGTGACCTAAATGGCGTTTGCTCAGCATCCCAATATTTTGTTACGCTTGACTGCAAACAGCGAAAGTTTCTTACTGAGGCAGCGTTTGCTTTTGAATATCTCAAATGAAGCATGTCAGCAGAGCCAATGTGTATTGATTGCCATCCTTGTGAACAGAATATATGAGATACAATTATGAGAAATAATTAGCAATTTCTAATTAGGTCTTTCTGTTGTCTTCGCTACTGTACATCAATCTCTTTGCAATCTGCGACTTTGATGAGACAATTGATAATTTCTTTAAACAATTGTAAAGAAATTTTCGCATTTTGATGGCAATTGTGTGATCAGCGCTGGCTATTTCGATTAGAATAACAGTTTTCATTTCTTTAGCTGCTTTTCTGTTATATACATCTGAGGCTTTTGTGCATTAAGGGCTTAGATTTTGATGCTAAAACTAACCCTGTGTGGTGCTTTTAAATTATATGTTTGGAATGAGAATGATGATGAGAATGATGAATGAGTGTCCAATTAAGACTTTGATTTAGCCTGTGTGGTGGCAACTGCCTTTTAGGTCTCCATAGTTCGTTTCACACGATGTTCAGTCATCCGTGATTTTTTTTGAAGCGGTTAAAAGAGTTTTTCTTTTAATAGTTTGTCATTCGGTGCCTCCTCTGTTATTGCTGACTTATGGACTGTTATTTGATAGAAATATTTAACAGGCGCTGGTTTATATTAGTTGGCTTAGCTTGTGCTAATTAGCTCAGTAATTAACTTGATTAGGCAGCTGTCTGCATAAGAACCAGAGAGACTAACAGACAGGGAGAGATAAACAGAGAGAGAGAGAGACATACAGACTGAGAGAGAGGGAGAGAGAAAGAGCGAGAGAGAGAGAGAGAGAGAGAGAGAGAGAGAGAGAGAGAGAGAGAGAGAGAGAGAGAGAGAGAGAGAGAGAGAGAGAGAGATAGAGATAGAGATAGAGATAGAGACAGACAGACAGACAGAGACAGAGAGAGACAGAGAGAGAGAGAAATGGTTTGGTGGTGTTGGACTTTATTTGTGCATATAGACCACCATTGTTACTCTCTGTTTCTCTCGCTCTCTCTCGTTCTCTCTCGCTCTCTCTCAATCTCTCTCGCTCTCTCTCTGTCTTCCATTGCCTTTCTCTGTGTGTCTCTGTCTATCTGTCTGTCTCTCTCTCTCCCTTTTTGTCTCTCTTTCTCTCTCTTTATCTCTGTCTCTCTTCCATTGCCTTTCTCTTTGTGTCTCTGTCTATCTCTCTCTGTCTCTCTCTCTCTTCCATTGCTTTTATTTGTGTCTCTGTATCTGTCCACCTGCATATCTATGTGTGTATGTGTGTGAAGAGCATGCCATGTCGCTGGGAACTCCTCCGCTGCTCGCTGGAAAATGTTCACGAGACATTAAGCTCGACCTGGAAAGATCTTCAGGCGACACTTTCAAGAAATCCGTAGCCGTCTTCTCCGAGTTTTTTGGCGTAAGCAGTGAAAATTCCTTTGCGATGTCATAGTAAATCGAGATCTGTCTAAGAGTGCTTTCTTACAGCTTGTATTAGTAATAAACGAAAATTGATTGATTGATTGATTGATTGATTGATTGATTGATTGATTGATTGATTGATTGATTGATTGAGTGTTAACTGAGCTGAATTCTGTTGAGTCAAGATGCTGCAAAATAAAACGTAATCTGAGAAGAAATTTGCAATACAAACTGATTAGATCGTCATCTGTTATCTGTATTGATGATGAGCATAACGATGGGGATGATGATGTGGAGGAGGATGACAATGATGATGATGATGATGAAGAGGAGGAGGAGGAGGATGACGAGGATGTAATACTGATTACTGAATTATATGAATATTCAATTATATGAGTACTAAACAGTATGAACACTGTCATGCAGATATTTATGTAGCACCTTTTCAGTTGGAACTGACGTTGGAAGATGATGATGATGGTGGTGGTGGTGGTGGTGGTGGTGGTGGTGGTGGTGGTGGTGGTGGTGGTGGTGGTGGTGGTGGTGGTGGTGGTGGTGGTGGTGGTGGTGGTGGTGGTGGTGGTGGTGGTGGTGGTGGTGGTGGTGGTGATGGTGATGGTGATGATGATGATGATGATGATGATGATGTGGGTGGTGATGATTGTCTTTCAGAAGCCTGAAGGTTGTGCCAACCTGTGGCAGTTGGTCAGTGTTAGCCTTGGACAGGACGTGGACGTCATTGCGTCCCCCTCCTATCGTCAGTCCATTGTCCACTCAACGCATGTCGCCTCATTCAAAACGGTCAGCCATACACTTCTGTCTATTTCATTCTCAGTCGTAATCATGACATCCAGATTCCTTTAATACCAAACTGTACTTGTCATTGAACACTTATTGGTTAACCATTCAATCTTGTGCTGTCTGGCTCTTCATGTTTCGACAACTGTATTTGATATATATGGGGATGGGGGATAGAGTAATGGTAACACTCATGGCCAGGAGAGCACTAGGTTCGTGGATCGATTCCCGTAACCCCCTCTAGGGCGGCGCCTTGCATGGCTGCCAAACCGTGTGTTTAGTTGAGATTTGATTGTACTGTCATATTTCAATGTCATCTTACTGCGTTTGTCAGTTTGAATTAATAAAGGAAATTATTATTATTATTATTATTATTATTATTATTGTTATCATTATTATTATATGGCCCTCCTTCCAAAGTTCAGAAGTACACACGACCATACGACAGAGCATCATCAATGGCGCTGAGCAGTAATATTGTGAGTGAAGGTCCTTACACAGTTACTGCCTGGGGCGAGGCTCGAACCCGTGCTGTTTGCGTTACAGGCCGAATGCTCTAACCAGTCGGCCACTGTGCCACACATGTATTTATGTCTGTTTGTATGTCTGTCTGTCTGTCTCTCTGTTTGTATGTATTTATCAAGATACTTAATATAGCTCCTTTAAGTACGTCACAAAAGCGCTGCTCACATGGCTATCTGACTGATCTAAACAAGACAATTGGCAGCAGTATGTAAATGCAGTGGAAGACTGATCCAGGAGGATGATGGTCTAACACAAGAGAAGTCTCGATGGACTAGACTTAGCAAGAGGAGCTCCCTGCGCTAACCTTTGTCACGTAATCCTAGTACTTGACATCTCACATCACACAGGCTGTGTGATGTGAGATGTCAAGTACTAGGATTACAACAGTTAGCAAAACAATGCACAGTAAACTGGAAGAGTGACCACTGATGGGCCCACGCGCACACGTAGAACCAACCAACGGATTTCCATCAACAGTCGACAGATGGTTCATGTTCGGGGTCACTGACTCACTTTACCAAGTTCCGTTGATAGGTTGGAGCGATGACAGGTAACAGAATGATCCATTGGACCAATTGCAGCTGGTCACCAATTGACACCAATGACCTAGTGCTTTGGGGTCTGGACGGAGGTCCAAATGCATGGGGCTTTCTAGGACGTCTTCCTGGGAACCACTTTAATTATTCTCAGATCTCCTCCTCAACGGATTTGGCCTAAGATCAACTAGAATTCGTTCTTCCAGTCATAGAATATTGTAATGATAGCAATGTGATTTCGGATCATAGTAAAAATAGTTTTGTTTGAAACGTTTGTTGATGTTTTCAACTTCAGAAGTACAGTGCTGCCAGCATGGCCAGTTAGGTCCCATATAGGACCCATATTACCACATGGGACCCTTAGAAGACCCATATTCCATTTGGTACCCATATTCCCATATAAGACTTATAGAACCGATATGGGTCGCACCTAGCATTCACGGGCATGATTGCAGGGTATTGAAGCAGAATGTCTTTCCTTGATTTTCGCATCTCTCTGCCTGTTTCATGCAGTTGTTTCGAAAAAAACCTGTGTTTATATGTGGATCCGTTATGACCTGTTTTTCTCCATTTGATGCATGGAAAAGGCTGAGGCACAGGAGCTGGAGATGGTTCACCTGTCCAAGTTCGGCTCTGGTCTTGGAGCGCCGAGTCGAGACGATCGACTGAGAGAGGCGGCAACGCTCAACCTGAAGCTCGGAAACACTCGCAGATACTGTCAACTGCTCGTCGAACTCGGAGAGGTGGGTCCGCGTCTGTCAAGTTGTAAGAGTTTACGATTACGATTAATGGTTAGGGATTGAATTATCGGGGGTTATGAGGGTTCAACCCCCATTCATTTTTCAACCCCTCCAGTTAATTCCCAAACTTCTGGTTCCCCATTCGCGGACTGCCTTTAGACAGCGCCGGGCTTTCCCATCGCTGGCCCTGCAACGTGTTGCACTTCGCTTGGTCCCAAGTAACCATACCGCCACATTTTACACTTATATTAGGACTACTTTTCAGCCGGAGTTGGGTCGTGAGTGCTTCTGAGTATATAACCTTGAAGAGGCACTGTATAAATTGAATGAGTTTAGGAATTAGATAATCCGTTTCGGCTGCTTAAACGATGACCATACGTAGGTCTTAGTCATAGACCTTAGTTCAATATATGTATATATTATATATATTTACATATGTATATATATATATATTATATATAAGGTCTAAATAAGTAGTTTAGGGAAATGTATATGTATATATATATATCTGGGTAGTTATATAGCGCTTGTTGAGAATCTCAGAAAGGCGATAGAGCCTGTGAAAGTGGAATAAGTGTTGTCTCGTTGTGGCTAAGTGTTGTCGTTTCGTGTGTGGTTTTTAGTGGGACAAAGCTCTGGCAGTTGCTCCATCCGTTTCGCTCGGCTACTGGAAGGAACTTGTACTTAGGTTAGCATCGCCCAATTGAACTCGATCGTATCTATGACTGCAGAAGTTCACAGGTGGCATAAGAAGACAACGTTCTCTTGTGGACTCTGGTGATTTACTTAATGTAATGTAATCATAGAATTATATAGCACCGCTTCAAGAGAAAATCATCAGAGGTGCTCTCAACCTAACAATGGAAAACCAGGATCGAGCAAAATGGTTTTCAAGTGCTAATGGAATATAGGTAAAGAAAGACCTAGAAGCTCATGTACTGGACGGTCATGATTGGTTGATTGACTGGTTGATTAGATGATTGACAGTTGTTTTATTGACTAGTTCTTGGATCAGTGATTGTTATTTGATTGATTAGTTCAACCCTTAGGTAATTGATGTGATTGGTTGATTGACAATGGATGTGTCTGTTGTGTGTGTCTTGTCCCAGTTAGCTACATTGGTTAGAACTTAGAACGCACGTCCCATGCACCTATGTGCATACGGTTCCCAGTTCGTCTCCCATTGGTGGCATATTTCAGAGATCAATTCTCGGCTTAGCACGGTCCGTACACGTGGACCTTAAAAGGCGGGACACTCATTCAAACGGGCAGCGGTGGTGAAGGATCTCACCAGATCAATTCATTGAAAAATTACCAGAGTCGAGGCCATACGGTAATTTCACTGGTTCAGGTTGTGAGCGCCACTTATGAATTTTATCTTGAAGTGGCTCTTTATAAATGTAAAATTAAAATTACAATGACATTTACGTTTAGGAGAGCAAAGAGCCTGATAGCTGACGATTCGAGTGATGCTCTGCCATATGCTGTCGCTTCTCATCAGCTTCGTCTTCTGGTTGACTTCCTGACGACCAGAGGCCAACATCAGGATGCTCATCTCGTCGCTGCTGCAGCTGCTGAAGAAGGAGAAGAGGATGATGACGACGATGAAGAGGATGATGAGGCAGCTGGGTCGAACAGAACGCACAAGATGAGAGCTCCAGAGTCAGACAAGTCAACTGAAAACTCAGAGACTGTGATGGCAAGGAGGAGGAGGAGGAAGAGGTGAAGCGATGATGATAACGGTGATGACGATGGTGATGATGATGATGATGATGGCGTTGATGACGATTACGATGATGACGTTGATGATGAGGACGATGATGAATGATGATGATTAGACCAGATTAGATCAGTTTGAATATGTCAGAGTACTTCACATCAGATAGATCAGTGTAGATTAAATAGGATTAGAGATCAACTCGGATTATGAGAGGTCTTTGAATGAGATGAATTCTGGTTGAACCACGTGACTCAGTCTGTTACTAAGAAAGTTGTAATGTTGAATTCCGTATCTGGCCTTGGATTGGATGGTATGCGGCTGAGAGGAACAGACAGACAGACGGACGGACGGACGGAAAAACAGACGGACGGACGTACAGACAGACAGAGATGTTGTGTCTGTATGTTGTGTCTGTGTTTCTTCTTGACCAGTGGAGGACTTCTGGAGCAGACGACCTGTCGTCTGGCTGACTGGTATTTCTGCAACGGTTCACCGATCCTAGCTGCCTGCTGCCATCTATCTGTTGACAATCATCAGGTATTCATTATGCAAGATTTCTAATGGCACTACATAAATAGCCAGGTACATACTTACTTACGTTGACCTCATCAGCCTTCTGAACTTTCTGGTAACTGGACTCAGATCTCCATTAGACATCGATCTCTGAACAACGCCTCCAATCTGATATGCATCTCTCGTGAATAAGCTGACAGAGCAGAGTATGACCTTTGTATGTATGTATGTATGTATATTATATGTGTGTATGTATGAATGTATGTATGTATATCATTAGGGTATGTATGTCTGTATGTATGTGGACTTTTATAGAGCACATTTTAGGATCCCTCAAAAGTGCCAAGAGACCTTTTCTCCAAACTCCGATTAACTGTCCTCTGTCCCAGTTGTTCAATTACTATGAGAACTGCTTGTGCACTGTGCTCTCTTATGCTCACTTTTGCTCTCTTATGGTCTCTTTTGCTCTGCCAGAGGGCGATGTCGAAGCTGATTCGTGGGTCGGAGTTGGAGTTGGCTGCTGCAGTCGGTCAAGTCCTTGGTACAACGGAAACGTCACTTCGATTGGCTGTCGAACTCTTGGCACGAAGATGTGAACGCATTGGATGCTGGTATGTCAATCAGTCACGTTAATCACTCGCTTCCTCACTCATTCACTCATTCACTTACTCATTCACTTACTCATTCACTCACTCATTCAATCACTTACTAATTCATTCACTCATTCACTCACTTAATCATTCGCTCATTCACTCCTCATCCATTTGCTCACTCATTCACTCGCTCATTCATTCACTCATTCACTCAATCAGTCATGCATTCACTCACTCATTCACTCACTCGCTCGCTTATTCACTCACTCACCACTCACTCTGTCACTCATTCAAACTCAGTCATTCACTGACTCAGTTCATCATCATCATCATCATCATCTGTTGTCATCAGTTTCTTCTTCATGAAATCCTTGTCCTTGGCCATTGTTTGTTGACTTCTTCTTCTCCAGCCAACTAACTCTGCATGTAAAAATTTATTTGCTTTAAATAAATAAATTTAAAAAAAAATAAAAATGTAGAAATAAAATAGATGAAGTAGAAGAACAGTCCCTTAAGCCAGCTTCAGCAGGAGACAGCCATGGGTGTGACTTCCTTTTCTTGGCCTCGGCATATGAGTTCATTGAGTGGCCAGTCCTCTGCCTCACCGCCTTATCCCACCGATAGTGTACGGCCAATGTTCTCATCAAAGCTGAGTTGACTAGGGGGCGCCAGTGGATAGAGTAGATTTGCCAATGAATTGTCGTTGATGAACTCCAATAGAAGTGAGTCGTGAAACGGAAATTTCGATGATGCGTTGAATTGATTCTTGAGGAGTCGGCGACCGAGAGATGTCGCTAGATATGTCGACGGTGGTTGTTGTTTTTCTGGCAGGGAGCTCGGCGTTCGTCTTCTGCGCCGCTTTCCAGGGACGGAGAGGGCTCTGGCCAAGCTCTGTGTTCGCTGTGCCGCTCCAATGGCCGACATCAACGACCTTCATCGAATGGTATATCTATCTCTATCTCTGTCTGTCTGTCTGTCTGTGTCTGTCTGTCTGTCTGTCTGTCTGTCTGTCTGTCTGTCTGTCTGTATCTGTATCTCTCTCTCTCTCTCTCTCTCTCTCTCTCTCTCTCTCTCTCTCTCTCTCTCTCTCTCTCTCTCTCTCTCTCTCTCTCTCTCTCTCTCTCTCTCTCTCTCTCTCTCTCTCTCTCTCTCTCTCTCTCTCTCTCTCTCTCTCTCTCTCTCTCTCTCTCTCTCTCTCTCTCTCTCTGTATATATATACATGTACGGAGAGACTAATACGTAGAGCTAAACTGAGCATTTTTAACGTACGCGTACAGTACGCGTACGTTATTCTTTTCGATAACGTACGTACGGTACGCGTACGTTAATTATTCCGGTAAGTAACGTACGGTCGCACTTTGCGTCAGAGAGATCTTATGGTCCTCTTGGGGAGCTTTGTTTGCCTGTGTCTTCCGCAACAGGCCGTAGATTCCTTCGTTCTGCCACGCAAGGCAACCCTCTGGTTGTCCCTCTGGCTCGTACTTCTACAGTGTTGCTTAAAAGCTTTGCTGTGGTCGGTCCATCTTTCTGGAATAGGTTGCTGAAATGAACTTTTTGGTCATTCTTGGCCATTTTCCGCAGGCGAACCATTCTTTGCTATCGTGGTTTGGTGTTGTCTCTTGAAGTGGCGCTATACAAATTAACGATTACGATTGAGAGAGAGACATACAGACAGACAGATACATAGAGAGAGAGAGAGAGAGAGAGAGAGAGAGAGAGAGAGAGAGAGAGAGAGAGAGAGAGAGAGAGGAGAGAATTAACGATTACGATTGAGAGACAGACAGACAGACAGACAGACAGACAGAATTTCGATTCTACTGAGTCAGAATAGGCTGGCAACAGGCGTAGTATTTCAAGGACCTTGCATCCGTGTGTCTGTGTAATAGTGTGTATGTGTGAGTTTGTGTGTTTATGTGTGTGTGTGTGTGTGTGTGTGTGTGTGTGTGTGTGTGTGTGTGTGTGTGTGTGTGTATCTGTGTGTGTCTTGATTATGTGTTAAGGCTGGATTGCCAACGATGGAGGAGTGCAGTGTGAAGGCGGAGGAGCTGCGGTCAACCGAGGACAAGGAAGAGGAGTCGGAGTCATCATCATGTGGTCCACTCAACTGCGTCATGTACTACATGCTATCGACACCAGAGACAGGACTTGAACTGGGAATTAACAGAGTTAAAGGTCTCTCTCTCTGTCTCTCTCTCTGTCTGTCTGTCTCTTTCTGTCTGTCTCTCTCTCTACCTCTCACTCTCTCTCTCTGCCTCGTTCACTTTCTTTCTTTCTTTGTCTGTCTGTCTGTCTGTCTGTTTGTCTGTCTCTCAGTCTAGATCTCTAGGTCTCTGTGTCCAGTGATGAGTTGATGTCATCTGATTTATGGTCTGTTTATGGCTGATATGTTTCCTTTTAAAGTTGTAATTGTAATTGTAACCGAAAACTTATATAGCGCCACTCAAATCAGCGGCGCTTTCAACCCGCATCAATGCCGGCACCGGCAAAAAGGAAAGTTTTCAGGCGTCTACGGAACTGGAGAGGAGAGAGGGCAAGAAGCTCTTGGCGGAGAAACAAGGGGAGACAGTTCCAAGCAGAGGGGCCAACATAGGCGAAACTTCTGGATTGTGCCGTGGAAGATCGCATGCGAGGGACAACCATAAGGCCGCGAGCCGAAGATCGCAAGGAAGCCCTCGCAGGCAAGGAAGAAACTGGGTTGCAAAAATTCATTAGGTAAGACGGAGGTTCAATATCAATATCAGATCTCAGCTTTCGCTATTGTATTGTATTGTATTGTATTGTATTGTATTGTATTGTATATAACGCTTTCTATAGAACTTCTGCCAAAGCATTGATTGCGTTTAAAAGAGACGGTGTGTGAGCAACCTGTTTTCAGTTGCCAACAATTTCACATTTCAACTCTGTAATTGATGTAAACCAAAGTGAGGCTCCAGATATTGAAATGGTTCACTTTGATGTTTGATGTTGAAAGTCACTGATGTGGAATGGATAGTAAATGACAGGCTACTGTGATGGAGGCTTTATTATTATTGTGTGTCAAGTCAACCCTTTAAAAAGAACAATGAGAGACACATACAGAGAGAGAGAAAGACAGACAGGCAGAGACAGACAGACGGAATGAGAGACAGAGAATGAGAGAGAGTGAGACAGACAGACACAGACAGAGAGTGAGACAGACAGACTGACAGAAAGACAGACAGAGAGAAACAGACAGAGAATAACAGGACAGACAGAGTGAGAGACAGCAAATGAGATAGTCACACAGACAGAGACAGACAGAGAGTGAGAGACAGAATGAGAGAGAGAGAGAGAGAGAGAGAGAGAGAGAGAGAGAGAGAGATAGGGAGTGAGACAGACAGATAGAGACAGAGAGAGACAGAGATTCCACCTGTGATCTTGTTTGGCTGTTATCTGTAGATCGGATGTTGAGGTCTGGGTGGAGTGTGGACGATGTCTTCGAGATGCTGCAGATGGTGGCTGCAATGCAAACGGAAAGGCTGCAGAAGCAGACGTCAGTCTCCATCCTCACTCTCAGCATCATCATCACTCTCAGCATCATCACCATCAACATCCTCCTCGTCATCATCATCGTCGTCATCGTCATCATCACTATCGTCATTACATCTGAATTGATCACTTTGACTGGTTAATGCATTTGTTGCGGCTCTTCTCATCTGTGAGATGTACACTAGAGTTGGCTGGACTTGGCCGAGTTAGCTACATTCGTAATCGTAATCTCGAGATTTCTACAGCGCTGCAAAAGAGCTAAGTCGCGGGAATCAGCTTATCCACAGGCGCTTAGTCAAAACAAAATCGATAGGCAGAGGGGTCAAAATCGCTTCCAGGTCAATATCTACAGGGTCAGACGGCTACGGTGTTTAGAGTTGAAGCGACGAAATGAGGTAAAGGGAAGAGAATGGCTAGGGTATGATTAGTGAAAGAGCATTGGTTAGAGCATATGTCCCATGCACTTCTGTGCGTGTGGTTCCCGGTTTGCTTACCGATGGTAGCTTATTTTAGAGAGTTAAACATCTCGAGCTAGCACGATCCTGTACACGAGGACCTTAAATGACGTGGCACCCAGTCAAAGGGGCAGCGGTGGCCATTGAAATATGACCAGTGTCGAGACCATGTACGGTCGCTGTAGAAAAACGTGTAGATGTAATTTAGTCATAATAATTATTGTGGAATGGCGTTAATCGTCCAAGGGTTAAACTTTGCACCAGATGAAGGAGAAGAGGTTTTCCAGGACACCAACGTACCACCTCGACTCTTGATTTATGGATTCCGTCTAGCCAACTCAGCTATAATGAGTACACTGACCATACACTGTCGGTGGGAAGATGAGACAGCGAGGGAGAGGACTGGCCACCCACCCTCATATGCCGAGGCTAAGAAAATTAAGGCGCTGACACTTCATACCCATGGCTGCCTCAGGGCTAGCTTAAGGGACTGCTCTGCTTCTAATGTTCTTACTTACCTTTGTCCCACTCATCCACTCCAGAACCAAACACTGAGTCTTATGTTACACTGCTAAGTTACATGAGAGCAAACATAAGAACCATAGTAACCATACCGGTTACTGTGCTCCTGTGGTTATTATGATTACTTTGGTTATTATGATTGGTATGGTTAATATGGTTCCTATGTTTGCTATAGTTACTGTGGTTGGTATGGTTACTACGATTGGTACGGTTACTATGGTTACTGTGGTTGCTGTAGTTATTATGATTGCTATGGTTACTATGATTGCTATGGGTGCTGTGGTTGGTTGTCTCTAGGAAGATGTCGGAGCTGCTCGTGCTGTGTGCCTACGTTGGTGCCTTGGTGGCCATCCGACGGCGCTACGATTCCATCGTCCTTCCTCTCTTCAGACACACCCTGTAAGTCGTCACCCTCTCAACCCATCCCCCATATTCGCTGCCTTCTTACAGGCATACCTCTACATTTCAGATGTGATTCTTTTCTGATATTCATTTGTTCACAGCACCTATATAGCGCCCCCACGAACGTTGACGCGCGCGCAGTCGCACAGAAGTGCGAATCTGAGGTGCGGTTAGTCACTCGCCAGGTGAAGAGCTGTTAGATTATATTCAGATGTTTTAAGCCAATGAGAAATAGTGAGTTTTGAGGCTTTTCTTAGAGGAAAAGGCAGATGTCGAGCATTGGACAGACATTGGTAGGCGATTCCATTCCTTGGAGGCAGCAAAATGGAATGCATGAGAGCCCAGTGCTACATCGAGGATCAGCCAAAAACCCATACCCGAAGATCCCAGACTGTGGGGAGGGACATACGGAGATAATAGTGGTTGCAAGTAAGTGGGAGTGCTCGTTGTAAGGATTTTATAGGTAAGAGAAGCCAGTTTAAATCTTACTCTGAATTCAACAGGAAGCCAGTGCAGCTGACAGAGCAGGGTTAAGGAGTATAAGTATAAGCTATAAAAGGCATCATATTAAGTGTCTGCATACATCGACACACAGGTTACACATCGGTAGATACACCCATGCAAACGTATACAGGTATCCGCACACGCACACACACACACACACACACACACACACACACACATATGCATTCGTGGAAAAATGTCAAGTATTGAGTGACTTAGGAGTGGCCACCATCTGCTGTCATTTTCCTAATCAGAGCAACACTTAACGGAGCTTATTGGCTGCTGTTGACATCTGAGGTACCGATGATTGACAGCCAGTGCCAGCGGCCCTCTCGTCGTCATGACAACGACGACATCGTTCATATAGACACATACACAGACAAACAAATACACACACATACACAGACACACACGGAGACACACGTGTCCCTGTTACCCGATCAGTGTCGTCAATGGAACATTGACTGCCTCCTGATTCTTGCACCGGTTGCTGCTATTGGGTTCTGGCCATGAACCCCTCTATTATATAGTCAGTTATTACAGGGGTCCATGGTTCTGGCTTTGGGTTGACCTATAACCTTGTGTCTAATTTCAATGCTTTCGTAGTTTCCTTCTGAACGGAATATTAACTTATGAGTTTAAACTGTTCATAATAATATGTGATTTCTTTGTTGACATTCTGCTTCTTGTTTACTGTTTCATATACATTGAATGAAAGTGGTAGAGACTGCCATATAAGTGGTAGAGGCTGGCATATAAGTGGTAGAGGCTGGCATATAAGGGGTAGAGGCTACCATGTGATGATGTCTTTTTTTCATTTGGAAAGCTTCCTGCTGAAGCGAGACCATCTGGGTGACGTAGGAGAGTTTCCTCTGAGTCAGTCACTCGTGTCAAGGGAGATGGTCATCTGGGAAGCGACTCAGTGAGTTTTATTCATTCCCACTGCTACACAACTGTCCTCTACATCCGATATGGACTGACTTACATTCGTACAGCCATTATTACTATTATTATTATTATTATTATTATTATTATTATTATTATTATTATTATTATTTATTATTATTATTATATTCTTATTAGTGTTTTTTTTCTTTTTTTGTCCCAAGGTAAAAAGGATTCCTCTGGGACTTCAATATTATTTAAAGCACAGAATTGTCTGTTATTTTTCTTATTATTATTATTGTTAGTGCATGATGGTTTATAAAGTACAAGTTAATATTATCATTATTATCATTATCATTATTATTACTATTATTATTATATGAAGATTTATAAAGCGCAAGTTAATATAACTAAATACAGTATACGTATGGCACTGGTTTGAACATATACTGGGAAATTGCTACATCCAAACATCACCTGTTCAGATACCTTAGACAACCTTGGGGTTCCCTAAAATGCGCTTAATAAAGTCCACTTACATCATCATCTTCATCATCATAATCGTCGACGTCATCATTGTAATCAGGATCATAATCATTATTCACATAGTGATTGTTATCTCTGTTTTTCTGTTTTCATGAAAATGGCTTGTTTCTTCACTGACCGTTCTATGATTCGTCGTCTGTCAGTGTGTCCGTCCGTCTGTCTATGTGTCTTTGTATCTGTGTGTCTGCATATCTGTCCGTCTGTCTATGTGTATCAGTCTGCCTATGTGTCTGTGTGTGTGTGTGTGTGTTTGTCTCAGTCTGTGTGGAAAGAACCGTTCGTCGTTGAAGAGCGTCGAACAGCAGAGCAGCTACGATGAGCTGATGGGGAAAGTGGGACAGGAGTCGAACCCATCTCCTCCTTCTCCTCCTCCGATCGAACTGGGACCAGACGTTGTCCTCGGATCGAATCTTCCCAACCATTCGGATGTCAACGTCTCCTGCCTCAGCAACCAGAGGATACAGGTTTGTTAATCAACTCATCCAGTTCATGCTATCTTAAGATGGTGTTCCTGTATGTATGCGAGTCCTTGTATGGGTGTGGGTGCTTGGATGGGAGGATGGGTGGGTGGGTGGGTGCTTCTATTGCTGCTGCTGCAGGAGAAGAAGCGAGGCGAGGCGGGATTGGAGGAAGTTCATCGATTTTTATAGGTGAACAGCTACATGTGCATACAGCTGTCTTTCATTATACAATGCTGAATGAAGACAAAGAGAGAGGGACACATACATACATGCAGATAGACAGACAGACAGACAGACAGACAGACGTATGTGGTGACTGGTACGGAAAGATCAAGAGTCCAGATTGTCATGGTGATATTGTAAATGTGTAATATAGGGTCCTGAGGAGGAGAAGGAGAAGCGGTGGTGGAGGAGACAAAAGAGGAGGAGGAATAGGAAGAGGAGAAGGAGAAAGAGGAAGAGGAGGAGAAGTAAGAGGAGGAGGGAGAGGAGTATGAGAAGGAGAAAGAGGAAGAGGAGAAGGAAGAAGATGATGATAATCAGGAGGAGGAGGAGGAGGAGGAGAAGGAGGAGGAGTTCCACAAGGAGGAGGAGGTGTGCCACAGAGACCACCAGCCCCGCAGTGTGTGTTTGTCTCCTCCTCCTCCTCTGGGGTATAATACGTAATACGTATTGTTCTTGTTGAAGTCAACGGTCATTGAGCTCAGTGTCACAAAGGGTACGTACAGGGTCAGAAAGCGAACCGAGTTGACGTATCTTCCGATGCCCCTCGTGACCCCCGCCAGCATTTACATGGGCATTAGATGATACCCATATGGGGCTATATGGGACCCATATGGCTTATATGGGACCCATATGGGCCTATATGAGATCCACATGGGCTTATATTGGACCCTTATGGGCCTATATGGGCTCCATGTGGGCCTATATGGGCTCCATGTGGGCCTATATGGGACCCATATTGGGCCTATATGGGCTCCATGTGGGCCTTTATGGGATCCATATGGGGCCTATATGGGCTCCATGTGGGCCTTTATGGGCTCCGTGTGGGCATGCAGGCAGGAATCCATTTACAATCCCCTTGTCCTTCTTCTCTCCAAAAGGGATTCTCTTTTCAGCAGCCATAGACTGGTGCCCTGTGCGTTACGATAATAACGCTATAGAAGTTCTTCACTTGGCCTCTCTGGACAACCCCTCTGACGCGACGCAGCGCTCGTGGATGAGCGGTGCTCTGCGCTTAGCTATAGAATAGCGCTTTAGAAATTTAGAGTTTACGATTAGATCAACACAGATGATTAGATAATTTAGATTACATTAGGATTGATGCTATGGTGATGGTGTTCTATATATATATATATATATATATATATATATATATATATATATATATATATATATTATATGATTGTAATGATCTCCCAAACCACACAATGATTCCCAGCTACACAACATGCTATAAGATGTTATAGTGTAGAGAAGAATCTATTTAGATTATATAATGTAGGATAGTAGAGCTACATAAATGTAACTTAATTAAAATGCCAGCAGCTAAGCCAGCATTGTAGAGATTAATTAATATTAGATAGAGGAGCTTCATCATATCTACGCAAAGGACAGCAGACGATGTGGACTCACCTCATTGGTCAGAACGAACAGCTGATCAAAACCGTTATGGCGAAGCGGATGACGACTCGGTAACCAAGCAACCGTGGTGACGTGGCGTGGAGATACGGCAGTTCGATTTTTGATTTCAACTGAACAAGACGTTCTAGAAATCTTGAGTGGATCGACTCGGTGGATGTTGGACTAAGTCGATGAGAGGGCATCGTTAGTCAGTACGATCGGTTTTGCGAAACGATCGATGCAGTTGAGTTTATAAGTCGAGACGTTGGACAGCGAGGATCGAATAATTCGAGTGAAACGCTCTCGTAACAAACCGTTGCGAAGCGTGACTTTCCGTCATAGGAAGTCGACATTTGCGAAGCGATCTTGTCAACGGACTTAAGGAGTTATTCCGCGAGTGAAGTGTACGTTACTCTGGAGTAGTAAAGCACACACTCGGGTTGTAACGACGGTCTCTTTGGGAGAGACATCAAGCTACGAGAAGTCACGAGAACGGTGGACAGTCGAGCTTCGACGAGGGAGAAACAAGGCGATTTGCGAACGGAGCCACGAACTCATCAGATGAACAAACGGATGAAAGACAGCTTTTCCACGAGGAACAAACTGTGAGAACATTCCGTGATAAAAGGGTCTTACTGGGAGGTAGCATTAGGCAATAAAATCTAGATAGCAAAGATGCTGGCTAGGTAGGGAATAAGGCAAAGTAGACATAGGATAACTAGACATTGAACTGTTACATGCTTTAACTTTGATATACATTATATTCATATTCATTTAAATGCATACACAGGTGTTCAATGTTCTTTTCCCTAGTCAAATAGATAGGCCTATGCATTTCCTTGTCCAGTGAAGACAAGATGAAACAAAACTAAAGTAGTCGTGGGTGTAGAACATAACACTAAGCACTCTTAGTATAGGGTGGCGCTACATAAATGGGGGCTCGCTCTCGGGATTGAATTATATAATCAATTAAGGACATTGATTAAAACGAATTGGGATCATATCTTAGACACAAGAGGTGTATTTAGATAGGATAGAATAAGTAAACAGAGATATTTACTTACGCGCTAGATATAGCATATTTTGTCGTCTGCGGTATTCATTAATACGCATGACGTAATTGAATTTTGAATTGTGACCAATCATACGTTGTCGAAGGTGAGGTCAGGTCAACGGTTGCAAATCGTAAAAGCTAACTATTGGTAAGAGTTAGGTCAGGTCAAGGTTGTTCAGTGTTTAAGTTATAAACAAGGTGAACTAGCTTTGAAATCTGAAATTTATCTTGAGCCTTATATCAAAGAAAATTGATATAGCGCAATGGCTGGTGAGATTCAGAAGTGGATTAAGGTGGCGCAGGACCTTGGATACGCAGAAGATGCTGTTAGAGAATATGTCAAGGACAGGCAGAATGAGATTAGGGAAGATAAAAGACGTGAGGCTGAGGAAAAGCTACGTCTAGCGGAAATGGAAAAAGAAGAGAAAAGACGCGAGGCTGAAAGGGAAGATAAAAGGCGTGAGGCTGAAGAAAGGCTACGCCTAGCTGAACTGGAAAATCAAAAGGAAGATAAAAGACGTGAGGCTGAGGAAAAGCTACGTCTAGCTGAACTGGAAAATCAAAAGGAAGATAAAAGACGTGAGGCTGAGGAAAAGCTACGTCTAGCGGAAATGGAGAAGGAAGAGAAAAGACGTGAGGCCGAAGAGAGGCTACGTCTAGCTGAAATGGAAAATCAGAAGGAGATAAAACTTAAAGAACTAGAGCTTCAGATGACACGTGAGACAAGACGAGAAGATGGAGATAGGATAAGACTTGATGGAGATGGAGAGTATTCTGGACAGGCAAATAATGCCAAACATGTTAAGATGCCCATCTTCAGAGAAGAAAAAGATTGTTTAGATGCCTATCTTCTCAGATTCGAGAGGACATGTACAGCATACAGAGTTCCGAATGAGTTATGGGTTCTGACACTAGTAAAGTCGCTTCAAGGCAAAGCGCTCGAAGTGTATGAACGAATGAGTATAGAAGAATCTCAAGACTATGAAAAGTTAAAGGAGAGACTACTCATAAGGTTCAAATTGTCAGAATCGGGGTACAGAAATTTGTTTAAACAAAGCCCTAGAGAAAAAGACGAAACTCCGGAACAATATGTAGGAAGACTTAAGCGTTACTTAAGACAGTGGCATCAAATGTCAGGCTTTAGTGAAGACAAAGAGGGTTTGGAACAACTCATACTGAGAGACCAGTTCTTCATTATGTGTGACAATGATATGAGACGCTTTCTAAAGGAGAAAGGGAAACTAAATCTTGAGGACATGTTGGAACAGGCCCAAAACCTCATAGAAGCGAGAGAATCGGATGAAAGTAAATGGATTCATACTCAGAAGAATAGAGACAAAGAATCCAAAACGCAACCGAGGGACAATAAGCAGAAGAGTTTTGAGAATACAAGCAACTCTCACAACAAATTTAGAGAACAGAGGGAGTTCAGAGATAAAAATCAATTCAAGAGTAATTGGAAGTTCTCCGACAACAAGAAATATGGAGTAGAAACAGAAACTCAGAAGACGGGATGTTTCCGCTGTGGATCAAAATTTCACAGAATAGCCCAGTGTAGTGAGAAAGATAAGACAGGGAGAGAACATAGAGTAGCAACAATGCAATGCGACAAGGAATCAAATGATAATGGAGATAAACAAGAGGCAGTAATTTCATACTGTTCTGCATACGTTGAACAAGAAGGAAAGTGTATAATAGAAGAACACAAGTATCAGGGACCAGTTGTAATTAATGGATGTGAAACGAAAGGAGTCTTTGACACTGGTTCAAATTGTGTTGCTGTAAGAGAGAGTCTGATCAAGAAAGATGAATACATAGGTCGAAACATGATATGTACTTTTATGAATGGTACCAAACATGAATATCCGATGGCAAAAGTCGCAATACAGAGCGAATACCTCACAGGCGTGGTAGAAGCTGCTGTGATCAAAGACTTAGAAGTAGAAACGATCATTGGATCAAGAGTAGAAACTATAGAAGATTCTAAATTGAATTTGTGTTATTGTGAGGCTGAAGTAGTAAAGTGGAAGAAAGAGGCAGAGAGAGATACTGAAGAGTTCACTAGCAAGGTCAGAGTAAATGAAATAGATACTAAATGCCTTTATGATACAGGAGCAAATTGTGTCGCTGTGCAAAAGAGATTAGTGAAACCAGAACAATACACAGATAAATTTATGGTGTGCAGATTTGCTAATGGCAAGAAAGAAAAATATCCCATGGCAAGAATTAAAATTGAAGGAAATGACTTCAAAGGTGTGACAGATGCTGTGGTGATAGAATCCTTAGTGACAGGATTGATCACGGGTCCATGTTTGTACGAGAAGAGTATAAACAGAATCCAACCGAAAGGGAAACATGATGACGAGAAGACGGATAAATCATGTGAACCTAAAATTAGTAGAGCCAAAGAGGAGAAAAATAAAGAATGGAATGTAAAGGGTTGTGACGCTGAAGGGATGAGATGCAATAAGGCTAACCCATCCATAGTAATCCAAAACACAACCGGACGTGATTGTGAAATTATCACAGAAACAAGAATAAATGACGGAGTGGAACGAAACGGCAAAGCAGAAGTGGTAATAGCAGGATGCACGACACGATCACAAGATGAGATAAAAGGGAGACGTGTCGAACGACCACTGAAAATACCAGAAGTAACAGGTTTAGATCTCAAACCAGAGGAGATAATGGAACCTATAGAACCCAGGTCTAGCAGAAGAAACCATTTAGTGGAGAACAGAAATAATGAAGAGAATAAGAAAATGGGATATAGGAAAGGAAGAAATTGGCAGGAGTCCAAGTTATATTACATGAAGACATCCGAGAGAGCGGATGTAACGGAAAAGAAGAATTACGGAAATGACGGGAGGTCTGATCAACAGGCGATGCAGACAAATTATAGATACGGAGATAATAAGTGGAATTGGCGAAGGCCAAGATGTAAGTCAAGCTGGAAGACACGTGAGGACTATGAGAAGAAAGATTACAGTAATGATAATAGAAAGCAATACAGACCATGGAAGGCCAACAGATGGAGAAATTCTGGGAGAAACCTAGAAAGATCTTGGAGAAGAAGTGAAGAAGAGGAGTCTGTAAAGTGCAAAGGTGGAGATAGCTATTCGAGAAGTGATAGCGATGAGTCGGTCGGTGGTAAATGGTTGAGTTGGAGGGAGAGAGGAAAGTATGACAGGAAGAAAGGAAATCCCAGGTATCATATGACATGGAAATGTCGAAATGATTGGAGAACGGTTGAAAGATAAGCCCAGTGCGAGGTATTTAAGTAATTTCATGAGGCAATTTAACGAGGAAAATTCTGTAATTAAGGGTTATAGATATACAATTATTTTATATTTTGAGTTAAAGAAGTGGTCACTAGGCGTGATCTATGAGTTAAGTTACTCAAGAGCTACAGAAGAGCAGCTGTAGGGAAATTTAGAGAAAATAAGTAGAGGAGAGTTAGTGGAACTTAGTGTTGAGATAAACAGACATGAAGTTCAGGAGTTATTTAAAAAATAAGTAGTTGTAGAGGTAAGATGTAGTTAAGGTTAAGATGCAAGGAGAGAATCCTTGTGGTAAGTGGTCAGGTGAAACCTAACTTTGGTAGTGAGGAAAATTTAAGGAAATTAAACAAGTAAGAAGTTTTCTGGGAGCAGTAAACTATTACAGGAAATTCATACCAAACTATGCGATGATAATGAAACCACTCACAGAATTAACCAAGAAAAATGCCAAAGTAATTGTTGAATGGACTACTGAATTGGAGAGTGCATTCACAGAACTCAAGAAGGTGTTATCAGAAGCACCAATATTAAAACTACCAGACCTAGACAGAGAATTTGTAGTTAGAACAGATGCATCGAATGCAGCTGTAGGAGGTGTACTGATGCAAGAATACGATGGAGTGATGCATCCGGTGTCATATGTAAGCAGAAAGTTGAGCGACGCAGAAAAACGATATTCTGTAGAGGAACGAGAATGTTTAGGAATGATATTCGGGTTTAAAAAATTTAACAGGTATCTTTATGAAAATGTTTCCATTACAAATTGAAACAGATCATTGTAGTTTACAATACTTGAAGACAGGTAATGTGAAGAATGATCGTGTGATGAGATGGAAACTGTTATTGCAAAACCAAAACTACAAGTTTAGGATAAGATACATTAAAGGTAGTGATAATGTAGTGGCAGATTACTTAAGTAGAGGATTAGAATAAGCCAATTAGAATAGTCATAAGTAAGATAGTAACGAAAGTCATGACATGATAGGATAGATTATCATTTCATGTATGATTAGTTAAGAGAATAAAATGTGTGTTGCTTCAAAGTATAAGTTAAGGGATTGTTAAGTCAAGTTAATATATATTTCACTAGTTAAAGTTAGACTAATTGGAACAGTAAATGGTTTTACTAGATAACTGATATATGTTAATATAAGTTGTGTAGATAAGAATATTGTGTAGTTAGGTAAGGAGTCATAGTATTTTAAGAAAAAATGTATTATTTCTTTGATTGTGGGGGGTGATGTAATGATCTCCCAAACCACACAATGATTCCCAGCTACACAACATGCTATAAGATGTTATAGTGTAGAGAAGAATCTATTTAGATTATATAATGTAGGATAGTAGAGCTACATAAATGTAACTTAATTAAAATGCCAGCAGCTAAGCCAGCATTGTAGAGATTAATTAATATTAGATAGAGGAGCTTCATCATATCTACGCAAAGGACAGCAGACGATGTGGACTCACCTCATTGGTCAGAACGAACAGCTGATCAAAACCGTTATGGCGAAGCGGATGACGACTCGGTAACCAAGCAACCGTGGTGACGTGGCGTGGAGATACGGCAGTTCGATTTTTGATTTCAACTGAACAAGACGTTCTAGAAATCTTGAGTGGATCGACTCGGTGGATGTTGGACTAAGTCGATGAGAGGGCATCGTTAGTCAGTACGATCGGTTTTGCGAAACGATCGATGCAGTTGAGTTTATAAGTCGAGACGTTGGACAGCGAGGATCGAATAATTCGAGTGAAACGCTCTCGTAACAAACCGTTGCGAAGCGTGACTTTCCGTCATAGGAAGTCGACATTTGCGAAGCGATCTTGTCAACGGACTTAAGGAGTTATTCCGCGAGTGAAGTGTACGTTACTCTGGAGTAGTAAAGCACACACTCGGGTTGTAACGACGGTCTCTTTGGGAGAGACATCAAGCTACGAGAAGTCACGAGAACGGTGGACAGTCGAGCTTCGACGAGGGAGAAACAAGGCGATTTGCGAACGGAGCCACGAACTCATCAGATGAACAAACGGATGAAAGACAGCTTTTCCACGAGGAACAAACTGTGAGAACATTCCGTGATAAAAGGGTCTTACTGGGAGGTAGCATTAGGCAATAAAATCTAGATAGCAAAGATGCTGGCTAGGTAGGGAATAAGGCAAAGTAGACATAGGATAACTAGACATTGAACTGTTACATGCTTTAACTTTGATATACATTATATTCATATTCATTTAAATGCATACACAGGTGTTCAATGTTCTTTTCCCTAGTCAAATAGATAGGCCTATGCATTTCCTTGTCCAGTGAAGACAAGATGAAACAAAACTAAAGTAGTCGTGGGTGTAGAACATAACACTAAGCACTCTTAGTATAGGGTGGCGCTACAATGATACATATTATACAATACATATATATTATATTATACATATTATACTGTATTTATATATTATACATCTTATACTATATATATATATATATTATATTTTTAGGCCCCTATTTGGATTTGATTATGAGTTGATGCGGTGGTGGTGATGATGTTCTTCTGTAGGGTCCAGTGTTCTTTCTGGAGGATGGTTTCTCGGCTCTGTCCCTGAGCGATGCCTTCATGTGGGCCAAGGTCAATCCGTTTTCACCCCTCGGCTCCGGAATGAGAATCAACCCATTCTAATGGACGCCCCCAGTCACGTCATCAAAGATACGACCATCAGACTATCAGCATCAGACCTACTAGAACAGCAACAGGTGTTTGACAGCAATAGGCCTATGACAACAATAGGCTGAATAAGCAAAAGCCTATGACAGGCTGAATGCAGCAATAAGCCTATGATAGCAATAGGCATATGACAGTAGGCTGAATGCGGCAATAGCCTATGACAGCAATAGGCTGAATACAACCATATGCCTATGGCAGCAATAGGCTGAATATATCAATAGAAGGCAATAGACTGATTATAGCAATAGGCCTGTGACAGTAATAGGATAATGAAAGCAATAGATCTATGATAGCAACAGATCTGCTTTGCAATCACAACTGACTCGGTAAGTAAGTAAGTAAGTAAGTAAGTATATTCGGTGACTCACACAAATATTCGTAATCGTAATCTCAAGATTTTTGCAGCGCTCAAAGTAATTAAGTCGCGTGTGAAGCTTATTCACTGGCGTGGGGAGTGGGGTAAAAATCGGTTCAAGGTCAAGATCCAACGAGGTCGGACGTCTAAGGTGGAGGGTGCTTTAGAGTTGAAACGGTGAAGGAAGTAAGGGGTATAGGAGGATTCAGGGTAGGATTTGTGCAAGAGCAGTGTTTTCAGTTTTGAGTGAAAGACCTGTGGAGAGATAAGCGTATATATATATATATATATATATATATATATATATATATATATATCACGAGACAACAAACGTACTCTCTTCGCTTTCTCATCCATATGTTCATATACATCCGCCTGCTAAAGTACATGGCTAACATGGACGTTATAGATCGTTGCATTTGGTTATCTATATCTATGCATGCGCGTCGTTGTATTAGATTTATGGCTAATTTTATTGGACCTTTTGTTATCAGCTCAGTTGCTGCGTATGGTGCTTAGTGAGAGTCGACTGTTCGTTTAAAACTCCTATTTGATTGATGCGTTTTATTTTCTCTAAGAGGTCGAGAAACACGGTCTTTACTGTAGGTCGGTACAGTAGGGTCGGTGTAGATGTACACGTTTTTATACAGCGACCCTCGTATTGCCTAGACCCTGCTCATTTTCAATGAATTGATCGGGTGAGATCCTTCACCACCGCTGTCCGTTTGAATGGGCGCCGCGCCATTTCAGGTTCCCGTGTACGAACCGTGCTAGCCCGAGATTGGAATCTCTTAAAGGCGAACCGGGAACCGCACGCGTAGAGGTGCATGGGACCTACGCTGTAACCAATGTAGCTAACTGGCCAGCTGTTGTAGTCTGTGAAATATCTCGTACTGTCTGTCGTCGGAAATATCGACCACATTCTACTCCTGCACGACGATCATCACCAGTAACGATTTCCACCGTAGCACCATCATGCTGTTTCCTCGGCTAGTTGACCTTCCCGGATTTCGAGTTTTCCGACCTTGCACCGGAACGGACAGAACAACCTGGCTATTGCGGACTTGATTTGACATAGCGCCGGTAATTAAGGTGGTCTCGCTTACGTGGCTTTTGTATGACGCTGAGAAATTTCGGGGATTTACATTTGGGACATTACAATGACCTCTCCCTGTAACAATAACCTCTGCCTCTCTCTGACGGACAGACAGACATAGACAGACAGACAGAGACAGTAGCAGCCTAGTTTATCATGGAGAGGTACGAAGTACGGAAATTAGCGTGTCGTTAAGGAGTTCTATTGGATGTAAGAGAGGACGAGAGAATGAACCAAAAGAATTGCCCTTCCCTCCTCCCTTCCTCCCTCCTTCCCTCCTTCTCTATGGTTCTCCTTCCCTCTGTCCTTCCTTCCCTGGCTCCATTCCTCCTTCTGTCCCTCGCTCCCTCCAATAAAACAGACCCTTGAACTCCAGTCGAGTGCTATAAGAGTTTCGGGGTCGACCATTTAGGATGTCCGGAGAGAAAGAGAGGCAAGGATACGGAAAACTACGGAGGAGATGGAGGGAGGGAGGGAGGGAGGTGTCCAAAGTAGGTCATCTCTTGTACGTCCTTTTTGACGACCCCTTTACAATCGATATGGCAGGTGACGCCTGTTCGACTTTGTAACAGGAACAGACAACAAATTAAATTTTTATTGGCTTAATCGTGTGCAGGTTGTGTCTTAATTTGGTTGATTTAATTGGTTGAGCAGGGAAGGTTGTGATAGACGACCCAGCAGCTAGTTAGAAGGTGCGCTGATTGCAAATCGATTTTCTGGTTGATGAATTTGACGCGGATGAAAGATCGCTAGAGGTGAAGGCCGCTACAGGTGAAGGTCGCCACAGGTGTAAGGTCGCTACAGGTGAAAGGCCTCTACAGGTGAAAGGTCGCTACAGGTGAAAGGTCGCTACAGTTTAAAGGTCGCTACAGTTGAGAGGTCGCTACAGGTGAAAGGCATCTACAGGTGAAAGGTCGCTACAGTTAAAAGGTCGCTACAGTTGACAGGTCGCTACAGGTTAAGGTCGCTGTGGTCGAAAGGTCGCTAACGGTGAAAGGTCGCTTCGGTGAAAGGTCACTACAGGTTAAAGGTCTCTACAAGTGAAGGTCGCTACAGGTGAAGGTCGCTATACAGAGATCGAGTCCCATAGGCGGACATGCTTTGTAGGCTGTAAATTGCGCCGTGTATTGCAGGCTGTCTGTTCTGTTAGTAGTTAAGGTTTATCGCATAACATGTACATGTACAGCGCAGTGCGTTTGCAGGCGCTTAATTAAAGAATAATAATAATTATTATTATTATTATAGTTGAAAGGTCACTACAGGTCAAAGGTCTCTACAGTTGAAAGGCAGCTGCGCATTGATCAGCTGATTGAGTTTCCGGAGTTCACCGGTTGAGCCCCACAGTGAAGCAGTCATGGGTACAAAGTTTTAGCGACTTCATTTTCTTATCCTCGGCTTATGATGGCGGGTGGTCAGTTCTCTATCCCGCCGTCTGATCTTCCTACTGATAGTGTACGGTCAGTGTACTCATTATAGCTAAGTTAGCTAGAAGCCAGAGCAAAAATCCAAATTAAACGAACTCAAAGACGGTGGTAGTGATGGTGGTGGTGGGTTAGGAGCTGCTGCTGCTGCTGCGAGTCAACGGTCGATGGGTTGAAGAAGAACCAAAGACAGGATAAGTTGATGTGTCATCATTTATTCAGTTAAGATTCGTAATTAATTAGCGACGGATGAGATCAAGAGTCTTCGTCTTAATCGAGAAGTCAAAGTCAGACGCATGTCACAGATCACTGCTGCTACTGCTGATGATGATGATGGTGATAATAGTGATGATGGTTTGATGATGATGATGATGATGATGATGATGATGATGATGATGATGATGGTGGTGGTGGTGGTGGTGGTGGTGGTGGTGGTGGTGATGATTATGATGATGACGATGATGATGATGCGGATGCTGTTGCTGCTGATGATGATGTTGATGATGATGAGGCTGTTGATTATGATGCTGCTGCTAATGATGTTGATGCCGATGGTGCTGTTCGTGAAACAGTCAAAGACGCGTTCGTCAGTATCGACTTTAACTCGATAGCACTAAAGCAGGGCGGCTCAAACCTAAATCTCTCCGTAGATCGATCGATGTTCTGCACTGAACATCGATCTATTGATCGATCTGCGTCACATGGAAGCGTCTGATCGGAGGGAAAGTCTTCGTCGTCGTCATCATCATCATTAGCTGCTGTCAAAGGAAGCGAGGAATCTGTGAAGCGTTGCTAGACTGTCGTTTGGGTCGAGACGAATATCACCAGATCCGATGGACAACTGTAACGGTCGCTTCTTAGCCATAACCTCCCTCCAGACTCCACTCGTTGTTACGATCCTCACATCGAAGGAGCCGTCCTCTTTCTTCCATCTCTCCTCCTCCTCCGAGATCCCAGTCTCTCCGGCTGCTGGTGTTGAGGAGCTTGACGTCGATAGGACCTCGACGTCGAGAACGGAATACAGGATGCGCAGACGATAGCGCTCCCTGGTGTCCGTGAAGTGAATGATTGTTGTGAGGTTGACCCCATCGATGTCCTCGGCCTTGACCTTGTACTTCATGAGATCGAAGAGTTCGATCATCGGAAGTTTCTCGATCAGTGGAGTCGTATCGACGGACCAGTCGATGAGTCCGTGATCGCTTAGGATCGTCGTCATGTAGAAGTTCCTTGCGATTGGATTCGTCTGCAGCGCGGCCAGTCTCCGAAGGACCTTCAGCCTCAGGTCCTCGGCGGCCTTCATCTCTGGGTGGATCCGGAAGACGTGCGAGACGAGCTCCAGTGCCCACTGCAGCTGCCCTTCCTCCAAGGCCGCCTCAGCCTCCGTCAGAAGACGGTCAGTGCCCACCATCTTCAGCATCCGTTCCGACCTCTCGTTTGGAGTTAGCGGAAGAAGGTCCACCGGATCTCCGCTGAACCAGCCGATGTAGTTCTCGTAGATTCCCTTTGACGACCATACGGTCGTTCCGTAGAACTGCTGGAGGTAGCGTTGCGAGGCCAGAGACCGGGGCAGCTCCTTCACGCGGAGCGCCACTTCGTCCGGGTGAAGTCCGCGGTTCATGTACCTCACCGTCTGGTCGTGGACGTAGCGGACGGCGGCCATGTAGGTCGTCAGGATGTCGTGGATGCGTTGACTCCCTGCCACCGGTTGCGTGTGGCTTGGAACGAGATACTTGGCTCCCAGGTCACGCATTCGCTTCAGCGATTCGTACCAGGTCAGGGAGTTGCGCGGCGGAGTGCCGCGAATGGCGTACAGATTAGGAAAGGTCTTGTATAGATCGTCTGCCGGAAGGAGGACTCGCTTGTCGGGCAGCCAGACGGCCATCTGGTCTTCGGTTTCTCCCGGAATGTGGATGAAGGTGAGGTTGAGACCTGCCGCACGCAGAGACACCTCCTCAACCTCGCCGTAGACGAGACGGTTCGGTTCCCGGGAAACGAAAGATTTGGACGTATCCACGCGGAGCCCTGGACCGAGTCCACTGTTGACGACGTACTTTGGGCCCAGTCGAACCCCCATCTGGTATGCGACACCACGATACAGCTTCGGTCCGGCGACACGCGTCCCTCGAACGAGGTCTGAGAAAAGATGATGGGCCCAGATGTCCGGTGGATTCGCAGCGTCCTCGATGAAACCCTACACAGACAGTCACGCACCCAGTTAGCTACATTGGTTAGGACGTACGTCACTTGCGCCTCTGTGCAGGAAGTACCGCGGTTCGCATAGCGATAATGGCTTATAAGAGATTTGAATCTAGCACGGTCCGTACCACTGCTGTCCGTTTGAATGGGTCCACACCGTTTAAGGTCCGCGTGTATAGACCGTACTTGAGCGACCGTATATGTCCTCGAACCTGCTCTTTTTCCAGTGAATTGATCGGGTGAGCTCATTCACCACCACTGCCCGTTTGAATGGGTGCCACGCCATTTAAGGCTCACGTGTACGGACCGTGCTAGCCCGAGATTAAAATCTCTTAAATAAGCCACCCTCGGGAGTCGAACCGAGAACCACATGCACATGGGACGTGCGCTGTAACCGTGTAGCTAACTGAAAGGCCTATAGATAGCACTTGACATAGATTGATACCTCTGCTCCGTAGACGTGGTCGCCGTGGTTGTGAGTGAAGACGATATCCGTGATTCGCTTCGTCGAGTATTTGCGGAATTCGGTGAGAATCGCTCGGGCGGCGTCGACGCTCTCCGTCACATCAACGATGACCGCTCCATCAACACCCTCCAACAGAATCGAATTAGCCAGGGCGAAACCCACCGCCACGTAGACGCCATCCGTCACCTGTCAATCAATCAATCAATCAATCAATCAATCAATCAATCAATCAATCAATCAATCAATCAATCAATCAATCAATCAAAGTCAATTAAAAGCAGATAGACAGACAGACTGACAGGCAGGCAGACAGATAGACATACAAGCAAGCAGACAGACAGGTAGATAAACAGCTGCCATTGTACACCTATAGCAAGTTCGTAGGTCTATCTTAAGCAGATTATAGCCCTACTCCTACATATTGACAGTCTCCCCTCCCTCCATCGAATTCTTGCGTCAGTTTTGCTTTTCTCTGTCTGAAATTCACATCAACGTTACCTTGGTAACAGCAGTAGAGTTACCTCGGTGAGCGCAGCATCACAGTTGTGTCACTGTGGTGACACCAGCATCCCAATAGCGTCACATTGATAGCAGAAGCATCCCAAAATAGAGTTACCTTGGTGATAGGTGAATCCCAGAAGCGTTACCTTGGTGACGGTCGGTGTGTCGAACTCCTTGCTGTGTTCAGCGAGCGACGGTTGAACCTCGATACCAGACAGAAGGTCATCTATGGAGCAATCGGAGAAGGAGTCCTTCAGCGTCAGAGCCTCTGACGGGGACCGCATCAGCAGCAGCAGCTGAGGCAGGAGAATGGAAACTATGAAGGCGAGTCCCTGATGCCCCATCGACGGCGTATGTCTCCATCCGTTGGACCAGGGTCCTCGTAGTCGTCGCTGGCCGCTGTGCATGCTGTGGCCTTCGACCGATAAAACAAACGCAGCCAATGCGCTATTCAACATCAATGACGGCGCATAATAGCTCTGTCGCCTCAACTGATAAAACACTGCCGACTCTCTCTGTCCTACCTCTGCCTCTCTGTATCTCTGCCTCTGTCTGTCTGTCTTGCTGTCTATATATATATATATATATATATATATATATACATATATATATATATATATACATATATATATATATATATATCATCGATCGATCGACCCCATATATAAATATATATATGACCTGGATTCAGCCGACGACAATAGCCTATGCTCATAAAAAGACTACGACACACACACACACACACACACACACACACACACACACACACACACACACACACACACACACACACACACACACACACACACACACACACACACACACACACACACACACAAATACACACACACACACACACACACACAAATACACACACACACACACAAAGACACACACACTGCCTTCTGCCTTGATCCAAACAGCAGTATCACATTTCTCCATGAGGGATGATCTGAAACTGAGCTTTTGAGGCACATGCGTATCTTGTTGGGTTGCCTACTTACGTACTGGACTCTCTCTCTCTGACTGACTCCTTTGGATCTTGACCCGGAACCGATTTCGCCCCACCCCCTCCGCCTATCGATTATGATTTGACTGAGCGCCTGTGAATAAGCTCGCGACCTTTGGGCGCTGTAGAAATCTCGAGATCACTATTACGATTACTGGACGGTCAACTTATAGAGGTCAGGGTTCAAACTCCCTAGCTCCGGAGCAGATACTTATTCACGACTTCGGATCCACTTGCGCCATCTAGCCACCTTAGTTATAACGAGTACACTGCACGCACTGTCGGTGTGGACCAGACGGCGAGGGAGAGGACTGGCCACCCACCCTTATATGCCGAAAATAAGAAAAATGAAGTCGCTTAATTTACAGCTTATATCCATAGCTGCATCTCGGGGTTAGCTTAGTTATATCACGTTATTAGAAATTAGCATAATAATTAATACGAGTATAATACTTTCCATTGACTAAAGAGATTGCAAGACAAGTCTAGTGCTAGAGTAAAACCTTGTTAGCAGTGTTACCGTTAACGCCCAAATGGCCGTTATTACGTCCGTAAAAAAGTCCAAAACGTCAAAAAAAATTCGGGCTAGGCTTAAGTAGAATTCCAGGGGTCAGTTGCATACGTCCATTTCTTTATCGTCAAACGTATACGCGCCAAGCACTAAGCATAGTGCAATGAACAATAATCACTGATTTTGCGTTACTTTTTTCTTACTGTAATGTAGCTATGATTACTTACCTTCTAATTGCACGATTAATTTGTACTGTGTGCTAGTCACCATTTGGTGCAAGAATAAGGTATGTCGACTAACAGCAGACGATTTTTGCTTCATACTGGGTTATTGAGCGTCAATAACCAGGTATGAAGCAAAATGTCGTGAAAAACATTAATGTTATCTTTTGCATTGCATTGAGTAACAATTTCGTGAAAGACAATAATAACTCACATGGTGCTTCAAGCAGCTTGTCGATATCTCGTAAACTGGCTTAGATGTAACAGTCTGAAGTGTCAAATCTTTGAAGTCATTTTCCCAAAACTAAAAAAATCCGACATAGGGCCTACCTGGTTATTGCTGCAAGCCCTTATACGACGTACGACCTTTACGTTTACCGGTGTTAGGCGGCTTTAGGCGGAATTACACCGGCTGTTGCTAGTCTAATGGGGTATTATTTCGTCTTGTGTGGACTGGTCTGTCGGTTGAAGCTGTGTGCCTGTTTGGTACACCCACTACGTTGGCCTATTGAAAATGAAGTGTGTGATTGTGTATTGTGTTATGTCTTATATACGACCGGTGTGATAGCCATTTAGAAATGAGCTATACGTCCAAAATTCTAGGTCAGGACTAAGCACGTCCTCTTTTGGGCTCTAGCCTAACGGAAACCCTGCTTCTTAGTGCTATCGCCATTGCAAGGTTAATTCTAACAGGATGTTAAGCACTTCGATACAACTACTGTAAGCCCACGAAGGGGAATAACGTCTTACTATGTGGGATGTCTAGGAGAAGCTTTCTCTAGACCAGCGCTTCTCAAACTTTCTGATGCTGCCGACCGGTAGGAGAAGGGCTTCGAATATGGACTCCCTAAGAGGAAATAGGTTGTAATAAAATGTACTATATGACTAGACTGTTTTTTCTGTTATGCGCTTTCGTGCAAGATGTCTTTTTGTTTAGGCGCGTTATAAATGCCAGATTATTATTATTATTATTATTATTATTATTATTATTATTATTATTATTATTATTATTATTATTATTATTATTATTATTATTATTATTATTATTATAACTTGTAATAAAATACCGGTATCAAACAATATACTTACCGTTGTGCTTCTGTCTGTCTGTCTGTCTGTCTGTCTGTCTGTCTGTCTGTCTGTCTGTCTGTCTGTCTGTCTGTCTGTCTGTCTGTCTGTCTGTCTGTCTGTCTGACTGACTCGTGTGATTTGGTGTATCGGCATTAGCCGGCGAAGCCGTCACCCTGCAGAGCTCTGGCGAAGCCAGGCCTGTACTTACCAACACGGTTGACCTCTCTCTGTCTGTCTGTTTTTCTGTCTGTCTGTCTGTCTGTCTATCCAGACAGACAGAACTACCCTGCAGCCTTCCCTGGCTGCAGGGAAGTTCTTAAAACGACAGGCACGACAGCTTATTATGGCGTGCCTCATTTACACGGACGCCTCATGCACGACTCCCTGCATGCCTGTCACGGACGTAGGGCTGGTAGGCCTTCCCACCCTTTATGCCTGACCCCAGCCACGGCAGCCAGTGAGGGAGGAATGGGGGAGGTTTATCCTCCTTTCATCCTCATTCAGGCCTTCTCGAAGCCAAGTGATACAGTGCGGGAAATTGATTTGACTGCTTGAGTGTTTAATAATAATTAGCTGTAACCCGTGAAAAATCACGGTATGTAAATCATTTTAGAAACTAAGTTCAAATTTAACCCGTGAAAGATCACGGAACGTAGATTAACTTTAAAATAAGCTGTAATGTTGAAAAGTAAAATGTCCTTCAGGCCATAGATTTTTTTAAAGTAAGCTTAGGCCTACACTACAATAACTGTTTTACTTATCGTGATTTTTCACGGGTTACAGCTAGTCTTGTAGGCCTAATAAACATCAATGAGAGTAGGCCTAGTAGTAAAATGAAATGTCCACTAAAGTAGGCCTAGTAATACAATCTACTTTAATAGGCCTATCAAAATGTCAACATTAGCCATAGACTTCAGTAATCCTCAGGCCTACTAAGTTTTTGTTTAAATAAAATTATGTTATTTATAAATGTCACATGTATAATCACTATCATAATTATCATTCAATCTAGCACCTCGACCTTGTGCCCACTTTAGACATTTGATGCACATTAACCTGCAAATGTGTAATATGAACTAGGTCCGTATCATAGGCGCCGACTTTTGCTTTTGTCTCTGGGTGCCTGGGTCCAGTGCATATTTTAAGATAATGCTCTCCTAAAATGTTGACGACCTTTTTTGGAATTCATCCTCCAAGAAAGTGACGACCTTTTTTATTGGAATTCATCCCCCCAAAAGTGATTTCTGCTGCAGTTGTACTTCTCGAGTTCTGAGATTAGTTAGTTGTATTACAAATTTTATTTAAGGTCCGAAATCTTCTGGGTGCCAGGCTCCCACTGAACTTTCTCTCTGGGTGCATTGGCACCCAAGGCCCCCAAGAAGTCGGCGCCTATGGTCCGTATTACATTATGTACATTAACCTACAAATGTGCAATATGAATACCTAATTAACCCATTACTCCGGCGTAGACAAGATTTAAGCTGGGAGTAAGAGTTACGCCTGTCTCATGAAATACTGCCCCAGATCCGTATTACACACTCATAAAGTCGTCCGTATTACACATGACATGGTTGTTTGGCTAAACACTTACTGGCGATCGGACTACGTGCTATTGAGCGATCGGTTTTTCCAATAAAATAGGCCTATGCAATAAAACTAATACTTAAAAACAACATGTTACGTCGATGCCCTAGGGGTATTTTTCTTTTGGACATTTTCAAAACTACACTTTCTTATATCAACATTTATACAAAACTTTAAACAATTCTTTAGGCCTACCAGTTGTTGCGTCCCGGACGCATGCAGAAAACGGGAAAGAACTTAGGCAAGATTAGGTCTATCTAAAAACCATAAATGTCCTCACCAACGACCTCACCTATTAACATCTTTGCTAAAAACATCACTGAATGGTGCAACTAATGCCCTAGAGTCTAGATAGGCCTACCTATCATGGTCCGTATTATACGGGGGTCCATTTTAAAAGCCCTTCCCCAATCGCTTTACCAGCCTTACCGGGGTCGACCGGTGCTTTTCAACATCAGCTTACATCAGGGGCGGCGCTACACCAGGGCAAATGCCCTGGAAAAAGCCTTTGCCCTGGTCGTTGCCCTGCCAGAATTTTGCCATGCCCAGAATTTGTTCGGGCATAAATCGCCCTCTGCACTGGATACTTGTAGGCCTACGACTGCCCTGGATATGCCCTGGTTACAGAAATTGTCTGCCGCGAATAAAATTCCGTAGGCCTAACAGATAGGCCTACACTGGCTTACATAGATTTTACATGACATATTAGGCCTATATTAAACTTTAGATATCACAACATTGTCACTGTTTATTACAACTGTTGTTTTCAGTTGTAGGCCCTATGTTTGAAACTGTTTATTAATGAGGAAATGACTATTTTCTCATCTTTTACATTTTACACTACACATCGTAGCTTAAATCGTGTTTACAATGTAGGCAAAAATTGTGACCCCGCTGACCATTCAGCGGCCCGGTAGCCAATAACTCGCGGACCGGTACCGGGCTGCGGACCAGTTTGAGTAGCACTGCTCTAGACTAAGTAAGCCTAAATCAACTCCCCGCGAGAAACTATAGGTCTAGTTATAGAGCTCTTCATTAATCGTTCAAATGTAAAGGAATTTTAATAAAGCAGATAAAATTCCGTAACAGATAAATGAAAACGTAATAACAAAGACTGAATGTAAAACCAAACGAACTTACCTAAATCGGATAAAATATATGTGCCAGCCACAGGAGCGGTCCGACGTAAAGTACTGCCCAAGCTTCGGGTGCGCAAATTTATAAAATTCCGTGGCGTGGGCATGGTCACGTGGTTAACTCACACGTCAGCAGCCGGGTTCAGAATTTGGTGACGATTCTATGTCGAGGGAGAGGCGTTGTAATGACTGGAGAAACCTCAAACCATTGCCAGCTATAGGCCTATGACTATTCGTCACTGTGAGCAGTTCTTCCGCTGTCGTCCAATGTCCTTTAATAGTAGCGTATATTCAGGAGGCAGGGATTAGAGGCGACGCGACCAAGCATGTCATACGTCAGACATGGTCACATGGCAGAAATCATCACTTATATAGCGCTACTCTGACAGAGACAGGCAGAGACTGAGAGGCGCAGAGACAGAGAGAGACAGAGGGAGAGAGGCAGGGAGGGACAAGTCATTTCTCTCAATTGGCCACAAGTCCACTCTGTCGCTACTCGAAGGCAAAAGCCCTGGTCCTGACGACGGCGTCTTAAAACTAAACGTCTCCTTGGAAACCGATCGCATCGTACGTGCATTACTCAGCCAAGACACTTCTTAATATGACGAAAGAATTACTACAGATCGAGGTATCAGCATTTTTTAAACAACGGATCAAATTCAAACAACAGCAACAGTTTAACAAATAACAAGAACTACGAGTATCAAAGAAACATTTCTTTTGCAGAAGAGATTAAATGTATACATGTATGTAAACGTTTTGATAAAGTGACCCTCTTGTGGCCTTGACCCTGCTCATTTTTCAATTAATTTTCGATCGGGCGATCTCTTCCATCGCTGCCCATTTCATTTGACTAAGTCACATGCGCACAACCCTTGAAAGTCAGGAGAGGATGAACTAAACTATATTAAATTATTACAACGGTACACGTATTAGAACAACTCAAGAGATGCTTTCATAGATTGACCTAGAATCACGACTGATCTGCAATGTCAGTCATCTTTTCCTATGACGCGAAAGTTCCGCCAAAGTCGGACACAGAACTCATTTGCAAAACAAAGCAACATCATCATCAGCAGCCGAAGAATAGTTACAGCATCCCCATACGATGTTCAACATCTCTTCTTTGTCTGCGATTCAGTTGATCCCATCTACATGTAACTGATAGAACAAAAGACCACATCTTCATCACATCACTACCGTCACCTCTAGTCCCACGGTTTGTCGGTCTATCTCTGTTTGTCTATCTCTGTCACACTGCCTACCATTCACTGTCTCAGTGGATTGAAGTGACGGTCAGTATCTGGGGTACTCTTTTCATTTAATCAAGTACTCCACAACTATTTTGTGACGTCTCTACAGCTCAACATTTCTAACGTTCCTGAACCACAAGTACTGGGGTTTAATACACGACTAATTGTGTGTTATATGACTACTGGCATCTCAAGATAAATCTCAAACAGCAGAAAAGCAATTAAAATTACATATCCATCCTCTTAGCTCAACAGCAGCTGAAACCAATCAAATGCCCTTCTTCTTGGCTGATACACAAGAAGGCACTGAACCTCAGATGGAAAAGCGAGTAGTTTCTGGGTCCGACTTGGACAAGAATCTCGCACACCGCGTACGACACCAGTTCATTTTGCGATCCAAGAAAAACAACTTCAAACATCGCCAGTGTCGTGCATACAAAATGCGTGCACAAAGTTTAGATTCCTAGATAGAGGGAAGGAAGTTTAGTCCATCTCAAAACACGGCTTAACAAACAAACTAAAACCCAGAAGTTGAATATGCCCCTCTATCCCTTACATCCAACATCTGCATCGTTTTGTGACCCTCAGCAGCACCAGTAGCCGAGTTTGGATCGCTCACATCGGGTGGTCGTGGTCCCTTGTCGGAACAGAGTAGCTAGCAGACGCCGCTTCCGATGATGTGCTTGTTGCGTCTGATGAGGCTGCTGAAGAGGCGGCGCTTGTTTCCGAGTGACTGGTGTCTTCTTCGGTTGCACTGTGGTTGCCGCTGCCGCCCGCGTTCGTACCTCTGGCGACCGGAGAACTACTGGCCGATGACTGGTCCTCTTCGTCAGTGTCTGTGTGACGCCTAGAGGAAGATTCACGACAAGTGTTGTAGGAGCCGCACTTTCGACACTTGAGACCGATTATGTGGAAGGGCGTTGAACAGACCTAAGACGACGACAAAAGTAACATATCTTAACAACATGACAACGCAAATAATAACTGACAACTAAACAGTCACTGGGTATTAACATGCAGTTGATATATATTCTACATTAAATCTTTAGCAGCAAATACGGTCCCTTTCAAACGCACAACGAAAAGGCACCTTCCTGGCCTATAATTAATTAGCTATATTAATAGTTCTGTTTACTTCTGTTAGATAGAAGAAATATTGTACATTCCGAGAAAATTCCTCACGAGGTTTCTTGCCATAAAGTTAGATTCGCAACTCAGGGTGACAATTTTTTTAAACATTTACATCCAGCCATTTAAACTGAAATAGTCACATCCCTTGTCCAGTCCCCGAGTGCTTCTCAGAAGACCAATTTTTTTGTTCATTAGCCAAGTCCAAAAGGTCAGTCATCGAAACTAACGTAACTACAAACGAGTTAACACATAACTTTGTAGACAAATCTTCAACAGTGGAACTGATCAAGCTGTACTCATGGTCCCTCGCTCGCGTACCGCAATCATGCAGCACCGCTCCTTCTCTGTTGCTGGCCCTATGACCTGGAACGGGCTTCCAATAGCGCTCCGTCTGGTCCCTATAGATCACTCAACTACTTTTTATACTAATTTGAAGACTGCTCTCTTTAGCCGTGGCTGAACTGGGAGCACTCCTGAGTAGACAGCCTTGAAGGGGCGCTATATAAATGTTCCTTAAATGAAATGAATAGACCTATCAACTGGTCACCTTAACTGACCACAGAATTTTCCAGTTATTCTCAGGTTAATTGGGCCGTCCTGCCTCAGCCTCTCAACATGAATCTCTCCAGAGCACGACATAAAGACCTTGAAACAAGAGTTGCGTGTAGGTGATCTCGTGACAGAAGCGTACCTTGTGACAGTCTCTGCAGAGAACGGTGACGCGTACATCTCTGTATTCCTCCGGCATCGGAGTGTTTGCTATCTCAAGGTCCAATGATCGCCACGTCGACTGCATGTCAACCATCGTATGACAACACAACGGACATGCATAGATCCTAAAAAAGCCAATCCATCGATCAATTCACGAATCATTTCATCAATCAATTCACCAATCATTTCATCAACCAATAAATGATTTACAATCAATTCACAATCATATGATTTTTTTACTATATACACCATTTACATTCCAGCCTTCGTCAAATGTATGCAGGCAGAGGAGCTCCAAGCTCAGTTCTATGGACTAGATTTCTACGATACGCTTGGGCCAAACAGCTTTTGACTGGTTCTCCAAACACCTGCTCCGTCTTTCTCTTCAACACCAACCAACTAATTCTCTTCACTTCACACAAACACTCTGACTGGACAGTTCTGATCATAGGCACAGCTATAGATCACTCCCTTCACATCTGACATCTTGTTAGCAAAGCCATCCAAGAGTTAATTTCTACATCACTTCTATCTGCTGTGGAAATTCTCAGATGTCACCTTCAGCCTCAAAACTCAACAGATTTCAATCTGCTCAACCACCGTAGCCTAGGCTAGGGATGTGTATAATCTAGTGGTTAGCGTGTTGGACTGTCAACCAAGAGTTCAGGGTTCAAATCCCTGCCAGAGCAGAAGTTTATTTTGAGCATTCTCTCCACCTGCGCCCCTAGCAAACTCAGCTATAACTAGTACACTGACTGTACATACACGGCATACACTGTTGGTGGGAAGATTAAACGGTGAGACAGAGGACTGACCAACTGCCTTCATATGCCAAGGCTAAGAAAACGAAGTCACCTCTTCATATTCACGGTCGACTCTTGGGATTAAGTTAAAGGATTACTCTTTTCTTCTTCTTCTTCTTACCACCTTTTCTCCTTGTTCTATTCAATTTCAAACTGAGGATGTTAAGGCTTTGAAATGACCATCCATCAATGCCTGTATCTTATTATAAATCTCCCTAAAATCAGACAGCCTTCAGCACAATCACTTGCAGCCAACCGCAGTCCAGCTAAGAATTTGATATGTAAAGTCTACATGACACCTTGGTGATAATAAAATTACTCACCCAGAACGCAGCAGACCTCGAAAACATTTGCTAAAAAATAACCAAATAAAACACAATTAGATTTTGAAAGGCTTCAGAACTGAGTAAAGGCAAGACAAGAGCAACAAACCACTAAAATATGCTGCCTGTATGTCTTTGGAGTTTTCAAAATAACAGACAGACAGACAGACAGACAGACAGACAGACAGACAGACAGACAGACAGACAGACAGACAGACAGACAGACCGACAGACAGACGAGGTGTGAATGGCCCTTAGGCAACAAATGAGACCTAAGCCAGCAAGCAAAAGATTCAGTTGCTTGTTTAGGGCAAGCCACAGTAGGTTCCCCAAATGCACAGCACACCACACCACAAACACACAAGGTCTGGTTGGGTAATTCCGGGTGATATTCGCAGGTGCAAATCAGTGATCAAGTTAGAGCTAACACCAAAATCAACGGTCACAAAACCTACAAGTTAGATATAAACTTCCGCTAATTAAGAAGGCTCTCTTCCTAGACAGATGGCTCTTTCTGTTGAAGCACAACCATTATGAACTGAACAACATGAGGACAACGGTTGCCTCATCTTCACTCGTTCACAACACTCAGGTCAAAAGTTCAACTGACTCAGTCAACTATGAAATGACTACAGTGAATTAGATGCAGTTCCTGGTCAGTTCAGATGATAGAACCGGAGCGCTAAAACCCAGTTGCGCATAACTTAAGGGATGAAATTCGGAAAAGCAGCTTCACTCAAAGGTTTGGATTCAGTTATGTCCGATATACAAGTGCTACCAGACTCATATCATCAACTGTAACAGTCCATCTGCCCATCCATCTGTCTCATATTTGAATGAGAGAAGATGAGGCAACTGTTGTTCTTGTGTTGTTCCATTCGTAGGCAAGAGCCATCTGTCTCAAAGGAGAGCCATCTGTCTCAAAGGAGAGCCATCTGTCTCAAAGGAGAGCCTTCTGTACTGTACCTGTGCCAGAGTAACCGCAACTGGTGTTGGACCGTAAGAGTGACTGTTACTGACCTGTGCGTGATGTGTCCACAGCTGAGGACGCTGAGGTTTTCTCTCGACGTGTGCAGGTCTTCGAGACAAACTGGGCAGTTGGCATGAGTTACTTTCTCCACACACTACAACAATGGACTTGCATAAGAATCACAAAGAAAGGAGTCGGTAGCAGCAGCCAGTTTCAGACTCCTATTTCATCATCTAATACAGTCACCTGATCATGGCGCATCCACATGGGGCCTTAGTTTCGGAGGGGACAACCTATTCAGCTGCCTACCCATACTTGCTACCATGACTTTTAAGAAAACAGGTCATGAAATACCAAGGGAAATAGATGAAGTTATGAAATATCTGTAAAACGACAAAAAGGTTATGCAGAACAACTGGAAACGAAAGAGACGGTCAAAATCAAAAGAAGTGACCCCACTCGCCTGTGCTCTCCGTCTCTCTAAACGTCTCCATCCATTGGTACCAATCTAAGAGTATTTTTCCACCAATGCTGGTCTATTTTTAAGCATGCAAACTCCGTAATTTAACAGTTGCAGGTATGTACCTTCTTAACAGACTCCATGTTACACATCCAGTCATTTATTTACAGGTATTTGTCTCAGTCATGAAGCAAAAGGATTTGGTACAATACAATACCATTGCCCTCCTTTCAAAGTTCATATGTGCGCAGACAGCTGTACGACAGAACATCGATGGCACTGAGCAACTGTGCGTAAATCCTTACACAAGGCCTGTACACAATGACCCAAGTGAAGGCCCGAAACCGTACTATCCACGTTAGAAGCCTAGCGCTCTAACTGTTTGGCTACACTTTGGTAGAGGAGATGTAGTCAGTAAATGGCAAGCCCAGCAAATCACCAACCACCCCATGTCCACGACCTTGGAGTTTGTCGATTGCGACCTCAAGGGTCAAAGAGCAGGAATGATCAACTGCCTGCAACTGTGGAACGTTGCAGACTACATGGTGTAATGAAAGTGGATGACTAGAGAAATAAACACAATCTTTGTCTCACCTTGTGTGAATCTTTGAGATTGATGCAGAGACAAATGTCGCATTTGGGACAGTGAAAGAAATTCTCACGACCGTCCACTCTGCAGAATAACAGACACAAAAGACGTTGACCACGGTCAGTACGCTAAGTGACCAAATCAAATGCGTTAAAGGCATCAATGCAATTCATTCTCAACATATTTCAGTCTAAACAGTTAATCAGACCAAAGATCCAACCAGAGACTTCAGTGTGATTTGACCGGACCTTACATTTACTGGCTATAAATTGGTTCGGAGAGCAAAATTATACAATCAGATTAGATTGGAATGGCCACTCGATAGAAAGTAAAACATGAAAACTAAAGAGACGCCTTTATCTGCAAATCTTAGCACTGAAGCAGCCCACTTGAAAATCCTGAAGAAACACTAAACATATACAATAAGAACAAAGACATGTTATAGCTTGATCAATAATCTTTCTGGAACATTACACTGGCTAAACACTGTTGTGATCCCTAGAACCATAACTTCAACCAACCAAATTCATTCCACCCTTCATCACACTCATGCTTGCTTTGGAGCTAATTCACATTCTACCAACTGCAATGAAAACCGCACAGGCCTGTCTTACCTACAAAACCCTCACAAAGGGCATTCCTGCATACCTTAAAACCACTGCTCTCTCCTTACATTTCGCCACACAGACTGTGTGGCGGAATGTAAGGAGAGAGCAGTGATCTTCGGATATGGGTCTTTTGGTTGAGCCTCGATGTAGCACTGTCATGGGCTCTCGTGCATTCCATTCTGCTCCTCCAATGAATGGAATCACCTACCAATGTCTGTCCAATGCTCGACCTCTGCCTTTTCCTTAAAGAAAAGCCTCAACACTCATTATTTCTCACTGGCTTTCAAACATCTGGATACCTAACAGCTCTTCACTTGCAACTGACTAACCGCTCCTCAGATTCACATTCATGTCTGACCTCGCAAGCATTAAAAATGTTTGTAATAATAATAATAATGTATTGAACACCATATCTCCCAATCAACAAATGTAACGTGTCTGCAATTACCTGCAGATGCCACACTGGTCACAGTGGAACTGTTTCTTGTCCTTATCGTCAAACAGACGACAGATGGAGCAGAAGTATCGGCCAAACTCTACATCACACGACACGCAACTGCGACTCACCTAAAACCGACCAAAACAAGACAACTAAAATGCAATTCAAGACCCACACCATTCTGATTATTACACATTTACTAAGCATCACTAAATAACGACCTGGCATCAGTCGATAGCGCCGAGCAAATTCTGTGAGTTAAGGGCTTGCTCAAGGTCCCTACACAGCAACCATCTCAAGGGAGGTTCGAGCTTTCCACGTTACAAGGTGAGCGCTCTTATCATCCCACACACCATTCTCCAGGCAACACCTCTATGGTGTTTGGTAATTTCCTCACTGCATGCTATGATAATGACATTTGCAAGAAAAAAAATACCAGAAGCAAGAAATCTAGAATCAGTGGAATAAAAGTTAAGCATGCAAGTCCAGTTCTTAAGCTATGTAAAGCTCACAAATACCACGTACCAGAACCAACCAAAACTGCAAAGTAACCAATGATCGGAGAACTACAAGAAGCCAGATGTAATGGTATACTTCCCCTTTATCCCTTTATCCGAAGTACCAAATAAACTTCTTCTTATGATCTGCTTAAATCAGCTTGCGAAGGTCTCTACACCCAACTAAGAAAAGTCTCGTTCCTATCCCTCATGGATTTTCCAAATAAAAAACATTATGTACCAATCACACAGCCTCTGAAACAGATATACTGTCTTCCACACAGCCACCAAAATCCATTTAAACAACTTATCATTAATGTAATAAATTAACCGCAGTTAGCCTTCTACTCCTCCAAGCTCTGCAATCAATACAACCAATCAATTTTAACTCAATCAATCAATGCAATTCATAAGCTTTATTGATCACCAAAAACCAAAGTTCATGTTAAGATTTTTCAGTTGGCAAAGTGTCACCAGATGATACACACCGGTTGTCGTGTGTTGCACACGAGACAGACGATCTCCTTGACAGCGTGACGGTCGATCTTGTGGCTTTCGTTATCGTCATGACATATCCGACACGGATAGATTTTCTTGCAGCAGGGAGACTAAAATCGTCAAAAAATTCCCCTCAATTCACAAAACGCTTTGTAACAAATCGAATATGCTGAACATGCCTCTTAACGAAGCTTTCAGATTGTTACTATCATCTTTCAGCAGTTGTGTTTTGGCCACAGGTTGAATATTACCCACAGAACACACTTGCCTCACTACACTTCAGCTAATCCTTTCATCAATCACAATTCTTACAAATTCTTGAAGAGATGAACAAGAACATGAACAAGAAGAAGAGAAAGAGCAGAAAGAAGAATTTAAGGCAGAAGAAGAAGAGCACGAATGAAAAGAAGAAAAACAAGAGGAAGCAGAGCAAGAGGAAGCAGAGCAAGAGGAAGAAGAAGAGCAAGACGAAGAAAAACAAGAGGAAGCAGAGCAAGAGGAAGAAGAAGAGCAAGACGAAGAAAAACAAGAGGAAGCAGATCAAGAGGAAGAAGAAGAGCAAGAAGAAGAAAAACAAGAGCAAGAAGAAGAAGAAATGTGATGCGATGCTTACAACATAAGCGCATCGACGCTCGTAGTGGCTGCATCCGTATTTCTTGGTATCTATCAGGTCATCGGATTTGTTTGAATTCAAGACAACATCCGGCATATTGGCCACATGCTGCTGCTGCCCTCCAGCCACATCTGGCAGAACAGCTCCTTCGTGGGGTAGATGATTCACTGGGGAATCTGGATGGACTGGATTCTGTGCTGCACCATCACCTGACGTTGCCATATTCAAGCCTTCTTTTGAAAAGCAGCAAAACTACAAACAAAGAAAATGCTTCGATAACAGACTTTCCCATTTGCAAGCAACAACTCAAAGACAATAAGCAACAACTCAAAGACAACAACCACAACAACTCAAAGAGAACAAGCAACAACTCAAAGACAACAACCACAACAACTCAAAGAGAATAAGCAACAACTCACAGACAACAAGCAATAACTCAAAGACAACAAGCAATAACTCAAAGACAACAAGCAATAACTCAAAGACAACAACCAGCAACTCAAAGACAACAAGCAACAACTCAGAGACAACAAGCAACAACTCAAAGACAACAAGCAACAACTCAGAGACAACAAGAAACAACTCAGAGACAACAACCAACTCATCAAAGTCACCTTTCGTCCTCGGCCAGAAAAACTCTACACACAGCTAACTCACGTAGAAGCATACGAAAAGCAACAACAAAATTTCAACGGCAACATAAGAGATCCTTAATGAGACGAACACTTCCTGCTGTCCAACTCATTAAACCCTGTAATCAAGTGACGTTATTGAACAACGCAGACCCAGAAAACGAGACCAAAGCTTCACGTTTACGTCAACTTCCAAGTATCACAGATGACCATGCAAGTCCACAGTAACGCACCAATGCAACAAACGTTCATTATCATTATTCTATAAGCCACAGTACATTTCCAACAGGCACCTTTTATGATTTCACTATTTTAAACTACTGGCAAGCGGCGGTTTTCTTTCAGGGGTGTATGAATACATTTAATCCTTGAGGTGCAACTTGTTCAAATGCTTACTGATTGATCCAAGCCAACCGAGTTGATACGGACATTCGAGCATATCAACGAACTAACAGCTTGATAGGCGTCTCCGCTTAATAGGGGGCCTTATATAATAGGTAGACCAGTCACTGCATGCTACTAGACTTTTCTGCATTTCATCGGCTGCCTTATTGCATGCTATTAAACACCAATGAGTTCCGGTCTATAGTCACGGCGAAAAGTAAAATCCAAATGCTAATGCCGACCAGGTCGCTGCCACAACAGAAACTCACACTGCCATTGCCACAACCGAGGCTAAAGCAACGCCAGCAAGGCCACTACTCTCCTCCGACATGCGCCGTACTTTTCCACTGGCGCTCGTCCAAGGCTCGCTCCGCTCCAGCCCCTCAGCCACTGCCTCCGCCAAAATACCTCGCCACATTCGAGCTATTAATACAGCCGGATCAAAGGGGACCGATATTCACCTGCCTATGATTACCATCGAATGAACCAACCGCATGAGACAAGCAGACGTCCCTCGAAGCAGTGGACAAAACAAACCACTGGACGGTGCTAGAACCCTACCTACAGGCTCCACCAATCAGATAACACGCATATTGCCAGACCTCGCAACTACAAGGACACCTATAGAAGACTTGTCCGAGATCCAAGACGAGTTCAGTCGCTCACACGCTATCCGTTGGAAATGTACCAGGTACTCACGACCGTTACCGAATTCAGCGTTCATCGACAATCCGACATAAAAAAGTTCTCGTCCAGCCAATGATCCGATGAAATTCCAGCCATAGTTAGTCTATTCTAAGGTCGTAAAAACAGATCTCCTCAATTTCGGACATGAGAATCCGTTAATCATATTCAGCTGTTCAATGCGCCGATTGATCACTAAATCATCCTGACCGCGCCACTGTCAAACTACATCAGCCTGGTCGATACGACACAACCTCCAGACCATTCCAAAGACAGATCCCCTTCATCTGGACTCTACCCTGCTCCAGTCTGTAGCCTTATGCCTTACCTTTAACAGAAACATCGCCAACTGTATGGACGGATCAGAATTTAACGACATCTTACAACAATAAAGGCAGAAATTATTCTGAGCAGTTCTCACCGTTCGTATTGCATAATACAGCTCTCACTCCAACTGTGAATGAAGTCGGCGTCATATAACAGGAACTACCGACGCCCCAACTCCACTGGATGCCACGGCCCAACCACGAACACTCCCAGCGGAAATACTCTACCCTCCCATTCGTATCCGGGGACACAGGATGACTGATTAACGCCATCCGTTATGCAAATGTGCGTTTCCCACGCAGTGACTCATCCTCACAACACGGCTTCAGTTTCAACCGATTTCTTGTCGACCAATCGCGCCATCGGCATACTGCCTCTTTCTCACGTTCGGCCATTCATTCATTCATTCATTTATTCATTCATTCATTCATTCATTCATTCACCTGTCCTATTCACACGACGGCCTCTGATCGTGCGATCTTATGCACAATCAGGCGGCGTTCTTAACCAGAGCGAAATTCGCCACCAAAAATAGGCCTAACAAGGCGACCAGCGGACCATGGCGCAACTAATTAGAACGTTAACAACCGGAACGACGGCTGGGAATTTCGTCCAAAAACTTTGAATTCGCCGTTCAGTCCGTTCCGTCGATTCTTTGAAATCAGTTAGATCAGTCAACATGCACACCCACGCAGGGGCGTCTATCCCCCCCTACGTCATTGGAGCAACTTCCCTTTCTTCTTCAAGTTCTTCCTCTTCCCCTTCCTTCCCCCCTAACATGGTGACACACACTGACAGATCTTCCCCCTATTTCTTGGATGCAGCATTTGGTCCAAGGTTTCTATGGTGTAGACGCCCCTGCACCCACGGTAGACTGTTCAGGGTGTCTCCCATCTGTCGAATTTCAACCTCGTTTCTCAACTGGATTCTGATTTCTTTATTGTGATCTTACTCAAAGCTACCGCTAACTGATGTAGTGGACATTACGATAATGTTTCTATACGATTTCTATACGATAATGATTCTATAGAAGCTTTAGGTTAGACCAAGCCCTTAGCCAGAAATATAGAGTTGCCCGTCCAAAAGCATTCGAGGTCGTGACAGCCCGACGCCGTGAGCGTATTGAAGTCGTGACCGCCCTATGTCCCGCCGCTGTACTAGTCCGACTGCAGTGCCCCTATGCTGTTTACAGAGCCTAATATCAACCCCTACTCCTTACAGAACTGTCATCTGAACGCTGGCAGTAGAGAAGAAACTGGATGGTGCTGGAGGAGAATCATGCACAATTTATGCCCGTCCAAAATAATTTTCACCCGTCCAAAATCTCCGGCATCTACTCGCTCGCTCAAGACGTTTCTCTTTCCACGGGGCTCCTGCACTGAAGGCGCCTCTGAATAGTTTATGTTGCGAGAGGCGCCTTATAAATTACTAGATACGGTACGATACGATTTTCACCCGTCCAAAGGACGGGTGGCTGGCCAAGGGCCTGGGTTAGACTGGATTGACAGAAAAAGCATATCACTTTATGGGGTTTATAAAGCATATTTCTAGCCTCAAAATGTTCCTGCATTGCTGTTCAGATGTTCGCATGCCATTGTTCTCACACCCTCGAATACTGATCTGGTGCACGCCGTCAGACGTTGGTTACAGCGCTCTAGAAATTAACTGGATTCTCTGATCTCAGTACACATGTCCTTACAACACAGTGCCTTTTGTTAATCTTTCCACTTCTGCACTTGAAAGTGGTTCCAGAGAGCCAAAACGCACGACGTGGTAGATCAGATAACACGTCCGCTTTTAACCTTTCCAATCTGGTTTCAAATCCCACGTTTTCATGTGAAATCGATATTGCTGAACTGTTTCAAACGCCGCCGTTATTATCATTGATATGACTACTCCACAAATATTATTAATTCGTACGATATCATTAATCCATCGACATGATAATTGATTAATCCATGAATCCCATAACGCACACTTGCCTTCAGGTGAGATTGCAACCAAGACTTCAAACGCCGCGTCAACATGGTGTCCGCAACTCAGTGCTCAGATAAAGTCAGAGCAAAGCCTTAACACGTTCTACAGTCAACCTTAAGACGCAAGAAGCTACACGCCTATGACTCTAACGGCTATGAAAAGAACTGTGGCCTTAAATTCTGCCATTTAGTATCAAGAGATTCTTTTGAAGAGAGTCACAAGCGTAGGAACTGCCTCTTCTGTGCCTTAGTCCCTCTCTTATGTCTGCTTTGAGCAGCCGCAGTCCCAAAATAGACTTGTGTACACAGCGTCCTGTACATGTCTAGGCCTAATAGTCATTGGAAAATCCTTCAGGAAGACCCATAAACCAATAAATCTCAAGGCACTCTGTCACCGTCTAAGGCAGCAATTCGGCCGAAGCAGTGAACCGTAGCCAAGAGAAAGAGGCCACAGATGTACGAACGCACTCAAGCACGACGCAATTCCTGTCTGTGTCCAGATAAGATTCCAATGGCATGATTCCACAACTGCCAACACCTATGACTCGTGTAACACCCATGACCACACTTTTCTTCAGAAGCCATCTAGCAAATGAATCACAATGTTTCAAACTACGGCAGACGGTAGCTTATGATCCAACGAATAATTTAACAGATAGAGACGCATGACCCGACACAGACTGAGAGAGACTCTTAAGAGATTAATAAGAGATCAATTACGTGGATAATGAAACACTGGTCCAAGGGCCCTCACGAAAGTCATTACTTAACAATTACACCAAGGCCTACTTCAAAGCTAGTCAAACAGACACTCGACCCACTAGGGTAGCTGCACAAACCACGGACAACTGTCACGACCTTACCTCTTGATCGACTATCACCCCCACACTCTCTTATGGACCCTACTTACAAAAAAGAAAGTAAGAATCTTCAGCTCAGCGAACTAAAGGGTACCATACCCACAGGTCTATGTTTGATGTGGAGCAAATGTTAGAGTTATGTTACAGCAACATTGGTGATTGCCTACATTAAGTGTCAAGGTTTGGTGGCCTTGAAGTTATCAGTCGGATGGGATCGGTCCTCATAAAACACAAGGGCCAAGGATAATTTGCATTCAGAGCAAGATATTGAGATCCTGCAAATATAATTCCTCCATAAAGGCAGAAACCAAAAGTAAATATCAGAAAATTGTAAACTAAAATCATCCAGTAACCAACCCACTTAATTTTAGCAAATTTTTAAAACAACCCACAGCCCTACCTTCTGGTCTCACCAATCAATCAATCAATCAATCAATCAATCAATCAATCAATCAATCAATCAATCAATCAATCAATCAATCATACATATAGAAACTTGAAAGCTAAGCACAGGGCACCAGCTTATTCACGAGTGTTGAGCTTATTCATACATACATATACATACATGCATACATACGAGATCATGTAAATTAGATCCACTTCCCCTTTTTATTATTATTGACATTCTAGATTATATTGCTCCCTTTATCTTGAATCTTTTCAACAGGTCCCTCTACGAAGGCTGCATCCCACCCTCACAAAAACGGGCCCTTGTTTTCCCCTCAGTTAAGAAGCCTAACCTTGACAACAACCTTTGTCAAAGTTATCATCCCATTTCCAATCTGTCATTTCTCTTGTCTCCTCGCTGGGCACATCGAGACTTTCTCTCATGGTCTACAATCCTGGGTGCCCTGTAATCGCCTCTCCCTAAATTCCACTAAAACCCAACTCATCTGGTTTGGTAGCCTTCAGCAGCTCCAGACACTTGATTTTGCTCTGCTATCAGGGAGATTTCCCCTTTTCATGTTCTCGCCTAGTGTATGCGATTTAGAGCTCACTCTACATAGTTCTCTTACTTCTAAGGATCACATTTCCAACCTTACCCGCTCCTCGTACTCCCGTCTCAGGGCTATCCGTTGCTCAGTTTCATCATTGACCTTCGCTTCAATTGTTTATGCTCTTGTTTGTTCACGAACTGACTATTGCAATTTTCTCCTCATTATTCTTCCCTTCAGTCGGTACTAAATGCTGTGGCTAGACTGAATGCTTCCTAGGTACGCCCATATCTCCACTTTCATGGTTGAGCAACTACACTGGCTCCCTCTCTCAGCCCGTATTCAATTCAAAGTTCTCACTCTTGTGCTTAAAGCTCAATTGGGTCTTGCCCCAAAGTATTTATATGATTATATTCATCGGCCTCATTCTGCTGCCTCGCTTCGTCCTCTCCTTTCTTCTGACCGATTTGACCTTATGGATCCCCGTTTCAGGACTTCAATGGCTCAATCTAGATCCTTAGCCTGCATAGGTCCCTCCCTTTGGAACGGTCTTACTTCATCTGTCCGTTCCTCCACTCTCTTGGGTAATGTTTCTTCTCCCGTCTCCCACCTCAAAACCTTCTTCTCTCAGAGTCTCTCGCACTGGGAATACTTCTGAATGGTCTATGCCACGAGAAGCTCTTTAGAAATTACCGAATATTTAAGATACAATCATAATGTAGTCATAACTTAGATTAAAAAGTAATAACATAACTTATGATTTTGCTAACAGATAGCAGAAGCTTAACTGATAACATCATAACAAAAATTGCCCGACAATCTAGGACTTTAAAGGAATCTGGTCAAAAGACCTGAGCAGATAACGTTTCAAAACAGGCTATTAATCAGAAATTGGTCGCAAAACCACCAAAAACTGGTGAAAACTACAACTGTTTATGTGGCAGACAAGAATGTTCTATATTTTACCAACTTCTCAGCTAAATTTAGATGTCATTACTGCGGGAAACCAGAGCAGTTCTAACCGACATAGGCTGACTTGCTAATAAACCGCCAATTCATCAGACTCTACCACCCCACCCCCGACCCACCCTGGTCTATTCATCAGCCTCTACCCCTCCCTCCCCGACCCACCCTGGTCTATTATCTGCAACAGTTGGCCCATGTCCAACGTCTCTTTTCGGTCAGCATCCTATTTTTAGCCTGTTGCTCCACAATGTCACTTTGCGCAGATGTCCTTTAGCAGCACATATTACTCCCATCCTCAACCGCAGCACTTGGTTCTCAACCTTTTTCAGTGCACCGCACTCTTACTAAGGGGCCATCCATATATTACGTACGCAAAAATCCGGGAAAATTGGACCCCCTCCCCCCTGTTCGCAAGCGTACTTTCTTCCACACCCCCCCCGCGTACGTACACTTGACCACACCCCCCCAAGACCAGCTGCAGAAAGTATTGTATTGTATTGTATATGGGCATTTATAAAGCGCCTCTCGCGGTATATACCATTCAGAGGCGCTCCCAGTGCGCGAGACCCCGAGAGAAAAAGCAGGATTTAAGGTGAGAAAAGGAAGAAGCAACGCTACCAGAGAGAATGGTGGTGCGGACAGAAGGAGGAAGTCGGTTCCAAAGTGAGGGACCTATGCAGGCAAAGGACCTGGACTGAGCCATAGTTGTCCTGACACGAGGAACTAAGAGGTCAAGACGCTCAAAAGATCGGAGACGACGCAACGAAGCAGCAGAATGAGGCCGTTGAAACAGATCACGTAAGTACTGTGGAGCAAAACCCAGCTGAGATTTAAGCACAAGAATAAGCACTTTGAATTGTATACGGGCAGAGAGAGGGAGCCAATGGAGGTGTTCAACCATGAAGGTGGAGATATGAGAGAACCGAGGAAGGCGGGCATTGAGTCTAGCAGCAGCATTGAGTACGGACTGGAGAGGAGAAAGACGGATCTTGGGAAGGCCAATAAGGAGAGAATTACAGTAGTCAATCCGAGAGCACACGAATGCATGAACAATTGAGGTGAAGGTCGAAGATGAGACAGACCGCCGAATAGCCCGGAGACGCCTTAAGTGGAAGTAAGAGGAGCGGGTGAGGTTGGAAATGTGCTCAGCAAAAGTGAGCGCGCTGTCCAGAGTGACACCTAAGTCACGAACACTGGACGAGAAAGTGAAGTGAGGAAACCTATCAGACAGGAGCACGAAATCAAGCTTTTTGAGTTGCTGAGGGGTGCCAAACCAGATGAATTGAGTTTTGGAAGAGTTTAGAGAAAGGCGGTTTGAAGACATCCAGCAATGAAGATCTTGAGAGAGAGCCTCAATGGACCCTCAATGAAAGTGTCTCGAAAGTCTGCACTTTAGGCCAGATTGAAGGATGATTGAGGGCCAATATAGACAAATTATAGGTGTCTCGTTCACAGCACAGAATAACTGCACATGGCTTTTATATAATGTAATAAAATGCCATCGGACGACTATAGGACAATACAGAGTTATAAATAGGCTAATGTGGACGTCATAATTAGAAATTTATTTTGCATACGTACACTTTTGTCCCCCCTCCCCCCTCCAGTTCGCACCCGTACGCAAAATCGCCAAAATCCGACCCCCCTCCCCCCTCAGTGCGCACGTAATATGTGGACGGCCCCTAACGGCAACAGCAGGTCAACGCCAACCATGGCCTTAATTTAACTACCCGGTAGTTCTCTTCCAGTCCGTTCTTTATCTATTCACGAGCAACGTTCCTTGTATTCAATTGCAGTGTTGCAACTATTTCTACACTACTTCAAATGTAAAAAAGTTACAGGCTAAATGTCAGTGGCGATATAATCAGTAGTTTCACATATTTTTACAGAAAAAGCTGCACAAATGTTATGGCTCTGTCATTCTGCCATCCGTGTGCAGTACCCCTTGAGCAGGTTCACAGCACTCTTGGGTACCACGACACCCAGGTTGGGAAGCACTGCTCTATCACCTTCCTCAATCTCATTTCTCCACTTCCCAACTTAAAATAAGAAACAATCCCTTCTCAGTCTCTCTTGTTCTTCTGGGCCTGGGACTCCTCTTCTAGCCTAGAATGTTTCGCTTACTTCGAACACAACCCAAGACCACACACAGAGATGCTAGTAGTTTCCATTATTTAATCACATCTTATGGCTACCACGCCGTTGACGTCGCCATCCTCCAATCTCCATTCTTGGGACTGGCACCACCCGAAAGTGGCAATAATTCGCTACACATCCTATTGAACAGTGAATTTGTTCAGCAGAGGTCCTTCTAAACTGATTGACAGTTCAAATTTATCAGACATTTATCAGTCTGCTGAACATGAACTGTCAATCACTTCCAGACTTCATTCCATTCTCCTCCACGCTCCTCTGCTTCTCCCCAGTTCTCACGGCAACCTGACCAAAGACAACTTCCACAGAAGCTATACTGTTCTGTTGACTCTTGACCTCTATCCCTCTTCGTTAGTCTGATTATTTATTTGATTCACCAGGTCATCAAATCATCAGTTGAAGCACGTACACTCATCAGTCGACAAGCCATGCTTCCGCAATAAAATCATTGCCCTCCAAGGCAGTCGTGGACGGGGTGAGGGAATGAACCCTCCGATGCGCCCTACATATTTCAATGGGACAGGAAATAATCAACTTTAGTACAGGAAACAATTAAGAGTGCGCATCATAAAACCAACTGTATGGTGGTCTAAGTAGGCATATAAGTTGTAAGTAGTCATATATAACTCAGTCATGACCTTCAAACGTGAATCAAGATATAATATGAAAACTTATCATCTGAAACTCTAGTGCCTGTAAGAACCGGTGATCAAAACTTTTTCACAAGCGACAGGTATGTCCTTGGGCCTTGGCCTAGATGGAAATAGAAAGTCTGGTGTTAAAGCTGCTATGTTATCTCGTTGGCTACCTCGTTACAGTCAGATTGTGCATTTTGACTGCAATAAACCTATATTCCGTTTTACTATGTGGCTTAATCAAAACCTTCTATCGAAGCTCTCTCTGCTAACACACTTTAATCACTAATGTCAGAAAATAAATGGTACTGAAATCTGAACTTAGATTGCATGGATCTATTTAATATAATTTCTAGAGCACAAACCTGTCTGCATTAAACAGCAGAAACAAGTCCAGACCATACCTCCCCCAAAGGTTTTAACATGTACCAGGGTTGTTCACAGAGCAAAATAACGGTCATTATTTTATGCAGACGCTATTTAAAGTAAATGATCGTTATTTGCAGAGAAACATATACCGAAATCATCGCATGTGCCAACAAACCAATTATCAAACTCCTGATAATTTAAGCCTGAATTCACTAAAAAGTATGTTAATTCAGAAAGAGTGGTACAGGTATAGAAGCTGGACTGGCTCCGAACGTCACAAAATTTTACCCTGTGGCAGCTGGCATGAAAAGGAGTGAAACGTGCTTATTCCCAACCTGGGGAAACGATGCTACCAGGGGCGCCTGCAGGATTAAAAAAATTGGACGCCCACCCCTCTCGTAAACAAATAATAAGGCCGCTTGCCCGCTTTGCTGCCATAGATATAAGTAGGAAAATTGAAATAGCTGCCATAGATAGAGTAGTGACAAGCATAAAAAAATTCAATTTAGATAACATCTAATGCTTTAACATGCCACACTGCCATTTAACAAAAATATCGATGTGATGCCTACTCCTTCTATGGATTTGATTTGGTGAGTGGACGCACGTGCGTCCAGTGAGTCACGCTGTGGGCACCCCTGGATGCTACAAGTTTATACACACTTTTAAAAATTCTACTTCACGCACTGGAAAATGGCCTGTCGCTCGTGTGTTTACACATGTCATTAGGCGAGGACTCACGATAACAAACAATTTTTATAGCACAATCTTACATGGATGGCACTTGGCGGCATCCAGCGAACATATCATTGGCTGAGTTTGATGAGCGGTCTGTTATAGAAGGCTAAGAGATTCTTGTCCATAATAGCTTTGTAAATAAACAACCTCTGAGATTGTTTTTGCATCATAACCATTACTCGGCACATTTGCCTGGAGTCAACACATTAACTTTACACTGCAAACATTCAGTTTTTAACACTATACCAAACTTGAGCCCTGACTTTCCAGACCAGATTTAACTGAACTTCTGAGCTGAAAAATTCTTACTGCTTGAGCACTCATTTCATTGGTACTTAGCATTCGTTTCTGCATGTATATTTGTTTGCTTTCACAGGTTCTTAGTTGCTTTTATGTTTAACATTTTTCCAACATAAGAGAGACCTATATCAACCGCTTGTTAAACTCAGCCAATGACATGTTTGCTCATGTTAAAGTCAGTTATCATTGACATCTCTTCAAAGGCATTTTAAAATACATTAGGGCCTACAGTATCGAATCAGCATATAGGTGCTTTGCAGGAACGAATAAGTAATAATTCTACCCAAGTGGTAGCGTCAGCTATCCAATTTCAGCAGGTCGTGTCGGGGTCATGGGAGTTATTCAGCAGGTCTAAGAAATTAATGTTGATGACACACTATTATATTTATCTTTTCTGACATTCTGTGTAAGATTGCGCCATAAAAGTTGTTCGTTATCACGGATGGCACATAGTGAAGTAGAATTTTTAAGTGTGTATAAAATTGTACATCATTTCCCCAGGTCGGGAGTAGGCACGTTTGACTCCTTTTCGTGTCATCTACCACCGGGTAAAATTTGATGACGTTTGGAGCTAGTCCAGCTTCTATATCCATACCCAGAGGCGTAACTTTGGTCTAGAAAGCAGAGGGTACAAAATTTCACATCGTTCCTCTTCAAGACTGTTAAATAATTATGCTCAATGAATTTATATTTGGTGCCGTTTATGCACAATGTCGAATAACAATGATAATGAAGCTGATAATAATAATAAAAATAAATACAATAATAATGATAATGAGCGTAAGTGACATAAGAAAGGCCTTTATTCTCTAAATCCAACATTAAAAGCAATAGATGTGTTTCACAATTGAAATGACGTGACAATAGGCCTTTATTCTCTAAATTTAAAAATTTACTAAATAATGTGCTTCATAATTAATGTGACGTAACAATAGGCCCTTGGTTTTTAAAATAAAACTTATACAATAGACATGTTTCACAACTAAAGTGATGTAATGGCCTTTATTCTAAAAAATTTAATTTACCAAAAAATGCATTTCATAATTGTAATGATGTAACCATAGGCCTTCATTCCAGGGGCGCAACTTTGGTCTAGAAAGTGAGGGATATCAAATCTTGCATTATTTCAGCTTCACAACTGTTAAATAATTATATCGGCATCGTTTGCATTCCAAGCATAATAATAATTATAGGCTTGATGATAATAATAATAGTGACAATAATGATAATAACAACGAGAGTGATGATGATGGTGATCACAGTGATGATAATGCTCAGTAATTGCTTTGAATCTTGGGGCTTCTTCAGATAAAAATAATGATTAAAACAATGGATATGCAAACGGGGGGGGGGGTACGGTAACCCTCCCCCCACTCCAAAAAGTAGGGTACCCCTCGTACCCCATAAATTACGCCTATAACCGTATCATAAGGGCCTTTACTTTCGAATTCCAAGCCGTTTAATCACAATAGTTACACAGGCTAAATCTACCCGAATCCACAACACTCGATTTCCAAAATATGGTGAAAATGCAAAAAAAAACAATTCTACCAAACGTTCGAAATCCAGAAAAAAAGTATGGACTATTCGACCAATCGGTAATTGCGAAGACTGAGTGCCTCCCTATATAAACAATATGGTTGCCACCGACTTCGCTCCAGTAGAGCGCCGCTGCCTACCAGCCACATCCCACAATGCAATGCGCTAGGTAAGTAAGTAAAACGAACACTTGAAGTCAAATGAAACTTGAAGTAAAACGAACTTTGATTTTATTGAAAATTGAAATATATGCATACATCTTAAGAAATGGTTTAATCCGTTAGATATACACAAATCATTCAGTTGTGTTTGTAACATGTGCTCGTTTTACTTACTTACTTAGCACATTGCATTGTGGGATGTTCCTGGTAGGTAGCATTTTTATATATATAACGGATTAAACCATTTCTTAAGATGTATGCATCTATTTTAATTTTCAATCTAATTACAGTTCATTTTCGTTTGACTTCAAGTGTTCGACTTACTTACCTAGCGCATTGCATTGTGGGATGTGGCTGGTAGGCAGCGGCGCTCTATTGGAGCGAAGTCGGTGGCAACCATATTGTTTATATAGGAGGCACTCAGTCTTCGCAATTACCAACCAATCTTCTGAATATTATATTTGGAATATAACCCGAAAGTCCAGATTTGCGCATATAAAATTTTCACTCAGAAAATAAAGCATCCAAAGGAAATTCGGGGATTGAGGTTCGAGGATTCGCTAGGCTCCCCCAACATGAACGGTTAAGCCGCTGACAATGAAATCCAAACCGCACAGCAACGACACTTACCAGTAACTCACAACGACTAGAAAATATTTAAAACAAGTCTATCACAGAGAGCATATTACATCGATGAAGTTAACGTTTATTTTTTTATTTGTATTTTGATGGAGTTAACAGCTTCTCGTCACATTTACAGTCTGATCGGCACGCGACGGTTGCACGCATGACCACTGAAGCAAATATTATCTAGAGCCACTCGACGCTGACTGATGCACTTCCGGTGATGATGCAGGAAGGCCAGCAGAACCTAGACACAAAAGACCTCTTCGTAATCGTAAGCTTCAAATTTCTAACACGCCATTTGACTTGAAAGCTAAGCGCAGGGCACTAGCTTATTCATGAGCGCTGCGTCTAGTCAGGTTGGTTGTTCTGAGATATTAAATGTCAAAAGCCCTTGCATAAAACCCACGGATTCGTCTTCCTCGTCAGTGTTCTGTCCCTATCGGCAGGTCCAGGAATAGAACGACGCCATTCTTTTCTATTTTGTGCATTTTCCTTAATTTATTATATACCTGATTGTTTCCTTTATCCAACATCATATATGTCTTGGTCTTCCTGTGACTTTCTACGGATCCTTTTAATTCTTCATTTAAGCACCGTCGTCAACTCCTCGTCTATTGGAACTACTGCATATTGAAACCAAAGGTCCTATTCCTAGATCGGTGGTTCCCACCGCAACCTTTTTCAGAGCAAGGCACCCAAAGTCATTCAGCCAAAGGCACCAGCTGGCTTTAACGTCATTTATTTTTCTTCCAGTAAGTTCTTTATTTTAATGACCAGCAATTAACGTTCCTTGTATTCAACCGCAATATTCCGATTAATTCTAAACTACTTTAAGTTTTTAAAAGTATTTATAGGCCTATGTCAGTAGGCTAGTGATCATAATAGGCCTAAGTGGTCTTTCATATTTTTGTACCTATTCTGCCAAGGGGCCATCGCATTTCTGTGTGACTGCGCGCGTTAAAAACGTTTATAATAATAATAATATAATTATTACGTATGCATGGAGGGGGAGGGGGTAACACAAATGCATATGTTTGCGTACGCTTGCAAACGGAAACGAGGGGGTAAAGCCTATAGTTTGTCTATAGGCCTATTGGCCCTCAAATTGATTGGCCTTCAAATGAGCCAGAGTTCAGTCTTTCAGCTATCAGGTACTATCAGAGGAAATATAAGGACTGTGGGAGAGGTGTCACTTATAAGATCTTACGTCCTTACCTCTCAACGCTATTATTTAGCTATCACACAGCTGAGCGGTCAGTCCATGGATGACTCATCCTTCAATCTGGCCTAAAGTGCAAACAGCCGCTGCCGAACGGACACATTCTGCAGCTGGTTTGGGGGGGGGGGTGCGTCAAGCGTACGTACGCAGGTGGGGGGTGGAAAAAGTACGCTTGCGAACAGGGAGAGTCCAATCTTCCAGGATTTTTGCGTACGTAATATATGGATGGCCCCCAACCAGACGTGGTACCGCAGGTCCACGGCAACCTTGCGTGCCGCAACATCCAGGCTGGGAAACACTGGCCTAGATGGCAATATCTGGTAATTAACTTCCAGGCGTCTACCTACCGCTACATTGTTTACAGCCGACGTCCCATGCACCTATGCGCATGCAGTGCCTTAGGCAATTTCAGATATTAGAATCTCCGGCTTAGGCTAGTAGCACGGTCCGTACACGAGGCTCTTCAATGGCCTCACACCCATTCAAATGGGCAGCGATGGTGAAAGATCTCACCCGAGGTCATTGCAAATAAACAGCCTCTTTAACTTACATGTATCTTAATAGGTGGGCGGAGTAGCCTCCCTCCATTCGCCTAGATGTAAACGAGTTTGCGGTAGATGACGAAGCCTGTCTAAAAAGTACCTATAACCAGTGTTTAATCTAGACCCCTTTGGGGGGAGGGAAATCCTCCAGGATTTATGTTTCCCCAGAGGCCAGCAATATTTTACTGTAGACACCTTTTGGGGGAATTTCCCCCCCCCCCATGATACATGTTGTGCTTCCCCCAGAGACGAGTAAATGAGTAATATAAGAATAAAATAATAGAATAACATATATTACAGTTTTTGAGAGATGAATTCCTAAAAAAGGGTCGTTTTAGGGATGATTTCCGAAAAAAGTAATGCCTAAAAAAGTCATAAACTTTTTTTAAGATGAAATTCCCAAAAAACGTCGTTGGACGTTCGAACACGGATGAAATTTCCCCAAAAAGGTCGCCCTTGTAGGTCCCCCCACAAACCTTGTTTCCCCCTCAGAAGAGGGGGAATAGATAAAACACTGAAAAATAACACATCAAAATATCTAAATGAGCTTGCCATTAGACCAACTCCTTGCTGTCCTCACTCTCTGCAGCTGCTATGTACACTGTAGTAAACTATGGCCAGCAAATATTACACAACAAATACATATAGCTACAGAATTCAGCAGATTACATCCAGAAAAGACAAAAGGCCATCACCAGCTCTGAAAATTCTGACCGACACTGAGCTGTTGAGACTGTATACATGTATTCTTTATTTGCACCACCGATGAACTAGTAATTCTATTCCGCATTAAGTTCACAGAAAACATTGATTCGTTTTAGGAAAGCTAAAAGTATCGCATCAAACGCAACAAGTCCTTTGGTTTATCCACACGCAAACAACCGAACTACAGAAACCATTGACAAGAAAGAGAGAGAAAGGCAGCCGGTAGCAACACCGAGAGAAAGAGAGATGGAGAGACAGCGAGGCAGCAGGTAACACCACCGAGAACGCAGAGAGGGAGAGAGAGAGCGAGGTATCAGGTAACACCACCGACAACGCAGAGAGGGAGAGATAGAGCGAGGTATCAGGTAACACCACCGAGAACGCAGACAGGGATAGAGAGAGCGAGGTATCAGATAACACCACCGAGAACATGAGGGAGAGAGACAGCGAGGTATCAGGTAACGCCACCTAGAACATGAGGGAGAGAGAAAGCGAGGCAGCAGGTAACACCACCGAGAACGCAAGTGTGTGCACAGTAACCGACTGGGTGTCCCCTGCGTCTAATTCCCCTTTGCATCAACTGTCATTGGTCTATTGCTGCTTCTTTGATTCCAAGTTGCCCTGAGACGAGGAAGTTGATGGTTTCTGCTTGACATCACCCTCAAATGACTGACCGAATTCGTTAACCCGAGTCTTGTCAACCGGATACAGCCTATAGTCAACAACAACAAATAGCTCAGTCATTTACAACTGAACATCCGACAGTTTCATAAGCGTAACCTTTGTATTGTGACAGTGAAGTTCGGTCATCAATACTTTTAAAGTGCTGGTGACAGTCACCACCATTTTTTTTGCCCTGCGATGAAATGTTTTTTTGTGACACGACAGCATTATTTTGGTTTGGGTGAGAGGTGAGGAAGAAGGGTCAAGGGAAGGGAAGGGATTGGTCACTACAACTTTGAGGGCAAGGCTACGCCCTTGGGCAGTTTAGAAAACGACTTACAGAAACAAAGACACAATTGCTGTTGAGAATCTTGAGCTGCTGTATAGCGTATAACTGTGTTTCTGTTTGAATCAACTGTCAGCTGATGGAGATGACTCACACATCTCTTCAGAGACAATCCTCCTTCCAAGCTGTTTCTCTAAACAGGCATGTCTTAAGCTACTGTGTTACCTTTCACCCCTTAAAGCACCAAGGTCAGCCTCAGCAGAGAGCATCATATGACCAGCAGACACAAATGGAACAGAAATTACCACAGAACACAAAACGTGTGTTACAAAACCACAGCCCATATCAGTTAACCCCACAGTCAGCCTGTTTAGCTCGCTGCGCTCTGAAGGGCATATTACGCTACACGAGTGCTTAACCTTTGACCCCAAAAGACTCCTATAACATAATGTCCATAATAACAATAATAATAATAATGACGATGATAATTTGTATGGTGCCATGACCAACCTGTGACAATTGTTACAAGGGTACCTCACAATCAACTAATTTTAAATTTGTCCATCTACACGGTTATGCCTTAACAGTTTTAGTCCATTCAAGTCCATGTACAACATTGTACATACATTACAAGAAATCTGATTTTTTTCAGTGACCCACTTGGGCTATAAATGAGACTTCCAAATATGCAAAGGATTAAATGAACGTAGATGATACAAACCATCTCTGGTACAGGTAGATGACAAAGATGACATCGTCGCGGAAGCAGGCCAGGCGATGGGCAGTCGGCATTGTAATGATGAAAGCGAAGACATCATCTATGAAGGTGTTGAAAGCCTGGTAACACAAAGACCGAAAGTTAAACCATCCAAAGGTTAAGGCTGACAACATAGCATTCTTCTTTTTCTTCTTCCTATTCACGGGATTTCATCCAACCACAGGTGTATCTTTGTATTGTGACGGAGGTGTCTGGTCACCACCACTTTTGAAGTGGTGGTGACAGTCACTACCACTTTTTGTCCCTGTGTTGTAATATTTTGACAATGACAATTAATAGCAGTGTATTCTTTCATGATTAAATGTAATTGAAATTAGTAACGTTTATCATGCCGGTGTCTAATGCACAAGGCATCAACTGATGGCACACCAAAACCAAGTCATATTCAGGTCAATATCCAGAAGATCAGTCCATAAGACAGAGAGGTAGCCTATGGTGGATAAGCAATCTGAAAGAGGTAAGTTTTAAGTTGGAAACGAAATGACACAAGTGACTGAGCAGAGCGCACAGACACAGGGAGACAGTTCCAAAGCGTAGCTCCAGCAACTGAAAAAGCTCATTACACCCTTGCATCTAACCAGTTCAAGTCTGGAAACTTTTGTGGTGTTGACATCATTATGCACAAGGTCTGCATAAATCAACCAATGGCTTCTATGTCAAACTCCATTTGGAAATCACATTCTGTTGGAAAGAACCAGCCACGATCCACAAGGGGTCCGATCGAACACAAACTAGATCGGTATGACGATCACTCTCAACCGACTGATCTTTTGGATCTTGACCTGATTGTGGCTTCGGTTTGGTGCGCCAGTGGTTGATGCTTTAGACAGTGGCACTATAGAAGTTACTGCTAATATTAATTAATCATAATAATAATATTGTAACTGAACATTTTCATGGCATCTGCTTAGATCCTCTCAAAGGTGCTCCTCCTCCTTGATACCATTAATTTGATGACACTGGAGTTCATTGAGAACAAGTTCATCTGCTCCTGATTCTTAACATGATAAATGCTGCTTAACAGTTAAAGAACGTACCTTGTACATGAATGCTCTCCACGGCAAATGAGCAACCGACTTCAGCTGAAATTCAAAATAAAACACCACAATTAGCTAAATGGAAGAACAGCGCTGGCAGTGGTTAAATTCAGCCAGAACCCACCAGATCTCAGAACCAGCATCTCTGAATAGAGATCAGCCACCTGACCTATCTGTGTTAACAAGCCGATCGCTCTAACCAACTGAGGCTACAGTGTCCCATTATGGCCATGATGGGCTGAGACCTCTTCCTTTCAAATAACACGAGTAATTTTACCTAATAACTCAGAATATAGCATAAACAACACCACACCTTTTCTCAGATCCTTATCACAATCATGACCTTTGATGACTGAACATAATGATGAGAGATGCACTCGTAATGAATGCCAGATATCAGAGCAACTGTTGCCATGTCATCTGCAACAAGTGGCCAAAGGTGTCAACATGCCACTTGCTCGTGGTGACGACAATGATGATGAAGATTACCTTGTAATTGATGAACAGCTGAGGAAGCATGAAGATAAAGCCAAACGCATAAACACCTACAGAAACAACAAAACCGTCAATAATCAGTCATTTGCATTGAATATCATCACTTCATTTCTGTGTGACTTAGCGTGCGTTAAAAATGTTCGTAATAAATAAATAAATAAGTAATATGGAAGATATTTATCTCGGACATGCTTGAACGTTATGGCAGAGACTTAATCTCAGCAGATGTGATCGAACGTTATGGAAGAGATTTACTCTCAGCAGACAATGTGGTTGAACGCGAAGTTCATACACAAGCAATCCATAAAGAAGACATTTAATCTAAGCAGACAATGTGCAGCTAATGTCAGCTGCGGCCATACAGTCAGTAGGCAGTCGATTGAACGGACACTTTTCAGTCATTTCATCAGTCACTTAATGTCTGTTGAAAAGGATCTTGAAGTAAATTCTTACCATTGACAAGACTCTGAATGCACCAGGAATACCAGCTGCCAATAAAACAACCACATCATCATCATCATCATCATCATATGAATCATCATCATCATCACATTCATAATCATAATCCACGTGATAATCAAACCAAGTGCCTTCTGTAGTGCCGTTACCATGAGGCACAGGCATCAATCGATAGGTAAACAGGTCAAACTGGTCTCATGTGTGCAAGCATATACACGTGTGTGTGTGTGTGTGTGTGTGTGTGTGTGTGTGTGAGTGTACATGGATGTGTGTGCAAATGAGGACCAGGCCACTCAATCCATCAGATACACAACTACAGTCATGTCAACAGCTTCAACGGTGAATTTAAGATGAGAACTCAGTCTAAAACTACTTCCTTGAATCGCATTTTACATGTCATCATCACTGCCTTTAAGTCATCATCCCCACAATACAATACAATAAAACTGCATTTGATATTACCCTCCTTCCCAGGTTCAGAAGTGCACATGCAACCACATGACAGAATATCGATGGTGCTGAGCAACTGTGCATGAAGGACTAGCACAAGGATCTTAGACGAGTTCCGCCCAAGTAGAGGTTCAAACCCATACTCTATGTCACAGGCCGAGCGCTCTAACCGATCAGATATAGTGCCCCCCACCTACCAATCATCACAAACAACCATTCACCAACCAACCACAAACCACAACAACCAACCACCACAAACACCATCTCAGACAACGTCTGCATGCCGAGGAGGGCTACAAGTGTCAAGTGTTCTACGCTTGTTGTTTCTGCTGCTGTTGCTGACCTCTTGTGTGGAGTGTAGATGAGAGAGTAGATGGCGCCAGCGGCACACAACGGATACAGAACATACGACAGATACTTCATCGCCTGAAAAACACAACATCAGACACTATAGCCATCGGACGGCAGCAGCTGTAGCCATGGCAACAACTTAGAGAGCAGCAGCAGCTGTAGCCAAGGATCAAATTTGGCAGCAGCAGCTGTAGCCATGGCAACAACTATTGGCTGAAGCAGCAGCCATGGCAACAACTTTAGCAGCAGCAAATGTAGCCATGGCAACAACTTTGCCAGCAGCAGTTGTAGCCATGGCAACAATTTTGGCAGCAGCAGCCATGGCAACAGATTTGGCAGCAGTAGCCGTAGCCATGGCAACAACTTCGCAAGCAGCAGCTGTAGCCATGGCAACAACTCTAGCAGCAGGAGATCAGACTCACAGCAACCACAGTCACAGCTCAATCGCCATCATCGAGATTCAGGATTTTGTCCATGAGAGGTTTTACGCCTCCTTCTTGTCGTCCATTTGAACTATACATTCGCAACATGAACTGCCCATAGGCATAACTTTGTATTGTCGCTCTGGGGTCTGGTCCACCGCTTAAAAGTGGTAGTGACAGTCACCACCACTTTTGGCTTAACTATTTTTTTGCGACATGACAGCATTATTTTAGTTTGAAACAAGTTCAATCAAATACAATTAATGGCAGTGTATTTGTAAATGCTTACATAAACACAATTAACAGTTGTAAAACAGAATGCAAACATGTACTGTGGTTACAAAGCACACAAAATTATTTGTATATAAGGGAGGGAAGAGGAAGAGGGGAGTTAAAAGGGAAGGGAGAGAGAAGGGGATTGGTTACCACCACTCTGTGGGGCAAAGTTATAACAGGATCCACTTCTACTACAGCTGGACCCCAAATGCCACTGGCAGTCTGGCACGATACGACAACTGAATGTTGCAACATAGCTGTTGTCTGGTTGTCCATTGCATCTGCAACCTGTTCGACTGGAGGAGTTGGGGCAGGCGTCCTTTGAAGCCCCTCCATCCCTTACTGTAGCAGATAAAAATGTAGAAAGAAAAGAGGAAGAAGGCGTTACCTCTGAGTCGAGTGCCTGAGTCGCACGCTCCTGATCGCTTGAACTACCAACCTACATAACATAAGAATGGGCATCAGTCATCATCATCATCATGGCCATCGTTCATCATCATCATCATCATCGTTGTCGTCATCATTACTGTCAACGTTCATCGTCATTTAACGGTCACCTTCTCCTTGACAATCAATGGCTGATAAATTCATAAGACAACTGCTTACTGTAAGAAATACCTTGCAGTGAACGCTTTCCAAACTCAACAGAAAAAACAAGGACAACCACAAGTGCAACCACCACCACCACCAACAACAAATGATGACAACGACAAAGATAACAACAATGATAACAAATACTGATATGCAAGAGAAGATGCTCCCTATCAGTCAGGCAACATCAAGAGAGGCTTACATGATACTGAGAGAGACTTGCATGACATTGAGAGAGACTTACATGACACTGACAGAGACTTACATGACACTGAGAGAGATACATGACATTGAGAAAGACTTACATGAAAGACTGGTTTCCAATTCGACCAAGTCACAGTCACCTTAAACGCCTTCAGAACTTTCCAAATCTAATGACAAAACAAAAAACTGTTCCAAATCTCAAGACGATAGCTACAACATCAAGTATCATTTAATGCTAAGATACTAATATCTTATCTCATTATCTAATCTTATCTCACTACACTCATTTACTGCTAAGATCTCCATTTGGAAATCACCATCCAGTGTGCAAATACCTGTTACAATTCATGCAGTTTTATTTTGAAGTTTATGCCATTCATACAGACAATCTATGTCTGTCTCTGTGTGTCTGTATGTCTCTGTCTTTCTACCTGGGTATGCGTCTCTGTCTTCCTATCAGAGTGTCTCTGTCTGTCTGCGTCTGTATGTGTGTGTATTTCTACCTGTATCTGTTTCCCGTGTCTACGCGTGTGTCTGTCCGTCTTTCTACTGGTCTCTATGTGTCTGTCTGTCTGTCTGTGCCTGAGTCTCTGTCTTCCAAGCTGTGTCTGCATGCATATCTGTGTCTTTCTATATGTGTCTCTGTGTGTCTCTCTTCCGATCTGCGTGTCTGTCTGTCTAAAACACCACAGTTTACTGTTGATGGGAAGTGGATGAGAACAGTGGGGTTCCTACTTCGATGATGGAACCGATGCCGGCTGGAATGAGGACTAGAAGACTCGTCTGTTCATCCATCAGGTAGAGGAAGATGACCAACGTGCTGACACAGCGCCAAACGACTGACACATCAACACCAAACAATGTGTCAACACAAGCGCCTGGCATACCATACCAGCACACACATACCTTTATCCAAATACCATATCAGTACATACATAACATTACCTAACCATTCATAATCATAAGCTGATGCTGAAAGGCACCAGTCTGCAGTAAGGCTGATAAAGCAATTGCCAGACAGCATCATAAGAAAATTTGAGAAGCACTGCAGTACAATATAGTACCAGAACTCTGTGCATGCCACTCCTGACTAAAGAGGTGCATAAGGAATGACCTACAGAGTATCTATGACCTTTACATTCTATGGCAGAGCATCTATGACCGCCGTTACGTTCTATGACAGAGCATCTATAATCGTTACATTCTATGACATAGTGTCTATGACCGTCACATTCTATGACCGTCACATTCTATGACATAGCATCTGTGACCATTACGTCTACGACAAAGCATCTATAATCGTTACATTCTATGACAGAGTGTCTATGACCGTTGCGTTCTTTGACAGAGTGTCAAGCATCATTATGCTTTTTAAGCACCTCTCACCTGTTCTAGTTGAAAGGCCGACCATTGTGTCTCTCTCACGCCAATAATTAATGTCGTTCTTGAAAGCCAAGAAGTCAAACAGCAGCTGAAGGACAAAAAGCAACTATGAATCAGAAACCAGCTATCACATAATTCAGCAAACATGACTGCCATTAATCACAAAAGACCCGTTTTCCGTAACATCAGATACAGGTCAGTTGCTTAACAAATCTGAACAAACCATTAGTTTTCACGAATGCTGACTAGAGTCAAAAAATGAAGAAGTTGTCACAACAGCAGAAGTGGATTCAGCTCTGACATCTGGCACTCTGTTCTCATTATCACTATTGCCACCAAAGCCAACTGCACTGAAATGCCAAACTGTAACTGCAAGACATTGGAAAAGGTACCTAGGTTCCTGTTATTATCATTTATTATTATTATATTTTTTAGGAGATAAAAATTGTCCAGAGACAGTTAATGATATCTAGAATGGCTAACACTATTATTATCATTATTACGATAATTGTTGTTATTATTTTATCATTGTTGCTGTTGCTATCATTATTTATTATTGTCTTATAATTAATAAGGTTGCTGTTGTTATTATTGTTATTATTATAATAATTTTTTTGGCCCAAAGTATTTAAGATCCCTCAGCCTCTAAGATACTGTCTACTGTTAGATTAGTTAAGCTTGGAGTGTATGGTTCTCATCTGTGGTGTGTGATGTAAATGACTATTATTATTAATAGTACTGTTATGGTAATCACTTGCAGGATATGTTCAAATACTGTTGTTGATGCCAATAAAGGATATTGATTGATTGATTGATTATTTTTAAGTGAATGGCCTCACATGAAACGCTGCGACAAGGAATGTGAGCAGAAGGAAGAAGAGGCTGGTGTCGACAAAAAGACCCTTCACGTCATCCGTGTCCTTATCAGTAAACCCTTCAACACAAGACAACATCACAACATCTGTCAATCAGTGGGTCTCCATCAAGCAGTCAATCAACTAACTGCCACCCCATGCTCTGTCTGTCAATCAAGCGATCAACCGTCTCAATCACATGCCTCTGTAGACAAATCCTCCAAAGCAATCAACCGATTTATCCATCGGGTAGGCACAATCAACTGGCTGACAGATTTAGCAATCAACTGCAATCACCTGACCAACCAAACAGTTGTAGTCAACATTTCACGATGCAATGATTCTGTAGACTGTTCAAGTCAAACAACTAACAGATACAGAATTTACCATAAGAATGTTCAGCTAAAATATGGCACAGGAACCAATATAAGAGAGTTAAACAAGCCATGTAAGAACAAATAAGAAATCGTTTCAACCTGCTTTAGACTGTCACCATGAATCACATCAACAATTATTTACTGACTGAAAACAGAGTGAATGTTTATTTTGCTGAATTGAGTCGTGGGGTTCCTACACTTTAAACCGGCTTTCATGGGTTCCTACACTTTAAACCAGGTTTCATGGGTTCCTACACTTAAACCGGCTTTCATGGATTCCTACACTTAAACTGGCTTTCATGGGTTCTGACACTTTAAACCAGCTTTTATGGGCTTCTACACTTTAAACCAGCTTTCATGGCTTCCTACACTTTAAACCAGCTTTCATGAGGTTCCTACATTTTATACCAGCTTTCACAAAAGTCAGCTGAATGGAGCAACGAATTGAAACATTAAAAGCACTTCTCTGATGATCACTAGAATACTCTTACCTAATCTTGAAAGCATATTTAGCGATTCCTTCATGTTTGCCCAGAGACGCAGTTTGCCAAATGAGATCGGGGTGTAGACGATCGTCAGTGGCATCTCCTTACACGTCTTATTCAACGGCTGAAATCAGACACAGAAAGAAATTGGTAAAAGCCGACAAGAAACTGTATATGTTAGCACCTTGCATGCAAAAAAATGCAGTGGTGATAGTGTGCTGGACTGTCAATCAACAGCAGAAATTTGGTTCGAGATTTCTGCTCCATCTGTGCCCCAGCCCACTCAGCAATAATGAGTACAATGACCGTACACGGTCATTGGGAAGATAAGACAGCGAGTGAGAAGACTGGCCACCCACCCTCATATGCTGAGGCTAAGAAAACGAAGTCGCTAACACTTCATACCCATGGCTGCCTCACGGCTAGCTTAAGGGTCTGCTCTTCTTCTTCTTCTAATCTTAAGACTGTTAATCAAATGGTTGATCAAAAGGTTAATCAAACAGTTGAATCCATGTCACCTGGACATCGGAACATGTGTCTACAATCACTCCACACATTTATCCACATTAATTCATTTATGAAGTTTATTTTATTGACCTGTCAAATGAACTGATAATATTCAGTACATAACAGATCAATTCATATTCTCAAACTACAGCAACCTGTCATGATAGTAGTCAATGTCTGTACATGCAAACAACTTGTTACACATCTTATTCCACGGCTGATATCAGAGACAACAACTAGACATGAAAACACAATGGCCACATTCGACGCCTCTTAACAAGACATCCATGACTGCAGAAACTTACAATGGCCATTCCTAACAAACTTCACATGATCAAAAGCTCGTCTTGTCTTCAACCGTCCTCAGGAGTGGCCGTACTATGGACAATTCCTCTCCATCCACTTCTGTTTCTTGTCTCTTTTAATAACTCTTCTTCTTCTTCTTTCCCTTCAGGCTCGAATTAATCCCTCTTTTAATAACTGGCCGAACGATAATCCAGGTCAAGACTTTATGTTATCAATCCACATCATTTTTGGTCTTCCTTCAACCACAGATCCAGGAACTGTTCCTTGGACAATCTCCTTCTCCAGACAACCTTCACTATTCCACCGCAAATGCCCGAAATATGGAAGTGCGCAGTGACCTTCTTACAAAACCAAAACGTGACCTACTCCTCTAGCAGCCTACTTAAACTTCTGGCAATAGACAGGTATATGGACAGCAATCAGCAGACAAACACACACGAAAGCAGACAGACAGAGAGCCATACAAGCAGACAAAACACGAAAGAAGCGCTCCTCACCATGAGGTCTTTCGTCCTATAGCTGATCTCATCTATGAAGAGGATCGGCAGATATTCATTCAGATACGACCTAGAAATCGTAAACATCAGGTGAAAACGATAAAAAGCAGACATTATTACCTTGCATAAATCATAAGGGAATTGGTTATGATTAAAATTGCTGATAAGTCGGTCGAACCAACCATTGTGGCTGACCTCAACCGAACGTCGGAACATGCGTGTCAACAATCGCTCCACATATTTATTTAAGTTAATTCATTCATCAACTTACCTGACAATTTTTAATCCAAGCAAATTTTCTAACTACAGTAAACTGTTGTGAAACTGGTCAATGTTTGTACAAGCAAATGTCTGCATGTAAGTCAACATGAGTTCAATGGTATCTTTTATTTATTTATTTTATTTATTTATTTATTCCGGATATTTCTATAGTGCCTCTCGAAGTCAACTACTACTTAGAGGCGCTCCCGACTACAGCATTTGATACTGTGCCGGAATTTTCACGCCGAAGCGCCACGAGCAATTGCGAGGTCCGTACGCAGCGGCTAGAGTGGGATTCGAACCTGCAACCCTCCGGTCACAAGGCGCCACTGAGCCACCACGCCTCTTTTGTGTGGCATCTTTTCGCATCAATGGCATCTTTTGCCTGTACATGAAAATGTCTGCATGTAAATAAATATAAGTTCAATGGCATCTTTTGAAAACATATCAAAGGCACTTCCCACCAGCAGAGCTGATGTTCAGTTCTAATAGAACAACTGCATTTGGAGAAAGTGCATGCAGTTCGAGAAGGTCTCCAATGGTAGTCCCTCACAGACACCTAGCGACTGACCAAAGATTAATGACATTCGCTATGTCATCAACTAACGCATTATAATACACAGAATGTTTGCCTCCAAAGGAGAGAAGAAAAATAGAAGAGAAAAGAGAATAGAGGTGAACAGAATAGAATAGGAGAATAGAATAGAAGTGTTTAGAATAGAAGAGAATAGAAGGGAATAGAAGTGAATAGAATATAAGAGAATAGAATCTAACAAAATAGAATAGAAGAGAATAGAATAGGAGAATAGAAGAGAATATACTAGAATATAATAGAGAACAGAAGGAGTCTCACTGCATGTACTGCATCAGTTCTCCAGGAATTGATTTGCTGTCAAACATAACGCTGTCAGCCATCACGTTCACCGTGAGACGCGATCGCCAGTGAGAAATCACATGATCCACGGGTACAACCGGTTTCTGCTCACAGAAACAACACTCAAACGTTACTCAACAGAAACTGCACTACTCCTACCAAACGGTTTCCACGGAGGAATTCACGACCTACTTTAGACTTCGAGAGGAACCTAAAATGCACTACATAGGGTTCAAGTATTCATACTTTGACAAGTGTCCTCATACATGCAAGCACTTACATATGTACATACATATACCGTATATACATGTATGTATGATGACACTCTTAACAGAACGCATTTTTAAGTATCTCACAAAAGACATGCATGGTGTGCATATACATACATATATCGACACATATGTGCATAAGTACATACACACATGCAACATACATACATACATATGTACATACATATATATATGTAAATACATACATGCATCCATATATATATATGTACATACATACATACATACATACATGCAATGCATGTATCAAAGCATGTGCCTATTAAGAATGTTAAATAAATGTTGAGACAGACAGACAGACAGACAGACAGACAGACAGACAGACAGACAGACAGACAGACAGACAGACAGACAGACAGACAGACAGACAGACAGACAGACAGACAGACAGAGCAGCTCTTAAAATGTCACACACACACTACCAAGCATTCATATAGGGACTGGCTGTATTTCCCCTAATAACTGAGTTGGATCTTGCAAAGGAGTTTCAAGCAACATTCCTTTTAAAAACTAAACCCTACAGGTCCATCAGATCATCTCAAATGCCAGCTGCAGCAGCAGCCATGCTGGATGAGATACTGAGCATAGACTGAGTAACAAAGCGAGCACATAGACTGAGTAACAAAGCAAGCACATGGACAGAGTAACAAAGCGAGCACATGAACTGAGTAATAAAGTGAGCGTAATGCTGATGCTCCTACGTTTTCCGTGCTCTCACTGACGAGCTGGAATGTGGCAGCCCGAGGGACAGCATAGGTCGTCAGCACGCCCATCTGGTGGACCGTCCACTCTGCTCCAAACGGATTCTCTTGACCTTTTCCTCTTTCCACTGGAGCCACAAACACGTGAACGTACAGCGTGCCGTTGTTCCGTGTCTTCGTCGGAATTGTCACGTTTATTTCTCTGCCACGTGACAAAGAAAACACTGCGCATGAATCTTCAGTTGCAACTCACACAGCACAACAGACATATACAGGGTGGGCCAGTAGGAATGCACCAACTTTGAATGGATATAACTTGAACAATTATTACCCGAACATCGTGCCCAATATACTAAATTGAAAGTAATCATCCACTCTACTACTGTGTCAAATCTTGCACTGATATACGGCACCACTGTTATAAAATTTCGGTGCGGCGCACACCTCTCAATTTTGAATGTAAATATTGAACATCATGACGCCGCTCGCGGAAGAGGATAGAATTTTAATCCGAATTTTAAGAGCAGAAAAAGGATACAATGCACATCAGATGATGATAGAATTCCCTTCTAGAAAATGGAATAAATATGCTCTAGATCGATTGATTAAACAAATTGATGCTACGGGAACGTCTAACAGCCGCAACTGTGGTCGCAAACGTTCTGCGCGCACAGCAGCGAACATTGCACAAGTCCAAGAGTTAATTTCCAGCCAAGACAACAATCCAGGGACGAGTAAGAGTCCGAGCACGTGGTGGACATTATTGAGTATTTGTTTGACTGATGGTAAATTCACTCAAGATATTAATTGTTAGTACTAAGTGACTGTTTAGAACTGACGTCTTCAGTTTCAGACTTTTGTTTTTTCTTGCAGTTTTATGGCCAGAAAATGGCACATCGAATATTAATAGCATTATCTCATAAAGTCGTAACATTATCTCGTAGATATTTTGCAGAATCAAAAAATGGATAATTATCTTCAATCTGATATATTGGACAAGACGCTCAGATAAAAATTATTCAAGTTATAAGGCGTCAAAGTTGGTGCATTCCTACTGGCCCACCCTGTATATATTGCATACCACAACAGAAATATGTCACATAGTAAAACAGCACTATGTCACATAGTACAATAGCACTATGTCACATAGTACAACAGCACTATGTCACACAGAACAACAGCACCATGACACACAGTACTATAGCACTATGTCACACAGTACAATAGCACTATGTCACATAGTAAAACAGCACTATGTCACACAGTACAACAGCACTATGTCACACAGTACCACAGTACTATGCCACACAGTACAACAGAAATATATCACACAGTACAATAGCACTATGTCACATAGTAAAACAGCACTATGTCACATAGTACAATAGCACTATGTCACATAGTACAACAGCATTATGTCACACAGTCGTTAAAACTACAGTAAACAGATCATAACATTAATCCACCTGAGAACAAAACTTAAGCAAACAGACGATGAAATTATCGACAAAAGAACAATCTCACACACACACACACAAACACAACTGCGTTCTACGTTAGAAAGACAGTGCTTACACATCCAGTTGGCATATCTAGAACTGCCTGAATGGAAGAATTAATGAATGCATTAATCAAATTAATTACTGAATAGAGGAATCGAATATAAATCTCTTTCAGACAGAACAACCAAATGCTTTGCAGTTGCTCTGAACATTGGCAGCATATGATGGTAATGGTAAATGCAAATTTATATAGCTCCACTTCCAGAGAGACTAATCAGAAACACTCCCAACCTCAGGGGCATCTATCCCCCCTAAGTCATTGGAGCAACTTCCCCTTCCCCTCTTCTTCCCCTCCCCTTCCTTCCCCACTAAAATGGTGGCACAGGCACACACACTGACAGATCTCCCCTATTTCTTGGATGGAGCATCTGCTCCAAGGTTTCTATGGTGTAGACACCCCTGCCCAAATTAACACAATGAGACCCCGGTCGAACAAAATGGTCTTTGAGCATTTGCGGAAAACAGGCAAAGAGAGGCTGAGAAACTCATGTCACAGGTTTTAAGGCAGCTTTTTAGAAAATGATTGAACAATGAACATCATAGAATGGTTTTAACGTAGAATGGTTTTAACATAAAAAGAAAAGTAGTCCAATGTACCATATTCAAGCCTTTCATTAAGTACGTTATAAGACATTTCATCAGTTATATCTACAGCCAGTGAGCAATTTCTGATTCGATGCATCGCACAGCGAAATCTAATGCTTGCTCTAATTAATTAATCTCTTTAATTAAATCTTGCTACGTTTCTCTGCATTAATTCGGTTGACTGACTTTAAGTCTTACTTTGTAATATCTTCGGTTGGTCTGAACTCGTCCTGACCCCACAGAAGGTCGAGGTCGGTTCTTCTAGGTGATTGCGACATCGACGAGTAAACCCAGAGCTACTCAGAAAAAAACAATGCAACTCTTCTCTCAACAACACCTCAAGTACACATCCAGACAGACAAACAGACAGACATAGACATACAAAGACAGACATAGAGAGACAGACAAACAGACACACATAGACAGCCACAGACAGACGTATAAGCATAGGAAGACAGAAAGACAGACAGACAGACAGACATAGACACACACACAGACAGGCAGACAGACAAACAGACACACAGAGACATAGAGAGACAGATGAATATTTGAGAGCCTTTGAAAGACCCCGCAAAGCTGCTACAAAAAACCGTTGTGAGCATACCTTTAACAGCGGCCGTGGCACCTTGTCCAGATAAGATTTCAGACACTGGCGAGCATCCGATGGGCAGGGAATCGGCCGGAAGAGACTGTACAGTGACCAGACTGAATGAATGATGTACGCTGCGAATATGACGCTGACGATCTGCGTCAGGGACGGCGCCATGACGACGACCTTCGGCCAGTCAACCAAACTGCCAAACAGAACAAGACACAATCTAATCTAATCCTAATCATAACGCTCACTACTGGGCATGTCTTTGGGGCATAGTAGTTGAATAGATAGAGTGCTCGACCTGTAATGCGGAGGGTACGGGTTTGAGCCTCCACTCAGGCGGTCACTGTGTAAGGAACTTGAGCAAGTCCTTCACTCAAATTGCTCAGTGCCACCTACGTTCTGTTATGTGGTCACCTCTGAACTTTGGAAGTAGGGCGATATGAAACACGTGTATTGTATTGTATCAAATACAGTTGTATTGTATTTAAAACTCTGTGAACAAGAGCGCTCATCTCGTGTTATTGTAATCTTGAGATTTCTACAGCTCCCGAGAAATGCAGCATTGCGAACTAGCTTATTCACAGGCACTCTTTTAATCAAATCGACAGGCATGTAGGGTCAAAATCGGTTTCAGGCCGAGATTGGTCCCACAGGCCGAAAGCCCCGTATGCACTTTCGTGCTGTCAGAGGTAAGTTGAGAACATTTGTCGATTCGCTCTCTGCAAAGTTTCTCTCTTTCTGTTGTGCATGCCACAGTTTCAAACATCTGCTTTTCATTTCTTCGTTGCTATTCTTCCTGCTCTTGTCGCCAGAGACCTCTGAACCTAGGTCTTTGGTGAACCTCTGAACTCTGGTGATAAATTACAATTACTTTATCATAGAGTGTTAACATGATTATCACTGATGTTAAGATCTTTTCTAATCAGCTCTCTTTTTACTTCAATGTCCACGCTTCACAGAAAACAAAGCTGCGCAGAAGACGAATTTCTAATCTTTAAAACTTTTGTTTTGCTTCCCATAGGGTATTCATATCTGTATGTCCTATGATAAATGTGCTATCGCTATCGAAATAGTAGTTGGTCTAAATTATTGAAAGATACAAAACCAAATTAATTCCGTCATTTTCCATCTCAATTCCACTCATAAGAATTTCCCTCGCAAGAATTAGAATGCTTGAATAGACCGTTCTCGCATATATTTTGACCTGGCACTAAACATGACCAAACAACTGGATCTTACAGTCAGACTTGTGATTAAGCTAATTTTCCGACAGCTTTTGCGGCCCCAAGCGATCTCAGAGATTTATATTACATTACCGTAAACTTGGACATCGATTATCTATGATAAATTACCCTACAATACGAATTTATCTACTGGATTTTATAGAAAGCCTAAATACATTCTGCAAATTGTACGCCCGCCTAACATATTCAGTAGCCATGAGCATCCAGCCACACGCTACAGCCGGTTTAATTGCTCAGACTCTCCAGAAACCATCGTAGATTTCTCAAACTTTAAACACACATCGGTTTGTGGATGCTCACCGTATCAGCAATTATCCTATATGGTATATATATTATAAAATGAAATGAAGTAAATACATATTTTTATAATAATAATAATAATGCAAAACGACTGGAAAGTTGAGACGGATTTTGATTCGCTGCAAAAACAAAGACGTCATCTATTCTCAGAGGAATGAAAGAACGAACGAACGAACGAATTCGTGTTCAATCAAATTGCTTACTTAAGTTATTTAATCAATTATCATTAGAAAATTAAAATCATTCACATCTATCAATGGCTTAATTCGTTTCATTTTCTTCTGATCAGACGGTCGGCCGTATGTTAGTTGTCAGGAAGAATTTGAGGAGGACTGCAAGAGTTTAGGGATGACCAGCATCTGGGACTAATATCAATCCCAGCCAGCATGATAAAAAATAAACTCCAAGCCATTATAAACAAGATGACTAGGCAGAGTTACCTCACAGTAAGCTTATAGGCCCTAAATAATTAATTATTTATACTGTGGTTACCTGCTGGAGGGTGGGCACTGTTGTTTCCTACGTGTGTTCGTCCGCCAGTTCAAGTTCTTGGTTGTGTCATTGCGCGCAACGCAAGCTTAGGACGATAAAGCGAAATCAGAGAAACGACCCCCGTGCGATTTAGATGACTATCGATGGCAATTAAGAAGTGAACAGACGCAGTGACACCGCGTGTAGAAAGACGCAGTCTATCTGCGGGGGGTTCGTAGGAAATAGTGCTGCACTGCCTCTCTCTGGTCTCTCTGGCAACGCGTCTCTGACCTCCAACGTTCATCGACCTCTGATAGGACGTCGCAGCGCTCGTGAGTAAGCTGGTGCTTTGCGCTTAGCTTTAGATCAGTGCTTTAGAAATTTAGAGTTTACGATTACGATTACGTTCTTCGTTGAAACAGTTGACTGCGAACATGTACAATCGGGGTGCCTATGAATAGGCCTACATCTGGGCGGGTGTCTTTGCATCGTGAGGGTCGGTTAGGGTCAAAGTAAGCATCGTGAGGGTCGGTTAGGGCTTAGGGTTAGGGTCAGTGTAGCCTATGTATTTGTGCGACTAAAAAAGTTATACCTGCAAGTGGAAGCTGGATTTTAAAATTCAGGGTTAAGGTTAGGCATCCCAATTGTACATGATCGCCCAGTTGACGCCAGCCAATGGCACAAGGAAAACAATCCGCGATAGAACGCCCACGTGAAGGCATTCAATAAGCGCCGAGTTTCGTTTTGGTCTATGTGTTGTTGTCGACGAAATAGAAGAACCATATCTTATTTTAGATCTATGTATGTTATCGGAAAGCTGTCTCAGGTGTGTAAGCTTGTCCCTCTGACGCGGCGTTTGTGTGGCGCAGAGATTAAATGGCCATTTACACGGAGAGTACGGGTTCGAATCTCTACTCCTCATGCGGTCATAGTGTACAAGGATCTTGAGCAAATCCTTCACGCACAATTGCTCAGCACCATATACGTTCTGTCGTAGGGTCGTGTGTAGGCCATACACTCATAGGCGTAATTTGTGGGGGGTACGAGGGGTACCCGTACCCCCCACTTTTTGGACTGGGGGTACTGTACCCCCACTTTTTAAACAATATCAATCAATATTTTTGTAATTGTGCCTTCCCAGAGAATGCAGGTCTCCGCCAAAGTGCGAAAGTACTTAGATACACATGTATGTAAACCGAGAGCCAAAACTAATGAGAATACTGACAGGGAGTATGTTCAAAATGGCTACCATGTGAAAAGAGAAAGTGGAGAAGAAATTGGTAGGCCTACCCCCCACTTTTTAGACCAGAGAATTGGTACCCCCACTTTTTTAGACTAATGTTACGCCTCTGCATACACTTACAAGCTTTGGGAGGAGGGCAATTTCAAATGCAGTTGTACGGCATTATAGATGCAAAGCTTCTCGAAGACGTATTGCGTGTTTTCACAACAGACTTGTAAGTAATTCGAATTCAAATCGCAAACTTTTACTTGGCTTTTATATTCTTATCATTCAGTGTAATGAAATGGTGTGTGAATGTGTTAGGTCCTAAAACTCCAATGTCCTTCTTATTTTCTACTTTTATGTTCATAACTGCAGGGATGCGTCATAGTCTAGTGGTAAGCCTAAGCGGTCGGGGTTCAACTCTCCGTCAAACCAGGAAGTTGTTTCGAAATTGTGGTTAACTCCACCGTTGCGAGTACTCTGGTAGTGCCAGTGCCAAGCCAGGATATAGGAGGGGGACGTCAACGGACCCGTCAGACTTAGCCTAAGATGTCATTAAAAACACTGTGGTATAGGCCGGTTTCAGCCTTTCGGTCCCCAGACTCAGGGGCGTCTACACTATAGAAACCGTGGAGCAAATGCTCCATCCAAGAAATAGGGGGGTGGGAGATTTGTCAGTGTGTGTGCCACTATTTTAGGGGGGTAGCAAGAGGGAGGGGGAAAAAGAGAAGGGAAGGGGAAGTTGCTCCAATGACTTAGGGGGGATAGACGCCCCTGCCCAGACTATTATTGTCTATAGGAGTAAAGTCCAGCGATTAAAACAGTTAACTTGAACCCTGCTTGTAAGTGTAGAATTGCTTATTATAAGACTATTTTCTGGTCCTTCGGATGCTGATTTGGACTCATGACGAATCACCAATGACCGCTCTTATTCATAGCTTCATTCTATTTTAACCATGTAGAAAATGAACCAAAAACTCATCGCGTATGGTTTGTACTCAATATCTATGAAATGATAGTAGGCTAACATTTTCTCTTCACCCATCCTTTTGTAGAATTGAGCCTTGCTTAAAATGTCATTAGCTGAATTATCCACTCCTGAATCATCCTAAAAAGTCATCTAGTTTAAGAATTAATCATAATTACAGAAATATTGTTTTCCCTTTAGCACATCGTATTATATCTTTAGGACGGATAGGTCAAATATTTGTCCATTGTTTGGCTGAAACAACTCCCATATATGTTGATGCTGAGAAAATGAAGTCGGCCGCTACGAGCCATTTGCTTCTCGGTTAGTCGAAGGCATTTATCCGATCTTCATCATCTTCGTTGAAGTACACTGTAAAAAGGTTAAGAAGTTAGTCGAATTACACATTCCTCTTTGGAAACTAACTAACATTATATCATGCGCAGAAGATCTACGCCCTAGTTTTGGAAAAACATTTTTGGCGCAAATCCTCTGCTCCTGTTGCTCTTTCCCATCTCTCCTCTTACGAACTGTGCTACTGTGCTAACCGGACTGCTCCGACCAAGCGAAAGACCGTCTGTATAACCTTACTAAATTGAGAGAGAGAGATAGAGACAGAGAGAGAGACAGACAGACAGAGACACAGACAGATACAGAGAGACAGACAGACACAGAGACAGACACAGAGACAGACAGACACACAGAGCGAGAGAGAGAGAGACACACAGAGAGAGAGAGAGAGAGAGAGAGAGAGAGAGAGAGAGAGAGAGAGAGAGAGAGAGAGAGAGAGAGAGAGAGAGAGAGAGAGAGAGAGAGAGAGAGAGAGAGAGAGAGTCTGCTCTGGCTCAGGCTCACTCTGTCGCTTTCCCTATGGAACTCCCTTCTCTTGGTAATGCGAGGGACCCTATACTTGCTCTTCCGCTGTACCGGTATATATACGTGCTTTTGTATTTAGCTCTGGTCAGCAAAGACTTTCAAAATATCTTAAAATGCACTTAAACATCCAGGTGAGTTAGTCATGCGCGCAGGGTCCTTGTGAAGTAGCCGACTTAAAAGTCACTGTAGGCCCTATTAAGTGGCTTGAAACGAACAAACAGACATGCATACATAATGGTAATTATAGATGAAAGCACTTATTGGCCGACTATGCAATCATGAGTCCTACCTCCCTGCTTGGCCTTTCCAGACCTTTCATGCAGCTGATGCAACAGACCGAATGGAGAACACACCGGCATTATTGTACAGCAACTGGATCTTTATTGGAACGTTCTTGGATGATAGATCACCACCTGACAAAGAAGAATGTTGAAGTTAGAAGGGGACGAATGAGAAGAAAAAGGAAGAGGAGAAGACGAATAAGATGAAGAGAGAGGAAGAAAGAGGAGACAAACAAACTAACAAACACACAAACAAACATACATGGGGCCTACTTACATGTACATGTATACATACATACATACATGCATACAAACACTTCTTGACCGACTACGCAATCATGTCCTACCTTCTTGCTTGGCCTTTCCAAAGGTATAAGTCAGCTGATGCGGCAGTCCGAATGGAGAATAATATTCCGACATCACCTGGATGTTTATGAGAACGTTTCGTCAATGACATATCATCACCTGGGATAAATATGAATGCAGAATGTTGAAGTTAGAATGGAACGAATGAGAAGAAAAAGGAAGAAGAGAGTGGAATAAGATGAAGAAAGAGCAGACAAACAAACTAACACACAAACAAAAAAACATACATGGGGGCCTACATACATAGCCTACTTACATGTACATGTATACATACATACATACATGCATACAAACACTTCTTCACCGACTACGCAATCATGTCCTACCTTCTTGCTTGGCCTTTCCAAAGGTATGTCAGCTGATGCGAGAGTCCGAATGGAGAATAATACTTCCGACGTCAAGGTTCATCAACTGGATATTTATACCGAACGTTCTCTTCGATGACATTTCATCATCTGACAAATTTGAATGCAGAATGTTGAAGTTAAAAGTAGACGAAAAAGAAAAAAAGGAGGAGGACCTGGATAGCGAGGAGGAAGAGAAGCAAAAAGAAGGAGGAGGAGAGAAGAAGGGGAACGAGGATGAGGAGAAGGAGGGGAGGAGGAAAAGTAGGAATGAGTAAGAGAAGAAAAAGCAGGAGGAGGATAAGGAGGAGGAAGGACGAGGACGAGGAGAAGTAGGAGAAGGAAGAGGACGAGGAGAATGACAAAAAGCAAGTTGAAGACCAGGACCAGAAGAAGAAGGAGGAGGCAGAGAAGGAGGAAGAGAAGGAAGAGGAAGATGAGAAAGAAGTAGGAGAGGAAGAAGGGGGAAGAGAAGGAGGAGGAGAGAAAGAAGAAAAGAAGAAGACGAGGTGGAGAGGAACAAGGAGGAGGAGGAAATGAAGAAGAGCAGTCCTTTAAGCTATAGGTTGAGAGGCAGCTATAGATATGAAGTGTTAGCGACTTCATTTTCTTAGCCTTATTGTATAAGCACAGACAGCGTAGGTCATAATTGCATCTGGTGTAGAGATTGTTTTCTAAGACCGGCTTTTACGCAAACTTAACTTGAGAAAATAAGCTTACTTCATATTCAGGAAAACTAAAAATTTAAATCTCACCATTAGCTGTGCGGTTTTCGTCTTCAGTATAGTAGTTTTTCGTTTTCATGGGTAGGATCTTTAAACTCTGAAGTAGCAGTTTCCTTCTCAGCGTGATTACGACTTCCATTTTTATAGGGTGTATACGAGTTCCGTTCTCCGAAGTAGTAGCATTCATTTTCAGGCCAAGCAGCGGTTTTGTTCTCATAACGACTAAGATCTTTAAATTCTGAAGTCGCCATTTCGTTCTCAGAGCGATTTCCATAATGTGTGCAGGTTTCGTTCAGCGGCGCGCAGTAACTTCATTTCTCGGCGTTTTTGTTCTCGTCAGGAGTAGAACTTTTCTCTTCAGGAGGAAGCGCGTTTGCGTTCTCAGCATTTCATTCATCCATTGATTCATTCATTCACTCAGCATTTCATTCATTCATCCATTGATTCATTCCTTCACTCAGCATTTCATTCATTCATCCATTGATTCATTCCTTCACTCGCTCGCTCATTCATACATTTCGTCAGTCAGTCAGTCAGTCAGTCAGTCAGTCAGTCAGTCAGTCAGTCAGTCAGTCAGTCAGTCAGTCAGTCAGTCAGTCAGTCAGTCAGTCAGTCAGTCAGTCAGTCAGTCAGTCAGTCAGTCAGTCAGTCAGTCAGTCAGTCAGTCAGTCAGTCAGTCAGTTAATAACACGCCTCTCCAAGAGACCTTCTCAGAAGCGTTCCCTGTCCATTCCTATAAAAATCTCCGTGCCACCCAAAGGGAGACTTCCACATCGATGGCCCAACCAATATGTCCATTCCCGTAAAATATCCACGTAGAAGCCCAAGCTAATCTCCGTGCACATGTGCACCCAAAGGGAGACTTCCACGTCGATGGTCCAACCAATATGTCCATTCCCGTAAAAAAAAGCCCAAGCCGAATCCCAAGCTAATCTCCGTTTTGTTCATCTTCATCACAGTTTCTTTGCTTTCGGTATCTGGGTATAATCGAGCTTAAGATAGTCCATTCGAGCGTAATGTATCGTCGTTTTGTTTATCTTCATCACAGTTTCTTTGCTTTCGGTATCTGGGTATAATCGAGTTTAAGATAGTCCATTCGAGGGTAATGTATCGTCGTTTTGTTTATCTTCATCACAGTTTCTTTGCTTTCGGTATCTGGGTATAATCGAGCTTAAGATAGTCCATTCGAGCGTAATGTATCGTCGTTTTGTTTATCTTCATCACAGTTTCTTTGCATTCGGTATCTGGGTATAATCGAGTTTAAGATAGTCCATTCGAGCGTAATGTATCGTCGTTTTGTTAATCTTCATCACAGTTTCTTTGCTTTCGGTATCTGGGTATGATCTAGCTTAAGATAGTCCATTCGAGGGTAATGTATCGTCGTTTTGTTTATCTTCATCACAGTTTCTTTGCTTTCGGTATCTGGGTATAATCGAGTTTAAGATAGTCCATTCGAGCGTAATGTATCGTCGTTTTGTTTATCTTCATCACAGTTTCTTTGCTTTCGGTATCTGGGTATAATCGAGCTTAAGAGCGTAATGTATCGTCGTTTTGTTTATCTTCATCACAGTTTCTTTGCTTTCGGTATCTGGGTATGATCGAGCTTAAGATAGTTTATTTGAGCGAAATGTATCGTCGTTTTGTTTATCTTCATCACAGTCTCTTTGCTTTCGGTATCTGGGTATAATCGAGTTTAAGATAGTCCATTCGAGCGTAATGTATCGTCGTTTTGTTTATCTTCATCACAGTCTCTTTGCTTTCGGTATCTGGGTATAATCGAGTTTAAGATAGTCCATTCGAGCGTAATGTATCGTCGTTTTGTTTCTCTTCATCAGTTTCTTTGCTTTCGGTATCTGAGTATGTTCGAGTTTATTGTAGTCCATTCGGCGGGCATTCTATCATCGTTGTATTTAACTGCATCGCAGTTATTTTACGGTCGGTTACTTGCATGCGAAGAGCTGAGGGCAATGTATTTTTTGTTTGTTCTGGCTGTCTCCATCGCTGGGTATCATCTGCTGTTGTTCGATTCTGCAGCTGTGCTGGTAGTTTCTAGAGCGGCTGTCACCTGCGAAATCAATGGTACAGGAAGACGTGACATAGCTCCTCCCACCATGACATAGCTCCTCCCACCGTCGAGAAAGAAGTCGACAGTCGTCGATTGACCACGTCATCAAGATTCCAGCGTGTTGGTCCACAATGGCGGCGTTTTCAAAAGCGAATGGTCAAACAAATGTTATTCACATGAATTTACATGTACATGCTACATGAGTCGACCCTCGTTGTGACTGGGTTCCCCTCTCTCAAATCCGGGATAATTGGCCGCTACGTTCTAAGATGCCGGGTGATAACTAAAGTCAATACTAAATTCCTGAAAGCAAGAACCCAACGCGCTTTTAGGCGCCACCTCAGTTAAATACGCCAATGTGTTACGATAAGAGAATAATGAGAATGAAACAGAGGGAGAGACTGATCGAAGCCCTGGACATCTTCAGAGCTCATAAGACCGCGAGAGAGTCTCCCGCTCGATAGTTGATGACCGATTGTGGGCCGATTGTGAGAGTTTAGTGCTGCAAAGGAGATATATTAGGTTTTTGACTTCCATCACATCCCATTGGATCAAACAACATCCTACAGCAGACGCATCTACCACAAGACCAAATTCCTTTGAGAAGTCCCCTAGTATGTAGTTGTGTGGCGGTACATAGGTCAGCCTTAAGTTCATAGGCGTAGACTCTGGGGGGCAGCCGAGAGTGCCGTGTAGCAAAGTGAATGGACTGTGATGCGAGTCTTCGACGAGCGTTTCTCACGCAAGCTCCACAAGACGAATGGAAGCAGGCGGAACCAGCTGCAAGGTTAATCTTGAGCTAACTTATACATCATCGTCTTCAGGCTTTAGTGGCATCGTTCCACAAGATTCCTCAGGATGTTCGGGGCTGTTAAACCTTGGACAACAACCTAACCGCTTCAGGAACTCCTACGTCAATTTACTCGTAAAGTTGCTCCCACATTCAGAGCAGAACATATCACCGTAAGAACAGAAAAAGTCATGAAAACCTGCAGGAGAGCATCACAAGTAGCCTTTCGCAGTTAAAGATCGCAGACGATTAGCCATGGGCCATCGCCAAGACTTGCCTACGATCATCAGAGCACAATTCTATGTCGTGTAACTCATGTAACATTTCTGGGTGTTATTATTAGCGAGGATCTCTCCTGGTCTACACATATTGAACATGTTACTAATAAGGTATCCAAAATCATTGGTAAAATATATAAACTTAAATGTGTATTGCCGGCTACATCTCTTAAGTTGTTATATACTGCATTAGTTTTGCCTTATCTAAACTATTGCAATGTCATTTGGGCAGGTGGGTATAAGACGAAGCTCCAACCCCTTCTACTTCTTGAAAAAAGGCCGTCAGAATGATCTGTGGGTCCCATTACTATGCAGAAAGTGGGACCTTATTTAAGTCACTTAAGCTGCTTACCATATATGACATCTATAAGCTCCAACTTGGGACTTCTGATGTTCAGGCATCATGCGGGGACCATTCCAACACTGCTGGTTACTTTATCGAGAATGCCACAGTTCATAACTATAATACTAGGTTTAGACACAACTACCGATCTGGGACTTGCAGGACCAAAACTCGACAATTCACTATTAGAATAGCTGGCCCCGAACTATGGAATGCTATTAGCGCTGATATCCGTAACTTACGAAATTATGTTATCTTTAAATCCGTTCTTAAATCATCCCTGATTGAGCAATACTGCTAACCCGTGAATGTTAGGATTGATCAAACCAATATATATGTCCTAATGAACTTTTATGCTTACTATTTATCTCGTAAAAATTGATTAAAGTATCAATAAGCGGGGATGACTCGATAAGCTGCTCCAGCTTCATCTCCTCGCATTTCGAATAAGCCTTGATACTGGTTACTGCTAATAAAACTGATTACAACATAGAGTGGCACTTGGACACTGAATTTAGTTTCTTTTTTTCTCTAACTATTTTCACTCTGATTGTCACTGGTTTGTTAACATGCATGTACTACTACTTCGAAATAAAAGATTGATTGATTGATTGATTGATTGATTGATTGATTGATTCTGCCGTGCCTAGCAAGAGGACCGTAACTGATTTGTTTTTCAAATGTTGAGTTGGTACCTAAGGCATTTGTATACCAGCGCTACACATTGCTACAAAGTGGCCAGTTAAAGACCGCAGACGATTAGCCATGGGCCATCACCAAGACTTGCCTACGATCACCACAGCACAATTCTGCCGTGCCTAGCAAGAGGACCGTAACTGATTTGTTTTTCAAATTTTGAGTTGGTACCTTAGGCATTTGTATACCAGCGCTACACATTGCTACAAAGTGGCCAGTTAAAGACCGCAGACGATTAGCCATGGGCCATCACCAAGACTTGCCTACGATCACCACAGCACAATTCTGCCGTGCCTAGCAAGAGGACCGTAACTGATTTGTTTTTCAAATTTTGAGTTGGTGCCTTAGGCATTTGTATACCAGCGCTACAAATTGCTACAAAGTGGCCAGTTAAAGACCGCAGACGATTAGCCATGGGCCATCACCAAGACTTGCCTACGATCACCACAGCACAATTCTGCCGTGCCTAGCAAGAGGACCGTAACTGATTTGTTTTTCAAATTTTGAGTTGGTACCTTAGGCATTTGTATACCAGCGCTACACATTGCTACAAAGTGGCCAGTTAAAGACCGCAGACGATTAGCCATGGGCCATCACCAAGACTTGCCTACGATCACCAGAACACAATTCTGCCGTGCCTAGCAAGAGGACCGTAACCGATTTGTTTTTCAAATTTTGAGTTGGTACCTTAGGCATTTGTATACCAGCGCTACACATTGCTACAAAGTGGCCAGTTAAAGACCGCAGACGATTAGCCATGGGCCATCACCAAGACTTGCCTACGATCACCAGAACACAATTCTGCCGTGCCTAGCAAGAGGACCGTAACCGATTTGTTTTTCAAATTTTGAGTTGGTACCTTATAGGCATTTGTATACCAGCGCTACACATTGCCACAAAGTGGCAAAGGCGTAGCTCAGCTGCCGGCTAAGATCTATTCCTATTAAAATCACCGTAAGTGCAGTTACAGGCTACACTAGTGTGCTTATATGTATGGAGGAGTCGCCTTTATGTGGCACAAGAGTCTGTAAAATCAAATTTAAGTACTTGGGTCTGACATTGAAGGCCGCTTTGTCGCGCTTCAGTTACATTGTGGCAACCGTTGTCTTAAACTAGTTAATGTATACTTTCCGTGTTTTTCTAATTTCATCCAGTATAAAGCACAGTCAGGGGCGCCGCCAGGTTTAAAAAATTGGACGCACACCCCTCCCGTCTCCTCCTATCCACGCCCGTCCTCTGTCTGCCACTCGTAGTTATTCACTAAAAATTACTCAGAGTGACTCATAAAGGTACAGTATAACACATGCATATGATTTTTACTCGACGCTCTTCGGGTTTTGTTCTCCCACCTCTTCTACCAGATATCACTCGAGTTATTTCTATGATTATCCTTGGTGTTAATATTACTAATGATTTAAAGTCAACTTCTCATATTAATAATATCATTAGTACATGCTCTGGTTCCTTACAAGCACTTAGAGTACTTGGACTTCATGGCTTATCTAATGCTTTCTTACATGAAGTTGCTAGAGCTACTACTGTTGCTAGACTTTTGTATGCTTGGTGGGGATTCGCCTCGTCTGCTGATCAAGCCAAGATTGATCGCCTAATTCGTAAAATGAAGCGGTTGGGTTTCCTAGACCAAGATTTTCCATCGATTGACATCCTTGTTAAGAGAGCTGATCAAAGACTATTTCGCTGCATTAAATTCAACCCTTTTCATGTTCTATTTTCACTATCCCCCCCCCCAAAAAAAACCTGCAATACCATATGATCTTAGGCCTAGACCACACACCTTTTCACTTCCTACTAAAGATAATATAAATTTTATTTCTCGTATCTTGTTTGATTGTTAACTTTATTATTCTATGACATTGTTGTTTCTTGACTTGTATATGTACCCTAATGCGGTCTGTCATTTGGCTTTTGAATAAACGAATATATATATATATATATATGATATCATAATATGATATTATTTATGCATACTATATGGTAAACCAAAATTACGTAGTGAAATTGTCAAAAATATCGATGCGATGCCTAATCCTTGTGTGGATTTGATTTGGTGGGTGGACGCACGTGCGTCCAGTGCGTCACGCAGACTCACGCTGCCGGCGCCTCTGAGCACTGTTAAACCAGTGTCTTGGTTTCACTGAGCATATACTGGGGTCTAATGGCCACACAGATATTCTAATCTTGGGTGATAGGGGCCTACTAACTTTCAGTGTTCATTGGCAAACAGTGGCTATAGTTGTTTTGTCAAGTTTACGGAAACGTATTTAACCTGGAAATCGACCATTTGCATTAGACTGAATGGCACAAATTTTATTTTCGGAAAACCTCCGCCCTCCCTGTACACACATGTACTTCCCCCTACCTGCGTACGTACTCTTCACGCACCCCCAAGACTAGCTGCAGAATGTGTCAGTACTACAGGTCCAAGCAGCGACTGTCTGCACTTTAGGCCAGGTTGAAGGATGAGTAATCCATGGACTCACTGAAGAGTTGTGTATTAGTTTAATAATAGCGTTCAGAGGTAAGGTGGCATAAAAGTAACACCTCTCCCACAGCCCTACTTCCTCTGGTAGAACCGGATAGCTGGAAAGACTGAACTCTAGTCTCTAGCTCAGTCGAAGGCCAATCAAATTGAGGCCTACCTTTCCTATGCGTACGTACATAATCAGTAGACCCCCAACCCCCGTACGCAAACGTACGCAAGCACATGCATTTCGGTTACCCTCTCCATGCGTACGTAATATATGGATGGCCCCTAAACGATGTGCACGATGATGTTGGTATTGCAAACGAGTTTGCTAAATACTTTGCTTCTGTGTATCACACCTCTGATATTGATCGTGAAGCTATTAGTGGTTTTAAATTGTCTTGCAAAGCAAACATAACCTTGAGTTAACACTTAATACTAATGTTGAATGCTTAATTAATGTAGAGACAGTTGACAAATGTATACACGAATTGAAACTTCGTAAAGCAAGTGGACCTGGTGGTCTTAGTGGGGAGCATTTGCTACACGCTCACCCACTTCTTGTCGTGTTACTCACTGCCTTGTTTAGAGGCATGGTGTGTCATAGTTATGTGCCGGAAGCTTTTCGTAATGGCATTATAATCCCAAAAACAAAATGGATAATTTCAGTTCTGTTGACAACTATAGTGCAATCACTCTTATTCCTGTTATTTCTAAGCTATTCGAATGTATCATTTTAAGGATATGTGCAGAATGTTTTGAGTCCGATGAGATTAAGTTTGGGTTCAAACAAGGAGTGGGGTATGCTCAATGCTCATGCATAATTTGCAATGCGCTCCTCGATTGATTTTTATGTAGATAGGGGCAGCACTGTATTCACAGCAGCTCTGGATATTAGCAAGGCATATGACACTGTTAATCATTATAAGCTGTATTCCAGCCTTCTAAGGTCTGGTTGCCCAGTGTGGGTGGTCAGTATCCTGGTAGATTGGTATAGTAAACTGGCTGTGGCAGTACGTTGGAATGGTAGTACGTCTAAGGCTCTAAGCCATTTGCAGTTAGGAGTGGTGTACGGCAGGGGAGTTCCTTGTCGCCTTCGTTGTTTAATGTCTTTGTTAATAAGTTTATTGTGGAGTCAAGAGCAACTGGTGTAGGTTGTTGTATAAACAAGTCATGGTTGGGATGCATCATGTATGCAGATGATATTATTTTGCTGTCCGCATCGGTAGTTGGGCTTTAACATTTAATTGTAATAAATCTTGGTGCATAGCATTCGGTTCCCGATGTAAGGCCTCCCTGCCTGATATGTTTCTATGTCAAAAAAAGGTTTCGTGGACCGAGCAGGTCAAATATTTGGGAGTTGTCTTTTGTGCTGCCAGTAAATTGAGATGCGATGTGGATGGTATAATGCGCAATTTATACGCAGCTAACAATAATATTTTCAATAACTTTTCGGCTTTGTCGGAGCTAATACAGCTTCACTTGCAGCAGACATAGGCCTATTGCCTTCCAGTTCTAAGATATGGCTCAGTAGCAGTGAGGTTTTCCCAATCTCAGCTCAGTAAACTAAATGTTTGCTGGAATAATGTGTATCGTAAACTATTTGGTTTCCATAAATGGGAATCAGTACGAGAATTTATTGTAGGTCTAGGCAGTTTGGACTTTAAATCTATGAGAGTTATTACTATGTTTAAACTACTTAAAAATGCTTTGTAATGTAATAGTAACACTCGACATGTTGAAATTCAGTCATGGAAACGAATTCAATTATCTAGTTAATCATGTTAATGGTCTTAGTGTGTCACTAAAGGACAATATGTCTCATGTTAGCTCGCAGGTTTATAATTCTTATGCCTTCGGGGAGTTGCAGCGTGAGCTGTTTGTGTATTTTCTTGTGTTTTCTGTACTTTCGTATTATTTCTTTTTTTCGGTTTGCGTAATTCTGATCTTCGTGTTTCTGCTTTGAGCGAAATAAAGTATATATTGGTTACTGGGGAGGGGGGATAGAATAATGGTAAGTCACTCACGGCCAGGAGAGCAGCAGTACGCGGTTCGATTCCTGCAACCCCTCACGGGCGGCTGAATTGCATGGCTGCCATAACGTGTGTTTAGCTAAGATATTGATAACTGTACTGTCAAGTCTATAATCTTACTGCGTGTGTGGGTTGAATTAATAAAGAAACAGATTATTATTATTATTATTATTATTATTATTATTATTATTATTATTATTATTATTATTATTATTATATTATTATTATTATTATTATTATTATTATTATTATTATTATTATTATTATTATTATTATTATTATTATTATTATTATTATTATTATTATTATTATTATAATATAAGAAAGCCGCTTAACCCCATGCGTTCTTTTTGTTAAACAGACATCTAAGGTTGTTTCCGTATCTGCAGTGCACATGCGCAATGAGTACTTCCGGCTTCTCAGTTTTGCGCAAAACATTGTAACCATAACCATAAGTTTATTGGTTCATCAGAACGTTTACAAGTTATACATCAACCATCTTACACAGTGCTTTTTTCTAGAAAAAAAGGTTCCACAATGGAACAATAGGTTCCGGAACGCAACAATTATGGGCGGCCTAAAATCACGAGAAAAACGGGATTTGGGTTGGTAGGGGTCTCAATAAACACTGAAAACAGTTCAAAAACACTTAAGTTAAAATAAAATTACTAAATTATTGTTTTTATTATTAAAACAAATAAATAATTTTTAGTAGCTGAAAAAAGGCGTTCCGGCTGAAAAAAGCACTGATCTTACACTATGAATGCTCAATTACGATTCATCGCTATAGTATAATAACCATAAACCATAATATAAATGCTGAAAAAAAGCACTGATCTTACACTATGCTCAGATGGGCACAGTTGGGGCATTTGAAAGGAAGTAAGTCCCGCTAATTAGGGTCCCAAGTAAATGCATAAAACCATAACCATGGGCAAAATTGGGACACCTGAAAGGACGTAAGTCCCGCTAATTAGGGTCCCAAGTAAATGCATAAACTATAACCATGGGCACAATTGGGACACCTGAAAGGACGCAAGTCCCGCTAATTAGGGTCCCAAGTAAATGCATAAACCATAACCATGGGCACAATTGGGACACCTGAAAGGACATAAGTCCCGCTAATTAGGGTCCCAAGAAAATGCATAAAAATAGGCGGTTATTTTATATTATTTCACTAGTATAAACTGGAATTTATGTGCTCTTGTTTATTGGACTTTTTATCTGAAATCAGCGCTAACTGTAAGAGGTAAGAAAAAAGGCCCTAAAGGCCCTAACGCTAACTGTAAAATAGGAAAGAAAACAGGCCCTACCCAAATCACTGCAATACGAGTAACAGTTATATCAGTATAAACTATAAGTTGTTAACAACACCTATACTATAGCGATGAATCGTAATTGATTATTCGCTGCAAAACAAAAATTCAATTTGAGGATAGGGTAGCCTATACGATTAAGATTTAATGCCTGTACGGTGTATTAATAATAATTCGTTACTATTGCCTGCTTTAATTAGAAATTTAGGTCTACAGTTTCACCTAATCCAGCCTGCAAATCGTAATATTGGCTCAACTTGAATATGACAGTTAATGTTGGGATTTAAGCGATGTAATGATTTTAGTAATTGTTTTGACGGCCTCAGGCAATAAATCAAAGTGTTTTATAATATATGGCAAGTTTTAACAGGATGTAATATATACATCTAATAATTAAATTAATTTGTTTGGTAATTGAAATTAATCATATAATATGAATACCGTGCTAATACCTGTAAGTTCTCAATTGGAAGTGCTGGCCCTAGAATTTGGAATAGTATTCCCAATGACATACGGTGCCTGAACAACCCTATTCAAACGTAGACTGCATGCCTATTTCATTACAACGATATAACTTGATAATATTGTGTGTTATTTAACTAGTTAAAAATTAAACATTAAAAAATAGTACAATAGTACAATTATTCAGTTTGCCACTCAAGTAACATAATGGTGAATGAGTGACCCCGTGCACTAGTCGGGACTTGTTCCCTTTGGGGTTTCCATTGCCAATGTTTCTCAGCTAGTAATCAAATGATTGAACATAATATTATAAGGCTTATGGTGAGGATTCTCGCAATGGCCCAACATGTGCAAAGAGGACGAAGACCGTTCCATAAGCCAAGATTTCAGGGCACTACGGCAACTTCAGCCCGTCAGCCGACCATCAGCCACGCGTCGAAAGGGCGCAGATCTTTATAGGCGACTTTAAAATGTAATGCCAGAAACCCTAACTACTTTAGAGTTAAATATAGCTTGTACTCTTTCGAAAACACCCTCCCTGTGCCAAACGAAGGGTGCTACTGCCGCTCTCCCTCCCTATGCCAGGCGAACGAAGTTGTTACTTTTGTTAGGCCTACTCTTTCTCCTCTATATTAACGATCTCCCCAATGCATCTCCTGTTCTGTCATTTATCTTATTTGCAGACGATACCAACGTCTTTTGCTCTAACAAATCTTACCATACAATAATTCAGACTGTTAATGCTGAATTAGAATCTGTAGCTGAATGGTTCTCGGCCAACAAACTCTCTTTAAACTTAGATAAAAACTGCTTTTATCCTCTTTAAGTCACATAGGAAAATGTGTCCCTCTGATAACTCTCTGAGGCTTTCCATAAGTCGTACCATCAGGTTAAGTCTACCAAATTTCTTGGGGTTCTTGTTGACCAACACATGACTTGGAATGATCATATTAAAAGCATTTCAACTAAAATTGCCAAAAACTTAGGTATAATATATCGTGCTTCCAACAAGCTTCCCCCCTCCGTACGAATCCAATTATATTATTCTTTAATATACCCGTACCTGTCGTACTGTAATATTGTTTGGGCCTCAACGTATAACAGTGCTCCACACTCCGGAAATTGATAGTATTACAGAAACGAGCAGTACGCTTCATCGCTGGAGCCCCATGGGGCTCACACACTGACCCAATATTCCTACACTTTAAATTACTAAAGTTTCATCAGATAAGAACATTTCAGATCGGAGTTTTTATGTACAGATTTGTCCATGACCTTTTACCTCTAAAATTTAAAGGCCTTTTCCGCCTTGGAACGGACATCCTCTCCCACTTTACCAGGTCTTCAAAAAATTATCGTAATATTTACGCACACTCCAACTCCCGTAGATTCTCTGTCAAAATCACTGGACCAGGCGTTTGGAATGTACTTCCTCCCTCAATCCAGCAGGCAAAAACTCTGGAAGGGTTTAAAAGAACGCTACGATTGTATCTTGTTGATGATAGTTCAAGTTCATAATTCATTGTACATTACTAACTACGCATTAGTTAAGTCTTTAGTTAAAGCGTTGATGTTCTCCAGTCCTAGTTTTTCTTCTTTATTAGATTTTGATTAATCTTTTCTTTATTTTCGTTGTCACTAGTTACGTCAGTCATGACAGGAGAAATCGACTGCATGCTTAACTAACGTTTAATAAAATCAAGGCGTTAACCGCGCTGTTTAAACTAGTAATAACTCTTGTTCATAGCAAACAGGTGTCCCTATTAGCGGAAGCAGCTATGTTGCTGTTGATTAAACGCGGTTCGCCTTAATTAAATGTTATTTACTACAAGAGAATGGTCAAATCTTGGCCACATCCTCGTTAGGCCTACAGTTTCTACTACACTTACGGTAGACCTATACGGACTATCGCTCAAAGGACCATCGCTCAAAGGGACTTTGCGGCCTTTCACTCGTAGAAATTATAGCAAACCTCCAATTAGCTAGCAATTATGAAAATAATCAACTACCTACTGCACGTAAAGAATCTTTAGTAGGCATAAATTGACTTCTTATGACTTCACAAATATTTATTAAATATTATATTCAATTTCCTATTAGCTAGCAATTAGGCCTATAAAACTAATCAGCTGATTATCGGTTTTAAATTGCATAGATCAAATAAAAAACAAACAATTGACTTCAGTACTGTAACTACAACAATACACTTCGAAGAAGAAACGTTTCCCCCTTATGGTATAAAAAGACCGTGAAATGATAGCCAGACTAACATTTGCAGCGATCGCGTCAAGGGTGAAAAAGAAAGCTTCAGTACGTCACTGCTTAAATGCAGGCTGCGTATGAGCGAGCGTCCTGAGTGAAAGGTCCTATGAGGGATGCTCCCTATGAGTGATAGTCCTATGAACGAAAGGCCCTTTGAGCGATGGTCCCTATGAGTGATAGCCCTATGAACGAGAGGCCCTATGAGCGATGGTCCCTTTCAGCGATGGTCCTATGAGTGAAAAGCCCTATAGGCCTAAGCGATGGTCCCTATGAGTAATAATTGAACGAAAGGCTCTGTGAGCGATCGTCCCTTTGAGCGATCGTCATATATAAACGAAAGGCTCTATGCGCGATGTTCCCTTTGAGTGTAGGCCTCCTCAAACTCAAACAGATTAGAACATTCCAGATATGTAATTTCATGTATCGTCAAGCTCACAACCAACTACCTTCTCCTTTTCTGGGTCAGTTCCTTTCAGGATCAGATATTCACTCACACTTCACTAGGAAGTCTAAATGTTATCGCCGATATTTGCCCACTCAAACTCTCGTAGATTTTCAATAAAAGTTACTGGTTCAATAATATGGAATGATGTCCTTCCAAATATAAGGCAGGCCCCAAACTTGCACTCCTTCAAAAGATTGCTACGCGACTTCTTATTAAATGGTATTGCAATTAGCTAACCCTTATTTTATTTTATTTTTTTCTTCTGTTGCCATCTTCGTTAGTTTACTTAATTGGTTGCTTTTGTTCAGTATGTTGAGATTGTAGAGCGAACTTTAGTTCAATCTCGTTATATTTCTATATGCTGGTTAGTTGGCTTAACCTCATTATCTCAACTTTGTTCAAAGTGTTTCAAGGCATATATTTTGTTGCCATCTTGATGTACTACTACTTTTGTTACATAGGTGCCCTAGTAGCGGGATTATTATCCCTTCTGGGCTTCCTTGTCACCATTTATGACTAGAATACATCTTGTAATTACTGTGCCTCGACAAATGGTTTCATTAAACTTGATTGATTGATTGATCGATTGAATTAATAATAACAAGAATTGTACAGATTATGCACAGTTTCACACAATACTGGCGTCAATTTGTCCAACAAATATGGGGAATGGAAATTCTAAACAAGGCCAAATTTCCACTGCGGTGTATATCATTATAAAAAACATTTAGAGAGATGCCCTCTGGCTTTAGCGTCTATGGAATTAACGTAATAAAAGTTTATTTCTCATAATTTCAATTACGGGTTTCTTTCTATAGACATCATCGCGAACACGAAATGCACTGTCAGTCCATATTTAAAAGGCAGTATCTGTATTTTTGGCTTTTAAATTAAAAAAAAATATACAATTGTTCTCATTTAAGTGAAACAACAAAAATCATAATTTCTGAGAAAATTAGAAATGTTGCTTTTAAAATAATAACCGTTGGCATTTTAAAATTCAATTTTTTCATTTTATTTCGGAATGGGTTTTTGCATTCACGGTCCTTATGCTAGGCACGGCACTAGGCCTACTTGTCAGTTCATTATCACCCTTGTCAGCTATCAAACACCTTTTATAATTGACTACTACAACACCTTGTTTACCGGTATATCGATCTCTGCTGACTACGGCCATATGGAGATGTCCGAGGTATCAACCACTTGGCCTTAGGGAATTCGCCTTCTACGTGGCAAACGTTGATGGAAAGAACAGCGTTACTTGCCGTTTCCTTAAGGAGTTCAACGACATTGGGTGTAAGAATGACCGCTTCATTGAGGTCTCGGACAACAACAAACCACAACTGGTGCGATGTTGACAATTCCTTCGTGTGTTTTCCCGGCGGGTCTAGCACGATGTTGAACTACTTCGACCAACTCTGCCCTTCTGTTCACGCCGGACAAGAGTAATTGTTTCGCCACGAGTAAATCAAAGTATTTTATTAAGGAATTACCTAATATAACATATCTCCTAACCGCCATTAATCAACATCCATGTAGGTAGGACCTTGTGTGAAATTCAACATCTACATATGGTTTATATATGCCTACTTCTAACTCCTCGTATTTTTGGTTGATCACTTTTTCTTCCTTACTCGGTGTCTGCAGAGCCGGCGCTAGGGCCCCAAAACCCCCGGTTGAGGGGGGTGTTTATAAAGGGCCTCCAAATTTTAGCTAGGCTATTTGTAACTGTTTCTGAAACCCACTGGCCGCTGAGCTATTTTCGAACTGATAGCTACTCCTTTGGGAATAGCCTGAGGAAATATTTACGCGCTACTACTATGGCTGAGAAAGGATCCAAAAAATCAAGAAAGGATGAAGTTCCCGAGTCCAAATTACTTGCGGATAATTCTACATCTTGGGCTGAACTCTCTACGTTGATTGAGCGCACCGTCTCGCAAGCAGTCAGTAAGGCAGTCGCTGACGCAATGGGTAAGGTCTGTGGGGAGATCAAAGAGATTCAAACGCAGATTACTGCATTTGACTGTAAAGTCTCGGCCGCCACCAAGGATATCTATACTACTGTTGAGGCTCTTGCTAAACGTACCACTGCAGCTGAAAATCAACTGTGTCAACTCACCTCCGACCACCTTCTACTGAAAGAACTTATTGCTAGTGTTACCAAGTTAGACACAGCCATGGTTAAACACACTGATGAGATTGCACACCTTTGTATGGCCCGTAATGACTACGATCAATTAACACGTCGTATGCGAAACCTGCGTATCACTGGCATTACTGTGCAACCACACTCGGCAGTAAGGAAATTACTTCGTTCATTCGAGATAAACTTGGATACATGGATATAGTTAATGTTATTTATATGGTTTTTAAGTTCACCCTTGATGATCCTGTGGCCCTCGCGTGCCCACCTAGCACTAGTAAATTTCGGCATATATGTATATATATATAATATATATGCTAATGTACGTTTTTTGGAAATTGTTAGGACTGGTGCCCTATACTGTTACACTATTATTACGTTCTTATTACGGCTATTTCATTGCGAGCCGATCTACTGGCTGTCCAGCTGTATTGCATAACGATATCTGTTTCTACCTACTACCTATACACTTCATACATATATGTATCCATAATTCATGCAGTGATGAACCTCATACTTATATGGCTGCCGACAGTTGGACACTCCTCTGATTTAGCTCTATGGTTGAAATACAGATGCATTTTTAAAATTCTCATTAGAGCTGCTACCACGGTTGTGCTGAGCCGCTAGTCGTGTATCTGTATCGTCTAGTCATGTCTTGAGATCGCTGTTTAGGTCTGGTATTTGTGCACCCTGCGTTCATGTGGTGATTCTGAATGTGGACACGGTTATGTGCCTCATTCCAAGTACTACTAACTCCCTGAAACGAGAAACCGGCATAGAAAAGCCCATGTTGACTACGAATGTGCAGACGAAATGGATAAATATACACCCGAGTTACGGTTTCAGCAGCAGATCAAGGACTGGAACAGCAATCTTGTGTTTCTCTGTCGTTTCAATACTCCCATCAAACTGCACGACACAGATCAGCTGGAAAACATTTTGTTTACTTCTATGAGAAGATGGGAGACGTAGACACAAATCAACTTCTAATGGAGCTTTCAAATCTTGTTGGTTATTTGAAGAAACAGTCAGCCGACAGGAGCGCGAGACTTTCTATATACTGCAACAGTAGGCCTACCTTTACGTGAATGAACTACGTGACGTTTACCCAAATCTGTCTGTTGCGCTGAAGATTCTTCTGACCACCCCAATAACAATGGGTTGTGCTGAGCACAATTTCAGCACATAGAAGCTAAATTAAAACATTTAGTCGTTCCACAGTGCTCAGCAGCAGGTTATCATCGTGACACATTGATGATTTTCTATTGCACTTGCAATTGAAAGCTTAACTATGACGAGTTATTGGAACCCTGAGGTATGAACTAGAGTATCGATGCCATGCAATGATACTTACTTGGTTGACTTATCTGGTTCTGTTGTCGGTGAAAGAGCTTGGTAAAAAAGACGTTCGATCGTTCTCGTTTTTTCTGATTTCTCGCACTTATTGGGGCCTCAAATAAGGCTTGGGTGGGCCTCAAGTACCATAGCGCCGACACTAGGTGTCTCATGCTGTCGATCTTAGAGTCTCCCTGGGAAATCAAATCGTCCGTGGAGGTTTATTGAATAGGTGTTAACTCGGGCTTGTCTCTTGTTCGCACCTTTCGTTTCAGAACCCTGGCAGTTCTTGGGAATCTTGGCTGTATAGCCATGCGAGAAAAACAAGAGAAATCTGGTTTTCAGCCTTTGTCACCCACAGTTAGAACAACAGACGGGATGAAAAGGCCCAAAAAGAAGCATACACAAAGGCGCTGTGGAATGCGGAATAGTCGAGAATGCACACAGAAGAACCGCTCAACAATTCTATTAGACTGATGCCAACCGCAAATGTTTAACGCAGCAGCCTCTTATCCCGTGACTTACCCCCCCCCCCCGAATCCACACCCAGTCAGTAAACGAGGAGTCTTACCCGAACCCGTGTGTTGACGGTAGATTCCCTTTCGTCCGTTCAAGTTGGTCTTTTATCCTCTGGATTCGTCTGAGTCAGGTTTCCATCAGCTTCCTGGAGGGGCGCAGTTCTGTTGGAGTTCATTGATGCGTGACGTTTTCCTCGAACGCGGTTGGTGGTTGTCGCTATGCTTCGTTGCTTTCGGACCGGATCATGCCACGTGCTGTCGTGTCGCCGACCTGGTATTGCGTTGTCGTGTTAAATGGAGCTCGGTGTTTGGGTGAAATGGATACAATTATGGTACTCCTTTCGAAGTCAGCCTTTCTTATCTTCTATTTGGTTAAAGTGTTCGCCTTTAAATGGGGCTCGTTGTTTGGGTGAATGGATATATGGTACTCCTTTCGAAGTCAGTCTTTCTTCTCTTCTGTGTGGTTAAAGTGTTCGCCTTTAAATGGGGCTCGTTGTTTGGGTTAAATGGACATATGGTACTCCTTTCGAAGTCAGTCTTTCTTATCTTCTATGTGGTTAAAGTGTTCGCCTTTAAATGGGGCTCGTTGTTTGGGTTAAATGGACATATGGTACTCCTTTCGAAGTCAGTCTTTCTTATCTTCTATGTGGTTAAAGTGTTCGCCTTTAAATGGAGCTCGTTGTTTGGGTTAAATGGACATATGGTACTCCTTTCGAAGTCAGTCTTTCTTCTTTTCTATGTGGTTAAAGTGTTCGCCTTTAAATGGGGCTCGTTGTTTGGGTTAAATGGACATATGGTACTCCTTTCGAAGTCAGTCTTTCTTATCTTCTATGTGGTTAAAGTGTTCGCCTTTAAATGGGGCTCGTTGTTTGGGTTAAATGGACATATGGTACTCCTTTCGAAGTCAGTCTTTCTTCTCTTCTATGTGGTTAAAGTGTTCGCCTTTAAATGGAGCTCGTTGTTTGGGTTAAATGGACATATGGTACTCCTTTCGAAGTCAGTCTTTCTTCTCTTCTATGTGGTTAAAGTGTTCGCCTTTAAATGGAGCTCGTTGTTTGGGTTAAATGGATATATGGTACTCCTTTCGAGGGCAATATATGTTCCTTTTGTTTATCTTTTCGAAGTTAAGTTGTTTGGTGCTCACTTTTTTATTATTTATTTCAATTTTTTTTTCGGCTCGATTTTTTCACACGCTCTTTTGGAAGACAGATGGGCTGTTGAGAAGCAGAGCCTGTTAGACTCTGGAGCCCACTGCTGAGCTGAGTTGAGTGTTTTACAGTAGTCTGATGAACAGCTCACAAGCAGAGCCTGTTAGAATCTGGAGCCACTGCTGAGCTGAGTCCAGTATTGTACAGTAATTGTAGGTACAGCCTGTTCTGAACTTCTCAAAGCAGCTCTCTGTCAGGTTCAAAGTACTGTAACCAAAATAAGGAAATAAGGAAATCCCATGTACCAGTACTGTTCATCATCTTGTTCTCTCCCATCTTAATTTATCCAATCCCAAATAATTATTTATAATTTATCTTCTCCTCTCTCATCTAATCCTAAATCATTTTTAATTTTCTTTATCTTCTCGTATCTTGTCCAATCCTAAGTCGTTTGTAACTTGCAGTATCTGCTTCTATCTTAACTTGTCCTAACTCACTGGCTTTCAAACATCTGGATATCTAACTGCTCTTCACCTGGCGACTGACTAATCACACCTCAGATTCGCATTTCAGTGTGATCTTGCACGTATTAAAAATTTCTCCATTAATAATAACAATACTACAATTACATCAGTTTAGTAAATCCTATCACTAATTTATGAAATCTGGAGGGATCGTATGTACCTCTGGTAAAAATAAATAATAATTAATAATAATAATAATAACAACTTATTTATTATCTGCCTTATCTTGTCCCAGTTTAATCTTATCTAATGAGATCAACAGCAACAAAACTGTCAGCAGTTCTGCATAGAACCACCCTAACAAAAACATAGGATTTTAATTTCAGAGTTAGTTTCTCTTTCAGAGAGATGTAACTAGGTCCACCCAGAAAAGATGCAACTTAATCCTGTTATTCTAGCACAAAGACGCACCTGCATGAGATTGAACATTGCAGTCTGGTAGATCCACTGCAGAATATTTTCTGAAGATAATTTCTAGTTACCTCAGAGTGCAAGATTTAATGTCGGTGACAGAACAGCCACCTGGTAGAACATCTGAAAGAAAACAATACCTTTGTTTCACAGTTACCTAATGCATACTAAAAAAATGTCAAATACATTCTGCATTGTCTCAACTAGGGATGCTGCGTACACATTCTTGAAAACTGTGACTTTACGCCGGGGATGGACTGGGATAGCCGTTCAGTAGTTATCTTGGGCAGGCGCTATATAAATGAACTGAATGGATGAATGAATGGATGGACGAACGAACGAATGAATGGATGATTCGTCACCAATTCATTCTGGTTGACAAGGACGAAGATATCCGCAAATATTTAATCAGTTAATAATAGTATTTAAATTATGTGTGGCTTGCTTTATAATAGTTCAGCGCCAAACAATCAATAAACGTTCAAGCACGTTTTTAGTGGGATATTTGGCTTTGAATTGTGCTTGCGATTTTTTATTTGCGGTTGGTATTCAGCTAGGGCGGGCCATTTAAAATCGGCCCACGTGCCGCATGTTGGACAGCACGGAGGTATTGGATTAATTGCGATATATATATATATATATATATATATATATATATATTCGTTTATTCAAAAGCCAAATGACAGACCGCATTAGGGTACATATAAAAGTCAAGTAACAACAATGTCAAAGAATAATGAAGTTAACAATCAAACAAGATACGAGAAATAAAATTTATATTATCTTTAGTAGGAAGTGAAAAGTTGTGTGGTCTAGGCCTAAGATCATATGGTATTGCAGTTTTGGGGGAATAGTGAAAATAGAACATGAAAAGGGTTGAGTTTAATGCAGCGAAATAGTCTTTGATCAGCTCTCTTAACAAGAATGTCAATCAATGGAAAATCTTGGTCTAGGAAACCCAACCGCTTCATTTTACGAATTAGGCGATCAATCTTAGCTCGATCAGCAGACGAGGCGAACTCCCACCGGGGCGGCATACAAAAGTCTAGCAACAGTAGTAGCTCTAGCAACTTCATGTAAGGAAGCATTAGATAAGCCATGAAGTCTAAGTACTCTAAGTGCTGGTAAAGAACCAGAGCATGTACTAATGATATTATTAATATGAGAAGTTGACTTTAAATCAGTAGTAATATTAACACCAAGGATAATCATAGAAGTAACTCGAGTGATAACTGGTAGAAGAGGTGGGAGAGCAAAACCCGAATAGCAACGAGTAAAAATCATTTCACAAGATTTTTAAGTATTAAGCTTAAGATTATGTTGTGATGCCCACAAAGCAACAGAATCTAGTTCTTGAAGTAAAGTATGCCTCATTGAGGCACCAATAGGCCTAATGAGGTAGCCTACGTATCATCAGCATATTTACAAAATTAGTCTTTTGTACAACCAGCATTGCTTACTGGTTAAGCAGATTTCTCGATCAACGGGTAACTAGGCCTATATTCTACTGAAAAGAAGATAACTTGACTTACCATTTGTGCAGGAAAAACTACGGTCCTCTTTCTTCTTTTATACCATTCAGCAAAAAGTCCTTGCCATTCAGGAAATTGATCTTTTTGTGGTCCCAGGATTCTGTGCGAAATGAAAATATCGTCAGTGCTTACATTTCCGCTTACAGTTTATTCTAGCGCTTTACTATAAAATTTTACTGAACTTCGAGTTTATATAATCAGTCTTCATGCGTTTTTCTGTATAAGTAAAATTTAGAAAATAAGTCACGTCTGGTCTATTTTAAGAAAGAAACTAACCGCGATGAAATTACAAATGACACATTTCAATTTGTTCTTTTAGTAGGCCTATTAAAAACTATTAGGCCTATACTTTTATCAATAAGAGAATTGAAAGAACGCTAAAATAGCCACGACAGAAATTATAAACGTAAGTCATAGGTTGAGTTACACCGTTAAAAATTGCAAGTAAAAATATTACAATTGAAGTGACGAATATATAATCCCACTTACAGGTTAGCGATTATCACCTGCGCGTCCGTTGCAAATAAAATCGCTAATTTGAGAAGGTCACTGTTGTCTTTGACTTCTGCTTCGTTGCTAACAAAATAAGAAAATGTTAATTTACTCAAGGTAGTACTTCGAATTGTGATGAAGATGATGATGATTATTATTATTATTATTATTTTTATTATCATATTTATTATTATTATATTATAATTAGCCTTCTATTATTGTGATGAATCATAAAAGCGGTAGGCCTAAATTTCTGTATTTGCATATTAGGCTTACCTATAAAATTATAGGCATACTATAAGCAGTTTTGTTATTGTTATAATTCATTACATATATTATTATTATTATTAATTATTATTTCAGTGGTTGTTGTTATTATTATTATTCTGAGTCGATTTTTAAAGTCCAAGATGCGCTGGAATATAACGTAGAGAGTCGATTTGATTTTACCAACGAAACTGACGGCCTGATGATGAATGAGATTTTATTAAAATGTATGATTTGATTTTAAGGGATGAATCGTGAATGGTGAAGATGATGGATAGATGGGTGGATGGATGAACGCATGCGTGTATGGATGACTGGTTGGATGGAACGGATAGATGCATGTCGAAGTGACTGATGGATGACTAGACAAATCAATGGAACTATGGATTGATTAACTGATTGATTGAATGGATGATTGATTGATTGGTTGAATGATCGATTGATCTATTCATTGATTGAAGAAAATTCCTTCGGGCATCGTGATTGGATGTCAACCGTTCAATTCAGCATAAATTAGAAATCAGTAAAGTGTTTAAGCAGTAAACCTGATGGAGTTTATGCAGAGGTCGAAAGGTCAGCTGAAAAGCACGTAACAGAGACTTTGGGATATTAGTCAAATCGAAATCGTTCGTGTGCATAGAACCATGAACGTATGAGTGGACGCATGTACGTATATGTATATAAGTATGCATGTTTGTATACGTACATCTTTGTACATATATGTGCACATACATGTAGGCCTATCTGTGTATGTAATATTATATACTCACTTGTGCTTGTGGTAGGCTAGCTGTTGGTAACACCTGCAGATGTGACGAGAGTTTCATTGTTTCCACAAATTTCACCATCTTCCTTCGAGTCATAGGTTGTAGCAACGACTTTTCAACGCTTTCTTTGGCTTTCGCCTCTCGCTTCTTTTCGTATTCTTTAGCTTGGGAACTGAAATATTACAATGACCACGACTTCTGCTGTTGCCATCATGAAGGCTTTTTCATTTTCATCTTTACTCGATGATCTTTCAACTTTTTCAGATTTTGGGCTTCCCTCTTTCTCTGCAGCTTTATCTTATGGATTGTTTCAGTAAGATAGTCTTTCCGGTTGATCAAAAAATAAAGACTTCCATTGATTCTGTCACAATTTCTGTTTAATTTCCCGCCACAATTTCTTTCTGACTGGCGACCATTTCATTTTTATATAGCACCGAAACAGGCAAGTGGCCTCTTGCTTCTGACCGGCAACAAATTCTTTTTGATTTGACCACCGCCTTTTCTCTCTGCCTGACAACCATTTCTTTTTGATCTACCACCGCCGTCTTTCGACTGGCTACCATATCTTTTTGATTTTTCCACCGCCTTTTTTCTGATTGGAACCACTTCTTTCTGAGTCACCGCCACCATTAGTTATCAATTTTACCACAACCATTTCTCTGTTTCATTTCTCGCCACTCGTCTGTCTTATTTTTTGCCACTTTTCTCTTTGATTTTTTGAACTTTTCAGTTTGATTTTTCGCCACATTTCTGTTTGATTTTTTTGCCACTTTTCTGTTTCATGTTACGCCACATGTCTATTTGATTTTTGGCCCCTTGTTTGTCTCATTCTTTTGCCACTTTTCTGCTTGATTTTTTACACTTGTCTATCTCAATTTTTGTTTCCTGTTTGATTCATGTTTCGTCTCTGGTATGTTTCATGTTACGCCACCTTTTTGATTCATGTTTCGCCACCTTTTTGATTCATGTTTCGCCACCTTTTTGATTCATGTTTCGCCACCTTTTTGATTCATGTTTCGCCACCTGTTTGATTCATGTTTCGCCACCTTTTTGATTCATGTTTCGCCACCTTTTTGATTCATGTTTCGCCACCTTTTTGATTCATGTTTCGCCACCTGTTTGATTCATGTTTCGCCACCTTTTTGATTCATGTTTCGCCACCTTTTTGATTCATGTTTCGCCACCTTTTTGATTCATGTTTCGCCACCTTTTTGATTCATGTTTCGTCACCTTTTTGATTCATGTTTCGCCACCTTTTTGATTCATGTTTCGCCACCTGTTTGATTCATGTTTCGCCACCTTTTTGATTCATGTTTCGCCACCTTTTTGATTCATGTTTCGCCACCTGTTTGATTCATGTTTCGCCACCTTTTTGATTCATGTTTCGCCACCTTTTTGATTCATGTTTCGCCACCTTTTTGATTCATGTTTCGCCACCTTTTTGATTCATGTTTCGCCACCTTTTTGATTCATGTTTCGCCACCTGTTTGATTCATGTTTCGCCACCTTTTTGATTCATGTTTCGCCACCTTTTTGATTCATGTTTCGCCACCTTTTTGATTCATGTTTCGCCACCTTTTTGATTCATGTTTCGCCACCTGTTTGATTCATGTTTCGCCACCTTTTTGATTCATGTTACGCCACCTTTTCGATTCATGTTTCGCCACCTTTTTGATTCATGTTTCGCCACCTTTTTGATTCATGTTTCGCCACCTTTTTGATTCATGTTTCGCCACCTTTTTGATTCATGTTACGCCACCTTTTTGATTCATGTTTCGCCACCTTTTTGATTCATGTTACGCCACCTTTTTGATTCATGTTTCATGTCTGGTATGTTTCATGTTTCGCCACCTGTTTGATTCCTGTTTCATCTCTGGTCTGTTTCATGTTTCGCCACCTGTTTAATTCATGTTTAGCCTCCTGTCTGTTTTATTTTTGGCCCCTTCTCCGTTCCATGTTTCGCCCCTTGTGTCTTTCATTTTTTTTCGATTGCCCTGTATATTGGTGTTTAGTTCGTTTGCCTCTCGGCATCGTTTGCCCTGTAGATCGGCCATCTACATGTTGTCGCCCACTTTTCTCTTTCATTATCTCCACCCTTCTCCATTTCTCTTTGATTTCATTCTCCATTTCTCTTTGATTTCATTCTCCATTTCTCTTTGATTTCATTCTCCATTTCTCTTTGATTTCATTCTCCATTTCTCTTTGATTTCATTCTCCATTTCTCTTTGATTTCATTCTCCATTTCTCTTTGATTCCATTCTCCATTTCTCTTTGATTTCATTCTCCATTTTAGTTGCCATCGATATCATTTCTGTTTTGTTTAACGCTTCCATTTCCTTCTTTCTGGCAATGATGAAGATATTCGTTGCTATCACCGCAATATTCGAGTCGTGGTCATTTGTAATATTTCAGTGCTGGATTTTGAATCATCATATTATTCTTAATTTTCTGGTATTCTTCCTCGTTTTATGGTTGTCATTCCCATTCACTCACTAGTCAATCAGTCGCATCATCGGCTTACGAAGCCCTGCCGTGTATGGCTCAAGTTGCCGACTGATGCCACATCTGCAGGTGTGTGCATTGCGTCATCGTTGAAATAGCTCTACAGCTTCTCCTGTTGTAAAATCTGCCACGTTCATGGCCTTCTCGACTTCGTCGACTTGGTTCGTTTCATTATTGAAGCGATTGAAGATTGACAGTTTGCCGATTACTTTCAGCATTTGCATATTACCGCTAAAATTATAGGCATACTATAAGCAGTTTTCTTATTGTTATAATTAATTACATTTATTATTATTATTATTATAATTATTATTATTATTATTATTATTATTATTATTATTATTATTATTATTATTATTATTATTATTATTATTATTATTATTATTATTATTTCAGTGGTTGTTGTTATTATTATTATTCTGAGTCGATTTTTAAAGTCCAAGATGCTGTAACTATGCGCTGGAATAAAACGTAGACAGTCAATTTTGATTTCACCAACGAAACTGACGGCCTGATGATGAATGAGATTTTATTAAAATGTATGAATTGATTTTAAGGGATGAATCGTGAATGGTGAAGATGATGGATAGATGGGTGGATGGATGAATGTACGCGTGGAAGGATGACTGGTTGGATGGAACGGATAGATGCATGTCGAAGTGACTGATGGATGGCTAAACAAATCAATGGAGCCATGGATTGATTAACTGATTGAATGGATGATTGATTGATTGATTGATTGATTGATTGGTTGAATGATCGATAGATCTATTAATTGATTGAAGAATATTCCTTCAGGCATCGTGATTGGATGTCAGTCGTTCAATTCAGCATCGATAAGAAATCGGCAAAGTTTTTAAGCAGTTAACCTCATAGAGTTTAAGCAGAGGTCAAAAGGTCAACTGAAATTGACCTAGATATTAATCAAATCAAAATCGTTCGTGTGTATATATAGGACCATGGACGTATGAGTAGATGCATGTATGTATGTATATAAGTATATACATGTCTGTATGCATACATCTTTGTATGTGTGCGTGTACATGTATCTATGTATGTTATATTATATACTCACTTGTGCTTGTGGTAGGCTTTGCTGTTGGTGACACCTGCAGATGTGACGAGAGTTTCATTGTTTCCACAAATTTCACCATCTTCCTTCGAGTCATCGGTTGTAGCAACGACGTATCAAAGTTTTCTTTGGATTTCGCCTCTCGCTTCATCTCTTCTGACTTTTCGTATTCTTTATCTTGGGAACTGAAATATTACAATGACCACGACTTTTGCTTTTGCCATCATGAAGGCTTTTGCACTTTCATCTTGACTCGATGATCTTTCAACTGTTTCAGCTTTTGGGTTTCCTCTTTCTCGGAGGCTTTATCTCATATATGGATTGTTCCAGTAAGATAGTCTTTCCGGTTGACAAAAAAAATTAAGATTCCACTGATACTGTCACAATTTCTTTTTGACTAGCAGCCATTTCTTTTTCATTTACCACCGCCTTCAATTCTCACTGGCAACCAATTCCGTTTTAATTAACCTTTTCTTTCTGACTGGCAGCCATTTCCTTTTTGATTAACCTCGACCTCTTCTATCTGACTGGTTGAGTTCAGTTTCCGTTTCTCTGTTGATCGCCACCATTTTTGAGTTCTGTCTGATCGCCACCATTTTTGAGTTCTGTCTGATCGCCACCATTTTTTAGTTCAGTTTTATCGCCACCTTTTGAGTTCAGTTACCGTTTCTCTGTGATTTATCGCCACCATTTTTGAGTCCAGTTTGATTGCCACCATTTTAAGTTCAGTTACCGTTTCTCTGTGATTGATCGCCACCATTTTTGAGTTCAGTTTGAATGCCACCTTTTGAGTTCAGTTACCGTTTCTCTGTGATTTATCGCCACCATTTTTGAGTTCAGTCTGATCGCCACCATTTTTGAGTTCAGTTTGAATGCCACCTTTTGAGTTCAGTTACCGTTTCTCTGTGATTTATCGCCACCATTTTTGAGTCCAGTTTGATTGCCACCTTTTTAAGTTCAGTTACCGTTTCTCTGTGATTGATCGCCACCATTTTTGAGTTCAGTCTGATTGCCACCTTTTGAGTTCAGTTACCGTTTCTCTGTGATTGATCGCCACCATTTTTGAGTTCAGTCTGATTGCCACCTTTTGAGTTCAGTTTTCCTTTCTCTGTGATTGATCGTAATAATTGTTTGATTTCATTCTCCATTTCCGACTGGCAACCGCAAAGCGATTAGTTTCCATCGCCACCATTTCTCTTTTATTTAACGCGTCCATTTCCTTCTGACTGGAAATGGTGAAGATATGTTCTTTGGTATCGCCGCAATATTCACGTTGGTCGAGTCGTGGTCATTTGTAATATTTCAGTGCTGGATTTTGAATCATCATAGTATTCTTAATTTTCTGGTATTCTTCCTCGTTTTATGGTTGTCATTCCCATTCACTCACTACTCGATCAGTTGCATCATCGGCTCACGAAGCCCTGCCGTGTATGGCTCAAGTTGCCGACTGATTCCACATCTGCAGGTGCGTGCTTAGCGTCATCGTTGAAATAGCTCTACAGCTTCTCCTGTTGTAAAATCTGCCACGTTCATGGCCTTCTCGACTTCGTCGACTTGGTTCGTTTCATTATTGAAGCGATTGAAGATTGACAGTTTGCCGATTACTTTCAGCATTTGCATATTACCGCTAAAATCATAGGCATACTATAAGCAGTTTTCTTATTGTTATAACTAATTACATTTATTATTATTATTATTATTATTATTATTATTATTATTATTATTATTATTATTATTATTATTATTATTATTATTATTATTATTAATTAGGCCTAGCCTACTATTATTGTGATGAGTCATAAAAGCGGTAAATTTCTGCATTTGCATATTACCTCTAAAATTATAGGCATACTATAAGCAGTTTTGTTATTGTTATAATTTGTTACAATTATCATTATTATTATTAATTATTATTATTATTCCAGTGGTTGTTGTTGTTAATATTATTATTATTCTCAGTTGATTTTTAAAGTGCAAGATGTTGTAACTAGGCGCTGGAATATAACGTAGAGAGTCAATTTTATTATACCAACAAAACTGACGGCCTGATGACGAATGAGACTTTATTAAAATGTATGAATTGATTTTAAGGGATGTATCGTGAATGGTGAAGATGATGGATAGATGGGTGGATGGATGAACGTATGCGTGGAAGGATGACTGGTTGGATGGATCGGATAGATGCATGTCATAGTGACTGATGGATGACTAGACAAATCAATGGAACTATGGATTGATTAACTGATTGAATGGATGATTGATTGATTGATTGATTGATTGATTGGTTGAATGATCGATAGATCTATTAATTGATTGAAGAAAATTCCTTCTGGCATCGTGATTGGATGTCAGCCGTTCAATTCAGCATCAATAAGAAATCGATAAAGTTTTTAAGCAGAGTTTATGCAGAGGTCGAAAGGTCAACTAAAAATGACATAGATATTAATCAAATCAAAATCTTTCGTGTGTAGGACCATGAAACGTATGAGCGGATATGTGTATGTATGTATATAAGTATATGCATATTTCTATACATGCATCTTTGTACGTGTGCGTGTACATGTACATGTATCTGCGTATGTAATATCATATACTCACTTGTGCTTGTGGTAGGCTAGGTGCTCGTAACATCAGCAGACGTCGTGATATCAGAGTGTCCACAAATTTCACCATCCTTCTTAGAGTCATCGGTTGTAGCAACGACGTTTCAACGTTTTCTTTGGCTTTCGCCTCTCGCTTCATCTCTTCTGACTTTTCGTATTCTTTAGCTTGGGAACTGAAATATTACAATGACCACGACTTCTGCTATTGCAATCATGAAGGCTTTTCACTTTCATCTTGAATCGATGACCTTTCAACTGTTTCAGATTTTGGGTCTAATAGATCAGCCTTCAGTTCGTTTGCATCGCGTCATCATTTGCCCTGTAGATCTGCCTATAGTTCGTTTGCATCTCAGCATTGTTTGCACTGTTGATCTGCCTATAGTTCGTTAGCCTATCAGCATCCTTTGCCATGTAGATCGGTCGTAAGTAACAGTAAGTTCGTTTGCTTCTCAGCATTGTTTGCCCTGTAGATCTGCCTATAGTTCGTTAGCCTATCAGCATCCTATTGCCATGTAGATCGGTCGTAAGTAACAGTAAGTTTGTTTGCTTCTCAGCATTGTTTGCCTTGTAGATCTGCCTATAGTTCGTTAGCCTATCAGCATCCTATTGCCACGTAGATCGGTCGTAAGTAAGTCCGTTTACTTCTCAGCATTGTTTGCCCTGTAGATCTGCCTATAGTTCGTTAGCCTATCAGCATCCTATTGCCATGTAGATCGGTCGTAAGTAAGTTCGTTTACTTCTCAGCATCGTTTTCCCTGTAGATCAGCCTATAGTTCGTTAGCCTATCAGTATCCTTTGCCATGTAGATCGGTCGTAAGTAACAGTAAGTTCGTTTGCTTCTCAGCATTGTTTGCCCTGTAGATCTGCCTATAGTTCGTTAGCCTATCAGCATCCTTTGCCATGTAGATCGGTCGTAAGTAAGTTCGTTTACTTCTCAGCGTCGTTTTCCCTGTAGATCTGCCTATAGTTCGTTAGCCTATCAGCATCCTTTGCCGTGTAGATCGGTCGTAAGTAAGTTCGTTTACTTCTCAGCATCGTTTTCCCTGTAGATCTGCCTATAGTTCGTTAGCCTATCAGCATCCTTTGCCATGTAGATCGGTCGTAAGTAAGTTCGTTTACTTCTCAGCATCGTTTTCCCTGTAGATCTGCCTATAGTTCGTTAGCCTATCAGTATCCTTTGCCATGTAGATCGGTCGTAAGTAACAGTAAGTTCGTTTGCTTCTCAGCATTGTTTGCCCTGTAGATCTGCCTATAGTTCGTTAGCCTATCAGCATCCTTTGCCATGTAGATCGGTTGTAAGTAAGTTCGTTTACTTCTCAGCATCGTTTTCCCTGTAGATCTGCCTATAGTTCGTTAGCCTATCAGCATCCTTTGCCATGTAGATCGGTCGTAAGTAAGTTCGTTTACTTCTCAGCATCGTTTTCCCTGTAGATCTGCCTATAGTTCGTTAGCCTATCAGCATCCTTTGCCATGTAGATCGGTCGTAAGTAAGTTCGTTTACTTCTCAGCATCGTTTTCCCTGTAGATCTGCCTATAGTTCGTTAGCCTATCAGCATCCTTTGCCATGTAGATCGGTCGTAAGTAAGTTCGTTTGGTTCTCAGCATTGTTTGCCCTGTAGATCTGCCGATAGTTCGTTAGTCTCTCAGCATCCTTTGCCATGTAGATCGTTCGTAAGTAAGTTCGTTTGGTTCTCAGCATTGTTTGCCCTGTAGATCTGCCGATAGTTCGTTAGCCTCTCAGCATTGTTTTCCCTGTAGATCTGCTATAGTTCGTTTGCTTCTCAGCATTGTTTGCCCTGTAGATCGGTCGTAAGTAACAGTAAGTTCGTTTGCTTCTCAGCATTGTTTGCCCTGTAGATCTGCCTATAGTTCGTTAGCCTATCAGCATCCTATTGCCATGTAGATCGGTCGTAAGTAACAGTAAGTTTGTTTGCTTCTCAGCATTGTTTGCCTTGTAGATCTGCCTATAGTTCGTTAGCCTATCAGCATCCTATTGCCACGTAGATCGGTCGTAAGTAAGTCCGTTTACTTCTCAGCATTGTTTGCCCTGTAGATCTGCCTATAGTTCGTTAGCCTATCAGCATCCTATTGCCATGTAGATCGGTCGTAAGTAAGTTCGTTTACTTCTCAGCATCGTTTTCCCTGTAGATCAGCCTATAGTTCGTTAGCCTATCAGTATCCTTTGCCATGTAGATCGGTCGTAAGTAACAGTAAGTTCGTTTGCTTCTCAGCATTGTTTGCCCTGTAGATCTGCCTATAGTTCGTTAGCCTATCAGCATCCTTTGCCATGTAGATCGGTCGTAAGTAAGTTCGTTTACTTCTCAGCGTCGTTTTCCCTGTAGATCTGCCTATAGTTCGTTAGCCTATCAGCATCCTTTGCCGTGTAGATCGGTCGTAAGTAAGTTCGTTTACTTCTCAGCATCGTTTTCCCTGTAGATCTGCCTATAGTTCGTTAGCCTATCAGCATCCTTTGCCATGTAGATCGGTCGTAAGTAAGTTCGTTTACTTCTCAGCATCGTTTTCCCTGTAGATCTGCCTATAGTTCGTTAGCCTATCAGTATCCTTTGCCATGTAGATCGGTCGTAAGTAACAGTAAGTTCGTTTGCTTCTCAGCATTGTTTGCCCTGTAGATCTGCCTATAGTTCGTTAGCCTATCAGCATCCTTTGCCATGTAGATCGGTTGTAAGTAAGTTCGTTTACTTCTCAGCATCGTTTTCCCTGTAGATCTGCCTATAGTTCGTTAGCCTATCAGCATCCTTTGCCATGTAGATCGGTCGTAAGTAAGTTCGTTTACTTCTCAGCATCGTTTTCCCTGTAGATCTGCCTATAGTTCGTTAGCCTATCAGCATCCTTTGCCATGTAGATCGGTCGTAAGTAAGTTCGTTTACTTCTCAGCATCGTTTTCCCTGTAGATCTGCCTATAGTTCGTTAGCCTATCAGCATCCTTTGCCATGTAGATCGGTCGTAAGTAAGTTCGTTTGGTTCTCAGCATTGTTTGCCCTGTAGATCTGCCGATAGTTCGTTAGTCTCTCAGCATCCTTTGCCATGTAGATCGTTCGTAAGTAAGTTCGTTTGGTTCTCAGCATTGTTTGCCCTGTAGATCTGCCGATAGTTCGTTAGCCTCTCAGCATTGTTTTCCCTGTAGATCTGCTATAGTTCGTTTGCTTCTCAGCATTGTTTGCCCTGTAGATCGGTCGTAAGTAACAGTAAGTTCGTTTGCTGCTCAACATCCTTTGCCCTGTAGATAGGTCTTTATCTCGTTTGCCTCTCATCATCATTTGCCCTGTTGATCGGTCATAAGTTCGTTTGCTTCTCAGCATCCTTTGCCTTGTAGATCGGCCATCTACAAGTTGTCGCCCACTTTTCTCTTTCATTATCTCCACCCTTCTCCATTTCTCTTTGATTTAATTCTCCATTTCTGACTGGCAACCGTAAAGCGATTAGTTTCCATCGGCACCATTTCTCTTTTATTTAACGCGTCCATTTCTTTCTGACTGGAAATGGTGAAGATATTCGTTGCTATCGCCGCAATATTCACGTTGGTCGAGTCGTGGTCATTTGTAATATTTCAGTGCTGGATTTTGAATCATCATAGTTTTCTTAATTTTCTGGTATTCTTCCTCGTTTCATGGTTGTCATTCCCATTCACTCACTAGTCGATCAGTTTCCTGTTGTTAAATCTGCCACGTTCAAGGCCTTCGTCAACTTGGTTCGTTTTGTTGTTGAAGCGATTGAAGACTGACAGTTTTTGCTGCAAATGATTTCGTCTTAAGCAACGTTTGCTTACCAAACGCTGGATACTTGTCCTGTAAGAAAATGTATCTTCCCGCACTATCTGAACATCGTTCACTAAGTTTTCATTTAGCCACATTGATCAGAACATAGTCCTCTTATCATTCGCTTCCTGCAGCTAACTAACTAACTAACTGACTAACTAACTAACTAACTAACTAACTAACTAACTAACTAACTAACTAACTAACTAACTAACTAACTGCAACCATACATTCCGTTGCCTGTCCCATTATCTGGAATGGCCTTCCTCTCGAATTGCGGTCACTTCCTCGAGACTCGTCCACCTCTTTCTTCTCTTGCATCTATCCGTCTCTCTCTCTCTCGCTGTCTCTGTCTGTCTCTCTCTTTCTCTGTCTCTCTCTCTGTCTGCCTGTCTCTGTCTGTCTGTGTGTCTGTTTGTCTGTCTGTTTCTCTCTCTCTCTCTCTCTCTCTCTCTCTCTCTCTCTCTCTCTCTCTCTCTCTCTCTCTCTCTCTCTCTCTCTCTCTCTCTCTCTCTCTCTCTCTCTCTCTCACACACACACACACACACACACACACACACACACACACACACACACACACACACACACACACACACACACAAACACACACAAACACAGTTCCTTCATTCCTCTTTACTATAATTTTTAATGTTTGTCAAAGAGATCATATAGCGCCAGTGTTTAGCTATAGTCTATCTCCAGAATTTACCTAGTGATGAAACATCTCTGCGATATACCATGGCATTACATTGACTTTAAAAAAAACTAGACACTTCTTAAAGAGCCGAAAAGTAAGGCGAAACCTGTGTCTTTTAAAATAAAACTTTAAATTTGTTATGCTGTTAGTCTGGGATTCTGGAAACCAATTTCTTCTTGAAGCTTTCATGACTTTATCGTTCAGAAACAGCTGGCAAACAAGGGCCTAAAACGCTTTCCATTTGATATCAACTGCTACAAAATGTGTTGGCTTCTGGGGCTGAGCTCCAGACCCCTACGATGCTACCTCAGACTCCTAGTCGTTATAGGCTTCGTGTCTTCAGCACTCGCGGCTTCGCGCCTTTGACGCTTGCAATATGAATACCCCCAACGAAATTTTCTAGTTGCGCCCCTGCTAGTTACTATTTAGCGGTTACTTTTGGGGTAACTAGTTACTGTTTACCTAAAGTAACGCACAAAAGGTAACAGATTACTTTTACGAGGTAACGGTAATGCAAAATTAGTTACTTTACGTTACTTTTAAATCAACCTATGTTCGCTTCGTTTAGGTCTGTGAGGGCGCTATATGATGAATATTATTAAAGAATTTAAAGTGGTCTATCCTCATCCTGCAAATTCCTTACTTCAGTAGTGTTTTAAGTGACCCAGACATTTCCGTTTGTGCTCAAGTCTCTTAATTCTTTCCTTTTATTCGTAAATTTAAACGTCTAATCTCATCCTGAAGGGAGCTGAAAATTCAAATTAACATTACCACGTACAGTAACTAACAAAATACTTAGCTACTTTTTGAAAGCAACTGTAATCGGTCACCAGTTACTTTTTCCCTAAAGTATCTATTTATGGAAAAGCAGTTACTTTTTCTTAAGAACTAGTTACTATAACTAGTTACTTTGACCTGGAACAGATTTCTCCCCACCTATCGATTATGTTTTGACTAAGCAGCGCAGCTGCATGGTTCCCGCGACTTCGTTTTCTTCGGCGCTGTAGAAATTTTCAAGTTTACGATTAGGATTACTTCCGAAAAGTGAGTCTAAGACTGTAGGCGGTTCTTACCATGCTCTCTTCGAACGTCTGTTAAGTCGGAAGCCATCGGTAACGCACGCGTGGAGGCCAGAGTACAGAGCTGGCTACCGAAAGCATCAAGATCTGCTCTGGGTTGTCGTCGAATGGAGCAGATGTCTCTCGCGTTTCTTTAATTTCGGTTCAAAGTCTGGCGTTGGTTTGATGTCGGAGAACGCTTTGCTGCAGAGGGTGTTGGCGTCTGTTGGATCGGTCCTCTGAGCGCCCCGTCTTCTGAGCCTTGCCCTGCGGGATCTGTGCGAGGATCGCCCGATCGATGGTGATGATATCAGCGGCACTCCCCAACCATCTGAAGTCGACGAGAATCTTCGGCTCCATCTGGCACCAGATAAAGGCATTCGTTAATACTGTCGTCGAGTATTTCCGATTGAGGAAAAGACAAGACATCGGCTGAGGCATGGATTAAAATAGGATGTCTTCAGGCACGAAGTGTACAGTTGACATTGTCTGGAGTGTGTGTGTGTGTGTGTGTGTGTGTGTGTGTGTGTGTGTGTGTGTGTCTGTGTGTGTCTGTGTGTCTGTGTGTGAACTGTTGAGAGATTAGCTCAAGTCAACTACACATGATTTCATTCTTATATCTGAAAATTTACTCATCAGTTCAAGTGCAGTTTGACAGTTTGAGGAAGAATGTTCAGTTGACATTTCTGAGTATTTTATGCACTGGTGTGTATTGTGTAGTATGAATGGTTGACAGATTAGCACAAGTCAGCTACAAAATATTTCATTTTACTACCTGACAGTCTATATTCTTACCAGTTCAAATGTAGTTTGACAATATGAGATTGACATTTCTGAATATTTTAGGCACTGGTGTGCATTGTGTAGTATGAATATTTGACAGATAAGCATAAGTCAACTACAAAAGATTTCAATCTATAATACCTGAAAGTCTACATACCTGTTTAAATGTAGTCTGACAGTTTGAAGAAGAGTTTCCAGTTGACGATGTTGAGTAGTTGATGCTGGCAACAATGTCCTTCTGAAGGCAGGTGTCATGGCTTCGGTGTCATGGCTTCGGTGTCATGGCTTCACGGTCTGCTCCACGAAGGTCGCACTAGCCACAAGAAGGTCGAAGTCAAGGTCGAATCCACTGCTTGGTGCTGTTGCCATTTGATTCTGGTGCCAAAGTCGCACCAGCCACACATAGTCAAGGTGCATATCCTGCAAATAACAAAATATCTGGACAATTAACTGAATGCTCAGACCAACAGCTGATGCAATAAAATAAGTAAAAACGTTTTAAAAGATGGACTCCTAGCTATGAATAGAAAAGCATGCCTTCAGCACACCTGGCTGAAAATATGTGTAAATCAAATTCTCCGTGTATATTATGGTAAAGAAAGCTGATCACCACCATTATAATTTCAATTACATTAATTAAAAGTTTTGTACCGTTCTAAGGTCGTCTTGTCGAATGCTCGTATCACAAGGAAGACCAATCCTCCTTTGAAGGCAGGTGAAGGTCTCGCATCAAAGGCCTGTCATACCAGAAGGTATGATTGGCGTCGGTGGTAAGTGGCGATTTTCTCTGCTCCCGTTTATACCAGTAGGTATGATTTTGCGTCGGTGGTAAGTGGCGATTTTCTCTGCTCCCGTTTCTACCAGAAGGTATGAGTTTGCGTCGGTAGGTAAGTGGCGTATTTTCTGTGCTCCCTGTTTCTACCAGAAGGTATGATTGGCGTCGGTAGGTGAGTGGCGTATTTTCTGTGCTCCCTGTTTCTACCAGAAGGTATGATTGGCGTCGGTAGGTGAGTGGCGTATTTTCTGTGCTCCCTGTTTCTACCAGAAGGTATGATTGGCGTCGGTAGGTGAGTGGCGTATTTTCTGTGCTCCCTGTTTCTACCAGAAGGTATGATTGGCGTCGGTAGGTGAGTGGCGTATTTTCTGTGCTCCCTGTTTCTACCAGAAGGTATGATTGGCGTCGGTAGGTGAGTGGCGTGTTTTCTGTGCTCCCCGTTTCTACCAGAAGGTATGATTTTGCGTCGGTGGTAAGTGGCGTGATCTCTGCTTCCCCTCATACCAGAGGCAGGCATGATGGCGTCGGCGGTGGTGACGGGTCACATCAAGCACCCGTCGTACCAGAGGCAGGCATGATGGCGTCGGCGGTGGTGGCGGGTCGGTCACATCAAGCACCCGTCGTACCAGAGGCAGGCATGATGGCGTCGGCGGTGGTGGCGGGTCACATCAAGCACCCGTCGTACCAGAGGCAGGCATGATGGCGTCGGCGGTGGTGGCGGGTCACATCAAGCACCCGTCGTACCAGAGGCAGGCATGATGGCGTCGGCGGTGGTGGCAGGTAACAACAAACACCTGTCGTACCAGAGGCAGGCATGATGGCGTCGGCGGTGGTGGCAGGTAACAACAAACACCTGTCGTACCAGAGGCAGGCATGATGGCGTCGGCGGTGGTGGCGGGTCACATCAAGCACCCGTCGTACCAGAGGCAGGCATGATGGCGTCGGCGGTGGTGGCAGGTAACAACAAACACCTGTCGTACCAGAGGCAGGCATGATGGCGTCGGCGGTGGTGGCAGGTAACAACAAACACCTGTCGTACCAGAGGCAGGCATGATGGCGTCGGCGGTGGTGGCAGGTAACAACAAACACCTGTCGTACCAGAGGCAGACATGATGGCGTCGGCGGTGGTGGCAGGTAACAACAAACACCTGTCGTACCAGAGGCAGGCATGATGGCGTCGGCGGTGGTGGCAGGTAACAACAAACACCTGTCGTACCAGAGGCAGGCATGATGGCGTCGGTGGTTGCAGGTAACATCAATCACCTGTTGTTCCGTAGTTGCTACGGCGTGCTGCTATTGAGACAGTCAGCGTTTCTTCCAAGGCCAGAAGAAGCAACCGCAGCACATGTCATCCTCGCGATCGAAAGGATCCAGTTCCTCCGTCGGTGGCGATCGGCGGACGGGCTTCGGGCTGTCACGAGACGCGATGTAGGAGACGACTCCTGGATCGGCTGCTTCTGATAGGTGGTGGATGGCGTTCCTTCGCACCATGGGCGATCTGTTGGAGGCAACAACATCGGCTCCGACTGAAGCGTGGCTGGATCTGGCGTCTGGCGGTCTGACGATGGGGGTGGCAAGTGCATCGGCTGCAGCTGACGCGTGGCTGGATATGGCGTCTGGCGGCGTGATGATGATCCTCGGTGGTGGAGGAGAAGGAGGAGCCTTCGTAGCTTCATCGCCATCAAAAGCTGGATCCGGTCGCGGCGCAATGAACCGCACGATCCGCTGACCTGACCACGATATCCGTCGTGCGGCCTTTCGAGGTGACTCCTCAGATGGGTCAACCTCTTCCGCTGTCGGGGGCCTTACCACTGGAACCATCCACGGCGTCCATCCTTTGCAGACTTTCGGGCAGTAGTAGAAGGGCTGGGAGAACAGCGTGTCAGCGCTTGACGACTGAGCGTGGTCCACTGCTTCTGGCAAGACGAACTCCTCCGGTTCAACGGTTTCGATACTCTCCATGCAGACAAAGGTGTCGCTACTGTCGGTCGGGAAGTACACGACTGTTGTGTCTGTGTCAGCTGAGTAGATGGGGAAGCTTCCTTTAGCTTCGACCTGATCGGTGGCTTCCTGTTCCTCCTGTCCTGCAGAGTCCACGGTTGGAAACTCGACCTCTGGCTGGTCGTCGTGGCAGGCAGTGTCTTCGTGGCGAAGAGACGACACACATACATCAACCGCCGCTGGGACGTTGACCAGATCAGAGGGAGACGTCAACTGGAAACTGCGTCGGACAGGGACAGGATGAGACGCATCGTCGACTTGGTTAGTGCCGAAGTCGGAATGGTAGATTGACATGTCATCGACGCGGGTGGTGCTGTCGTCGGTACGGTGGTTAGACGCATCATCAGCGTGGGCCTGGAGAGAAAACGCACTCCTATTTCCGCTAAGCGCGAAGTTCATAGGGCGGTTTTCTGATCTCGACAGGAGCTTACCGACGCTGGAACGGTTGAGAGACTCATCATCGACTGGGTGAGTGCCGCAGTCGGACCGGCAGGAGAAATGACCCTCGGCTTGTGACACCGTTGACAGCACACGTCTTTCGTCGCGGGGAGCATCGTTCACGACGCGGCTGTCAAACGGTGCACAGAGGCCGGCATACGTGGCATCGATGGGAGACGATTCGAGCGGCAGCATGATGCGGCTGCCTGACCTCGGACTGGGCCTCACGCCATCGGACAGGGGATCACCGAAGCGGGACGCGAGGGGCAGAACGCGCAAATCGTCGCGGTTAGCATCGTCACTTACGCGCCTGCCTGAACTCGTACTATGTCGACCGACATCGGGAAGTGGGGCCGTGGCTACAGGTGGGGCGTGGATGTGGGAGCCTGAAGGCAACGCATCGTTGCCATTCAGGTTTGGACCTCTACCGCCATCCACTGGGGGGCCTACACCTGGGGTAGGGGCAACCGGAGCTTCCGGTGCCGCGTCCACGTCCGACGGTGGCCCAGCGGGGCCAGTCCGTCGGGTCCGACGCCTAAACAACTTTGCCAACTTACGGCGAAACATTACCTGAGAACTCTAGAAAACAGCGAGACGACTAATCCAGAGACCGTCAAGATACGAACTGCGCTGAAACATCAACAACATACGTCGTCATGGAAACACATATCGCGATCAGCCGCCGATGATGACGTCATATCCGCATATATAAACTCTGCTTCAAACGCTTCTGTAATTTTTATTAAAGCGTTTAATCAGTGTCACGTATTTAAATAATAATTGTGGTGATGATAACGACGGTGATAATGATGATGATGATGATAATGATGAAAACCTGTAGTGCATTACTTACTTATTAACTGTTTACAAGATAGATGTGTCCGCCATCAACATGCTTCTGCGACACTTACCTTACAAACAAGAAAAACAATAGCCTATATATCTAGGGAAAGATACTACAAGAACTATAGATCATGATGATGAACAGGAACGAAAGTAGTTGCAGCTGAATTAGTAGTAGTAGGCGGTGGTAGTAGTGGCGGTAGTAGTAGTGGTAGTAGTAGTAGTAGTAGTTGGTAGTAGTAGTAGTATTAGTAGTAGCATTAGTAGTAGTATTAGTAGTAGTAGTAGTAGTAGTAGTAGTAGTAGTAGTAGTAGTAGTAGTAGTAGTAGTAGTAGTAGTAGTAGTAGTAGTAGTAGTAGTAGTAGTAGTAGTAGTAGTAGTAGTAGTAGTAGTAGTAGTAGTAGTAGTAGTAGTAGTAGTAGTAGTAGTAGTAGTAGAGCAGAACCTGTAGTGATGATGATGATGATGATGACGATGACGACGACAACGACGACGATGATGACGATGACAATGATGATTATGACAATGATGATGCTGATGACGACGATGTTGATGATGACGACAATGATTATGACGATGATGATGACGATGACGACGACTAGGACGATGATGATGATTATGATGATGATGATGATGATGATGATGATGATGATGATGATGATGATGATGATGATGATGATGATGATGATGATGATGATGATGATGATGATGATGATGATGATGATGATGATGATGATGATGATGATGATGATGATGATGATGATGATGATGATGATGATGATGATGATGATGATGATGATGATGATGATGATGATGATGATGATGATGATGATGATGATGATGATGATGATGATGATGATGATGTTGATTATGATGATGTTGATTATGATGATGATGATGTTGATTATGATGATGATGTTGATTATGATGATGATGATGATGATGATGATGATGATGATGATGACGACGATGATGACGATGATGACGATGATGACGATGATGACGATGATGATGATGAAAATAGGCCGAATAGCATAACCAGCAACATCAATAGCAACAACAAAACCTATAATATTTTTAACAATAATAATAGTAATATTATTATTATTATTATTATTTTTATTATTATTATTAGCCTACTTTCGGATCTCGACAAATATGGTCACTCTAGAGATTAATTCTCACTTAGGCCTATTTAGTATCTGACGCGTGAGGGATTATAATTATGTAGCTCGAGGGAAAAACTAATAATAATGATACACGGTGATGTCCAGCTGCTTTAAATTGTTATATTCATCATCGTACTTTGGCAAGGTCATATTACCAGTTGGTATATCTAGTCCCTTCTTCCCGTCCCTTCGCAACGGCTGCCATAGCCATATCACTGGCCCGGTTGGCTACGTCGGTGACAGCGTACGCCCCATGCCCTCTGCGCGTGAGGTTGCCGGTTTCGTATGCCGATGGTCGCTCATTTAAGACATTTGAATATCGGGCTAGCACGATCCGTAAACGGGACATTGTATGGCATGGCACCCATTCTCTGTCTGTCTGTCTGACTGTCTGCCTCTGTGCGTCTCTCTTTGTCTGTTTGTGTATCTGTCTGTTTGTCCGTCTGTCTGTCTGTCTGTCTGTCTCTTACGACGGCGACGTGGAAGAGGGAAGGGCTCAAGTCGGAGTTGGATAGCGGCCACACCTTCGAGAACCCGCAGACGTACTTCAAAACTTTTTATATAAAGGAAGATTCGTTTTCTAGAAGTAATAGAGGTCTAAACTAATAATAATAATAATAATAATAATAATAATAATAATAATAATAATAATAATAATAATAATAATAATAATAATTATTATTATTATTATTATTATTATTATTATTTATTATTATTATTATTTCAAACTGACAGACGCAGTAAGATTACATTGAAACATGACAGTACAGTCAAGATCTTAATTAAACACACGGTTTGGCAGCCATGCAAGGTGCCGCCTTAGAGGGGGTTACGAGTATCGAACCGCGAACCTAATGCTCTCCTGGCCATGCGTATTACCATTACTCTATCCCCCTAGACGAGTTCCCATTGATTTTAGTCTCCTGATAGACCATGGAAGCCTTGCAAACCTAGGGTTGTCCAGATACATGGGTAGACAAAGGAGGACACAGACAGCCGGAAAGGAGGACAAAGGAGAACGCAGGAATAACCAAGAAAGTTAGTAACTAAGTAACCAAGAAACGAAGTCACATTGAAAAGCTGCATTACTAATGAAAACAAACCTCCGACGCCGCTTTGCTACCGGACAAAAAATTAGCACTTGACCATAGATACATTGTAACATAACTCAGATCATGGACTAGAAACTTCTGTAAAATAGAGCAACAATAAATAATAAATAATTAACTAGATTAGTTAGGGCAACTTAGGGACAACACACGAGTCGTTAAGTCGTTAAAAACTGCCACAAAATAATAGCCAATAGCCCAATATAACAGACATACAAGAAGCCGGACATTTTCCAGGTTTTTAGCTTTGCCTGCCCGACAGAGGACATGAGGTCAAAAATACATGTCCTCCTTTTGCCCGATGTCTGGCAACCCTATGCAAACGCGGACGTAGCACGAGGTAGGCACTCGTTTAATAAGTATCCCCTTGTTTTCTTGATCAAAGTTAGTAGTAGTAGTAGTAGTTAATTGTTGTTGCTGTTCTAGTAGCATAGTAGTAGTAGTATTACATCATCATCGTCGTCATCATCATCGTTCACCATCGTCATCATTAAGTTTTATTTTGCCTCATTAAGTGCATGGCCTATATAAATAGCGGTTTAAATGACGTCACCAACGTACGCCAATCATCTTTAATATGACGACGTCGTTAAATAAACGTTACGTCACCAACAATAATTATGCATACGCCACTGGTTTCAGTAAAAGCAATCGGGCTAATTAATGGGTTCGTCAAAACGTAAACAATCTGACGTCTAGAGTGTAGCCTATGCAAAGCTTCTGCGTTTGTTTTATTCAATCCTATAATTAATCAAACGAAGTCAATCACCGGCTAAGCGTCAACCTACACTGCAACCGTTGACAGCCGAAGTTACAGAAAAGGTTTTAAATTATTATAGAACACGATTATATCAAAAATCATGGAGCATCTCAAGACTCACTACATCTCATCACTAATGCAACAATCGTATCTAGAACCTTATATGCTTCTCCAGCCTGGTGGGGCCTTATAAGTGGCAAGGATAAATTGCGCCTTGAACAATTCCTGAACAAACTCAAACGATTTGGATATGTTCAAACTATCTCTCCCTCCATAGCTGAGCTTGTGCTCAAAGCCGAAATGGCCTTATTTAAAGCAGCTTTACTCAATGAAAATCACTCAATTAGATGTTTATTCCCAACCAACCATATTACTCCTTACTCCCTAAGAAATCATCCTCACAATTTTAATCTACCAGATAAAGACTCTCGAAACTTCATATCTAGAATGTTATTTTCTAACTCTTACTAAGCTATTATTAACAATTAACAATTTTAATTCACTTCCTTGTACACCTACAGCGTTATGTCTGTTGTTTCATTAAACGAATATAAACATAAACATAAACATATATAGGCCTATAATTAGCTGCATCGGTTAGACTCTTAGAGCGTATGTCCCATAAGACCTCCGCGCGTGCGAATCAAGCTTCGCCTCCCGATTGTGGCTTATATCAGAGATTCAAATCTCGGGCTATAGCATGGTCCGTACACGGGGGGCTTAAAGGACGTGGCACCCATTCCAACGGGCTGCAACGGTGGTGAAGGATCTCACACGATCAATTCAATGAAAAATGAGCAGGATCGAGGCCATACATATGTATATGTCGCTATAGAAAAGAACGTGGACATTTATTTATTTAAGTTCAGTAGAAGACGTCTGTTGCAATTGATTAATGAAGAATATATACTTACTTACTTACTTACGTGTCGCTTATATCAACAGGTCTAATTCCGTGACGAACGACTATTTCGAGGACTTCTGAACTTCACTATGTGTTCCTGCGATCGCTCTCGAGGACTCCTTCCTGCTCTTGATGGCCCTCCTCCTTCTCCTCCTCCTCCTCCTCCTCCTGATTCCCTCCCTCCTCCGCCCCTCTGTCCCTCGCAGTCACAGGGAAAGACCAAAGTGACGATGAAACCTGGAGACTACCCAGACGACGCGGACATGTGCACTCATTTCAGAAAGCCGTGGAAGTAAGTATTTACATCAGGTTTATATCAATCTTTTATTTCACCAAACAATGGTAGTCTACGTAGTCCAGAACAATATGAAAACCAGATCTCCACACCAGGACAGCAGACCTGACTGTAATGTTACGCTACAGGATTTTAGCATCAATCAGTTTTAGTATCAATCAATTTTAGTATCAATCGATTTTCGCATCAATTAATGTTGGCATCAAATTCAATCAGCGATGTTGTTTGAGAAAATAACGTACAAATCTGACTGCAGCGTGATCATTCAAGAGACATTTATTCAGAAAATATAATCACAGTCTTCTGGAGAAGAAACGGTCTTCATTGTTACGATACATATATGATGATGGTAGTCTACTTAAAAGAAAGATTGCAGCAACACGTACTGAGGTTTAGAAGTCCTTGAAGAAGTCATACAGTTGTTCATGCACGAAGTCCAGTACCGAGTCAGACCTAACATAACATGTTCTGCAAATTTTACATATTCCAGAGTTATTGTTTCTTCTTCATTCGTATCGTATAACTTAAAAGATGAAAAGGTCAAAAACGTCTCAGTGGAAAGTGCGCAGATTAAACACCTCGTGGTCCTGAGGTCGAATGATCCGGAACGACAGAGGAACGAAAAGGACGGATCCGGGTTCCGCCTCTGACGGTGCCTCGTTATTTAACCTATAAAAATCCAGATCTGCATTTTTCTCTGTTTTCGTAGAAAAGATGCAAAAGTAACGTCTCGAGACAAGGTCTACGAACTCATAGGATGTCATATCATGGTAACAGAAAGAATTAGCAATAGGCGTCGTCGTCATCATCATCATCATTAGTATCATCATCTTCATAGTCATCATCATCATCATTATCATCAGTATCAGCATCATCAGTATCAGCATCATCAGTATCAGCATCATCAGCATCATTATCATCATCATCATCATCATCATCATCATCATCATCATCATCATCATCATCATCATCATCATCATCATCATCATCATCATCATCATCATCATCATCATCATCATCATTATCATTAGGCTATCATCATCATCATCATCATCATAGTCATAGTCATCATCATCATCAGCAGCAGCAGCAGCAGCATCATCAACATCATCATCATCATCATCATCATTACTATCATCAGCATCGTTATCATCATCATCAGCAGCAGCAGCAGCAGCATGATCAACATCATCATCATGATCATAATCATCAGCAACTGCATCATCATCATCATCATCGTAGTCGTTGTCGTCATCATCGTCGTTGTCGTCGTCATGATAATAGAACAACTCGCTTGCTGTCTACTACTATGCCTCAAGTTTTCCTTTCATTCCCTTGTAACCTCCCTTCCTCATTCTCTGTCGCTGCAGCCAATCCAGAGCGTTCCCGCCGATTACGTCATCTGTTCGGAATGGGCGTCTCAGCCGATGGAACAGCTCCCTCCCTACACCAGACGTCGTCACCGACCCTACAAGTACGAGTTCTACGGAGCCGAGTTCTGGCCTTGGACGACGCTGCGGGCGAAGCTGGAGGCCGAGAGAGACGGGACCGAGTGCCGACCAGAGTCCTTCGTCGACTGGGCCCCTCTGAGACCACGAGATCCTCCGACCAGCCCCGTCGAGGCAACGAAGAAGGACGACGAGAAGATGGGACCCTGTGCTCTGATGGCTGGAATGAACCCCCAGGCGAAGGCCCGGCTGCTGCTAGAGGCGGGGTGGAAGCCGAATCCTTGGAAGAAACTCTGGGGTGCGACCGTAAACGACAATCCCATCATCCACTGCGAGAACTGCAACTGCTACGTGCTTCCACCGGTGCGTGACCTGTCACACCTGACCGCACACCACGAAAAGAACTCCTGCTTCAAGGACCGCGGATGCTACTACAACAGCTACTCGTCCAAGAAGTGGCAGCCTCCGTCCGGAACGAGCTGGAACAGCGACTACGGTCGGTTCCACCGGCGCCCGGACGCTGGTCCCCCAGTCGACCAGTCCTACTGCCGCCCACCGACCAACTGGTGGATTACCGAGATCCGTCCTCCGTACATCCCTCCACCGCCCGACTATGACCTACTGACGCCGAGCGTTGGAGCGCCACCCAAGCACAGCATCTACGAGATAAATAGCGTCAGTCGCGTTGCCTCGCAGTGGACTCCCTGATGGAGACCAGCCCTGCAAAGGGGAGGGTCAGTGAGAGGGACAGGGAAAGCAATAGGTAGAGGGACAGTTATAGGGACATGGATGGTGAAAATTACATGGGGAAGAGACGGGACGGGGAGAGTGAAAGGCATAGGGGCAGCTACAGAGATGGGACAGTTATAATAACGGCAGGGACAGTTATAGGGACAGTAACAAGGATGGGACAGCTACAGTGACAGGGACAGTTACAGGGACAGTTACAAGGACAGTTACAAGGACAGCTACAGGGACAGTTACAGGGACAGTTACAAGGACAGTTACAGGGACAGTTACAGGGACAGTTACAGGGACAGTTACAGGACAGTTACAGGGACAGTGACAGGGACAGCTACAGTGACAGAGACAGTTAGAGGGACAGTGACATGAACAACTACAGTGACAGGTACAGTTACAAGGACAGTGACAGGGACAGTGGCAGGTACTGAGGTACGGTTACAGGGACACGCACAGGGACAGGTACAGGGACGGGACAGGAACAGAGGAGAAGAGACAGCCTGATTTGGTAAACAGGGGAGGGACAGTTTAAATGATGTCAATGGCGTTTCTTAAGAGGACACACTTTATGCAAATGCCGAAGTTTCGATCGTGTTAGAAGATGTTTTGACCATAAGGTCTCTACCAGCAGAGTGGAGTGGCGCAATCGTATACGAACATCCCTACAACGAGGAATCGCCGAACTAATCAGTTTCACTTTCATTATGTAAATTAATCGAATCTCAGCCGAGAATAATCGTCGCTTCTCATTGTTCTCGAGTCATCAAAATACAAAGTGACAGATGAACAAACACGTAGACAGACAGACAGACAGACAGACGGACGGACGGACGGACGGACAGACAGACGGACAGACAGACAGACAGATATGCAGAGAAATAGATAGAGAGAAGTGTAATTTTGCGTTCACATTGTAGACCGTTAAAGATAAGGGGTAGACAGAGACCGACAGACAGACAGGCAAACAGACACACAGACAGAGACAGAGACAGACAGATACGCAGTGAGACAAACAGAGAGAAGTGTAACTATGCGTTCATATTGCAGATTATTAAAGATAAGAGGCAGGCGGACAGACAGAGACGGACGGACAGACACATAAACAGACAGACAGAGAGACAGACAGACAGACAGACAGACATACAGACAGAGGCGTGTAATTATGGGTCCATATTGCAGACTGTTAAAGATAAGTGGACCAAGGTGTGACATTTATAAGTGAACGAGAGAAAGAAAGAGTGGTTAAGAGCGACCGATTACCTGAAGAACACTCGAAAGGGAAATTAATTATATATTGCAGGCCTCCCTCCAATCCCTGTCTGTCTTTGTCGCTGTCTCTGTCTCTCTGTCTCTGTCTTTGTCTCTTTATATATCCGTCTCTCTCTGTCCTGTCTCCCTATATCTCTTTGTCTTTGTTTTTCCATATCTCATTGTCTCTCTGTTCTATCTCTCTGTGTCTGTCTATCTGTCTGTCTCTCTCTGTTAGTCCTACCGAATACCAGGCTACGTCCGCGCAATCAAAACAAGAGGAGGGCGGAGGAGGGGAGAAGAGGAGAAGAAGGAGGAGGAGACGGAAGGAGAAGGGGAAAGAGGTGAAAGACAAGAGGAGGGAAGGAGAAGAAGAAAGAGTAAGGAAGAGGTGGAAGTGGAAGAGGAGGAGGAGGAGGAGGTGGAGGAGAAGGAGGAGGAGGAGGAGAAGGAGTAGTAGTAAGGCGCCGAATGTCTTATATAGGCCTATAGGTCCTTCTAATGGCCACCGTGTCTAGTTGTGCGTTGGCGCCACTGGTCAAGTGTCCCTCTCAAGTGACCCTCTGCGCCGAAATCTGCCTAGTAACGACGAAATCGATCAACCGATTGGTCGCCTTGAAACTTCTCCTCGTCGATCGATGATTGACATTGCTAGAGGATCGAACACTTGAGAAATCGAACTGCAGTCAATCGAACTGCGCTGACGATCTGGACAACAAACGCCAAGAGGATAGACACACGCCGTGTAAGCGAGATCTTCTCGTATAGCAACCAAGACCGCTACTCAAAATGGTAAGATTTCTATTTGAATAAGAAGTGTAGTTCCTATCCTAATATAGCTTAAGATTGTTGTCCCAAGTGTCCACTTGCATAGATCTATTCCTCCGTCCTAGAAAAACATCAGTTTGAGTTTGTTAAATGGTCGAAGCATTTCTTAGAAAGACAGACCTCGAAATATGTAGAATAGGTTTTGGAGTAGATCTATCCATGCGGTTGTTATTATAGGTCAACAACTCAACATGTTATTATGATGTTAAGACGTGGTCTATGGATCGTTAGTTTTGTAAAGTCGGTCGGAGAGACTTAGTTCTAGGCAAAAACGTAAACAACAGAGCTTACCTATCAGCTGGAAGTTCTTCATGGATATGCAAAGCGCAATAGTAGACCTCATATAGTCCTCTGGACCACTTAGTCCTATAGACCATAATTATAGTCCTGTAGACCATAATTATAGTCCTATAGACCATAATTATAGTCCTATAGACCATAATTATAGTCCTATAGACCACAATTATAGTCCTATAGACCATAATTATAGTCCTATAGACCATAATTATAGTCCTATAGACCATAATTATAGTCCTATAGACCACAATTATAGTCCTATAGACCACAATTATAGTCCTATAAACCATAATTATAGTCCTATAGACCATAATTATAGTCCTATAGACCATAATTATAGTCCTATAGACCATAATTATAGTCCTATAGACCATGGCTTGGTGTCATTCGAATTCGTCTGCTGTCGTACGTATAGCTCCTCTTTTCTCTGCCTATATATAGAGTACAGACTTTTCATTCATTCGCTCATTCCTTCATTCATTCGTTCGTTCATTCATTCGTTCATTCATTCGTTCATTCATTCATTCATACTTACGTTCTTTCGTTAATTCATGTCTTAAATCGTACTTGTTTAGTTCCTTTAGTGAGGTCATAAGAGACGCCATATTAAATGTCCTTGTGCGTGTGCGTGTGTGTGCGCGCGCGTGTGTGTGACGCCTAAATAACTTCCTATTTCTATGCATTTGGTTATCTTCCAGAGTGGAACGTTACCACCAAAGACGAAAGACGACAGCGTGAAGCAGGAAGAAAAGAAGGAGGAGAAGGATGGAAAGAAGAAGGAGAAGGAAGAGGAGGAGATCGACATTCCTCCACTTCCACTGTCTGAGGTCAGTCAGCCACTCTAACGATCACTACACAGACAGAAGACAGACAGACAAACAGACAGAGACATACATACATACAGACAGACAGACAGACAGACAGAGACAGAGTCAGAGAGAAAAACACAGACACAGACATGAACAGACAGAGACACAGACAGACAGACAGACAGACAGAGATAGACAGAGAGAAACACAGACAGACAGACATAGACAGAGATAAACAGAGGGAAGGAAGGCAGAACAGAAGAAAGAAGAAACCCAGAAAGGAAGGAAGGAAGGAAGGAACGAACGAACGAACGAACGAACGAACGAACGAACGAACGAACGAACGAACGAACAAACAAACAAACAGGAAGTAACACACGCACAGATGCAATATGTGTATAGCATACAGATGCAGTTGTTGCCAATCTTACATACACAAGTGCTTCAAGTGTTACAAAATACTTACACAGGTTCACGTATAACTTTAGATTATGTATATTATGTAGATCATAATTAATCACATAAATATATTATCTGATTTTCTCTTTATAGAGAGAGAGAGAGAGACAGACAGACAGACAGACAGACAGGCAGACAGATCTGAGAGATCTGTCTCTCTGTGATTTAGTAGACTTTTCAGTTGATAGATTTAAGACTATAATCGCACTTGAGATTTTTAGTCTTGAGCGTCGTACACGATAGCATAATAGTGATAATAATTATACGTTAACTGATCACGAATGTATAGGAATTAGGCCTACAGAAAGAAATAATCAAGCGCATTATTAATAACATTGATAATAGTGGTTTCAGTTATCGATGATCGATGATTCATGAGATAATAATTAATTGCAAAATTTATACTAAAGCTGATTCTAATTAATTAGCAACAAAACCTTAATTGCCCATCATTGTCGTGTTATGACGTCGTACAAGGTTCAAACAGCGCCTGTTCACGCATAACTCAGCGACGCGGTGGTGTCCCGGCAATGCACTTTGTCAGTGATCATAAGCAGTGCATATTTTAACGGATCTGGACTACTGGGACAAAGTTGGCCACAACTAGCGGTTCTGGGGAGCTTCATGAGCTTCCCCCGTTGGATCTGGGACAGAGCCCCAGCCGACAATGCATTTTAGAGCATTTGCTGGTAAGTGGAACCCGTTTTAGTCACTTTACCTGGGACAAATCATCCAAACTACTGGGACAAATCACCCAAACTACTGGGACATTTGTCCCACTAGTTATACAGTTAAGATATGCACTGATCATAAGTTTTCAGGTTAGATTCCGTTTAAAGACACTAGCCTCTGTTACAACCAAGCAGTAGAATTTCGTACAGGCGTAAGCTGTGAAGCAAACGTCAAGTCCTGCGGTGCACTGGTTCCCATGTCCAGAACCTTGGGATTCGTCCATTGCCGGCTCAAGGGCTTAGAAAAGGAAATGGGACCTTTACGTTGCGTTACAAACATCGTCAGGTTTCGGCTGTTATATGCAGGACCACTTCTTTCTCTATCGCTTCATATGTAGGATATTCAAGCTCTAGCAACATCTACGCCTATCGGTCTACATTTGAACTATAATCATAAACTCTAAATTTCCGAAACGCTGCCCTAAAGCTAAGCGCAGGGCACCAGCTTATTCTAGAGCGCTGAGTCACGTCAGAAGGGTTGTCCAGAGATGGTCAAAGGAAGATCCGAGTCCGGTTGATAGAGAGACCAGAGAGAGGAGGCAGAGCAGCTGCTAATGCGGGTTTCGTTGAGGACGAGAAAGCTTTGAAGGCGGAGGATCAGATGGATTAGGGTAGGAATTCTTGAAGAGGTGGGATTAAACAGTTTGCAGAGGAAAGCCTATTTTTAGACCTTATATGGCGCCTTTACACTCAGCCATAGCTATAGTCCTATGTCTGAATTAATGAACAGGAGTGGCATCTTTCCAGTGATTGTGATGGAAGTAGTAGTAGTTGTCTTGTATTTTCTGCATCTGACTTTTTCCGGTTCCATCAGAACGATGCGCAATCAGTAAAAGAGTCGAATGGACACGAGGAGGAAGAGGAGGAAGAGGAGGAAGAGGAAGAGGAGGAGCAGGAGGAGGAGCCACTTCCGCCTGGATGGTTACAAGGTCAGTCGTCCACTCTGCATGCCGAACAAAAACCAATCGACATTCTTTATTCCTCTTTATTTATCAGAAGAAAGTAAGAGACAATGAGTTTTGTCGTCTGTTTAATAATAGCCTTAGCGTGGTCCATTAGTGGTGGTAGTATTGGGAGTAGTGGTGGTGGCGGCAGTAGTAGTAGTAATAGTAGTGGTGGTGGTGATTCTAGTAGTAGTAGTAGTAGTAGTAGTAGTAGTAGTAGTAGTAGTAGTAGTAGTAGTAGTAGTAGTAGTAGTAGTAGTAGTAGTAGTAGTAGTAGTAGTAGTAGTAGTAGTAGTAGTAGTAGCAGCAGTGGTAGTAGTAGTAGTAGTAGTAGTAGTAGTAGTAGTAGTAATAGTAATAGTAATAGTAGTAGTAATAGTAGCGGTAGTATTTTTCTGTGTACCGACGGTATGACATAATAAAGATGATTAGCGTCGCCCTCCTGCTTTATACTTGCTTGAGACTGACATTACAAGAGTACGGGTTCTAACCGTTAGCATATAATTTCGTTTTTCTTGTCATTTATGTAAATACCTGTCCCCATCTCCTTTAAAGCTTCATATCGAAGTTTATCTCAAAGTCAATACTAATTATTCCACTTACGATTATGATGCAGCCAGGTCTTATCTCAATTACTTAAGACGAATTAATTAAAACAAGTAAATCTTATCTCCAGCTTCGAGATGTCTATGACGTCTTCGCTCACCCAGATTGAATTCCCTGTCAGAGAAATTGAAGATTGCGGAATGTAATTGCACAGTTCAAGAAGTCACGTATGCGCCGATTTAATTAGGCGAGACAATCATTAACTGAAAATCGATTAATTAAGACCGATGTTTATATACGGATCTGTACACAATGCGTTGTATTTTATCGATTTTTTTGTTTAACTGGTGAGGACTTCATGGGCATCCGGAGGGAGGGAAAGGGGGCATTTTGGATTTTGAAAATTGTCTCGTTTTCTGTGTTCATGAATAGCTATGCAAAAACGTCATTTTGCCTCCCCCTCCCCAGAAAAAGTTTGCCCCCTTCCTAGAAAAATTGCGGCCCTCCCCTAGAAAAATTCCTGTGGACGCCCATGGACGATTTGTCATGAAATTCAACAGATGAGGAAGAAGAAAATAGATCTCCGTAAATCTAATCGAATATAATCATAAGTGTTTAAGAGGCGCTATATAAACATATTTTCTGGTTCATTTTCTTGTGGTAGGAGTCGATGCAGATGGAATGGTGTTCTACTGGAGCATTCGTGATGGAAAGGTTTCCTTTAATCGTCCAAGAGGAGAAGAAAGCGAACGAGGCGAAGGAAGCATACATTCACAGCCACAGACAGCAAGAACGAACGAGGTATCAAGCGACACACGAACGGACAGACACAGACACAGACACAGACACACAGGGTGTATACTCAGTGTCATTGTCATCAGTATTATCACCACCATCACCAACATCATCATCATCACTAGAAGCTGCAGTTACAGGCATTACTTGCTCTCTTTCGCTGTCTCTGTCTCTTTATCACTTTGTATCTCTCTGTCATTCTCTCTACTTCTCTGTCTCTGTCTCTCTCTCCTTGTCTGTCTGTGTCTGTGCCCTTCTATAGAACCAATTATACGAAACGCACTTACAAACGCATACACACACACACACACACACACACAATTATATGTATGATGTTCGTGTATGTATAGTTATATATCAAGACATTTAAAATAGAGCATTTTAAAGTAGGCCTACATCATATATATAAAATTATATTATATATATGTATATATTTATATATACACAGTTGACTGTTTTTCCTTCAGTTGCCTTATAATTATTATCTGAAAGTCTTTATCTATAATCTATGTCTTGTATAAATATCTAATATTATTGTGGATAATTCGGGATAAATGATGATGATCCACTAGTCTGTGATTTTTCCGTTACACAGTCTATTCCATCGACCTCGCGCACTCAGAAGACGTCAGGTGGAGCCACGGTGAGTTGTTTCTTCAACCCCTCCGCTTCACCTACAATCGAGTCACTTCCTTCTCTTTCCATCCTTCCAACATCCACGATACTATTAGAAACAACATTGAGTTCGCATACTTCTGACTGGCTCTCTTCTGACTGGTTCTCTTCTGACTGGCTCTCTTCTGACTGGGTCTCTTCTGACTAGCTCTCTTCTGACTGGCTCTCTTCTGACTGGCTGTTTTGGCTCGACCTCTCCGGTTTATACAATAATACAATTGTAAATTGACAATGTCCACCTTACAAAGTTCAGAAGTGCACATTGAAGCCGGGCAACCATAACGAGCCTCAAGTAGACTGGAAGAGGTCGGTTTTCAGTCGAGAGCGAAGTCAATCTCACGGTCGGAGAGTTGTGAACATGAGGAGGTAGAGAATTCCAGGTGGAGGGACCGGCAACTGTTAATGAACCCAAATTTTTCCGATTTAGAGGAATGATTATGATGATGATGACGACGACGACGACGATGACGATGATGATGATGATGTTAATGATAATGATAATATGATTTTTTCATTATTTTGATGCAGGAACTCATTATACGCTATTAGAAGGTGACTTATTTAAGAGATTAAATCTCGAGCTAGCATTGTCCGTACACGAAGACCAGTCCAACGGGCAGCGGTGGTGAAGGATCTCACCCGATCAATTCATTTAGAAATTACCAGGGTCGAGACCATACGATGGTCGCTATAGAAACCCGTGTACATTTACATTTATTGTAGTCGCCTATGATTGTAAGATCCTGTAAATCGATGTGTGACGAATTTCTCTCTTTAAACAGACTGATCGCAAGAGCAAGCAACCGGTTGATGCTTTCGAGAAACGTGAGTGCCATGGATTGCTGCTTTGTACATCTTATACCGAAGAACATAGGATAGTAGCCAAATGGGTTCTCTCTTAGGGTCCCACGTGGGACAATGGAGCCCATGTGGGTTCTCTTAGGGTCCCATGTGGGAACATGGCGCCCATGTGGGTTCTCTTAGCGTCCCATGTTGGACAATGGCGCCCATGTGGGTTCTCTTAGCGTCCCATGTGGGACAATGGCGCCCATGTGGGTTCTCTTAGCGTCCCATGTGGGACAATTCATATAGAGAATTTATTCATTCAGACAGAGAATTTATATAGCGCCTCTCCAAGGTTATCTACTCAGAAGCACTCCCGACCCAACCCCGGCTGAAGAGTACAGTCTTGAGATTTGAATAAAATGTGGCAGAATGGGTGCTTGGGACCAAGTGAAGCGCTACAGGGAGCCCATGTGGGTTCTCTTAAGGTCCCATGTGGGAACATGGTGCCATCGTGGGTTCTATAGGATCCCATGATGAAACATGATACCCATACGGGCTCCATGTGGTCATACTGGCAGGGATAATACGTTTATGTTTATGTATGTCATAAAGAGGATGGCAAGGTCAGTAATGTCGTCATTATCATCGTAGGCGTTGTAATGGTCGTCATCATCGCTAGAAAAATCATTACATTGTTATCATCATCTTCATCATAATCATCACCGTCATCATTGGCATTATCATCAAAGCCCTGAAACGCAGAGTGAGTTATGAAGTTGAGGGGATCTTAATTTTCGCAGAAGACCGGCGGTCAAAAAAAGGCCGGTTGATTTTGTTCGTCACACCTGCTGGTCAGCGCAATTGTGCTATCGCCCGTGACGTCTTTTCTTAGCTGCTGCTGCTGATGATGATGATGATGATAATGATGATGATGATTCTGACGTGTGGATAGTGATGATGTTGATGTTGTTGTCGATGATAATGATGATTATAATGTTGTTGACGATTATGATGGTGGTATTCTGTTGCTGTCGCTGTTGTTGTTGATTATGATGTTGATGATGACGTTGTTGTTGTTGATGATGATGATGATGATGATGATGCGATGATGACGACAATAAAGATGATGTTTCTGTTGTTGTTGTTGTTGCTGCTGCTGCTGCAGCTGCTGCTGATGATGATGTCGATGTTGTTGCTGATGTTGTGGTTGATGATGATGATGATGATGATGATGATGATGATGATGATGATGTTGATGATGATGATGATGATGATGATGATGATGTTGATGTTGATGATGATGATGATGATGATGATGATGATGATGATGATGATGTTGTTGATGATGATGATGATTATATTGATGATGGTGATGATGATGATGATGATGATGGTGATGATGACGACGACAATGATGATGTTTCTGTTGTTGTTGTTGCTGCTGCTGCTGCTGCTGCAGCTGCTGATGATGATGATGTCGATGTTGTTGATGTTGTGGTTGATGATGATGATGATGATGATGATGATGATGATGATGATGATGATGATGATGATGATGATGACGATGACGATGACGATGACGATGACGATGACGATGACGATGACGACGACGACGACGATGATGATGATGATGATGATGATGATGACGATGACGATGATGATGCCGGTGACGATGGTCGTTGTAGTCTTGAGAAAACAGATGTACAAGCGACAGATGAAGGAAGTGATGCAACTCGGAGACAAGGAACTTCTCAGAGCCGTCTTTGTCAGGTACGAAGACTCGAAGCCACCTGGCGAACAACAGAAGAACGACGCCGACGACACTGATGATGACGACGACGATGATGATGATGATAAGAGGGAGAAGAGAAACTTACACGAAGAACTACTCCAAACAGTCGACTACTACTACTACCGTACGACTCCATATCATCATCTAAGCTGATCAGAATTTATTTTATTATTATTTTTATTATTACTATTATCATTAATATTATTATTATTTACGACAAGCTGCATTGGTTTCCAAGTCGCTCTATTGGCAGCCCATAAAACAATGTTTCCTGACGCAAAGGGTGCAATTGACATGTGTGAAGAGTGCAGTTAACTTGTCTGGAGTGTGCAGTGTGTAGTAGGAATTTTTCAGAGATTAGCTCAAGCCAACTATACACGACTTCATTCTAACACCGGAAATTTTACTCAACAGTTTAAGTACAGTTGTATACCTGAATGTATAAGTACATCTCCTGCATGTGTATGTATATCACCTAGATGTATTATACGCATGTATCTCCTGAATGTAACGCATAGGTGTTTATATCGATCATGAGTATACATATCTCGTGAGATTTTTACAGCTTTTCCTTCTTTCTTCGCTCAGCGTTTTGTGAGGTGCTTTAAACTGCGGTATATGAAGTGTCCTGACATTTATGCAGCGCCTTTTTTTTAGCTCCATGATACAGAAGCAACGCGATTGGACTGTGATAAGTGCGATTTGCATGTGTGTCTGTTGCTACTACATTACAGTGATACGACAACAAGTGCTTTGGGGTCACTGGCTGCAGTCCATCTCCACCGGAGCAGGACAAAAAGGAGGAGGAGGAGGAGGTACAAGAGGAAGAGGAGGAGCTGGTGGTAGAGGAACCGGGAGGAATGCGGTTGAAACGCGGGAAAGCCGCTTTCGTAAGCTGATGGACAAGTTCGATCGACTGACCAATCAACAGGATGGGCAACGTCGAGAGCAGGAACTGATGGATGACGAGAAGTGGATGATGGCAGCGGAACGAGATGACGCTGTGAGGAGACAAGACATCGTTAACAACATCGAATATCTCCTCACCAGACTCCGACAAAAGCCCGAACCACGGAGGCCAGGGCCTGAACGAACGAAGGGGCGAGCAACGCACGGGGCTCCGCGGGGCCAAACGGGCCCATCCGACCACAGCCGATACGACTCGGATGAGGAGGAGGAAGATGCTGAGAGGCAACACGAGCTACAGGTGCTGAAGCGAGTGAGGCATTTCCTGCATCAGCAGATGGAATACCTGGATCAGTTGGGCCAGGCACTGCGACCACGTGACACCTCCCTTCCCATTCTGGCGATGGATAAGAAGACAATGGCGGAAATCCGCAGCTACACTTCTCCGAAGCCAATTGTTCACAGAGTCATGCAGGCGGCGCTTCTGCTAATTGGATATGACGAATCCACAACTGCTGTAAGCAGTACTTCATCCATCCATCCATCCATCCATCCGTCCATCCATCCATCCATCCATCCATCCATCCATCCGTCCGTCCGTCCGTCCATCCATCCATCCATCCATCCATCCATCCATCCATCCATCCATCCATCCATCCATCCATCCATCCATCCATCCACCCACCCATCCACCCATCCATCCATCCATCCATCCATCCATCCATCCATCCACCCATCCATCTACGATCTCTCCCTCTAGCTATCCGTCGATTCGTCTACTCGTAGCTGTGGTGTTGGTTGTAGGCCTGGTCGAACTGTAGGACTGCCTGTGTCCCTGACGGCAGAGAAGGTCTGAACCGTCGACTGATGAGGTTCAACGTCTACGCTTTGGAACCGTTCATCGTCGAAAGGTCCTGGAAGATCTTGCACCGGATCCGCCTCGAAGACGTCCAGAAGGCCAGTCCAGGCGCAGCCACCTTCTACGTCTGGGTCGGTTAAGTGTACATCTTTCCCACCCCAGTGCTTACAATTACTATTACGCTCGGTTACACGGTGAATGATGACAGTTCTTGAGATGATCACGAATGCGACGACGACGAGGAGGAGGAGGAGGAGGAGGAGGAGGAGGAGGAGGAGGAAGATGGAGAGGCAGGAGCAGGAGGAGGAAACCGAGGAGGATGAGAACGCTGAGATGCAGGAGGAGGAGGAGCAGGAGCAGGAGGATAACGAGAAGGAGGAGGAGGAGAATATTGGAGGTGGGAGTGGAAGAGGTGATGGAATGGTTCTGGCTCCTGCGTATGTATGTTTGTATGTACGTTTGTATGTCTGCATGCATGTCCTCATTGATGTATATATTCATTCGTTCATTCATTTTCATTTTGATAATTTATGTAGCGCCTCTTCAAGAACCCTACTCATGGGCGGGGATCCGGGGGGGGGGGGTCGAGGGGACAAGACCCCAGCTTCAAGAGTTGGGGGACACACCATGCATCCCCCAAATTTTGAAGAAAGACCAGATCAATTGAAAACTCTTTATTGACCAGATCAGTTCTAAAGTGTCCCCCCCACCTGTCAAACAAGATCGCCGCCAGTAACCCATCTCATAGGTGATCCCAGTCTAGCCACGGTTAAACAAAGAAGACTTAAGGAGTCGGAGGAAAGCAGATGAACTGCCTCGTGGAAATAAGCGCAAAGAAGGTGGGAGCTCATTCCACGTACAGGGGGCAGCCACTGAAAAGGCACGACGCTGTTTAACTGAGGAGCTGGACCGAAGGACCAACAGCTCACCCGTACAACATTTTCTGGACAGAGGGCATGCGGAGAAAATAGTCTAGACATGTCGAGAGTGTATTATAGTAGTAGTAACTGACCAGTGTTTGACGACACCTTGTAGCTGACCCTTCCATACACCTATCGACAAACTCTTTCTCTTACCTTCACCTCCGACTCCTCTGTCCGCAATCTTGGTATTACTGTTGATCCACATCTCTCTAACCACATCTCCAGCCTCTCGCGTTCCTGCTTCATGCTCATTCGTGACCTCCGCATCTGGCCCATGCTTGACCTAAAACTGTCTCCACCACTGCTACCTCCATTGTCCATTCAAAGCTTGATTACTGCAATTCCCTCTTCCTCAACGTTGAATCCACCCAAATCAAGCGTCTGCAGCTTATCCAAAACTCACTAGTTAAACAGAGCTGTCACATCATATCACCCATCCTCCAATCACTCCATTGACTAAAAATCCCAGAGCGAATCCACTTCAAAGTCCTATCACTAACCTACGACTCCCTTCAATATTCTCAGCCCAGTTGTCTCCGTGATCTCTTCCCCACCCAGGCAACCCGCTCCACCCGATCATCCTTCTATATCGGACTTTCTCGTCCCTCAGTCACTAAGCTTACTCACAAGTTCACCAACGAAGCCATATCCAACACAACACCACGAATATGGAACGGTCTCCCCTCTGAGTTCCGCAGATTATCGGTTCCTCCATCATCATCGCATCCCTCCTCGTGTTCCTCTATCTATCACCCCGGGCTTTCCATTCAAAACTGGTCTCTCTTTTCAAGTACTCCTACCCTGACTTATCTGTTCCTCCGCCTTCCAATTCTCGCGCTAAACGACACCCGCCTTAACAGCTGCTCTGCCTCCTCTTTTGGCCTGTCCCCATGGTAACCCGTAACCGGACTCGGACTTCCTCTGGACTTCTCTTTGGAAAACGCCCTCTGATTTGACGCAGCGTCGTGAATATGCTGGTGCCCCGCTGCGGTTGGTCATCGAGTGGCGCTTTAGAAGTTTGGAGATTACGATTAGAACAAAGCTGTTATCTTCGCCCGATATTACATTGAATAGATGTGATAGGGCAGACGACAGACAGACAGACAGACAGACAGACAGACAGACAGACAGACAGACAGACTTACTTTGCGTTAACTTCTGTGGCGCCGTCGTAATTACACGTAATGCACAGATGTTCAGATACAGTGGGACTTGTACAGCGGTCAAATGTTTCTTTGTTTCTTAATTGTACAGGTAAGGCTAGCTATGAATTGTAGGCCTAATAATAATTAAAAAAAACAGCATCGTCTAGCGCCTCATCAACAAAGGCTATCAAATGAATCGAATAAACATTAAGCACAGACAAATTAGACAAGACAAGAATTGAGATGGGATCATTTTCATGCTGTGAGGATATCAGATGTGACTTCTATAACACTCTTAACTTAATGTGCAAGGGAAGGTAATGAAGGTAAGGTGCAGGTAACGACGTATCAAATGTGATTTATAATGACTCATAGGGGCCTATAACGCACTTATCCTGATGTACAATGAATCAATCGATTAGTTTCGTAGACGTATCGTTTGGCAATCTCGAGATTTCTACAGCGCCCCCCAAAGCCAAGTCGCGGGAACCAGTTTATTCACAGGCGCTCAGTCAAAACAAAATCGATAGGCAGAAGGGTCAAAATCAGATCCAGGTTGATTGCCGTTTCGTGCGAGGTTAAAGTCATGATCTATCTCTCAATTGCTATCTGTGCACATGCAGAGGCGCGTTTACACGTAGGCGCACTAGGCTCGCGCCTAGGGCCCCTAAATCTCGGAGGGCCCCCAAACGAATGAAAATATTTTTTTCAATTATAAAATGTAACATTTTTCAATTTTGAATTATTATTTTAAATTATTTTAAATTTGACCTATTTTCTATTTTTTACAGTTTAGCGTTCACATAAAAGTATGCCCTATATTATTGTAATTTTTAACTGTTTTCTTCATATGGGCTAATACAAGTTCAGAAGGGCCCGTAAAATGTTTGCGCCTAGGGCCCCGCTTTTTGTAAACGCGCCTCTGTGCACAGGTTAAAGTTAACACACTTCGTATACCTTGCTTCCACGTACCTCTTCCACATACTCTGATTCCACCGAGGCCCTTAATTATAATAGCCGCCCTATAGCTGTAGCGTTTTAACTTAGGCCTATGGCTAATTCCTGCACTGATTTTAGGCCTATAGGTATAGGCCTAAACAGCGTCGCGTTTTTTCATTAAAACTTCAAATTTATACCAGTAAAACGTACGATTCGAATTTTTGGGGGGAATTTAACCAAGTCTTTCGAAGTACCTCAAGTTTTGTATAAAACAAACTTTAGTAAAAAAGTGTCGGTTAGATTGCACCGCTCGAATGCCTTGGTAAGCGATTCGATCCCAGATGTTCAGCGACACTGTGACCGGACTTACGTCGACGGCCACGGCTCTAGGCCGTTAATACATGATTTAAATCTGCATTTATGTAAAGAAACGACGCCATTGCCGTTATGACGTTATAATGGTGTGAACTTGGTTTCCTTTAGGCGGGTTATACAAATTGTATGTCTTCAAGTTTTCAACGCAGAAATTCGATCGGCTGCATTTTAAAATTATTCAATTATTAGTTTAATTTGCAGGACTGTAGCAAGCTATAATTGCGTTCTGTCCCAAGTTTAAATAAAGCGCCCCCAAAGATCAACTTAACCTATAACGACAAAATTTGTTACTAGTTAGCTACATTGGTAAGAGCGTAGGCTGCGTCCCATGCGGATCGCGGATCGCTTCCCGAAGGTGACTCATTCAGAGATGATTTAAATACCGGTTCGTACACGGGGACTTTAAATGGCGTGGCTTTTATTCAAACGGGCAGCGGTGGTGAAGGATCTCGCCCGATCAATTCATTGAAAAATGAACAGTGTCTAAGCTAGAGGCTAAGCGGTCGCTATATAAAACATGTAGGCCTAGGGCCTACGTTTATTTACATGTATTATTAATATTATGTTCAAACGACAATTTTTAAATGGAATCAGTTATCTAGCCTATATATCTATTAATATTATATATATACATTTCTTGGTTGTTATATAATGTTATTACTTTTATTTTTTGTTATTTAACTTTATTACATTTATTTTATTTTAAATGGATATTATGTTTCAAGATAAAGTAATTAATTTAATAATTAAATCATTCCGTCTAAAAATTTGCGCCCCCTCTTCAGTTGCGCCCTGTTCCATGGCATGCCGCTGGAACAACCCTCGCTATATATACGGTAGGCCTACTGTAAATTTGTATTTGTATGACTCAATTACGTAAATGGCCTACATTTTACAATGGCGCATAATGATCTAGCGGAATGTAGCCCATGCAGTCCAATAGGCCTATATACAGACTAACGACTTTAAGCACGTCTATTGTAGGCCTATCAATCTCAATTCCTCAAACTGCAAGGAGCGTGCATGACAATTAAATTTACCATTTTAATTAGGTTGGTGTAGGCCTACTACTCTTAATTGGGCCTGCTTATGATTGTCGATGCAGACAGCTTTATATCTAGGGCGGCGTCTTGCATGGCTGCCAAAACATGTTTAATTAAGATCTTGATTGTACTGTCTTGTTTCAATGTAATCTTACTGCGTAGGCCTGCTTGTCAGTTTGAATTAATAAAGAAGATTATTATTATTATTATTATTTTATGCCCCGAGGTATACAGGATCCCTCAGGGACTTCAATATTAATTAATGTAACATCCGGAAAATCAAGCCTCGTCGTCCGGAGGCTCTGGGAATGTCCCGTTGAAAGCAATAGAGTTGTAGCGTTGTATGCAAATAGATAGACGCTGGAAGAGAAACGAAGCCTCACGGCGGTCGCCACTGATGGTTGAAAGGCGTCTACCTATATCGCTGATGAATGCGGCGCCTGAGGGATTGACAGGGCCCAAGGTCGGTGTGACCCTAAGGTGAATTAAACGTGAAATGACTCGACTGGTGTCGAGTTTGAGTCATTTGTTACATTTGTTACATAATAATAATAATAATAATAATAATAATAATAATAATAATAATAATAATAATAATAATAATAATAATAATAATAATAATAATATTATTATTATTATTATTATTATTATTATTATTATTATTATTATTATTATTATTATTATTATTATTATTATTATTATTATTATTAGCATTATTATTATTATTATTATTATTATTAGCATTATTATTGTTATTATTGTTTGCCTCAGTCAATCATTACCTGTCTATACATTGGCTGCTTCGTTCCAAGCAACTCAGTGCGAATTTAATGTTTGTACTGAATCTGCTACTTTCAGTCAGATCCGCCTAGAAGTGCTAACATTCTGGACCATCCATACAGCTTCCCTAGTTATTCTTAACGCTGCCTATATACCTAACCTTCGTTATCATTCAGTCAGTTGCCCTAACTTCTATGGCGTCTTGTAATACCTTTGTCATACTTGTATGGTTGTTTTTGTATGCATACAGCTATAAATGTCCTCCTTGATGCAGGCCCTGTGTATATGCATGTATGTATGTATGCCCATGCATGTATACATGCATGTATGTATATAGGCCTAATTATGTATGTGTGTGTATATATAATAAGGCTATGTGTGTATGTAGGCGTCCGGTGTCCTGAGGATGCTAGGTTATTCGATCGACGATGACGAATTGGAGGGGGATGACGAAAAGATGACGCAACGAGGACGAGAGCAGGAAACCACAGGAAAACCAGACACGTCACGCAACGACTATGGATACGACACACGTTATCCTGGCGCCCTCTATAACATCTAGGCGACGATTTGTGCTTGTCGTTTACAAGAGACTACACAGAATGACGTCAGAAGTTTGATAGATTGATATTAAACGAACTAGTGTATTAACCCGTCATAAATTATGACGTGACGACAGTGTATCATTATAGGCCTATAAAATATCGTTTGTTAAAATTATGAGTTTAAATCGGTCTTCGATCGGATCTTATGAACCTGTCTGCTAATCTGCGGTCGGTTGTCGGTAAAAAAATTAATTATTGCGCGAATTAGTTAAGTTATTAAAAGGGAAAGTAAAATATTGTGAAATTGTATCGATTCTATTGATTTCCTTGGAAATGATTTCTTCTGCTGCGGTCAGAATTCCATCTCTCTCTTAATGTCTGTTTCCATCTGTGTCTGAACCTTCAATCATAGGCGCCGACTTCTTGAGGCCTCGGGTGCCAATGCACCCAGAGAAAATGTTCAGTGGGGGCCTGGCACCCAGAAGAATTCGGACCTTAAATTCAATTTTTTGGGGTATTCCTAAAAAAAAGGTCGTCACATTTTTTCGGGGGATGAATTCCTAAAAAAGTCGTCAAAATTTTAGAAGAGAATTATCTTAAAATATGCACTGGCACCAGAGGCGGATCCACGGGGGCCAATCCGGCCATGGCCCCATTTGCAATTTTTTATATTTACACAGAAGACGATGAAAAATGACTAAATAATGTATAATGAATTTTTCCGGATGACTAAAAAGAAGGTCAGCCTTTTTTTCGGAGATGATTTCCTAAAAAAGTTTCGTTGGTCCTTTAAAACTTTGGTAATCGTTCTGGATCCGCCCCTGACTGGCACCCAGAGACAAAAGCAAAAGTCGGTGCCAATGCCTTCAATCATCAATCAATCAATTCAGTTTATTGATCCACACAGGTAAATAAGACAACGTACAAAAAACAAAATTAAATAGCCACTATGATAATGGGAATTATGGTACGTTAAGAAATTAATAGATATTGGAGGCTATGCCATACCGTGAGTGCGTCAATGGAAAGCCCTAACAGGACTTGATAAAACTCGACGACGGCCATGAGCACATGAGCCATTAAGTAGGCTTGGTTAGAAACAACTAGTTGGTAAATAGTGAACAGCTGGTTGTGGGAATAGTAAGTGGCACTGAAAAACAAGAACATCTTGCACAGAAAACTAATGGGAGAGGCCGAGAGGGGGTCGCAGCAGGCTGTCACTGGGCGGTTACTGGGCGGTCTGCCTTCCTTCTGCCTGAATCTGTGTCTGTACCTGACTGTCTGAGCCTGTGCCTGTCAGTGTATGTGCCTGCGTTTGCGTTTGCGTGGAGAGTGCTCCAATCACAGTGTGATACTATTACCTCGTTGTGTGATACGTGCCTTTGGTTTGTCTGCATCCATCAGTCGTTCGTATTACAATCGCCAGAGTCGTTTTCGTTGCCACAATCACACGTGTCCTTCGATACATAATCGACATTTACGTCTAGTGGTTATGTCAATCGAGAGGTCGGGGGTTCAAATCCCCGCAAGGGCAGAAGTTTGGTTCGAGATTTCTGCTCCACCCGCACCCTTATGACCAACTATGATGAGTACGCTGACCGTACACTGTCGGTGGGAAGATGAGACGGCGAGGGAGAGGACTGGCCATCCGCCCTCATATGCAGAGACTAAGAAAATGAAGTCGCTATCACTTCATACACATGGCTGCCTCAGGGACTGCTCTGCTTCTTCAAAGTTGTATTAATGTATGTGTATAAGTAGGTAGCACCCTTAATAGGCTCATGCATGGATGCAGGTCTTATGTACATGTGTGTATACGTATATATATGTACGTAGGCCTATGTGTGTATAAATGTACGTATGTATGTTTGCATGTAAATAAGTATGTTTGTGTTAATCGATCACGAATAATTCTCATTTACACCCATATGCTAGGCACAGCACAGCAAAGATTTGTGCATACTAATAATATATATATTATTATTATTATTATTATTATTATTATTACTGAAGTCTTATATAGCGCTCCTTCAAGGTTATCTACTCAGGTGTGCTCCCAGTCCAACCACGGTCAAACATGACAGTCTTAAGACAAGAGTAGAACAGAGAAGAGCAATCGATTGGGGTCAAGCGCAGCGCTACTGGAAGCCCATTCCAGGTCGCTGGGCCAGAGACAGAGAAGGCACGGTGTTGCCGGATAGCAGTCCGTGAACGGGGGACAAGGAGCTCAGCCTGTGTTGCAGAGCGAAGTGAACCACGACGCTGGACAGCCAAAGTGGAGCAGCAAAGCTCCCGGAGGTATATATATATATATATATATTATGCAAAAATCTTTGCTATATATATATATATATCAGATTCATTCATTCATTAATTCATTCGATGATTTATATAGCGCCCCTTGAGGGAACTATCCAGAGGCGCTCAATATATGCGTGTGTGTGCGCGTGTGTGTAAATCGGTCAGACTCACATATACAATCGAAATGCGACTATAAATTGACCCGACCAATGTGCTATGTGTTTCACTTAGTATGCACTGCTATGCAGGGTGTGGAGGGTGTGATGTGGAGGGTAGTGGTGGGAGGGTGGGGAGCCTTGATCCTTCGGTCTCTCGCTGTCTTTATCTCCGATTCTGAACCGTTCGAACAATCGACCTCTCGGGCAGAGTCTGAACCATTGTAATCGGTCGGTCATTTAGACCTATAGGCCTCTAAACTATACACAGACACACAGACGCACACACACGCGTATATAGTTGTATGCTGCAGTATGTATGTATGCATGTATGTATGTATGTATGTGTGTGTGTATATGTATGTATGTAGTTCTATGTGTGTGAGTGTGTGTATGTGTGGGTTGTGGGTCGCTGTGCCATGAACTCGTCCGTTTCGTAGCACAGAACAGCTAACTCCGCTAAGTAAACTGGTGAATCTGTCTTGTCCTTGGGTTAGTAATCCGCCTATACATTAGGTCTATAGATCGATGTTGCGAGACAGACTATTGTCGTATTAGATAGACCTCGAAGCGACCGGAAATCGAAGAAGACCCTCTCGACGGAATACATAGTGCGAAGGTAGGACTTGTTTCATTTCTCACAAGCACAGAATCCCCAATTGCAGTGTATGTAGGCATTAGGCCTGGCGATGGCGCTATGTAAATGTTCGGGTGTTTTGTGCTCAAAGAGTAACGGCTTCAAGTAGGGTCCCTCTCAACCTCTTTCTCACTGTCTCTGTCTCTCTGTCTCTCTGTCTCTCTGTCTCTCTTTCTCTCTCAGGGTTGTCACGTAAAAAAAGAGTCTCTCTGTGACCAGATTCCAGTGGCTGCCTCTCAAGACACACAATCGCCATCGTGCAAAAGGTAGGGCTTGTTTCGCTTCTTATCTGTGGCTCAGTCCCAACATTGTCTTCTCCTTTTGTCCATCTTTTGTCCAGTTCCTTTGTGTCCATCCTTTTCCCTGTCCGTTGGCCATCCTTTGTCTGGTTCCTTCGTCCACCGTTTGTCCATTTGACCAAGCATCTATCGAGTAAGTGAAGGACTTGCTCAAGGTCCACACAGAGTATACCCGTCTCAAGGGAGAAGGTTCGAACCCATACTGTCCGCGTTACAAGGCGATCGCTCTAACCAATCGGCCACCGTGTCCTCTGACTCCTTGACTGATTCGTGGTCATGTGGTTGTGTTCTTGGCAGATCCTTTCAGCGCGGAATCCGTGGCGATGGTGTTGAATAAGGCTGTGATCGTTGCTTCCGGAGTGGGAGTGGCGTTCCTCTTCTATTGGTTGATGAGTCCAGGGAGGTACTTCCGGTCAAAGGATGACATCCTATCGGGGATCAAAGTCCAACCGGAACTGGAGGAGGCGTCCAAGCTGATTCCAAGTACGCCGGCTGTCGTCAAGGTTCGTATTCGATAGAGAGTCCTACTCTGTGGGACCCCGTGGATGTCGCGTGTCTAATGGGCTTTTGGGTGACGTAGAGGTTCTGACATGCATGACGGAGAGGTTCTTGCATGACAGAGAGGTTCTTTAACAAGGGAGAGGTTCTTGCTTGAAGATTCTTGCATTCATGAAAACATTTCTTGCATGATGGAGAGGTTCACGGAAGATGGAGAGGGTATGGGAATGGAGTTAATGAAGGGTAATTGGTATTAAACAATAACCTTGTTTGATGTCATCGGTGCTAAGGATAAAACTGTAGAACTTAGAAAGATGATGTAGTCAGTAAGACATACTTCAGTTTTCACAGCGTAAGTGCATAGTGCATGCGGTGACAACGACACACACACACACACACACACACACACACACGCACGCACGCACGCACGCACGCACACACACACACACACACACACACATACACACACACACACACAATTATATATATATACATACATATATATATATATATATATAACATACGTAAACACAATAATATGTACACTAGCATATAAATGTAAGATTATACACACTCGTATATATATACATACGTGGGCCTTTATCTACATGTATACGCACATATGCAGGTGACGGATGGGGTGTACGTGGCCGTGGGCTTTACTGCGGGTAATTCGATTATGCTGGAGGGATCTAATGAGCTGATCATCGTCGATACGTCGGAGGGTGTGGAGGCAGCGGCCGAGATTCTCAGGGAATTCCGAAAGATCACCAGCAAACCGATCCGAGCCATTGTCTACACTCACAACCACGCAGATCACATCTCCGGTACCAGAGTAAGATATCTCTTGAGGCATGGTGCATGATGCACCTTCCGTGTATATCCCGTGAATTACGTCACTGGCTGGTCGGATGACTGACTGACTTTGACTGACCGAATGAATGAATGAATGAATGAAATGAAATGACTGACTGACTATCTGACTGCCTGCCTGCCTGCCTGCCTGCCTGCGTGACTGGCTGACTGATTGATTGATTGACAGACAGACAGACTGACTGACTGACTGACTGACTGACTGACTGACTGACTGACTGACTGACTGACTGACTGACTGACTGACTGACTGACTGACTGACTGACTGACTGACTGACTGACTGACTGACTGACTGACTGACTGACTGACTGACTGACTGACTGACTGACTGACTGACTGACTGACTGACTGACTGATTTAAACTGTCTGGCTGGCTGAATGTACGAATGAACGAATGAACGAACTAACGAATGAATGAGTGAATGAATGAATGGATGGATGGATAGATGGATGGATGGATGGATGGATGGATGGATGGATGGATGGATGGATGGATGGATGGATGGATGGATGGATGGATGGATGGATGGATGGATGGATGAATAAACGAACGAACGAAAGAGCGAATGAATGGAGGGATATATATACGATGATCTTGTATAGGATTGGGAGTGTAATCGTTGTCGTTGTAATTCGTAAGAGTTTCGTTGAGGACATTGACCATCCTCCGGAGATCTGGGCTCACCAGTCGCTGAAGCCGATCGTCATGAACGGAATGTACGTCGGAGCCAAGACCTACCGCGGCCTCGTCCACCAGTTCGGTCTCCAACTCGGACACTACATGGTCAGCTTCTTCAACCTCCGTATCAACGTCGTCAGCCCCTCCCTCCCTCTCTTCCCAACGAAATTCGTCGATAAGGAGGCGACCATCGCCATTCCAGGTAACAGCCCTCCCGCGGATGGACAACTTCATCTCTCCGCTTTCACCGCTTCCACAGTCACTTTTTGGCCATGTGCTGAATTATGTTTTGCGACATGACAGCGTTATTTGCTTTGAAGTAAATTAACGGCGATGTATTCTTGCATACTTAACTGTCGCAATGCTTATAGAATGCCCTTCCCTCTGCAATCCGTAGTAGGAGCTCTAGAGGGGATCACACCTGCGTCTATTCGCTGCCTAAAGATGTACCTGTTTACGGGCCTGTCACTTTGAGAGCGCTTCTGTATACCCCTGCTGAGGGAAGCGCTTTGTAAATGTTCATATAATATAAGATAAGACGTCTTCACGCTAGCTTTCTTACTTATTGTTTTGTGTTGCATGAATTAAGGACGTCATCCATCTTGTAGTTGACACTGGAGGAGTTGATTGGTCACCCTACCTCTTTATGAAGCAAAGTTAAGCACTTGCCATCAGTGTGAGATAGCATGAAGCGGATGTGGAGGAAGATTCCTACGGGGGCAGGAGCAACATGTATGGGGAATGTCTATATCCGTAGCATGAACCATAGGTTAGGGAAAGATTCATGGACAGGAGCAAAATGTGGGGAGAACGTACCTTCAATTGAAATTATAGTCTGGATCAGTGGGGGGGAGACCTGCAAACCGAAGGGAGAAGAGATGTATTTTTAATGGGTAAACAGTCATAAACCATGGGTGAGGCTAAATTCTCCTTCTCCTACAATTATCATCGGGGTTACTATATGGATGTTGATCGTGCCTGTAGGTCTGAATGTGACCCTGTTGCACGTCCCTGGCGAGACGCGGGACCAGATCGTGGCCTGGATACCGAAAACGAAGGTTCTGATGTCGGGAGACAACATCTACAGCTGCTTTCCCAACATCTACGCCGTTCGAGGGACATCACCGAGGAGCAGCGTCGAGTGGGCCGAGGCCGTCAGAACAATGAGGGCCCTGAAACCGGAACACCTTGTTTTCAGTCACGGGCTTCCGCTCTCTGGAGCTCAGAAGGTATATGACGTCATGACCATCTACTTGTCTGGCATCTACTATGTCCACGACCAGACTGTCCGCCTCATCAACCGCGGTCTCCATCCGGACGAAATAGCCCGACAGATCCGGCTGCCGCCTACACTGGCTTCCCATCCGTTCCTGAAGGAGTGCTACGGGATGATCGGGTGGTCAGCCAAGGGCGTCTACGAGGAATACGTCGGCTGGTTCAGCGGTGACCCCGTTGAACTTCAACCTCTGACCCCGCGCCAGAGGGCTGAGCGCATGATGCGTCTGGTGGGAGAGCGGCAGCTGGTGTCGGAGGCGAAGGACGCCCTGGACCGGGAGGAGTGGCAGTGGGCTCTCGAATTGTCAACGATGGTCCTGAGGGTTGAACCAGACAACTCAGCGGCCAAAGAGGTCCGTCTGGAGGCGCTGAGGAACCTCGCCGGAGACCAGATCAATCCGTCGGCAAGGAACTTCTACATGACGGCGGCCCTCGACGACGTTGGACTGGTCGACTGGAAAGTGGATCGAACGAAGATCGTGGAGAACATCGACATGGTAGTCCTCATGAACCTCATGAGGTTCAAGCTCAAGGCCGAGGAAGTCGACGGCGTCAACCTCACAACGATCATTCACTTCAAGGACACCACGGAGCGCTATCGTCTGCACATCCTGTACTCCGTACTCGACGTCGAGGTGCTTCCGGCAGCAGCAGACGACAAAGTCTCCTTCGATGTGGAGATCGTAACAACCAGCGGAGTCTGGCGGGAGATCGTCGCCAAGAAGCGGTCTCCAGCGATGGCTGTGGCTTCCGGTGAAGTCACAGTCGAAGGAGGTCTCATGAACGTTCGCAGGTTTTTCTCCTACTTTCAGGAATAGTGCACCGTACGGGATACGTTCCATGCACAGAAAGTCATAAAGACATCGGACAGAATAAGCGATGAAGTCTAAGTATTTGCGATACACAGACGGGCAGAGTTAGTCCCTATAAAAAGCTCAAAATGGAGCATAAGAGTCGTTTAATCAAAATGAAATTGAGGAGGCAGAATTGGTGAGATTCGATTTTAAGTTGAAATGTATTGGTTACGTGTGACATCGCCTGATTCTGACTGCGTGGAGTTGGGTTTAATACTCATGGTTAAGACTTGGTCTGTTCAAGAGACGTTGTTCTGATCAAAAGCATGTGGGCCCTATTTGTCTTTGTTTAGATCGATTCAAAATCAATCAATCAATCAATCAATATTCGTTTATATATTGAAATAAAACAGGACGACCCAGACGCAACCTGACTAATTGCTCTCGCTAAATATATAAATAGCTAAATATAGCTGAGATGACAGCTTTGGATGACAACAGTAGATGACAGCTTTGGATGACAACAGTAAATGACAGCTTTGGATGACAATAGTAGATGCACAAACATCGTCGGAATAGGAGAGTGTTATATATCTATTATTGAATGTATTGCCTGTATATGTCAATGAGGAATCTAATTAGCCTTGACCATAATTATATTGTTATTAAAATTTATCCTCCATAGTACATATTTGCAAGCGGTTATATACGGTGCAAAGGTCAGATTTTCATGCCTCTGCCTGAATGACCTGCGTGGCGTCATCCCATGGGACTAAGAATCGGTTTACCATAGGCCTATAGCTAAGCCTTATAAGCTAGGAGAGGTGTGAATGATGTCTTAATTGCTTCCTATTTTCATTGCTGTTCAAGCGGATGCTAAAAAATTATACTAATCCTCACAAAGTATCAGTTTCTGCAGTCATTGCGTAAAAATGCATAAAACTCGGTTAATACAAGGTTATTACTGTAGTTTAACTTGTTGGCCTACAAAAAGAATATTGTCTCACATCGATGTCAGCCTGCATCCAGCAATTCATGAAAATGTGAGTCAAACAGTCACTGCCCGTCTGTCATTAGGACCTACTTCAAACAGCTGATTAAAAAACCCATTAAACACGTCATAGGCCTATAAAATCATAGTGTAGGGCTATCTGTCCTCGGTTACGCTAAGCGCAATATTTGACGTGGAAAGCGGAATTTTCTGCCTCACTGGATCGGACATTAGGCCTATCTGTCAACCTGTTAGACCTACAAACTGGTCCACAGGACACTTGTCTGATTTCGTAATCGTATAGGGGTCTACACTCCAGATTTCCAAAGCGCCACTTGAAGGTTGAGTGCAGGGCACCAGCTTATTCGCGAGCGCTGCTCACGATTTGCTTCTCCACAGATTCCGTTATAATATCAGCCAGCAACATTCAATGACTCTACCACGTACTGTGCCGCCATGGTGCCACACCATGCAGTCCCACTTGTAACCCAACGCACATGGCTATATATGAGCGCCTCTGAGTAGTTCCCTTGAAGAGGCGCTATATAAATCTTCGAATGAATGAATGAATATATATACAATACAATACAACTGTATTTTGATATTGCCCTCCTTACAAAGTTCATAAGTGCACACATAATCATACGACAGAACACCGATGGCGCTAGGTCGCTACGCAGCGGCTTGAGGTAGATTCGAACCTGCGACCCTCCGGTTACAATGCACCGAACATACTGCTACACCACCGCGTCCCCACACACACACACACACACATATATATATATATATATATATATATATATATATATATATATATATATATATATCAGTATTCAGGCCGCGTTCTTCTTCCAGATTACTATAACTCCTCCGCCCTTCTGTCACCTCTCCTTTAAAAAATCGACAAAAGAGACCAAATGATGTAGGCTAGGCCTATGTATGACCCGAGATGCTCCACCTCTCTGGAATAGGCCTAAATTTCCACCGGAGTTAGGCCTAGCTATAGGGCGACCATTCGATCCGTAGGCCTACGTGTGGATCCAGCGCTCGTGAATTAGGGCCTAATGAGCTGGCGTCCTTCGCTTAGTTTTCAAGTAGCGCTTTAGAAAGTTACAGTTTACGATTACGATTACGAGTTGACTAGAAGCTCTTCCTCTGATTTATTCTGCACTTTGAGCGGCGTTATTATTAATGGTCAATTACAACTGCAATTTTCTCTTAGTGCTAGTAGGCTACTGTCTTACTCTTGCTGCTCCAATTCCTTACACCGTCCGCTGTAGCTGTTTGTCTTGCTAGGTAATCGGTTGTAGGTGTGACACGACCTTAGCACCTGAACTTGGAACCGATCAATGATCTGCCTCGATCTCCGATTTTATTTGTTTTTAACAAATCGCTGTGAATAAGCAAAATCGCACGACCTAGCTTTTTAAGGCGCTAAAGAAGTTCAGAATTCATGGTTGCTATAATTCAGAATTTATGGTTACGATGATAAAATTCTTGGTTAAAATTTCACCAACGCAACCACAGTCGATCAATTCCAATTAACTTCAAATCTAGTAGGCCTATTATGCACCAAAATACAAGCCGCTTCACAAACAACGAAAATTCAGGCTGCACACAGTTTTTCTTTAACCTGTCAGCGACCTAGTCTGTCTAGGGAATCATGATATTACTCTCCTAAGTCCCTAAGATGTTGAAACTTTTGCTTTCATCGATCACTGCGCAGATCCTCGAAAACAAATTCAAGTTTTGACCGGCTAAAATAGCGCTACAAAAGTCGTACTGTACCTCGTGAGAGTAAGCAGCTGAAGGGCGGTGAGAGTGAGACAGCGAGACAAAGAGGTATAAATAGGTGGTGCGTCATGAATAAGTAATCACGAGTTGTGAATAATTCATTGGATGTAGCGGCGGTGCGTAGTCTGGAGAGAGGACACGGCGAGCGGGAGGCGTCGGTGGGTTGAGTAAATTGCGTAGTGTCGTCGAAGTCCTGTAGTAAAGCAGTGCGTGTGGGTAGCTACAGTGTCACACAATTCGCGGGATTTTCTGCGATCATAGACTGAGGTTTTAATTTCAGAAATAAAAGGCCAGTAGACCGATTTCTCTATCGATTCTCAGTGTTTTTTACGCATTTGTGACCAGTTTTCGTTTTCTGAATGTGGCAGCACATGACGTGTTTTCTGCTGACTTTGTTAAAATCCTTTGTACCTGTCTGTTTTGTAAATTATGTTGAACACGACGAGTCCGTCATTCGATAAGATCTTATTATTTCCGTGACTCACCAAGACGTTTTTTAATCGCTTCCGAAGCGTGTTGACTGGATTTCGACGATTTTGTGACTACGGACGGTCAGGATGTTATCATCGAGTGGGTTTTATGTTCGTAGTTTTTAGAATTTGAATCATTTTTAAGTGGACACGTGGTGAAGGACAAATTGCGAGAGGGTTAGACGGTGGGTGGGAAAATTCGCGGTCTTGCACGTGGAAGTGCGAATTCTTGGCGATTCAATCAATATTCGGTGGTTTTTACTTCAAAACTATTCTTCCGCGATCTTGAGTATAAACTTTGAAGATTCCACATTCTGTTGTTTACTGTTTTGTCACCAAATGTCTCTCCAACTATGTTTACGAATTTATTGAACAGATTTAAGAAGGTCACGCGATGTGTATTTAAAATCATTTGATCCGGGCTGTGTCTGGTTTAAACTCCAACCAGCTACAGCGCCATATAAATTTCGTCAGCACATTGGCATAAATACTGTTGTCCTTTAGCAACTTGGTTTGAAAAACCACAGCTGAATAGTTGACCACAGTTTCATCAGTGGATTTAATGGCAAAAATTTCGTAGCCTTAATATCTTGGTGCCCAGAAAATAAAATGATTATCTGATTCACCGATTCAGTGATTATCGCAAAGTTGAATCAGTTAGTCAGTTGATTACAAACTTTTCAAGCACCGCTGAATGGTACCGTTTAGTGATCACCAGATTTACTGGTTAGATTTTTTTGTACTTTGAGTTTAAATCTGTTACATATTTCAGACACCTCCTATTTCAGTTCATATAAAAAATTGTAAAAGAATGTAGTTTTTCATTTTGGCATCCTGGCCAGTGCTAGTGATTATTAACTCGCAAAGCCACTTAGCAAAAATACTAATACGATAGCAAGAATGAAGCAGGAATGAAGCAATATTTGTGCATTGTCATTACTGAACATGGCTTTGTAGATTGCATTTGTAAGTTTTAAATACCCATTTCTCACTGTACAACTCAGTCATGGAGCTTTGAGTAGCTGTAATGTATGTAATATACATTTTAAAATAACGGCTGTGTATGTGAAATTAGCGCCACAAATATATGGCACAAAAAATGTTACAGATATAATTCATGCAATTAACTGATCCTAGTTTCAGCAATTAGAGTGCAAATGTTTATGAGGTTCTGATGACGTATGGCTTCACATGATCCAAAGCATTGGTTTCCACATAATTTTAGCCACTATATCCGTTTAGTAGGGCACTGATTATTAGGGCAGTCTGAGGTGTTCTTGTACCCAGCTTAGTTGAAACCACCGAGGAGCCTGAAGCGAAACACTGACCAATTTAGAATATAATACTGTTGAGGTTTTAGTAATTCTACTCATGCACGTAATTATTTTAAGCGTGATGGTTACAGAACGCGTCCTCTTTAAGGTCAAGGTCATCAGTTAATGAATTAATGCCAACAGCAGATAGGTCCTGTTTGCGATATGATTGTTTGTTTGTTAATCCTACACAAGTATAATCCTTACTTTACATTACACTATCTGACCTTGATGGGCATGGTGAAGTTTCAACGAGCCCAGCTGGTGACCATGGAAAGATGACCTTCAATGGAATGCCATGCCAAGTGCTCTCTTCCACCTGGCCTGGATCGAGTGCACTCCTGAATAGGGATCTTGAAGGGGCGCTTCTGAGTATGGATCTTGAAGGGGCGCTATACAAATTTCGATTGATTGATTCGTTTCCATTCTTTTGCGTTCTGTAAATATTATGAGGTTTGGAGTACTTTTCTAAAGATCTTTTGTTACCAGATTGGTGTTGATTGCGATTGTGCTGTGGCCAAATGGTTGCCTGACATCAGACATGTTTCTGTGGATTTTCATTAGCCATGTTATTTTATCTAAGTTACCTCTTTTACCTTTAAAGAGCGTGTGATTTGCATATAATTAAGTAGTTCTGTGGAAGTTTAACCTTCATAGAACCTGTGGTCATTAGATAACAGACTGTTAGTTAATGCTGCTGGCAAAGATACTATATCGCCTTCCAACGGTCTTCTTATCTGTTGAATTCCGTGAAGCAGCAAGTGATACTTTGTCTGGGTAACTTTGCTGTAGACCGCAGTCAGACACTTATAGGCGCTTCATATCACGGCAGGAATGAAGCAGTATTTGTGCATTGTCGTAATGATGATGATGACGATGAGTTTTCTGCTCGAAGGCAAGTCCATTGGCTTTATGCCACCCAGGGATGAGATGAGTGGACGGTTTCCTGTTGCCTTCCTCACAGACAACTGTGGGTTAGCAACTTGTCCAAGGTCACTACGCAGTGGCTTGAGGTAGATTCGAACTTGCAACCCTCTGGTTACAAGACACAGAACATTCCGCTACACAACCGCTTCCGTTTTATCCGATTATAAATTACGACGTAGTAATTATGTGCAAACTATAGAATCATTTATTAGAGAATCCTTTGTTTGTCTGTTTTCGTCTTGTAAATGCCTTTTCACTGCACAAAAACATCCTGCAATGACCGCATGATGCTAATTTTGGACAAATACCAAGTCTTTATATGAATAGCCTTCATTGGCATTGGTTGGCAAATTTCCAAAATGGACGCCTTGTTGGGCGTTTACCGGATGTTTACGTGAGAGGAGACGCTATAAAAGCGAATTGCTCGCGCATCACAAGCTCTGTTGCGAAGGAGCGGCCAGAGGTTTGTCCGAGCATTACGCGCTCTGTTGTGAGATGACGTCCAGACGTGAGTGAGCGTATGTATAAAAATCTGTAATTCCTGTTTTACAGAATCTCACAAAATGACAAAAGAACCGGAGAGAAAGCGGATACGACGCAATCCATCGAAAACGGATGATTATGTTCCAACTGCAGTTTCAGGAAGTAAGTGAGCAGCTTGTGATGTGAGTGGTACATGACTAAACAATAGTTGGAGCTAAACGATTTAACCCTTTACTGCTGCATTGCAATGAGTCGCGAGACATTTACAGATCATAGTCGAGCTGAGCAACTATGTCCTGTTGGATTGCTGTTTAACTCGTGAGCTTACATTACAGGTCGCGCGCGACGCGTGGCATGCGTATTATGTTTACGGCCATTCGTGAGGTTTGTACAGCTGTTGGTCACTTGTTGAAATCATGCTTCTCTTTGTTGCTCTTTATTTAAGCTTCTCTTTGGGGTATTGGGTAGAAATTCTCAAAGTTTTGTTGCTATCAGAAGTCTTGCTGAACCCACGATCTTTCCGACTATGTGAAGAATGTGCCATCTGTGGGACATCCAAACCACAGCTCATGACCTACTTTTTAATCCATCATTATTTTTTATTTTTTTATTCTGGATATTTCTATAGCGCCTCTCGAAGTCAACTACTACTCAGAGGCGCTCCCGACTACAGCATTTGATACTGTGCCGGAATTTTCACGCCGAAGCGCCACGAGCAATTGCGAGTGAAGGACTTGCCCAAAGTTCGTACGCAACGGCTAGAGTGGGATTCGAACCTGCAACCCTCCGGTCACAAGGCGCCGAACTTACCACTGAGCCACCACGCCCCACAATCATATGACTCAATGATTGTTTACACTCATAAATGACCCTTTTCTTCAGCCTCGGCTGTGCTATTGTGCTATATAATTCGTCTTATTGTTATTATTACAGATTGGCTGAATTTAAATACTGACTGTGTGATTCTGATTGACCAGGTTGAGCTGCTGAAACATGAAAATCTGATTAAAATTGTTGAGTTGAGACAAGCGTTGAATATAAGGAGATGTTGATTTAGTTGGGTTTTTACCTCATCTTATGACAACTGTTGTTTTGTCTGTAGATGATTCTAGTCGTCTTCAGCCGTTGACCGACAATCCATCAGTGAGGGTCCTAACAGACTCTTCCTCAATCCGCCTCATCATCCGCTCGGCTCCTCAGGGCTCGTCCAACAAAAACGGAACATCCAATCCGGTTCCTCAAGCAACAAACAACGTCCGAAAAGAAAACATTTCCAGGAGAGGCCGTGCTATTCCAGCTGCACCGACAGGCGTTTCCAGAAGAGCCGAGTCTCTTCCGCCTGGACAGAGTACTGCATCCAGGATAGGAAATTCCTTGCCACCACCAGCAACAAATCTTTCCAACAGACGCAATGCTTTTCCATCAGCGCAGACGAAGGCTTCCAAGAGAGGAGATACTTTTCCACCAGCAACAGCAAATCTACAACAACAATCTACAGTTAGTGTTTCCAGAAGATCTGAATCTATTCCACCAGTGACAATGAGTCTCTCCAGAAGGGACGAATCTCTACCAGCGAACAATGCCGTCGGCAGACCCAGGAAGCGAATGTTTGGTGCCATCTCGGGGTCTCCAGTTGTGGCCATCTGTCCAAGTGTGTCACAGAGAAGCCCAGAAATTGCTGCCGCTGCCATTCCTTCAGATTCTCCTCCCGTTTTCCAGAATGACCCTGCATTGCCGAGCAACTCGCTGACAGATGATCGACAGTGTTCGAGCAGATCGACGCCGTCGGTTGATCATGGTGCCAACGCGTTGGCGTTGGTTACGGCACCTGCTGCTGTGTTGCTGTGGCAGAATGCGTCGTCTGCCAAGCCGAAAGAAAACGAAGCGACTGCGTTGAAAAAGAAGCTGATGAACATCACTTCTCTTCAATTCCAGAGCGGTCTGCAAAGAATCATTCTCAGTCTCGGTCAACTCGTAAGTCATCAGTATCCATCTTTAAGATTTCTAATATAATTTAGGCATAATTCTGTTAATTGTTATACTGAACATCTTTATGTTTACTGCGGGGCTTAAGACGTGCGCGATGGTCCAGTGGTTAGTAATTGAGAGGTTGGGGTTCACATCCCTGCCAGGGCAGAAATTTGTTTTGAGATTTCTGCTTCGTCTGCGCCCCCTAGCCAACTTGGCTATGATGAGTACAATGTTGGTGGGAATATAAGGCCATTTGAGAGAGGACTGGCCACCCTCCATCATAAGCTGGGGCTATGCAAATGAAGTTGCTAGCTGTTCATGCCTCTCTGGGTTACTTTGAGGGACTGCTCTCCTAAGAAATCTGTGCGTGTTCGATGATATTCCTTTAGCTTCAAGAATGTTTTGTGACATTTTGTTTTGTCAGCAAGTGCAAAGCAGATCTGTCCGCTGTCAGGCTTTATTTGACCTTCGTTATTTGAAACTCGTAGATATTTCAGCATCCTTGCTTTGGTCTGTGTTGGCCACTTATAGCTGCACTCTTCCAAACAAGACTGAGCATGTCTTTTTGATAGAGTTTTATAAACTAAATTTTTTTATGAATTATTTAATAAAATTATAAAAATAACAAAGACAGATGCGGTGTTAAGGAAGTCTGTTCATAAATCGATAAAACGTCTTCCGACAAACTTCCAAGCAGCGCCAGAGAATGGACCTTCCAAGTGGAATAAAATTCCTTCAGCTCTGCGTGTTCTTTGGACCTCATAATCCGCCTGGCTCATCTGAAAACTGTTCTTTAACGCTGCAGTTCGGCTGGGAGCGCCAATGAGTAGGTATCTTGGTGGGGCGCTGTATAAGTCCTCGGAATGAATGAGACTGTGGCCGAATATTGTCTCTCCTTGGTACTAGACCTGTAAAACTTTGCATAAACCCAGCTACCTTTAATGAGGTCAAAGGTGGTACCATATGCCGACATCAACATGTGTTGAAGGCAGCAGAATCAGTGGTTGTGGTCTGACTGAGGCAGCATTGATTCATGTCTCGTGGTTTAGGAATTTGACTCTATGGAAGAAGGCCTGGAATTCGATTACCTTGAATGCATAGGTCATGGTGTATTAGATATTTCTAGACCTGTTTTGCTGTGGACTTTGATACTGATCTGTTTTTCCCTGAATTAAAATGAAAACTTGAAGCTTAAAACTGATCTGTATATCCCTGAATTCAAATGAAAACTTGAAGCTTAAAACTGATCTGTATATCCCTGAATTCAAATGAAAACTTTATTAAGCTTGCCAAGCAAGGTTTCTCTACATTTGTTGGCTAATTTTCTACATTTGGTGTGTAATTTTCTTTCGTCTAGAACGGTCGTGGCTTGCCAAAGTCGAAGCTGTGCATGTTGCAGCTGTGCATTCTAATGCATTCCAGCCAATGCAAGAAGCAGGAAGGTTGTCCAGTGCCACAGTGTGCTGTCATGAAAGACGTTCACAGTCACATTGCTGGCTGTACAGAGGACAAATGCACAGGTAAGCTAATGCTATTCTTTTAACCTGTATTTTGGGGTTATGACCTTCGGGCGCGTGTGGATTTGCAACTCGGAAACTGAAGAGCTTGAAGTTGAAGCCGTAAAGCTTTTGAATTTTTAGATATATCGATGATTAGGTGATTAATTTGTTGATGCTTATTTTAATTGTTGAATTGTCTTAATTTAATCTTTGATATTTGCCGGTTTCGTCCATACGACGGTGTTTTTGTGGAAAGTGGTCGTACCACAAAACGATGCCATGTCTGTTTTTACAATTACAGCTTCAGATTAATGAGGTGTAATTACAGATTTGTGTATCAAATAAATCAATAACTTTGTCATACCTATAATCATGACCTGGGCCATGTCCTGCATAAAGTACTACCTCCAACCAAACCCACCTACTACTCCCTGTGCCCCGTGCCCATGACCGCACAACCCACCCCCAGTCTGATGTAGTTAGCATGTTGTATACGTTTTAAGTGTTTATTAGATGTATCTGTGCTATTAGCAATTGGTTATTAAAGAATATACTTCTTGTAACCAAAAGTTAATGTTGGTGTTTTGCGAACAGTTGCCCACTGCAGAGCCTCAAAACAACTGATTGGTCACTGGAACATGTGTGACAAGCCAACGTGTGATGCCTGCAAACCTATTCTGGACAACCTCCCGGATTTGCCTAAGCAGGTAGGTCGCTGGGTGAAGAAACTAAATGACTAGTAGTTCCCAGTGTTTCACGACATCTTGTGGCTGCCAGGGCGGTTGACGTCTCCTATTCTCAGGCTTGGGACTGGCACTGCAAGAGTATGGACAGTAGCGGAGTTGCGAATGGGAAAAGTGGAGTTGTTAGGGAAGGGGAAATCTTAAGAAGACGGAAATTCCTGACTGTCTTCTTTTATGTGGATCTGAATTAATTGCAGTGAAATGTCAAAAATGTTCGATTTATTTTTAAATGAGATTTTTTGACGAAAATTATGAAGTCTACTTATTCTGTGATTGTTTTTGTGATTGTTTTATTGTGTTAGGATGGCATGTATATGTCAGTGACTTTTTCATTTATATAGTGCGTTTTTATTTAGGTAGTGCGTTTTTTCTTTATGCTGCAAATTTAAATTTATATAGCACATTTTAGGGACTTCACATATGTGCTTGGTGAGAATGATGGTAGAAAATATGATGTGGATTTGGTTTCTTTGTCTACAGGTGGAGAATAACATCGAAATGCTCACAATCAACCTGCCTGATGACGGTAAACTAACGACTCGTTATTTTGGTGTAATATGCACCCACATTCAGACAGGTCAACTGCTTTTATTAACTTAACAGGCAACATTTAAAATAAAATGTGTATTTCTAAGATGTTGGAGTTTTATGATCGGTGTAAGTAGTATTAAGTTTTTTCTTGTCGATAAGATATGCAGCTTTTGCAGATCTGTATTTCCCTCAATTAAAATGAAATTTTATTGTGTTTGCCAATTTTTTCTGCATTTTTAATGTAAAAATAGAGCCGTATTTGAAATACGGTAGAAATAAAGCTGACAAAATAGCAGTCATTGGCTTCTTTAAAGTTTCTTTATGACATTTAAATTTTTTATTAGTGCTTCAAAGTAAGGCCATAAAACGTAGGTCAGAGCAGCAACCGTTGAGCAACCGTTGTCTGCTGTGATAATCGCGCGCTCTCTGTTTGGTTGCAGATATGATGAGCAACGCATCATCCGCATCATCAGTAGAGGGGACAATGGTTGCTGCAGCTGCCGGGCCATCTTCATTCGTAGATGTGACCGGGGTTGACAAGCGGTTGTTCGGTTTCAGCCAAGCGTTGTCAACCATCGGCAACGCTGGTGCCTTGAAATCTAAAGGCTTTCTGTCATCGCCTGACATCAAGGGTGTTTATCAATGACGTTCTTCATTTACACATGAAAACGTAGAGAAAACAAAATGCTTGTTAATACAGTGGTTCCCAATCTCTTTCAGAGCATATGTTGACTATAAAATTCAAACATGCAGATGGAAGAATACGGCAAGCCTTGGGAGTTTGTCGATAATGTCTTCCTGAGGTTCACCCTTACTAAAAGTTATGCAGTCAATGGCACCTGGCCTTAATTTAATTTAATTTTTTTTCTAGTTCTTTATTTTAATGAAAAGCTTTTACTAAAGTCATTTGGTCAATGACATCTGGCAATAATTTCATTTTTTTCTAGTTCTTTATTGTAAAGAAAGTCGTTTACTAAAAGTCATTGTCGGTAGGACCTCATTTATTTATTTACAGTTCATTATTTTAATGACAAGCAACGCTCTGTATTCAAATTTACAGTTTGCGACTGTTTCTACACTACTTTATGTTTTGGCAAATAGTTGTAGGCCTATGTCAGAAGTGATTATCAGTAGTTTTTCATATTTATTTTACCCTTTTGCCATCCAGCCTCTACACCGAGAGGAGGTTCATGGCACACTTGGGTGCTGCGGTGCCCAGGTTGGGAAACACTGCATTAATAAATATTCCCTTATTTGCTCTAGTTTTAGATTCTAAAGCTATTAATGCAGCTTACCTGTTGGCATTAGAGAACAAAAGAATTTTGTCATATTCTGTTTTGTCTCTGTATGCAATTTCTTGAATAGCGAACCTCTCTTCTTGGCCAGTGCTGTGGTTGTTTTATGTTAATTCGCTCTGTTTGAAGTCTGGCACGTTAAGCTTGCATTTTGTTGTTTAGTTTCTGCATTTTTGCAAACGAAAACACAAAATTGAAATTCTGTTATGTCAGTTTTATACGTACACTGCAGCAGAGCAGGTTAAAGAGACATTTGATCTCATCGTCATTTTCCCCACACGAGGCACTTGAACACAGCTTCATGTTTTGTTGTTTCAGCCTGGGATTCTGAGATTCTGCACAAATACTTTATGCCGATCCTGGAAAGGCTGTGGTACCTTGGACAGTCTGCTGAACCTTTCAAACGTCCCGTCGATCCCCTCGTTGACAGCTGTCCAGTGAGTCCACTGACGTTTTCTGTTTATTGTTTCTTAACTGACTGTTGCTCTGTTCAACTGGATTTCCACTCTCTTCTGTCTTCATCTAAATCGTTTATTTGCTGCTTGCATGTATGGAGAGTAATAGAATTTTATTGACATACACATATATTAGCCAGTGAAGCTGTATTTTCAAGAGCGAGCTGCTCATTCTGCTTCTCAGCAGCTTGGGTGAGAGCTCAGAAGATATAATTCAGTGCCACGTTGTGAGGGCTGGCAAAGGCACTATATAAATGCCTATATTTAGCGCGTGTGCAGTGTATTTAGTTACATTAAGTTGCACTTTATAGATCTTCACGTGATAATATATTGCTACATGAAATATTTCCAGTTGTTTGTTGTGTAGCTGTTGAAGCTTTTTCCGAAATTTTTGAAAGATTCCGTCAGTTGATTGGTTTCGTTTAGAATATTTAATATGCAACGTTTGCTGTGGTTTGTTTTTCTTTAGGATTATAGGAACGTCATTAAGAAGCCGATGGATTTGTCGACCATAAAATGCAAACTGCAGAAGGGAGAATACAACAGTCCGTGGGGGTTTGTCGACGACGTCTACCTGATGTTCCAAAATGCCTGGACCTACAACCATCGAACGTCCAAATATTTTACTTATGCGACTAAGGTACGAAAAGCGACTGGCAGCTGCTTTGACTTTGGATATCGAAGCGGTTTGAAAATCCATCTAAAATTACTTTGATATTTAGTTGTTTTGAGTGGACTTGTTGAAATTGGTTTGATGGCGAAGGTTCCTGTGCTTTGGTGAGATACAGAAGAACAGAAACGGGTGTTTCTCAATTGTAATTATAATGCGCCACTTCTAGAAAAAACTCGTCAGTAGCACTCCCGACGTGAACCAGTGAAATCACTGTAATTTTTTTATTCCGGATATTTCTATAGCGCCTCTCGAAGTCTACTACTCCTCAGAGGCTCTCCCGACTACAGGATTGGTGTACTGTGTCGGAGTTTTCACGCCGAAGCGCCACATGAGCAATTGCGAGTGAAGGACTTGCCCAAGGTCCGTACGCAGCGACTAGAGTGGGATTCGAACCTGCAACCCTCCGGTCACAAGGCGCCGAACTTACCACTGAGCCACCACACCCCACTGTTGAATAATACAGTCTGTGGAAGGGACAAACTGAGGAGCTTGATTCACAGTTCACGAGAACGGTGATTCCAGCTGGTGGGCCCAACATAGGCAAAGCTTCTGGACTGAGCAGTAGCAGTATACGGATACAAGGGGCAGTGGGCAGCTGACCAATTTACAATGGAATGTGCTGCTGGTCACTTTAGATGTAAGTGACAGAAATGCTTTGTGTAATGTAAGCGTGTGAACATTGCTGTGGAGCCGTCATGTTTAGGGCCCAGCGTACGGCAAGCAAGACTGGGTTATAGATCTACGCAGATGCTACAATTACAGTAGAGAAGTTTATGGTGGAGAAGTTTTGTACAGAGAATAAGGTGTCTTTCCCAAGTGCTTCTCCTTGAGAACATGACTAGAAATTTCAGCTTATAAGTGCGGGCAGCATTGGAAAAAACTACACTCGTTCGTTAGAAAGTATTTTTCTGTCGAAGAAACAATTGAGAGTGAGAGAATGATGTGGTTGACTGGTTCTTTGTTTTGATGTTGACACAGATGGCCGACGCTTTTGAGGCGATCATAGACAACGTGATGCAGGGGCTTGGATACTGCTGCGGACATCGCTACACCTACACTCCACTCGTCATCTACTGTGACAACGCCAATTCCTGTGCCATTCGACCGTACGCTCGCTACCACGAGTTGAAACACGGCGATCGCACGTAAGTGAGATCGGCATTTAGCGATCTTGTAGAAACAGCCGAAACATTTCCTCCATCTGTCGATTGTTTTGGCCATTCTCTAGAGCAGAGTTTCCCAAACTGTGGGTCGCGACCCAAAAGTGGGTCGCGAAGCTCTGGCAAGTGGGTCGCCAAATTTTTTCGAGAAACATTTATTTTTTTGCACCAACAACATTTGGCTATGATTGGGCTGTAGCTAGCTGGATTGCAATGAATTGTAAACTGTTTTTCATAAGTTTCCTGTTAATGCTTTAAGTTTCTAAGCGCTGTGCGTAAATCCGCATATTTTGATGCCAGTTTACGATATAAATTTCAGTACACAATGCTTAGGTTTACATAGTGGGTACCGTGACTGCCAAGGTATTCACAAGTGGGTCGTTACGCAGAGAAGTTTGGGAACCGCTGCTCTAGAGAAGGATTCACTGGATTTCTAAAAGTTTTTACCATTTGATTAGCAAACGTTGATGGATTTTCTTGAAGAACTCAATTGGTTTAACTGCTGTGTTTTGTTAGAATGTTACTTGATTGTTATTTTTATCGAACACTTTTCTCTTGACTGGTCGTATATGAGAGTTTTGGTTGGCTTCTGTTTAAACAGTTTATTTTCTTCTTTCTGTAGCTACAAGGTCTGTGAGGATTGTCACGCCGCCAGCAGTGACATAGTAAAAGTCGTCGACGAAAGTTCAGGAAAGGATGTGTAAGTATTTGCCAAAAGTGGTTTTCTTAGAACAGAAATTTTGGTTAACTTGGGTGCTAGTTAAAAGACTGTCTAAAGAAATTCAGTCCCTAATAAATTTTTTTCCTGAATGGTTTTCGGTTTAAAAATTAACACCCAGCATTATTTAAGTTATGTTTTGATTTTAATTGTATATATTCTTTAAATTTATTAAAGGTTTAGTTTAAAGAATTAATTAGTTTTGACCTTGACTGTTGACAGGATATTCCGAAAGTCGGCATTTAACAAGATGAGAAATTGCATCGAACCACCTGAACAGTAAGTTCTGCTGACTTCTTTCTGTTCTCATTGTTCTACTTGCATGTTTTTCAGGCCATTTATGTGACTAGAAAAAATTGTCAACGTATCGGATTATGGAACCTGTTTCATAAAAGTTTTGCCTCTTGCGAAATAATTGCAGTTTCTAGTGTAGTGAATTAATAATGAGCGTGTAGCTTTTCCATCTTTGACTGTGTTTGTGGAGAAATGCCAGGGGCTTCGATGATGATGTTACTTGCTAATTTTTTTCATGAGTATGTTGCACTTTCGAAACCTCTGGTGTAGCGTTAATCTGATAGTGTTTAGTTGGTGTTTTTAAGTGAGGGAGCAGGACAAGACCGTGTGCCAGCTCAGTCAGCTGGGCCACTGCTTGGGTTAATTTTCCCCACAGTTTAGCTTTGTGACACTTTTATATTCGTGTATCAGATTAATTTTTCAATTCATTTTAACTCGTAAGCTTTATTGATTACTATGTGTTCAGCCATTGATCATTGTTCCATTTGCTTTGTGTCCTGAATGTTTTCTGCGATGGATTTAGGTCTTTTTCTGTTCCGTTTTGGTGAATTTAGGAACGTGAGGTGCGTGAAATGTGGCCGTCGCTTCCACAGCGTCTGTGTCATGTACACGCCTGAACTGTGGCCGTTTGGTTACGTCTGCAAGCAGTGTGCGCTCTTCCACAATGCCAAGTTCCTACAAAACAAGTTCAGTGCAAGAAGTGAGCTCGAGTTTCGATTTTTAGCAGAGCAAACACTGGTTTTATGAACACACTTTTAATCAATTACACATCATTGGAACTTACAAAATGTGCTTTCTACGATTAGAAGTCCATATTAAGTCTGAGCCTGTGCCTAAAATTCTCTGAAATATCAACAGCAAGCTCTTCTAGTGTGCAGTGTGTAGTTGACTTGAGTCAATTTCTCAACCGTTCATACTATGCAGTAGTACACACTGCACACTAGACACTGTCAACTGCAGACTGTCAAATTTCAGGTATTACAATTAAATCGTCAATCAATCAATTTCGTTTAATCCCAAAAGCAAGCTGACAAAAGCGCAACTTGTAACATAGTACAACTAATTATCATAAATAATAGTTCATAAGTAGTTAGAAAATTATGACTGTAGGCATTATAATATAATTTAAGGTAAATCTAGAATAGGAAGTAGGCATTGTGCAGTGTGTAGTCGACTTGAGTCAATTTCTCAACAGTTCATACCCTGCAGTAGTACACACTGCACACTAGACAATGTCAACTGCGCACTTTGTGTATGTGTATGCCCTGGTTTGAGTTGTTGTGTTTGCTTGGCAGCCCTGCCTGAGACGAACTTGAGCCGAGCGCTCGAAACGAGAGTTCGTGCTTACCTGCAAGGGCGCGGAATAGCAAGTCAGAATGTCTACATCCGCGTACTGGCCAGCTCCGTTCAGGAAACGTCAGTACTTCCAAAGTACAAGAAGCACTATCCGGAATCGAGTCATCTGTTCAAGTACGTGGCAAAGGCGATCTACGCTTTCCAGGAACAAGGTGGAGATGACATCTGCTTCTTTGGAATGCATGTTCAGGAATACGGATCGGATGCTCCAAGTCCAAATACGAGGCAAGAAGCCACTTATCTTCGTTCATGTAGCTAGGCTGAGTTTCTTGCAGTTCAGGTAGACGATGCCAGTACGGTATAGACTTGTATGTGAATAGATATATTGTTACTGGCAGGCCTCGTCAAAGGGGTGGGTTGTATGTTGCTGCCTGTAATATGTGATTAAACTACCTGTTGGAGGCGTATCCAATATGTGAATAAAGTACCTGTTGGGGGCATATCCGATAGGAGTGCCCAAATAGGTAATTGTAATCTGGCATTTCACTTCAAGAAAAAATCTCGTCAGTGGTGCTCCCAACATGAACAAACCTGAATTACTGTCGAATAACACAGACTTCAGGCGCTTGTGAAATTGTGGAAGGTGACTATATAATGCAGGAGTTGATGTTGTAAGCTGTGGAGATATGTATGCAAAGTCTGCTGAGAAAGTTTTTTCAATAAATTGATTTGTCGAAAGGTGCTGTTGCAGTGTAGTTGAATACGGACCTCACTCAACGTTACAGCAGGACATGCAACAGTATATGAAATATGTATAAAGGAAAACCTTCATGTGAACTTCTTACCAATGAACTGTGCTGAAGATGTGATTTTCTGTGACTAGGTGCGTTTATTTGGCCTACTTGGACAGCGTCAACTTCTTCACGCCTTCCGGATATCGAACCAATTTCTACCACGAACTTGTTCTTGGCTACATGGCGTATGTCAAAAAGCGAGGGTATGCTATAACTTTATTTTTTATTTTAATATAGCCATTAATGAAAAGGAAATGTCTAAGCGATAATCGAAAAATTAGAAACTGGTATACAAGTTCAGTTAAGGAATTTTTTAGATTTTATAAGTAAATTTTGGATCTGAATTGAAATATTTCACTGCTGATTTTCCTGTTCTGTGTAAATAGTTTATCTGCACACATGCTTTTTATGGTACCTGCCTAATTGTTTCTAGTGAATGCTGCGTTCTGATGTTGAATAGTGTAGGCAAATCTACCATTAAATGGGATATGAACTAGGGGTCCACCGGAAACTGCCTCAGACATTTGCCTCGGCCGAAAATCCCGTTTCCGGAAGTATTCGCCTAGGCAAATATTGTAGGCGCATATAGTAGCAAAAAATTTTTCTTTCAAAAAAATTTCTTTTAAAAACTTATTCAATAAACTTACGTATATAAAATTATAAATGTTGAACCTTAAAACAATTACACAGAAAACTTCACAACTGCACAGAAATGACTACAATTCAAATTGTATTAGTCACTTATTACAAGTACACAAATTTATGTCGATAATTTCTTATTACATGAAAATGTGAAGCTTCGCATATGGAACAATTGGTACCCGGTTCGTTTCCGGATCCGGCAAATAGTACATCCAAATACTCGGATTCGGTTTCCGGTGGAAAATGTCTTTCCGGTGGACCCCTAATGTGAACAGCAGTAGCCTGCGAAGTAGTTTGAGACATGATCAGCGACTTGAATAAGCTCTTACTCGCTTTTCTTGATGCGTTACTTTCATTTCGTTTGTGCTTGTTGTCGTTGTCGTAGGTTTGAGAAGATGTTCATCTGGTCCTGTCCTCCATCTCCAGGAGATGACTACATCTTCTACTGTCATCCGCTCAACCAGAAAACTCCGAAAGCGAAGCGACTCTGCGACTGGTACAAGAGAGTAGTTGACCTGTCGGTGAAAGAACGAACGATCCACAGCTACAAGGTAGGAGCTGCAGAATCTAAAGGCATCTTGCTTTGCTCAAGTTGACCAGAAGCAAATTGAGTATAAAATTTAATTAAGAATAAAATTTAAGTATAAATTTTGTTAGTCGGGAAAAACAAAAAGTTCTGTCCGCCTGCATTTTTCTGGTGCTCAAAGTAGCATTTTTCTGGTGCTCAAAGTAGCATTTTTCGGGTGCTCAAAGTAGCATTTTTCGGGTGCTCAAAGTAGCATGAGTAGCATTTTTCTGGTGCTCAAAGTAGCATTTTTCTGGTGCTCAAAGTAGCATTTTTCTGGTGTTCAAAGTAGCATTTTTCTGGTGTTCAAAGTAGCAGTTAAGATTACCATTCAGTGGATTAAAAGTGATAAAAGGCGGGTTTTACTCTGTGTGTTGGCTGTGTGTCTGACTTTTGATTGATGTTTCTCTTTTAGGACGTCTATACATTTGCGTTGGAATTGAACATGAAGAGCGCAAAGGAGATGCCGTATTTTTGCGGTGACTATCTGCCGTCCATCATCGAAGAATTGGTCGGAGAAATGGACCAAGAGAAGATGAGCGACAAAGACGAAGAAGACAAGGATCAGAAGGTTGGTTGTGCTTTCCAATTTCTGGAGAATTGTCATGCATGGATTCATTTACTGTTGAACGGTAACTGCATTTCGCTGCATTCTCTGCTATGAGTGATTTGAAAGGTGGCAACTATCACTTGGAGTCTTTTAATACATGTTCTGGATCTAGACTATCCATTAAGTTATGCACCGGTGTATGTGATGCATTTATAGAGCTACAGCGTGGCTTTTAAAAATTTCACAAGAGAGCTTAACATGACTATTTATTCAGCACTTTAACAACGCGCGTGTACTAAAAGAGACTGGGAAACCAATGCAGCTCGTTGTTAACAAGTTATGACATAAGGTTTACACTGTTGCGACAGTCAGGCATAGAAAGCCCAAGGTATTGAGATCTCGCTTGTATGAAATTAATGCAGTTGATGAAAATCTAGAGACATTTTGGCATATATCGAATGTTTGTTTTGTGTTTAGGTGGAAAAGCAGAAAAAGAAGAAACCGTCCAAAGCAAAGGGAATGAAGACAAGAAGTCGGAGGGAAACGCGCTTGACAGGAGAGGCGGCCGTGACAGAAAAACTCTACACGACGCTCAAGAAGAACCGTGAGGTGTGAACAAGAATTTAACGTGATTTGATGTTGCTTCTTAACATGTTATATTTGGTTCTAAACATATGTGTCCATTTCTTCTGCTGTTCAAGCTAAACGATGCAGTGTTGACATTATTTATTTAAACATCATTCTTTTTACTCATCTTTAAACTTGCACTCAAAACTTGCTATGTAAAATGTAGCATTTGCAGGCCATATCAAGAACCACCTTACATTGTCTTATTGTAACAAGTTCTATAGGTGAACAAATTGCATGAAGAGGTACTGTTGTATTGTAATAGTATTAGCCTCAGTAGGTGAATAAATTTAAAGTCCATGTCACTGACTGTGCTATGTGAGATTCGCAATGCGTCTTTGAGGTTTTTCGTTGCATTGCCTGTATGAGACTTCGCTTTGAGGCTTAGGTCTGCTGGTATTGTTGGAATTGACAATGCTTTTGTTACTTTTTTCATATTCAGTTGTTGACCTTTTCAAGTGGATGTGACAAGTTTCTGGATCTCATTTGAGTGGTCTGTTGTTTTTGTGTTTTCAGATGTACCTTGTAATTCAATTCTATTCGCCAAAGGAGGTGGAGACTTTGCTGCCAATCACCGACGTTGACGTGCTCAGTCCGAACGGACTCGTGAACAATCGCTCTTCATTCCTGTTGTTTGCTCGTGAGCATCATTACGAATTCTCGACGCTGAGGCGAGCCAAATTTTCCACTCAGGCGATGCTCTATGAACTCGATCGGCTGAACAGCGTTGGAATCGTCTGTGAAAGCTGTGGAGTGAGCGTCGGAAACACGAATGGGCTTCTCTTCTGTTCCGAGTGCGATGTAAGACTCCAGAAATTCTTCTTCTTTTATTTATTTTTTATTTTATTTATTTCGGATATTTCTATAGCGCCTCCTCAAGTCTACTACTACTCAGAGGCACTCCCGACTACAGCATTGATACTGTGTCGGAGTTTTCACGCCGAAGCGCCATGAGCAATTGCGAGTGAAGGACTTGCCCAAGGTCCGTATGCAGCGGCTAGAGTGGGATTCGAGCCTGCAACCCTCTGGTCACAAGGCGCCGAACTTACCACTGAGCCACCATGCCCCACTTTTTTGTCATTAATGCCCCATTATCCTTGGTTAGTCTGTGAGCTGCTGTTGAAGGCTCTGCGCTAAACTGTTGTATTTTGGCATGGTCCAATTTGTAATTAGCACTTGTGGACGAATTTAGAAGAAAATCTGTTTTGGTTGTTGGAACCTCTGATAAGTTTTGCTGGCAGTGGTGCTTGAGATGTTCGGAAAAGGTCCTGGTTCAAAGCTTGAACGTTTATGTTGGAGAATTACAGGAGTTGTGATTTCGGCCGGCTTCTGACACTGTTGTACTGACTAACTCGAGGTTAATACCAGATATTTGTGAGTGTTTAATAACATCAAGTGTTTTTGACCAGATACTTTGTGGTGCGTTGTAGAGCAACACAAGTTTCAGATATCTGTAGCTAGATGTTTAACTTTTCTGCTGGATTATTTTCTTTGAGTCTAGCGCTGTCATTCATATTTTGAGTGTTCTTGTTAATTTAGAATTTCCAGCTGTGCCTCGTCTGCTGCTCGGTCCTTGATCACCAGCACAAAATGCGACAGATGTGGTGCAGTACGGATCTAACGAACCGTCGTCCGGACCTTGAATCCTTGGCCAGGGCCCTGGAACACGCTGCCGACTGCCAGGAGACTCCGTGCCCTGAAAAACACTGTTCGAGATTCAAGGCCGCCCTGGTACACATAAAGTCCTGCCAACGCGTCAAGTCAGCCCAACGCTGTTCGATATGTCGCTACCTGCTCTACGTCGTTATCTATCACTCTCGCAACTGCACTGTGCAGAACTGTAAGATCAACTTCTGCGATCACGTCCGAACCAGACAGGACGAACTCTCGAGTGCACAGCGCGATCACGAGGCGCGAATCATGCGTCGACGAATGCAGAAGATGGCCACGGGGGACAGCACGGCCGAACAGAAGGAGGAAGCAGGAACAAGCAGTTCGGACAGCGTCCTTTCCGACAAGGAGTCGTCCGCCGGCGGAAAAGGTTCCGATCCGCCAACGAGAAACATTGCTATTCCACACACGCCGTCATCCGCTTTGAGGACGATTGAAGAGGCAAAAACTCTTGTGACGATGTCAGATTCTAGTTCTGAAGCTAGAACATAATAGTCTCTGTGTGTTCAGTACTCGCCGTTTGGTCTGGTCCGACGTTGTCTATCCAAGCCACGTTAAATTGTTCATTATGTTTAAGACGGCCTTTACGGCTGTGGTGTTATCTGCCGAGATAGTTGCCATTGCTTGTCAGCTGCGTAGTTTTTCATTTTGAATGCTAAACCTGTAGACCACGGCGCATAAGGTTTGTTTGACATGTACAGCGAAAGCAGAGACCCGAGTTCCATTACACAGAAATGTATGTGGTTTTGATCTGTGTGCTTGTGTCAAACTTCTGCCTTCCTGCGGCCAGAGGTTTTCAGCATGTGCCTTTTCCATAGCGGTGGAGCCATCTTTCTGAAGTAGAATTCAGATATGTTGTTTCCAAGGGTACTGGAAGTGTTTTTTCCACCTCCTCGTCCTGTTTTTCCTAACCCAATCAGTCTTCCAAATTCACGTTATTGTAAATTGTGTTAATTACTTTATTGTCCATCATAATCATTTAGGCTTTCATTATGACCGATACATGTTTTCCATTAAAGATTAAAGATGTATCAATTAAAGATCAAGATGTATCCATTAAAGATCAAGATGTATCCATTAAAGATTAAGATGTATCCATTGAAGATTAACCATGTATCGTTTTTCAACTTTTTTCAACTGAGTTGTCAAACTTAAGTGCATTTTTTGCCGCATAATCAGTATTGGTAGATTTGGTCAGACTTTTTTTAGCCTGGCTCATTATCTACTTCCATTTGATCTCAAGAATAGGTTCTGGTTTTGACTTGAATCAGCTTTTTGGTCATTGAATCATTTCAGTCAGTGTTGCATAAGCGTAATAGATTAACGCAAGATTTAGAAAAATTGCATACAAAAGTTTTAAGTAGTTTCTGTGAAACTGTTTGGTGACATTCCACAGCGGAAATTCTCACTCATGACGCCGTGATATTGACTTCTGCTTCGAACTTTAGCTGGAAGGTTGTCTTCTGAAAATACTTCTGATTCTGCTTTGGGCATGTTGCTTTCTAGAGCTATGCTTCTTGTAAATAAAAGTCTTTAAGCCGTTTTTTGTAGTCATTAAATGCGCCACAGAGATACGTGTATGGATGTTTTCTGTAGCTGTGCTGTTTGGATGTTTGAATATATTTAAGGTTATACTTTAGTAGTCGGTATGGATGAGATATTCGTAATGGTGCTAAGTTGTTGACTGTTGCTTCTGACTATTCTTGGTTTCAACACAAGCCTTTTAAGATTTACAATGTCGTTTTGCCGGAGTGAATGGGCAGAGGGGTTGTACATTAAACTTGGAAGAAGGGTGGCTAGTGAAATAAACATTGCCTGGGGGATTGTTTGAAAATGTGAGCAGAACAGTTATACCTAGCTGGCATCTGCTGAGTTGGAATGGTGTAGATTTCATTTGGAGCTGTGATTAAATTCAGAAACTACTTGTTTCAAATTTAATGAATTTGTCAAATTGAACGCAGAAGAACCGAACGTTTTTGAGTCTCTTCTTCTTCTGAACTGTTGATCGTTTTTCAAAATGTATCTTGAGTTTGCTGGAGTTTCAGGGCAGTCCGTTTTCATTGCTGCAATGTTTTTGTTTGGGTTTGTCTCTGGCTTTGATACGATAAGTCTCTTATTGACCCAAACCAGTTTATTGGAGCAGGTCATTGCTGGAAAGTTCATAGTAGTTAAGCAAGTTGGAGGTGGGTTAGTACTCGAATGGACACATCAGGTGCCCACTAAGCCCTCATCTCCTGGACGTTGATAAAGGCACGTCGTTGGTATGGCAGAAATGATGTCTTTAATTGCCGTGGTCTTGTTTTTGCTTTAGCTGAAAAATGCATTGACATTGGGAGAATGCTCCCTTCAGTTATGTACGATTCATAGGGACCAAGCTGCTCGATTGAAGTTTAAGGATCATTTTAATACTTCGTCGATGTTTTAGTTTTGAGATTAGGTGTTGCCTTGTACCATCATGGTCTGTGGTTCGAAAAAAGTTATCCCTGTTTAGAGTGTCTGCCAAATGCTGATAAGACTGATCTGCGCTTTTGCTCGATTGTACCCTCTAAGCTTGACTATTGCAACTCTGTTTTCCGTGACGTTGATTCTTGTCAAGACAATGCGAGATGTGCTTCTCAAATTCTGTCGCATAACGCCTTCATCTCAACAACTCTTGCGGATTCAGTTTGACTAAGCGCTGGTAAATAAGCTGCCCTTCGTAAGACGATATTTGTATGGTAGAAAAGTTACGCAGTTTACATGTATGTTTAAACTGGTTATCTGTACATTTAAACTGGTTATATGTACATTTAAACTGGTTGCATGTACGTTTACAGTTTACACTGGTTCTGAGAGCATTTGGTCTTTATCAGTGGTGAAGAAATTCCGCTATTAAAACCAGGTTTTCATGTTGTGGAGTAATCCTGTGTTTGTTATCTCCGTATCTGCAAGTGTGGCCTTGAACCTGTTATTTACAACTAGAGGTCAGGGCCGCATTAAGGCTAGTGCGGGCCCGGGTGCTGTGATTACCTATATAGCCATCAGCGCTGGGCCAAATTATTATAAGTACAATAAAAAAATTAATGTACTTCCGAAAATGCGGGCCCCTCAAAACTGCGGATCCGGGTGCTACAGCACCCTTAGCCCCCTAATGCAGGCCTGTTAGAGGTCGTCCGTTAAGGACGTCCGAAGAGAGTGAAAGGACGTCCACATTATACGGACTTGGTATGCAGTTTTGATATTGTTTTTTTTATTTGCTGGACGTAGCAGTGTCCGAGCACCACTCCCGTATCACAGGGTCATCGGTTTAGCCTAATCTAGGCCTTAATTGACCGCAAATGGGGAAGGGTGATGTCAAGGGCAGGTGGGGAGGTCAAAAGTAGGTTGTTTATGAATGTCCTTATGGGCGAACCAAAGTAAAGTCTGTCCATATCCGCAAAGTGGGACGTAGGTGAAGCGCTCATTTTCTAAGCCCTTGAGCCGGCAATGGACGAATCCCAAAGTCCTGGACACGGGGCCAGTGATATCTCAAAACTTGCCGTTTACTTCCCAGCTTATGCCGGTATAGTCAGAGCTCTTAGCATAACATTGTGCATTTTGGTGCTACAAGCAAACAATTGAATTTTTGGGCTCAGAATGAAATCTGAACAAAACCTGATATAGTGCGTGGCTGCGTAGAAGTAGGAAAACAAAGTATAGGTGATAAGAAGAAAAAGTTGAATTGACAATCAGTTTACAGAGGTCAGATAAGATTTAACTACGATTTCCAATCTATGGAAAGAGCGAAGTATATATAGATACCTAGCTAGGTCTTATTAAACAATACAGCTGCATTTGATATGTTGCCCTCCTTCCAATTAAGTGTCCAGAAGTGCACACGACCAGACGACCAGAACATCGATGGCACTGAGCAATTACCCTAATTGTGAGTGAGTGATTTGCTCTAGGTCCGTATACACAGTAATTAACCGCCTGAGTGTGAGTGGAGGCTCAAACCCAAACTTTCCGCGTTAGACGGGAATTGTTATGTAGGCCTACAATTCCGAACGCAAGCTATATATACATATAGGCCCTATATAATATACAATAGGCCTATGCATATATATACATAGGCCTATTGTATATATATACATAGGCCTATTGTATATATATATATATATATATATATATATATATATATATATATATATATATATATATATATATATATATATATATATATATATATATATATATATATATATATATATATATATATATATATATATATATATATATATATATGCATAGGCCCATTGTATATTATATAGGGCCTATATGTATATATATCTAACCTTCAGCAACTCATATATATATATATATACAGGGGCGGATCCAGAAGGTCGATCAGAGGGGCCAACAATTTTTACATACATCTCCCAAAAAAGTTAATGACCTTTTTTTTTAGTCATTAACCCTTTTTAATGTCTTAAGTGTACGTCTGCGGGACCAACGTCCTGTGCACATTTCACTCATCCCCGCCTACGGGGGGGGGGGGGGGGCCACGCCTGTGTAACCATCATAAAACGCCCATAAAACGCCTGTGTAAATAAAGAAAAATTTCAAATGGGGGGGCCATGGCCGGATTGGCCCCCCCCCTGGATCCGCCCTGTATATATATATTATATACCATAGAGTATACATGCCGTATTTTCGGACGGCGGTACGTGGTATTATTACGCATTTATTAAGCGCTACTATCTAACGACCAAGCAACTATCGATGGCGCTGAGTAATTGTGAGCGAAGGCCTTGCTAGAGGTCCATATACTCAATGGTAGGAGGCTCGAACCCGTGCTCTCTGCATAACAAGGCGGACGCTCAACCAATCGGCTAGCCTACCGGTTGTTGCTTTCATCAAGTGCATGGTACATGTATAGACGGTTATAGAGAGTGCGAATTACATGGCGCATTGTCCCAACGGTCTTTATCTGCAGACGGTTGATGGCATTCGTGACCCCCCCCCCCCATCCCCCATCCCCACCCCCCCCCGTCAGAATCCTTAACGAGCCTGCAACCAGCGTCGATTACTTTACGTCGTTTACGATACACGGTCGTGGCGAAAACCTCCATCACAAACTGTAATCGTAAACTTCAAATTATCAGAGCGCTACTCGAAAGCTATATATAGGCGCAGGGCACCAGCTTATTCACGAGCGCTGCGTCGAGTCAGAGGGGTCGTCCTAAGGGTAGTCAAAAGGTTAGAGGTCAGAGTCCAGTTGCCAGGAGGTCAGAGGAGTCAAAGGTCGAGAATTGGAAGGCCTCCATCACCCCCACCCAAATCTCGCCTACAATAATGACGTCATCTGACGCATCAGCTGTCGCCTTCTGCGGAGCTGATGTAGCATTCTTTCATTTACTCTCTCATTGTTATGTTGATTGATTAATTAATTAATTAATTGTTTAATGAATGAAAGAATTGTTTAATTAATTAATTAATTAATTAAACAATTCATTCATTCATCGATTCATTGTTTTCTCTTTCGTTCGTTCATTGCATGGTTCGTTCTTATATTCGTATACGCCTACACTCTTCCCGGTTCGTTTGTTCTTTCATTCGTTCATCTTGTCTTTCTTTCTTCTTTCTTTTCCAGTTGTTCGTTCGTTCGTTCAAAGCATTTGTATAGCGTCTTTACCTAGTAGCTACTCGGTTGAGTATTCAGAAACTGTTGTCGAAAGGAGGAAATCATCGAAAGAATCGGGAAGACGACGCGGTTTCTGATTTAAAGCTCAACTATAATAGGCCTCTTATTTTGTAATAATAGGCCTAAATAGGCCCTAAAGCAATGGCCGAAGATTTACCTGAGCCCTGTATAAATGCCTATCAAAGCTTAGGCCTACGTGGTTTGCAAATGCGAGAACTGCTTCATAGCTTCTTCATTAGCAATGCTGTAGCTCCTATCCTGAACTATTTAACGTTGGGGGCATGCTGATACAGCGTATCTAATAAGGGTATCGCACCAGCTCAGTTATTATTATTTATTTCATTATTTGTTTATTTAATCAAAGCATATATTAAGCGCAAGGTCGGCCAATCTCTCAATCAGAGGAGCAATCGAACGTTCGCTTTAATACTACTACTACTACTACTACTACTACTACTACTACTACTACTACTACTACTACTACTACTACTACTACTACTACTACTACTACTACTACTACTACTACTACTACTACTACTACTACTACTACTACTACTACTACTACTACTACTACTACTACTACTACTACTACTACTACTACTACTACTACTACTACTACTACTACTACTACTACTACTACTACTACTACTACTACTACTACTACTACTACTACTACTACTACTACTACTACTACTACTACTACTACTACTACTACTACTACTACTACTACTACTACTACTACTACTACTACTACTACTACTACTGCTACTACTGCTACTACTACTACTACTACTACTACTACTACTACTACTATTATTACTACTACTACTACTACTACTACTACTACTACTACTACTACTACTACTACTACTACTACTACTACTACTACTACTACTACTACTACTACTACTACTACTACTACTACTACAACTACTACTACTACTACTACTACTACTACTACTACTACTACTACTACTACTACTACTACTACTACTACTACTACTACTACTACTACTACTACTACTACTACTACTACTACTACTATACTACTCGCTTTAATACTAATACTACTAATAATACTAGTAGGCCTACTACAACTGCAAAGGTACCGTTAGGCCTATTAACATTAGAGGCGCACACAATAATTCATTTCGTAACCAATACTTCGCGCCAGAAACATCGTCATCATCATTTTAAAATCTTCCATTGACTACAATTAAGAATTCTAAAAGACGTAGGGTATAGCAATGTTTACATTTGGACGCTATTTCCGGTCCAGTGACTTTAATTAATTGTTATCAATAGGCCTAACGTATACGTTGCCATGGTAGCCTAATGTCTCTATCTATGCTGCCTCGTTCTCGATAACCTTTCACTGCGAATTGCTTGGAGTTCGATTTGGCTTCTTTCAGATTAGAATTTTGATATATATTTAGGAAAGTTTGTGTATTCTAGGTCGCGTTAGCTGTAGCGCTTAACTACAGTCTGCCGCGATCCTATGTGGATTATTTAAATTAGTTTCTAGTTATTTTTCCGGACTCTTTTGGATATAGTTTCGTCTTTGACTGGTCAAAAGGTATATACACCTTTCCTTGCATAGCTCAACTGTCTCGTATTTTTTTCGCTGTGCCGTTGTCCACAGTATCTTATTAATCCTCTGCTTAGAGACGATGTTTCATAATTTGAGTACGCGCCTGCGACGACCGTCGTCTAAAATTATTCCATTTTCTGTTGAGGAGGCTTCGACCTCAGCTGCTGTACTGGCACAGAACGCCTGCCTCGATGTTGCATGTACTTCCGGATGCAGGCGCTGGCTTAGGCGCCAGTTTCGTCGGCTTATACCCACTGCTAGGGTTAAGCCAACCGGCATCCTCAAGTCCCCAATTAAAGTATCCCCTGGAAAGACTGACCTGCTCCAGCCAGGTGCAGTCGGTGTTGTGCAGGAGGCGGCTCAGGAGGTTACAGAGGAAGACGTCTTGCCTACGCCGACGACTCCGGCAGCTCGCAAGTTGCGGCAGGACAATGTGAGAGCCAAGGTGAGGGAGAAGAAGAAGGAGGGGCAGAAGCAGGAGGAGGAGTCGTCACTGAGACCGAGGTCTGGTCAACGACTGTGTTGGACCGAGGATAATCAGATTAGGGGCATCGAAGCCCGTGGCGATTCCCCAGTTCCACCCCCTGTTACACCTCAGTTGGATTACCCACAGAGCAGTCAAGAGGAGGCAGATCAGACTGACTGCTGTTGTTTTGTCTTCCTCCGTCCACTTCAAAAATGGTTCCACTAATTGTTCTGTCATCTGTCTCATCACCTTGCCTGCCTGACTGATTTATTCCTTAGTTTGCCTGCCTCATCTCCTTCAGTTCGTGACTAGTTGTTTGTGAATTTGCCTGACCTGATACCTTACCTGCTTTCGGTGCTTCATTAGTGTGTGATTAGGCCTTCCTGTGTCGGTTATTTATTTTTGTATGGATTGCCTGCTTTCGGTGCTTCAGTATTGTGTGATTAGGCCTACCAGTGTCGGTTATTTATTTTTGTATGGATTGCCTGCTTTCGGTGCTTCAGTATTGTGTGATTAGGCCTTCCTGTGTCGGTTATTTATTTTTGTATGGATTGCCTGCTTTCGGTGCTTCAGTATTGTGTGATTAGGCCTTCCTGTGTCGGTTATTTATTTTTTTATGGATTGCCTGCTTTCGGTGCTTCAGTATTGTGTGATTAGGCCTTCCTGTGTCGGTTATTTATTTTTGTATGGATTGCCTGCTTTCGGTGCTTCAGTATTGTGTGATTAGGCCTTCCTGTGTCGGTTATTTATTTTTGTATGGATTGCCTGCTTTCGGTGCTTCAGTATTGTGTGATTAGGCCTACCTGTGTCGGTTATTTATTTTTGTATGGATTGCCTGCTTTCGGTGCTTCAGTATTGTGTGATTAGGCCTTCCTGTGTCGGTTATTTATTTTTGTATGGATTGCCTGCTTTCGGTGCTTCAGTATTGTGTGATTAGGCCTTCCTGTGTCGGTTATTTATTTTTGTATGGATTGCCTGCTTTCGGTGCTTCAGTATTGTGTGATTAGGCCTTCCTGTGTCGGTTATTTATTTTTGTATGGATTGCCTGCTTTCGGTGCTTCAGTATTGTGTGATTAGGCCTACCTGTGTCGGTTATTTATTTTTGTATGGATTGCCTGCTTTCGGTGCTTCAGTATTGTGTGATTAGGCCTTCCTGTGTCGGTTATTTATTTTGTATGGATTGCCTGCTTTCGGTGCTTCAGTATTGTGTGATTAGGCCTTCCTGTGTCGGTTATTTATTTTTGTATGGATTGCCTGCTTCGATCCTTCAGTATTGTGTGATTAGGCCTACCTGTGTCGGTCATTTATTGTGTTTCTGCATTGCCTGCTTCGATCCTTCAGTATTGTGTTTAGCGATTAGGCCTACCTGTGTCGGTTATTTATTGTGCTAGGATTGCCTGCTTCGATCCTTCAGTATTGTGTTTAGTGATTAGGCCTACCTGTGTCGGTTATTTATTGTGCCTGCATTGCCTGCTTCGGTCCTTCATTATATATTGTGTTTAGTGATTAGACCTACCTGTGTCGGTTATTTATTGTGCCTGGATTGCCTGCTTCGGTCCTTCAGTATTGTGTTTAGTGATTAGGCCTACCTGTGTCGGTTATATATTGTGCCTGGATTGCCTGCTTCGGTCCTTCAGTATTGTGTTTAGTGATTAGGCCTACCTGTGTCGGTTATATATTGTGCCTGGATTGCCTGCTTCGGTCCTTCAGTATTGTGTTCAGTGATTAGGCCTACCTGTGTCGGTTATTTATTGTGCCTGGATTGCCTGCTTCGGTCCTTCAGTATTGTGTTTAGTGATTAGGCCTACCTGTGTCGGTTATATATTGTGCCTGGATTGCCTGCTTCGGTCCTTCAGTATTGTGTTTAGTGATTAGGCCTACCTGTGTCGGTTATATATTGTGCCTGGATTGCCTGCTTCGGTCCTTCAGTATTGTGTTTAGTGATTAGGCCTACCTGTGTCGGTTATATATTGTGCCTGGATTGCCTGCTTCGGTCCTTCAGTATTGTGTTTAGTGATTAGGCCTACCTGTGTCGGTTATATATTGTGCCTGGATTGCCTGCTTCGGTCCTTCAGTATTGTGTTCAGTGATTAGGCCTACCTGTGTCGGTTATTTATTGTGCCTGGATTGCCTGCTTCGGTCCTTCAGTATTGTGTTTAGTGATTAGGCCTACCTGTGTCGGTTATATATTGTGCCTGGATTGCCTGCTTCGGTCCTTCAGTATTGTGTTTAGTGATTAGGCCTACCTGTGTCGGTTATATATTGTGCCTGGATTGCCTGCTTCGGTCCTTCAGTATTGTGTTCAGTGATTAGGCCTACCTGTGTCGGTTATATATTGTGCCTGGATTACCTGCTTCGATCCCTCATTATTGTGTTTAGTCATTACCTCCGTCAGCGTTTGATCAGCATCAGCGAACATCCAATAAAACCGCCAGAAAGACAAAACAAAACTCAGAAAGAAAAGCAAATCTATTGTGAACTCCTCACTCCTAAGCATCTTATCCGATATAAAAACCAACGGAGCAGGGAACCTACGTACGGCAACCCGACAGCAAGATGAATCCATAGAAGAAGATGTCAACTCGAAACAACAGCCACGCAATTAACAGACGAAACAATTAACGCTCATTAAGCAACGACGAATCGCTAATAATTCGAAAGAATAGGCCTAACAATCATTTCCAACGTAGCCCTGATCACTCCCATGCCCGCATCAGACATGAAAACTAACTCGGTCGAAAGAAACAGAATCGGAAAGACTTGCGGCAACACGACGCGCACTCACCAACAGCCAAATGCGATCCTACAGGGGAAGCTGATTGCATCCTGACTGACACGAATCCAAAGTCGAAGCCAGTAGCGACCAAGCAGTCAGCGAACAAGGAAACCAAGCGACTAAGCGAAACAGAGAACGAAAACAGCCGGAGAAGCACGAGAACTACCGAGACGAGAATCAATGACGCACAACGGACGTCAACACGCGAACGGGTAAGACTCCTCGTTTACCGACTGGGTGTGCATTGCGTGAACGTGTACACGTGTGCTAGTGACGGGCTGAGAGGCCGACCACGGTGAAGCTTCCATGCATATCTAATGATGTTAGATTGGCTGTTTTCATCAAATTGTTTTACTACTCAGGTGGCATTGGTAGAGGGTTATACGACCTCTTTTGGGTCTCCTGTGCAGCCAGATTATGTTAATTTATTGATTATAAGCATTAAATAACATAACATAACGTTTATTGGTCCAAAACTGCAGATATTAAATTTTTTCCCTAGACTGTAACAACAAACTCGAGATCTAAACAGTCAGTTTATATGTTTTGTTTATCCTTGCATTAATGTCCAGCATACAAGTCAGTTTATCCGGCCTGCCGAGCATTTCAAAATATTGATTATTTTATTTTGATATCTAAATTGTGAATTGCATTCTAAGTTGGTAACAGGGCTCGGTCTTGAAAAATTTTCAGAGATGTTTATTTAACACGGAACGCAATCTTGATGCTAACTCCGTCGCACTATACATAATCTTTCTATTAGTGTCAAACAAAGATGGCTGCTTAAACAGGTGCCCGGGAAAATAGAAATATGGACTGCGAATGTTGAGTTTTTAAAATACGCGGTCCGAGAAATGTTTTGTCATTGAACATTCTGAAGGTGTATTATGTTTGACCTGTCAATTAAAGATATCAATCAACAAGGAATATAATATTAAGTGGCATTTATTCTACAAAGTGGCGCAGTTTGACCTGCCTGTCCGGACAGGTTGGAATTGACTGAGCGAATTATCATACAATCTAGACAGCAGATGTTTCTCAAAGCTAAAAGCTGTAATTAGGAATCGGAAACAAAAACCAAGGTCAGCTTTTTGATAGCTGAAGCTATAACAAAGAGAGGAAACTCGTGTTCTGATGCTGAATTCATAAGAAGCTTGTTTGTTTGAGGATATTTATTAAGGTAAAATGTCTTTGTTAGAAAATGCCAGTCTATGACTTCATACTGTAGCAAGGCGGCTTGATGACTTAGGTTCCAACATTCAAGACACGCAGATTTAAAGATTTCAAGGAACGTAATAATGTTGACGTTTCAGAAACACTGCAAATAGAACCAAAGAAATTCAAATGGAACTTACTGACATTTTAAATGTTGGGGCATGCTGATAGGGGAAATCGAGTACTTTTAAATGACAGTCACAACTACTTCAACTGTTGGAGGGGAAATCGAGTACTTACAACTATTGAAGCGGGTATAGAGTACTTGTGTAAGCAAAAGCAACGTCAAGTATCCCATTAAACAAATCAGCAAAAATGTGAATAATAAGTTATTAATCGTTAGTATGAATTGCATCATTTTAATTATTGATGAAATTTTGTCTTCAGCCCTGCAATATTAGAAACCTGACAGAAAAAATGGCCCTTCACCCAAACAGGTTCAACACCTCTGGTATATATAATGTACATAAATTTTATTTTGTATAAACTGGGGACAAAACATATAATTATGCAATGTACTTTGTAACCATAATTTTAATTGCAAGTTTGTATAACTTGAGACTCCTGAGAACAGTTTGTTCATGTCACACTGATGTCAACGTTAGAAATTTTCATAGAAACTTTTCATTATATTACGTTTGTTTTTGCTCTGTGTCTGTAGCATACTCAATGAATACCAAATCATGGTAAAAAAGTCACTTGCAACGGAGAGATATCATTGACTAAGAAACTTCTGGAGCTGACACATCGCACAATCCGAACTATCCTAACTGCTCGATCAGCAAAGCCACGGAAAGCAACTCTCGAACTCATCAGCCAAAACATGCTGGACGACAGGAATTGTGAGTTATGATGCTTTTCCTGTTTTGGTAGTAATAAGGGAGTCAGCAAATGAAATATTCAGCAGAGTTAATCTTATAAGGAATTAGCGGTAAATTAGTTAATGAGCAATGTGGCAAACTGAGGCTGTCTTCACTGGGAAGTACTGCGAAATCGGTATGTTTTGGATTGGTAGGAGGTAAGAGAGAAGAAACTTAGATTTACATAGTTCTTTGCACTGATTAATGTTCCTATGCTTTTGGAGGTTTGTCAAGTGCCATGCTTATACACAGTGCTCGAAATGGAAAATTTTACGAAACGGAACGCTAGTCAAAGATATGGGAGCATTCACATTTCAGAGGACAATAAAAACGTTAATTTCATAGTGGACGAAAGGGAACGATAATATGGATGCATTTGACGAACCGGAACGGCGTTCCGGTCCACTTCGAGCACTGCTTATACACCAAGTTGAAGCCTGTTTGCCTTCTGTGTTGACCATTTCTCTTGGACCAGTCTGCCACCACGCATTCTTGCTGTCACATTCTATTCTGTTCAGCAAACATTTCAAACAGCATTAAAACAAACCGGTTTAGACCAGTTGGTTAGTTTTGTTTAGTTTAAGATATGATAAGAGATTCTGGTTTCGATGCTGATGTCGCATCTGTTGTCCAATAATAACACTGCTTTCTTCCGTTTCCTAGGTCACCCACGAGTCATTCGGTCGGTCGTTCAGCAACCATATCAGATGCAGCATCAGCAGCACTGCGTGAAGACGCTTGCAGGCGCCCCAGACACCCAGTCAGCGGTCGCGCACAAGAGCCCGGTGAAGAAGCAGCAGGCAAAGAAAGCGACGACTACAAAGAAGAGCTCCTCCTCCTCAGCAGCAAAGAAGACACTGTCAGATCATCCCAAATACAGCGAGGTGATCTGGGTGGCGCTGACGACGTTGAAAGAAAGGCCATCCTCAAATACGTTCTCAAGAACTTCAAGGTCGGCAACGACGAACACGTCAATCAGCACCTCAAGATGGCCCTGTGCAACAGAGTCAAGAACGACGGCCTCAAGCAGTCCAATGGTTCCGACGCATCTTACAGCTTCCTCCTCGTTGCCACCGCCGTCGAACAGGCCAAGAAGAGGGTCAAGAAACCCAAAGCGCCGGCAGCAAAAACAAAGAATGCCGTCGTCACCAAGAAGAAGATGACGAACAAGCCTACAACCGGTGGCGCCAAGAAACCAATGGCCACTCCGGCGAAAAAGCCAACGCCTGCAGCAGCCAAAAAAACCAGTCTCAAGCATTCCACGGGTTCAGGCGCCACAGACGCCCAGTTGTCGGCCGTGCCCAAGAACCCGGCGAAGAAACAGCAGCCAAGGAAAGCGACGACTACAAAGAAGAGCGCCTCCTCCTCAGCAGCGAAGAAGACACCGGAAGATCATTCCAAATACAGCGAGATGATCCTAGTGGTGCTGATGACGTTGCAAGACAGGGACGGTTCATCGCGACAGGCCATCCTCAAATACATTCTCAAGAACTTCACGGTCGGCACTGACGAACACGTCGTCAATCAGGATGGCCCTGCACAACAGAGTCAAGAATGACAGCCTCAAGGAGTCCAAGGATTCCGGCGCATCAGGCAGCTTCCACCTCCGTGACGCAGCCGTCAAACAGGCCAAAACGCGGTGGTGTAGTGGTATATTCGCCGCCTTGTCACCGGAGGGTTGCAGGTTCGAATCCGCCTCCAGCCGCTGCGTGCATAGCGACCCAGCTACATCGTATGGTCGTGTGCACTTCTGAACTTTGTAAGCAGGGCAATATCAAAATACAGTTGTATTGTGTTGTAAGAAGACGGACAAGAAGCCAGAAGCGCTGGCGGCGGTAAAGACGAAGACCTCTGTCACCAAGAAGAAGATGACAAACAAACCTGCAACTGGTGGGGCCAAGAAACCAGCGGCCACTCCAACTAAACGCCAATGCCTGCAGCAGCCCCCGCCCCCAAAAAAAAACCAGACTCAAGCAGCCCAAAGGTTCCGGCAGCTTCGGCCTCGGCGCGCGAGCCGTCGAACAGGCCAAGAAGAAGGACAAGAAGGACTGAAACTGGCGGCCACTCCAGCTAAAAAGTCAATGACTGCAGCAGCCAAAAAAACTTCGCCCAAGAAGGTGAAAAAACCAGCATCGGCAATCGCCAGCAAGAAGACTAAAGCAATCAAGGCAATCAAGCCTGTCAGCAAGACCAAGAAGGTTGCCAAGGCCTCTGTCCAGGAAAGTCAAAGAAGGTAAAAGATGGTTTTATGCATCTATGGTGCGTTTTATTAAGCGTTCTGTTGCATGCATATATACATACTTCATTAGACTACAATTTTTTTGTATAAACTGGCTACGGAATGGTTTACTATGCAATGTACTGGCCGTGGATTTTGGATTCTTGCCTTTGGTGGTTCAAGGTCACAAAACAAGGGGTGTGTGTTTCGATGACATCTGACTATGTGATATTTACTCCTTCCATGTGCACTTTTAAGAGCTTTTAATTTTACATAATTATGTCATTGTCATGACATGTGGAAATGATTGTCTGCTGCTAATTCTAATTCTAATTGATTAGCTACAAGATTTGCTAATCCTGGTTTACTACCCAGCTTATGCTGGTATCTATTTATGATGCTTGATAACAGAGGCACATGTATTTAGATGCCTTTTCCAGAGTCTTTATAAAGAGTCAAACCCACAGCCTCATGATCACTGACCAAGCGCATTACCAACAGATATATATATATCTGACAATGGTTGCTTAAAAGTGAACTTCATTATAGCCTTTGAGTGGGAGTTTCTGAATTCTTTCTATTTGAAGCAGACTTGTTTTGTAACATAAGCTGAGTTACCTGTAGTCAAGTCGGCTACAAACCAGGGCATTAGCATATGAAACAAGAAAGGTGAGGCATATATGAGGATTGAAAACAAACTAATTTACATGTGGCGTGAATATGATTTGAGGTGGATTTGATAGCATAAATTCCACAATTCATGCTGAAATTGCATGCTGACTCGATATGCGAGTGACAGCCCATCATTAGATGAACAGAAGCAAGGTGATCCAATTTCCTCTGTTGCTGACTGATTTCCAGAGGAAAAACTTTAGTCTGAGTGAGTTTCTGGAAGATTTTATGCAAACAGATGCACTCAGAAACTGCCTTGAACCGCGTGGTTTAATAGAAAACTTCCGCCGTTACTCCAGAATTTAAAAGTTGTGAAAAGTCAGATTTCATTTTCAGCAACGACTGAAAGACTGACAAATAGGCCGTGACATAACTGAACACTTCTGAGTAGATATCGCAAGGTGTACTATGTAAATACTCTGAACAAATAAATAAATGAGTGAGTGAATGAATGAAAGAACAATTAACATTTTAGGATTGTTTCTATGAGTGAATGAAAGAACAATTAACATTTTAAGATTGTTTCTATGAGTGAATGAAAGAACAATTAACATTTTAAGATTGTTTCTATGAGTGAACGAAAGAACAATTAACATTTTAAGATTGTTTCTATGAGTGAACGAAAGAACAATTAACATTTTAAGATTGTTTCTATGAGTGAACGAAAGAACAATTAACATTTTAAGATTGTTTCTATGAGTGAACGAAAGAACAATTAACATTTTAAGATTGTTTCTATGAGTGAACGAAAGAACAATTAACATTTTAAGATTGTTTCTTAACGATACAGGACAGTACCTATCAACTGGTCTTCATTTCTCGCATGGCCAGTAAGTCACTGTCAAATACCAGATACCTTGTGTCCACTCTGGCGTCACTGACAAACAAGGTCGATGTATCGGCAGTGTCCAATCTGGAAACAGCACAATGGACGACTTCGAAAATGTTCCCTGAAGCTCAAGTAAGTGGTTACTTCGCCATGCGAAGATTGCACCATCTCTGGAGACATTCAAATCACACAGCTCAAGACAAAACCTTTTAAGTCATGTGACTGGCATTGATATATATTTTTAATTCGTGCACATTGCCCTTTGCTTCGGCCAGGCTTTGGCTCTATATAAATCATTATTATTACTAGGATTACTGTTACATTATAATTAAATCAGTTTGCACTGCAGTTGTTGTTAGACGTCATTGTGCATATAGGTCTGTGAGAAAGAGAGAGAAATAGAGAGATAGAGAAAGAGAGAGAGGGAGAATGAGAGAGAGAGAGAGAGAGAGAGAGAGAGAGAGAGAATGAGAGAGAGAATGAGAGAGAGAGAATGAGAGAGAGATATAGAGATACAGAGAATATTAAACTAGTATTCCTTCTGTGATCTCTCTTCACCTACGACTGTATTGTTCCTCGTCCATAGTAATAACATTGGTAATTTCTATTCCACAGTTCTGATCGTGTTCACCCAACCGTTGCAACTCCTGTTGGTGGCTACCACACACGAGACAGAGACAGAGGGAGAACCAGCTACAGAGTCATAGACGGACGGAGGCACAAAAAGAGACAGACGCACTTACACAGACACAACCACAGGGCAAAGACAGACACATAGACATCCTCGGAGGCATTCAGACTTGTTTGAGCAAACAGTTGCTTGTTAGGCTTGCAAGTAAGTAAGTCAAAAGAACTTACGGTTCTTTGTAAAACTGGTATTAGTTTTTGTTAGAAAATATGACCAAGAAAGTAAAAGATGGCTGCAGCAGTTACATGTAATAATAATGATAGCATCAGTTAGGAAATGTCTATCATATACCGAATTAAATATGCATGTTTGTTAGATGTTCTTGCCTCGTCAGTTGTCGAGCTTCAACTGATTTGACATGCACTTGATGCATAACCGAACAACTTAAAGATCAGTTGTAATTTCAGAGTCGTCTATTTGAAACCTATGATCCCATAGATCTCGTGTTGATTGACGTATAGTAAAGCTAGACCGTTTTTATTTCAGCCATTTACAAGACGGCGTCAGCTGTCTTGCTCTTGGGCAACATGTTGTTTAAAAAAAACACAGACGAGGCCAAACTCAAGAAAAAAAAAGAAAAAAAGACGAGGCCACACTGAAGAGAAAAAAAGAAGAAAAAAAAGACGAGGCCACACTGAAGAGAAAAAAAACACAGACCAGGCCGCACTTCCAGACAACACAGGTAACAAATAACAGCACCAGCAACAAATAACAACACAGGTAAAAAATAACAACACCAGCAACAAATAACAACACCAGCAACAACAACGGCTTACAGCAAACCTCTTGCAACAGTATTCTATAGCACAGGCAACTGACAAATAAATGGGTTTTTTAGAACTGTTCAGAGTTTCTTTTAAAGCAGTGTAAGTGTGATAGTCTACTGGTTAGTGTAGTGGTTAACATGCTGGACTGTCAAATGAGAAGTTGGGGGTTCGAATCTCAGCCAGGGCAACAGAAATTTGGTTTGAGATTTCTGCTGCACGTGTGCGTCCTAGGTAATTCAAATTTAACGAGTACACTGACCGTACACTGTCGGTGGGATGATCAGACGATGAGGGAGAGGACTGACCACCCATTCTCATATGCCAAGGCTGAGAAAATGAAGATGCCAACACTTCGTACCCATGGTTGCTTGTCGTGGTTAGCTTAAGGAACTGCTCTTCTGTTCCGCTTTATTTAAATTATTATTATTATTATTATTATTAATATTCTTTATTGAAAAACCAAAAGCGAACTGCACATTGGTGAACAAGTATAGAAAAAAAGTTAAACATTGAAGTAATAAGATAATAATATGTGAAAAAAGGAGTGTAAATTTAACAAAAATTAAATATTACCAGGCTAATAACACTATCCAAATCTACATGTACATAGTTACATGCCAACATACATACCTACATACTTATTATTATTATTCGTTTATTATCGACTCACATTGACAAACCGCAGTATGTTACAAATACATTAGTGATGCTAAGTAACAGTAATGTTATGTTGGAGGATTTAGGAGAGGCTGGAAACTTAACAAGTATTGAAAATGTTAAAATTGTGGATAAATTAAAGTAAAGAAAGAGTTATTTTAATGTGGCATAACATTGTTGTGAATAACTTAGGAAATAATAAAATAACGGAGCCAGCACTTGACAACAGCGCTTCAACTAATCACAATTGAGAAATGGTGCATTGTTGCAAACTGAACTTTAATCAATGAGGTCTAAGTATTACGGTTTGATGGTGTCAGAATTTCTGGTAACTGGACTTGTAAAATATTCCATATGGTTTTGTTTGAAGGCATGGCACCTGCTGGGATTACCAGTGAATGAGATGACCACTTGGAGACGACCACTTGAGGCAAGCCTCGCACCAAGGTCGGCAAGGACTACGTAACCAAAGCCCAGGCCAAACGAACAGGTTGGTCACGCAGGTCTTTCCTTAAGAACACTGTCTTAAGTCGACAAACTCTTTGAGGCTGTTATGTGAGTAATTTGTGTGAGCATAAGGCAAACGTGCTTGTGTGTGTACTGATGTTGGGAGTTATTCAGGCTGCAAGCCATAAAGGAAAGGAAAGCTGGGAAGTTGCATTGAATCTTGGCTGGGAGCGATAATATACAAGAAATCTCTGCGTGTCTCGAACTTCCCATACTAATTTCCTTAGAACTGTTCAAGAGATGTTGCAATGTTTTGTAGAAATACAGACGAGGTATATGAAACTAAAGAGAATATGCAATAATTGTAGTCTGTTTGTTCACTAGAAGGAGCTTACATATTTTTTTTTTTAAAGTTTATAAATTTTGGGCCAATTCTCTCTGAAATATTAGACCCGATTCCTTAAGCTGAGAGCTTATGGAAAATGTTAATAAGTCCATTCCTGACGATTAGTCCCTTCTTTCGGCCAAGGTCACGTATACATAGCTGATGCTACAAAGTGCCAAGTGATTGTAGTAATGTAATGATTTCTTAATACCATTGTCATAATGGACAAGGTATCAGTCGATACCTGATACTAACTTATGACATCCAGTGCTTCTCTCGTATTTACCTGTGCATTGCCGTGTGAAATTTCTGTGCCGCCATGCATATAGTGTTTTAAAGAGATTTGTATCAAGTCTTAAAGGTTTTTATGGTAGTTTAAAGAAAATAGAAGCATATATTCAGAACTACAGCAGTGCTTTCAATATTACATGTAAATATCCTGCGTGTTACTAAAAAAGGTGCTCTAATATTGTTCAAATTGATTCATACATACATGTTGCATAAATGCATACATACAGCATATATGTGTACATACATAAATATATGCATGTTTGCATACATTTATACGTACATGCTTTAATACATGCATTCACACATACATATACATGCATGCATGTATGCATAATTGCATATAACACAATATGCTTGCGTACGTTCATACCTACACGCACACACATAATCATATATACATACTTTCTATGCAGTTTATGATGCAGGTCGTGGTGGCTCAGTGGTAAGTTCGGCGCCTTGAGACCGGAGGGTTGCAGGTTCGAATCCCACTCTAGCTGCTGCGTACGGAACTTGGGCAAGTCCTTCACCCTCAATTGCTCGTGGCGCCTTGGCGTGAAAATTCCGGCACAGTATCAAATGCTGTAGTCAGGAGCGCCTCTGAGTAGTAGTTGACTTCGAGAGGCGCTATAGAAATATCCGGAATAAAATAAATAAATAAATTTTGTTTTTCTTTATAGCCACTTAAGTATACTTCATTCACAATTTACTTGGCAGGTACCAGGATCGCGTTATACTGCCGCCACCCTTGGCGATGGATGAAAATGACGATGGCCATTTGGTGCCGTCCATAGAGGATGATGCAACCGACCGGTCACTCCTCGGAAGATCGGATGGACATGAGCCATGGACCGAAAAGAGGCCGATGCCATCAGAAAAAAATGAAAAAACCACACAAGCCATGACCGACAAGAGGCCGATGCCACCAGAAAAAAACCAGAAAATCACACAAGCCATGACCGACAAGGGCCGATGCCACCAGAAAAAACCCAGAAAATCACACAAGCCATGACCGACAAGGGCCGATGCCACCAGAAAAAAAACAGAAAATCACACAAGCCATGACCGACAAGGGCCGATGCCACCAGAAAAAAACCCAGAAAATCACACAAGCCATGACCGACAAGGGCCGATGCCACCAGAAAAAACCCAGAAAATCACACAAGCCATGACCGACAAGGGCCGATGCCACCAGAAAAAAACAGAAAATCACACAAGCCATGACCGACAAGGGCCGATGCCACCAGAAAAAAAACAGAAAATCACACAAGCCATGACCGACAAGGGCCGATGCCACCAGAAAAAAAACAGAAATTCACACAAGCCATGACCGACAAGAGGCCGATGCCACCAGAAAAAAACCCAGAAAATCACACAAGCCACCAACCGACAAGGGCCGATGCGACCAGAAAAAAACGAAAGCCACACAAGCCATGGACCGACAAGAGGCCAATGCCACCAGAACAAAAAACAGGAAAACCACCTATTGGAAGACCGGATGGACATGGTCATAGTGATGAGGACCTGATAGGCCGCCCAGATGGACGCGATGGACATGGTCATAGTGATGAGGACCTGCTGGGCTGGCCAGATGGACATGAACATGGCGATGATTATGCAATTGATCTCCGAGAGGAACATGATTTGGAAGAGGAGTCTCCCTCTGAGCCAGGTGCTGCTGATGGAAATGAGCCCTTGGTCAGAGGCAAACTACCACTCTGCATGATTTCCTGCAGTTTCGGATTCCAGACAGATGCCAGCGGTTGTCCGGAATGCAAGTGTCTGGAAGATCCATGCCAGGTAGCATCATTAACTGTGTACACGATGGTACTAGTGACTAGTCTTGGTCCGGTGTACTATATTAGATTTATTTGCCATACAACGTATACTCGTTTACGTGTTTCTAGTTTACGTGCTGTTCCACTTAACACAGAAGTGGCTTCATGAGCTTGTGACGTAACATGCCATGTTGATTAACGCGCCGTAGAAGAACTGCGGTGTGGTTGTAAATATTGAAATGGAAACAGTTTGCTAGGGCTATTCTGGAGCACTACCAAGTAGAAATTTTGTAAGGGTACTCTGCAGGCAGTTCAGTGGATAAAATACTCGGGATGTCAACTGCGTACCCTTCCTCAAACTGTTTTACTGTTGGTTAGTAGAATTTCAGGTAATAGAATGATATCATATGTGGTTGACTTCAAGAGCTGATCTCTCAATAATTCATACTACACACTGCACACTCCCAACAAGTCAATCAATCATGGAATTTATATAGCGCCTCTTCAAGGGCTCTACTTAGAGGCACTCCCAAGCAAGGCCTGATCAAAGAGAAAAGTCTTCAGTAGAGCATAAAAAGAAGATGGGTGAGCACGAGGAGATAGGCGAAGGAGAGATGATAAGTCATTCCACGCAGTTGGACCAGCGACAGAGAATGCTCGGCGCTGCATAGTAGCAATGCGGGCATATGGGACTATAAAGTCGCCCCGAGAAGAGGAACGGAGGGCTGGGCGACCCGTAAGAGAAGAAGAGGCGCTATTAGATTTATTTGCCATACAACGTATACTCGTTTACGTGTTTCTAGTTTACGTGCTGTTCCACTTAACACAGAAGTGGCTTCATGAGCTTGTGACGTAACATGCCATGTTGATTAACGCGCCGTAGAAGAACTGCGGTGTGGTTGTAAATATTGAAATGGAAACAGTTTGCTAGGGCTATTCTGGAGCACTACCAAGTAGAAATTTTGTAAGGGTACTCTGCAGGCAGTTCAGTGGATAAAATACTCGGGATGTCAACTGCGTACCCTTCCTCAAACTGTTTTACTGTTGGTTAGTAGAATTTCAGGTAATAGAATGATATCATATGTGGTTGACTTCAAGAGCTGATCTCTCAATAATTCATACTACACACTGCACACTCCCAACAAGTCAATCAATCATGGAATTTATATAGCGCCTCTTCAAGGGCTCTACTTAGAGGCACTCCCAAGCAAGGCCTGATCAAAGAGAAAAGTCTTCAGTAGAGCATAAAAAGAAGATGGGTGAGCACGAGGAGATAGGCGAAGGAGAGATGATAAGTCATTCCACGCAGTTGGACCAGCGACAGAGAATGCTCGGCGCTGCATAGTAGCAATGCGGGCATATGGGACTATAAAGTCGCCCCGAGAAGAGGAACGGAGGGCTGGGCGACCCGTAAGAGAAGAAGAGGCGCTATTAGATTTATTTGCCATACAACGTATACTCGTTTACGTGTTTCTAGTTTACGTGCTGTTCCACTTAACACAGAAGTGGCTTCATGAGCTTGTGACGTAACATGCCATGTTGATTAACGCGCCGTAGAAGAACTGCGGTGTGGTTGTAAATATTGAAATGGAAACAGTTTGCTAGGGCTATTCTGGAGCACTACCAAGTAGAAATTTTGTAAGGGTACTCTGCAGGCAGTTCAGTGGATAAAATACTCGGGATGTCAACTGCGTACCCTTCCTCAAACTGTTTTACTGTTGGTTAGTAGAATTTCAGGTAATAGAATGATATCATATGTGGTTGACTTCAAGAGCTGATCTCTCAATAATTCATACTACACACTGCACACTCCCAACAAGTCAATCAATCATGGAATTTATATAGCGCCTCTTCAAGGGCTCTACTTAGAGGCACTCCCAAGCAAGGCCTGATCAAAGAGAAAAGTCTTCAGTAGAGCATAAAAAGAAGATGGGTGAGCACGAGGAGATAGGCGAAGGAGAGATGATAAGTCATTCCACGCAGTTGGACCAGCGACAGAGAATGCTCGGCGCTGCATAGTAGCAATGCGGGCATATGGGACTATAAAGTCGCCCCGAGAAGAGGAACGGAGGGCTGGGCGACCCGTAAGAGAAGAAGAGAAAGTAAAAACGGAGCATAGGTAGGAAGGAGCCATACCCAAAACACATTGCCAGGCAAGAGAGCAAAGCCGATACAGGATATGCTGCCGGATGTCAACTGCAATGTCAACTGCACACTCAGCAATGTCAACCACTCCTTTTAGTTATTACATTATCGTACACTATGTTGAATGAGATGGTGAACTGGTTACCTTTGTGTCTTCCGATAGACTTTCGAATGTAAGGATGGAACCGTCTGTCGCCCAAGAGCTTGTGAAAGTACGCGATCCGAGATCTTATGTCAAGCCGTCTGCTGAATGCTTTCGTAAGTCACATTTTAACAGCTGCTTGCAATTTTCTGATTGCTGTGATGATCGTTTATGGTTAGCATTATGTCGTACTTGTAGCAATCATATGTTGATTTCTGATTTTGTTTACTTGTCTTGGAATTAGTTTGTTGGTTCTGCCTGTGCTGTTGTCAGTGAGCTCTTCAGTAAACATGAATATCATTATTACCAATAGTTTCACCGTACACATTTTTTACAGAATACCTTGTGTTACTGTGTGAATATGGAATGTGTAAAGAGAAGTTACTAGCTGCACTGCTGATTTCAAGCGTATACGCAATGATTAAATTTCGCACCGTTCATGTTTCTCAGAACAGTTACCTGGGTTTTTATTATTATTATTAATGAGCTTTTATATAGCGCCCCTTCAAGGTTATCTACTCAGGAGCGCTCCTAGTCCAACCACGGCTAAAGAGAGTAGTTTTTAAGTTTGCAAGAAACAAGGTAGAGTGAGTCATAGGGACCAGGCGAAGTGCAACAGGAAGGCCATTCCAGGTTGCAGGTCCAGCAACCGAAAAAGAACGTCGCTGCATAATGGCTGTCCGCGTGCGGGGGACCAATAGCTCGGCCTGGTCAGCCGAGCGAAGAGCACTCAATAGAGTGTGCTACTGAACGTGAAAGAAAAGTTACCAGCTAGACTGCTGTTGTTTTGTTAGGGCTTCAGCTGATAGATGCAAAATTATCAAAGTGTTCACTTCTGTAATCATTGCACTTGCGTAGTGTTGTATTTGACGCTATGCAGTGCAGATTTTCAAACTGTCATTAAAGCCATTGCTCAGCTGGGCTAAGATAACTGTGTGTGGAACTGTGTTCAGTGTTTTTGTGCAGTACTTGAGAGGTGCCGTCTTATGTGTCTTGAACATTTGTACATTAATAAACAGCTGAATTCCGGTGGTTTTAAATTGCAAATGTTGTTTTGTTTTAGGGTTTCTCCTGTGAAGTTGGACTGGTGTGCCGGACAACAGATTCCAAGTCTTACTGCACACATGAGTGAGATATTCCATTTGTAGCTGTCCACTCTCTAGATTTCTCTTTTTTTGCCATCAGTTGTTTTTGGTCAGTATAGCATTTTATGAAGTACAAAAGGTGATGAAGATAAGCCAGATTTGTTTTTTCTGTATTATTATTGTTATTGTTGCTATTATTATTACAAATTTTTTATCGTGTGCAAGGTCACAAAGAAATGCAAATCTAAGGCGTGGTTAGTCAGTCAAAGAAGAGGCATCATAAGCATACATTAATAGCAGCTGCATTGTTTTTGGCCTGTGCATATTGCTGCTCAGGCTTGTATGAGTTGCTAAATATTGCATCAGCCGAAAAAGTGTAAACATGATGCAGTTATTTTCATTTGAACATATGTGGAACTATTTTGCTGTCTTGGCATTGATAATCACCAACCTAAATCGCCATTTTCATGGTATAGTAAAATTGCTGTATAATTTGCTTCGAAATGTAATAATACTGTATAATATATTTAACACCCATTTAAAATGGAACCCAACTTACATTGCAAGATTTGTTTTCCCTCCTGGTAGGCCTGAAAAGTGAGCTTGCCCAAGTTTTAAACCTTTTTATTGCAAAAGGTGATTAGCTGAGTTCGTTCAGTTCAAGTTTGTTACTGACAAGATACATGTTTGTATTGAGGATATTGTGTTCAACTGTAGCTTTGCGTTTTTACCCTTGGCCTTGCAGCAAATGGCCTTCATTTTTTTTTAAATTTCGTTACTGCTCAACGAGATACAAGTTTTTATCAACAAGGCAAGCTCAGACTTCAGAGTTCAGTTGCAGCTGTTGTATATTATAAGACCTTGCAGCCAAGCTGAAGCCAGACTGAAAAATCATCCTTTGTTTGAGTAAATTTTTGTACTGGCTGACAATATACAGGCTGGTAACAATGGGCATTGTTGTGCTAACTGATGCAATATTAAAGCTTTTAATGACATTTAAGCATAGAGAGTATTTCTTACTTGATTTGCTCTTTGAGCGGTGCTATATAAATGTTGAATTACAATTACAGTGGGGTGTGTTGAGCTGTAACTTTATTCATTGCAGCCAAGCCGAAGTGTTTGCTGTCTTTTACAAGAGATGGCGCACGTGACGAACATGACAAGGATGTTTGTGCCAGAATGTGAGGATGACGGGACCTTCAAACCAAAGCAGTGCCACCTGTTGATGTCGCAGTGTTTGCTGTCTTGCACAAGAGATGGCACACATGAAGAGGGGCCGTCCAACAATGACGAACATGACAAGGATGTTTGTGCCAGAATGTGAGGATGACGGGACCTTCAAACAAAAGCAGTGCCACCCGTTGATGTCGCAGTGTTTGCTGTCTTGTACAAGAGATGGCGCACATGAAGAGGGGCCGTCCAACAATGACGAACATGACAAGGATGTTTGTGCCAGAATGTGAGGATGACGGGACCTTCAAACAAAAGCAGTGCCACCCGTTGATGTCGCAGTGTTTGCTGTCTTGTACAAGAGATGGCGCACATGAAGAGGGGCCGTCCAACAATGACGAACATGACAAGGATGTTTGTGACGGGACCTTCAAACGAAAGCAGCGCCACACCCATTGATGTCACAGTGCTGGTGCGTGGACGATCGTGGGAAGGAAATTGATGGCAGAAGGATGGCAGTGAAATCTGGTGAAGAGGACCAGCTCCACTGCAGTAAGCAGAATTAATGACGTTTTCTGACAGACTTTACTTTTGAAAGACACAGTTTAATTTGTCCATTTTATAAATTAGTTATTATTTGTTAGAGGATCTGCAATAGTATTGGGCATTGGTGTGCTGAGCTTTCAGTCGTAAGGTCGTGGATTCAATTTCCACTAGAGCAGAAATTTGTGTCGAGATATCTGCTGCTCCTCTAAGCTGTCGTGGCTCTGATGAGACATGGAGTGGCAAATTGTATTTAAAGTTTGGCTCTGAAGTGTTAGATAATATTGCTTCTTTTTTACTGATATTCTTTCTTTGTGCATTGTAAAGTGTGGGCCTTTACATTGTGCTAATAAACATCACTTACTTCTTATGGACTTAGAGCTTTTTAAAGGTTGTAGAACTGATGTTTGGTTTGCTGATTTGTATCCTGGTTTTTGCTGTTTGCAGAACCCAAAGTGTCTGTGGCCGTACACGTGACAATGGTCTTGACATTCCAAGACATGAGTTACTACGGTGATGAAGACGACGACGATGATGATGGCCTTGAGGATGAGGATTATGAGAACGATTTGTTTGTGAATTTGGATAAATCACAAGGGTTGGTTTCTTAACGTTCAAAGATCTATATCATGGTCCTAATTTTGTGCACCTGATCTGGTTCAACGTTGAATAGTCACTGATGGGCTATTTTTATTCAAAGTTGAAATCATGATTTATTTTTTAAGTTTTTGTATTTTTTAGTGTGTTGTTTTGCTGATTGAAATTCTTTTCCAGCTGAGTTAATGTTACTTTTAATCGCAAATTTCAGATGGCAATGTAAATTTTTAAAACTGTTTTTTAAATATTGTTTAACTTATTTAATTTTTCAGCTGAGATAGTTGGCGTGGCAGCCACTAGTGCAACATGTGGTTGCACAGACAAGGAAGGGGATACTCCACACTGTCGGCCAACTGTACAAGGAGCAGATATACAAACAGATGGAGAATGAACAATACGAACCAAAATTTCGTGCAATTTATCATCGCAAACCACGAGGAGAAGGTCAGTGTCGTGCCTTGAGTTGGCTGAAAATTCTTAAATTTCATTTGATTAAAACGTGTTGAATTTTAATTTCTTATCTTGAATGGTCCACTTGTAGATTGCTCTTTCTCTGTGCCTTTACCACCCATTTGGGGAATTGGCTTCATCTAGGGTTGCCTATTCCGAATAGGAATAATTCAATATTTTGTATCAGTGCCTAAAAGCTGTTCTGTTTCTCTGAAGCTGTGTGGGGAGAAGAAGCATTTCATCAATCAAATGAATGCAAGACTGAGTTGTACAATGAAAGGTCAATAAGTTTAGTTAAATGTGACCTTGAGTTAATGCTTAGAGTCATCTCCAGATTAAATCAGATTCAGAATACTTGGATGTAAGATGTGGTGTGGTGGTTGATACACTAGACGTTGTCTAATTTAACACTTTCATTAGCTTTACTAAGACACCTGTATCTAAAGTCAGACATCAGCTACCAGCTAGAAGAGTGCTGCTACTACTACCACTACCCAGAGTCTTTCTTAGAATATCGCTAGGAGTCCAACTCGGAGTCCAGCCTGCGTGCATAAAAACCTCACAGTTCAATGCCTTTTAGGTACCTCACATATGGCTGTCTGACTGATCTAAACTTGTGCGTTTTAAGACAACAGAGACAGTTCACATCTTGTTTTGCAGGTTTTGGATACTGAATCTGATTTGCTAACTTCTTACGGTGGTGCGTGTAGCTGCAGGGTCAATGAGTGCTCACTCGGGCATTACAGAATTTGAGAGTTTTAAATTTGTCTTTTGCCGTGGTTGAGCTAGGAGCATGTCTGAGTAGAAGCAATGAAGTGAGACACTACAGTGCGCTGACTGACGGCTGCAGTGATGTCTGGTTCATATGGACAGGTTTTCAGCTGTGCTGTTCTCACTACTTGTCAGTGCTGTGACTTCAGTGTGTTTTCCATTCTTTAAAGCATGAATTTTATTGCAAAATACTGTGCCATTGCCATGTAGGATTTTATAGTTTTTTATGTTTCCATTTCGTGTCATTTACATTTTTGAAGATCTAATATTATGGAAGAGTGAGGTCAAAACCGGGCTATCGGGCTCTTCGTACTACTGCTGCTATCATCGCTCTCCTAAGCCAGGGCTCTTCAGTCTGTGTTCCAGAAGACGAAACCACCACTGGCTCTGAGCCAACGCTAGACTCTTCAGTCTGAATTTTGACCGACGAGATGAAAACCTCCGTAAAAAAATTCAGAAAAAAACCAATAATGATTGTTTGGAGAAAAACAACAGTTTGCAATGTAAGTGTGACTGTACTGCAGTGATTTCCAGCTGTTTTGCTTCTTAGTTGATACTCAGAGGGATACTTAGTTAATTATCAGTTTGTGGTTGGATTGCATTGATAAATTTATGTTTCGTTACTGAAGTAGCACATTTTTCAGAGGTCCTTAGCAGATGCCATATTAAGTATCTTGACACATAAGTTTTTAAGTTCACTACCTTTTTCTCAGGTTTCAACCTGTTTTCTAGAAACACGTAATTAGCACGATTAACATTTGTGGAAGTTAGTTTTTGTAGACATTGCCTGTTGTCACCTGTCATGGAGATCATAATCCTTAACCTTGCTCTGAGCCAAATACCACATTGCCAACATCAGTTTGAAAGTAAATTTAAACTTCAAACGTTTCAACGGTAGGGTTTCATAACTGATATAGAAATTTGCAAAATAATAAATCCAACTTTAAAACCCAGTGTTACAGTCAACAGATATTGGTAATATTTATTCAGCTACATTTGCAGCCTGGCAATATGCCTTGCTGTCCAAATGTTATTTAAAATGATAGCCAGCCTTATGTGTGATATAACAATAAAGTTTTGACTTAATGAGAGTTAATCTTCTGTGTTGGCTTTGGATGACTTTAGTAATCACATTACAGATAGCCTAAGCCGAGTTTTGTAATTGACTTCAGATTTTTTGTGGGGAAGACTGCTTTGTCATAAAACCTATTTCGTGGACTGTGTCATTTCTCTTTTTGATTGTTATCGTTTAATGTAGAAGCCAATGATGGACCTGTTGATAAAGAGATTTTTGGACAGCGGCAACTTAGCCCAGCAGAGCACAGTCTGCAGTCATCCACAAAGCAATCAGACTCTGTTGTCCTTTGGAGCCAGCAAAACTGGACTGGTGTAAAAAAAAGGTCAGAAGGACAAACTAAAGATTTTTGGACAGCGGCGACTTAGCCCAGCAGACACAGTCTGCAGTCGGCCACAAAGCAATCAGACTCTGTCATCCTTCGGAGCCAGCGAAACTGAACTGGTGTAAAAAAAATCCGAAAGACAAACTCAAGTCATCAGAAACTGTTGTCTTTTGAGCCAGCAAAACTGAACTGGTGTAAAAAAAAAAAATTCGAAAGACAAACTCAAGTCATCAGAAACTGTTGTCTTTTGGAGCCAGCAAAACTGAACTGGTGTAAAAAAAAAAAATCCGAAAGACAAACTCAAGTCATCAGAAACTGTTGTCTTTGAGCCAGCAAAACTGAACTGGTGTAAAAAAAAAAATTCGAAAGACAAACTCAAGTCATCAGAAACTGTTGTCTTTTGGAGCCAGGATGCGTTTGAAGTAAGAAATTAGCAGTTTCATTTTTCAGTAGATTTGGTTTTCCACTTTATGAAGTCTGGATTCTTCTTGACCAAGTTCAAGATGAGTTTATAAATTAAAAACATGATTTAGATTTGTATCAGATAAAAGCATTTATGCCACAGGCAAGTGGTTGATATATCGGTAAAATTTTAATTTGAGTTTGTGAAAAGGTTAACTTTTAAAATACTCGTAGGAACTCTGCAAGACTACATTTAAAATTCTTCTGAATATGGAATTCTGTAATTCATTCAGAGCATTCGTGCAGCACTTCTTCAAAAATATCTCCGCATATTTGCATTCACTTCCAGCCCATCCCCACAGGCAAAAGAGTTTTAAGTGTTGATAAGGAGTAGCATCTCTAACCATAAGAACATCCTGAGGCTATTTCTGGTACAATGCTGCCTCATTGTTGGAAGTGTCTGCCTAAGGAAGAAGAACAAGAATATGAATTTGGAATTCAGATAAAATGTGTTCTTGTTTTTGTTGTGCATCACAGAGAATTCTGTTTTTCAAACCAAAATTGTAATGTTGCATTTTGTCTTAGATCACCCAGCGACTGATTGTCAGTCTGCCGAACAATCAGAAATACCTGATGCGTGTTAAGCCGCAAGTCCTTCTGTCATAACCATTCAAGTTGGCAACTGCTCACAAGGGTCTTGATCCGCAAAGCGACAGGCTCTGTCACCCGTCAAATCCTGCCTTGATCCTCAATATGAATAGCATGTTAACTGTCTTCGGCATTTCAGAGATCTGATTAGTCAACGTAGCCTGTAAGTCAAATTCAGTTTTCATTGTGATATTTTGTGATAACTGTAAATAATGATTGCTAAACACTTAGAAAGGGGTCATGAGACTTTTTACAATTATTATTAATTTCTTCATGCATGAATGAGTGTTTGATGTCATGATATCATGAGCAAATAAGATACTTCTTACTTAGAATTTCAACTTATTCCAAGACTGCAAACTTATGTAAACTGTTAGTGCTAAACTTAGAAATAGAGGTGCCTGAGGAAACATATCAGGTATATTGCAATGCCTTATAAGTTGTTTTTAAAGCGTTTTAGCTCATTTCTATAGTACCAGTCAAAATTACTCCTAAGCTTTGATCGGACAGCTGAGAAATACCAGTGACACCTAAAATCGTTTTTGATCATGTAACCTGCCATTTTTGTAGCGTGAAGTGAAAGCTAAGCATTTAAAGTTCACGTCTACGAATAATCCACATTATGCTGTAAACGTTACTTTTAGTTTGCTTCATGATATTTAAAAATCTGATGACTGGTCTTGTTCCATGACTTAGATTTTTTGAATATTACAGAGCTTATGTTTATTATATTTTAGACAATATATTGGCACTTAGATTTTTTTGGGTCACTGAATACAAAGTTTACAATTATATTTTAGACTTAACCTTGGCATTTTATGCCCTACTTACATTATTAAATTATGTTGCAAATGTAAAATTGATTAAATGTTTCAGCCAGCAAAGGTGAAGTAGCAACCTATCATTCAGAATGTCAGAATTTTGAGTCTGATATGTATGGAACAACACGGCCAATGGCTTCTATTTCGGGAAACCGGTCTTCTGTTCAAGGAAGCCAGCCCTGAAGAAATGACTTCATTTCCCAGATTCCAGCCAGCGACCAGCAACCATCACCACACGATGCAAAAGAGTCCATAAAGGAAGCAGCCTAAAGAAATTACTTCATTTCCCAGAAACCAGCCGGCGGCCAGCAACCATCACCACACGACGCAAAAAAGTCCATCTCTTTCTGGTCCAGAATTGAGTGAATTCATGCCTTTGACACGTTTACAGGAAAAGAAGGGAGACCACAGTCTTCTGTTCAAGGAACCAAGCCTAAAGAAATTACTTCATTTCCCAGAAACCAGCCGGCGGCCAGCAACCATCACCACACGACGCAGAAGAGTCCATCTCTTTCTGGTCCAGAATTGACTGGATTCATGCCTTCAACACGTTTACAGAAGAAGAGGGGAATCACAGTCTTCTGTTCAAGGAAACAAGCATAAAGAAATGACTTCATTTCCCTGAAACCAGCCCGAGGCCAGCAACCATCACCACACGATGAAAAAAGAGTTTATCTCTTCCTGGTCCAGAGTTGACTGGATTCATGCCTTCAACAAGTTTTAAGAAAAGGAATGAATTCACGTCGTTCCTTAATCGGAAGAAAAGTTAATAGGTAATTGAAGATACTTTTTGGCTTAGTTTGATCGGTACACCAATACACCCAGTTAGGGATGACACACATCCTATGCAAGAAATCTGGTAGCACAGCTAACAAAAGACAATGCTTATATTATGATATTGGAATCCTGACAAAAGTAGCTCCTTAATCGGAAGTGTTTTCTTCAGTGTTGGATGGAAACGCCTCTAGGTAGGTGACAGGATTAGGTTTGCACTTTATCCTATATTTATGTATGTATGTTTGTATGTATGTATGTATGTATGTTTGTATCTGGCTATTTATATAATGCCTTTTAAGAACCTCTCATGGTCATATATAGCAAAGATTTTTATTTTACATAAAGTGTTTTTACTGAAGTGAAACCCTTGAAAGGTTGAGAGACTTTACACATTTTTAAAGTGAAATATACAGAGATACATTTGTACAAGACCGTTGATAAAAATGTGCATGTCAGCATTTGACTATTCAATATGCAATATTTTTCGTATGTGGTGCAATGCTTCTTAAAGTAAAGTCTGACATACTGCATGAGCTTATGTCACATTTACTGTATTTCGCATTACATTGCTCTGTGTTCTGTTCTATCCTCCGTCAGACTTGCATTGAGAGTAGCGCGACTCCAAAACTACTGGAAGAAACTGTGAAGATGAGAATTGAAGTCCGAAGCGGAATGAGCAACTGCTCAGAGACCTTAATCGAATCAGTGAGCACGCAGCTCGATCACAACTCCAGTACTACTGGAAGAAACTCGGTGAAGATGAGAATTGAAGTCCGAAGCAGAATGAGCAACTGCTCAGAGACCTTAATCGAATCAGTGAGCACGCAGCTCGATCACAACTCCAGAACTACTGGAAGAAACTCTGTGAAGATGAGAATTGAAGTCCGAAGCGGAATGAGCAACTGCTCAGAGACCTTAATCGAATCAGTGAGCACGCAGCTCGATCACAACTCCAGAACTACTGGAAGAAACTCTGTGAAGATGAGAAGCAAAGTCAGAAGCGGAGTGAGCAACTGCTCGGAGACCTTGACCGAATCAGTGAGCACGCAGCTCGATCTACAGAAAGAACAGAAAAGCTACGAACTCTGAAGGTAAATTGGACAACGTAATATTTTGGATCTGACTATTTGTTATGTGTGTTTGTGCTGTTCATACACAGATGAACAAACATTCTTAACACCATTAATCTTTATACTGTATTAATATGAGAAATAATAATAAATAAAATGCCTAATAGCTAATCTAATATTTATCCTCAGATTTTCAGTTGTTGGTATACCAAAATCTAGCCAAGAGACGAGCCATTTTCCAGAAGAGTACTTATGAATTATTAATTATTATTATATTTATTTATTAATTATTATAATTACTATGTAAGGATCACATATTATATACACTTTTTCTTTTGTTTACTTTTTTGGCATTAAATTGCTGATTTTGTTTTTAAGTGTGAATATGAAGCCTACATTGAAAAGGCTTATTCCAATTTGATGGAGAAAGTTCCGAGTCAACGCCAGCAACGAATGGTAAACTGAAATTTCATTTAAATATCCTTGGTAAACCTAATTTAACAAAGGAAATACATGTATTTAATTCTTTGTTTGTTAGTGAAGTAGTTGAACTTGCTGTGTGTATAGCTTGTGATTTGTGTTTGTGTGGGGAGAAGCAACATGCAGTCGGAAGCATTCTGAATGGGAAATGCAGGATTGATTTGAGTCAGTGGGAGGAACTTTGCTCCATTCCCCTTACAAACTGCAGGCTACATGTATCAAGGTTTTGGCAGCTTAAGAAATTAGACCCATTGGGTACTTGCTGTGCAGAACAATCACTTTAATGCAGAGAAGCACATGTGACATACATTCATTTTATGTTCACTGAAGATCAGATTATTATAGCATCAATAACAGTAATAAAATGATAACAGCAACAACAACTTAATATAGTAATGATATTGATGATAATGATGACATGGATTTCAGGTCTGCCGCTGACAATCACATAAAGAAAGACTAGTCCAATCAACGGTCACGTTCACCGGAACAAAATTGAAAGAAATAATTTTAAAAATGAGCACCGAACAACTTAACTTCGAAAAGATAAACAAATGTAAGATATATTGCCCTCGAAAGGAGTACCATATATCCATTTAACCCAAACAACGAGCCCCATTTAAAGGCGAACACTTTACCCAAATAGAAGAGAAGAAAGACTGACTTCGAAAGGAGTACCATATATCCATTTAACCCAAACAACGAGCCCCATTTAAAGGCGAACACTTTAACCACATAGAAGAAAGACTGACTTCGAAAGGAGTACCATAATCCATTTCACACAAACACCGAGCTCCATATAACACGACAACGCAATACAAGGTCGGCGACACGACAGCACGTGGCATGATCCGGTCCGAAAGCAACGAAGCATAGCGACAACCACCAATCGCGTTCGAGGAAAACGTCACGCATCAATGAACTCCAACAGAACTGCGCTCCTCCAGGAAGCTGATGGCAACCTGACGAATCTAGAGGATAAAAGACCAACTCACGAACGAAAGGGAATCTACCGTCTACACACGGGTGCGGGTAAGACTCCTCGTTTACTGACTGGGTGTGGATTCGGGGGCATAAGTCACGGGATAAGAGGCTGCTGCGTTAAACATTTTCGAGGTTGGCATCAGTCTAATTGCTGAGCGGTTCTTCTGTGTGCATTCTCGACTATTCCGCATTCCACGGCGCCTTTGTGTATGCTTCGCTTTGGGCCTTTTCATCTCCTCTGTTGTTCTAACTGTGGGTCACAGAGGCTGAAAACCAGATTTCGAAGCGACGGGTTTCTCTTGTTTTTCTCGCATGGGAGGAAGAAGACCTTAGTGATGTCTAAACATTAGAATAGCCATTTGGTATTGATTTCGATGGGTAACAAGAGGGAAACAGGTATTATGCATTTCATTTAGTTTACCATTTATAGAGGAGAGTATAGTATTCGGGCAATGGGTTTGTAGGATATCCAACCAGAGTTCACTATTAAGCATATTTAGGAAGTTTAAAGGCACAGCCTCATTAGCGGGGCGGGCGATTGTAAACCTGGGTTTAGGTTTGGTTCGAACTGAAAACTGCCAATCCAAAATTACGAATACTGGAAAGTGATCACTGATATCAGCTTGTACAATACCAGGAAGTTCATTGGAGTATAGTACATTGCTAAAGATGTTGTCAATAAGCGTAGCCGAATGTGGAGTGAGTGATCTGATGGGACAAGTGATAAGTGGGTGAAAGAAGGAAGAGGACATGGTATTCAGAAATAGACTAGTGGAAGAATGAGAATCGACATTCAATAGATCAATATTGTAATCACCGCTCAAATAGCAAGGCTTATGAAGAGTGGTCAAATATTGGAGTAAGTGGTCAAGGTCAACGTTAAACAAGTTGAGGTCGGAGTTAGGAGGACGATAAATAACGCCAGTAATAATATCTTTCTGATCAGATAACGTGATGTTAACAAAAAGGAATTCAGTAGGCAGTGTTTAATCTAGTCCCCCTCTTCTGGGAGGGGAAACAAGGTTTCTGGGGGGACCAACCAATTTGTCAGACTTTTCAACTTTCATCCAGACTTTTTCAACTTTCATCCAGACTTTTTCAACTTTTGTCCTGACTTTTTCAATTTTCAAAAAAGTTGATGCCTTTTTTTTAGTCATTCGTCCAACTTTTTCCACTTTTCCTATAGGAATTGCTCTCTCAAAAGGTTGATGACCTTTTTTTAGGGAATCGTCTCTCAAAAAAGTATATTACTCACCTCTCGGGGAACCATGTATCCTAGGGGAATTACCCTCCCCAAAACGTCTCTACATTATAATATTGCTGGCCTCTGGGGGAAACATCAATCCTGGGGGACATTCCCCCAAAGACGTCTAGCTTATATACTGTTGAGTAGGGCTTGTGGGGCAAAACTTAGACTCAAAAATTTGGGATGGAAACTTTGATCAATGAATAGGGCAAGACCTCCACCATGGCCAAGAGGACGAGACTTGGTAAAAGTATTATAGCCCGGGTATTTATAAGCTCATCCTGGGTGGTTAGTGAGGCCCAAGTTTCAGTGAGCGCGATAATGCCAAAGTGAACCTCAAGATTATTAATACAAGACCAGAAATCCGAACTGTTCTTGCCGTAGCTGCGGATATTAAGATGAATAAATTTGAGATTGTTCTGCAACCGTCGTTGATCAATCATGTCCTTAAACTGATCTTCAAGGTAGTAAGTAGGTGGAGGCAAGGTTAGATAAAGGAGCGAGAAGGTTAGTGTCTGGGTCAATATCCTCGTCTAGACCAATATATGTATAGTGCTATTTGTGATCAGAGAGTTGGTGTTTCCAGTGGAATGGGGAGTGAGGAAGGAGATGATTCCAAGTGGTCAACCATTATAGGAATAGGAGTGTCGAGAGCACAATCATAAAAAGGCAGTAGTCTGTTGATGCAGTAACTGCATAAATAACTAGCAACAAGCAGGTGGGTAGGCGAGATGGGCACAGGTGGGTAGAGACAGAGCTTATCTAAGTTGTGATCGCTGATGGAGACAGCGTCAGGAGCCATGTTTTTTTTACATAACACATAACCGTGTCCACATTCAGAATCACCACATGAACGCAGGGTGCACAAATACCAGACCTAAACAGCGATCACAAGACATGACTAGACAATATAGATACACAACCAGCGGCTCAGCACAACCGTGGTAGCAGCTCTAATGAGAATAAAAATGCAGCTGTATTTCAACCAGAGAGCTAATTCAGAGGAGTGTCCAACTGTCGGCAGCCATATAAGTATAAGGTTCATCATTGCATGAATTAGGGATACATATATGTATGAAGTGTATAGGTAGTAGGTAGAAACGAGGATCGTTATGCAATACAACTGGACAGCCAGTAGGCCTAGATCGGCTCGCAGTGAAATAGCCGTAATAAGAACGTAATAATAGTGTAACAGTAGGGCACCAGTCCTAACAATTTCCAAAAAACTTACATTAGCATATATATTATATATATACATATATGCCGAAATTTACTAGTGCTAGGTGGGCACGCGAGGGCCACAGGATCATCAAGGGTGAACTTAAAAACCATATGAATAACATTAACTATATCCATGTATCCAAGTTTATCTCGAATGAACGAAGTAATTTCCTTACTGCCGAGTGTGGTTGCACAGTAATGCCAGTGATACGCAGGTTTCGCGTACATACGACGTGTTAATTGATCGTAGTCATTACTGGCCATACAAAGGTGTGCAATCTCATCAGTGTGTTTAACCATGGTTATGTCTGAATTGGTAGGCCTAACACTAGCATTAAGTTCTTTCAGTAGTTAAAGGTGGTCGGAGGTGAGTTGACATATTTGATTTTCAGCTGCAGTGGTACGTTTAACAAGAGCCTCAACAGTAGTATAGATATCCTTGGTGGCGGCCGAGACTTTCAAATGCAGTAATCTGCGTTTGAATCTCTTTGATCTCCGCACAGACCTTACCCATTGCGTCCGCGACTGCCTTACTGACCGCCTGCGAGACGGTGCGCTCAGTTAACGTGGAGAGTTCAGCCCAAGATGTAGAATTATCCGTAAGTAATTTGGACTCGGGAACTTAATCCTTTCTTGATTTTTTTTATCCTGTCTCAGCCATAGTAGTAGCGCGTATATATTTCCTCAGGCTATTCCCAAAGTAGTAGCTATCAGTTCGAAAATAGCTCAGCGCCCAGTGGGTTTCAGAAACAGTCACAAATAGGCATAATGACTAGCTAAAATTTGGAAGCCCTTTATAAACCCCCTCAACCGGGGGTTTTGGGGCCCTAGCGCCGGCTATGCAGACACCGAGTAAGGAAGAAGTAGTCGACAAAAAATACGAGGAGTTAGAAGTAGGCCTATAGAAACCATATTATGTAGATGTTGAATTTCACACAAGGTCCTACCTACATGGATGTTGATTGATGGCTGTTAGGAGATATGTTATATTAGGTAATTCCTTAATAAAATCCTTGGATTTACTCGTGGCGAAACAATTACTGTTGTTCGGCGTGATCAGAAGGACAGAGTTGGTCGAAGTAGTTAAACTTCGTGCTGACCCGCCGGGAAAACACACGAAGGAATTGTCAACATCGCACCAGTTGTGGTTTGTTGTTGTCCGAGACCTCAATGAAGCGGTCATTCTTACACCCAATGTCGTTGAACTCCTTAAGGAAACGGCAAGTAACGCTGTTCTTTCCATCAACGTTTGCCACGTAGAAGACGAATTCCCTAAGGCCAAGTGGTTGATACCTCGGACATCTCCATATGGCCGTAGTCAGCAGAGATCGATATACCGGTAAACAAGGTGTTGTAGTAGTCAATTATAAAAGGTGTTTGATAGCTGACAGGGTGATAATGAACTGACAAGTAGGCCTAGTGCCGTGCCTAGCATAAGGACCGTGAATGCAAAATCCATTCCGAAATAAAATGAAAAAATTGAATGTTAAAATGCCAACGGTTAGCAACGAAAGCTACATTTCTGATTTTCTCAGAAATTATGCTTTTATTGTTTCATTTATATGAGAACAATTGTTTATTTTTATTTGTTAAATTTAAATGCCAAAAATACAGAATACTGACAGTGCATTTCGTGTTCGCGATGATGCCTATAGAAAGAAAACCGTAATTGAAAATATGAGAAATGCATAGACGCTAAAGCCAGAGGGCATCTCTCTAAATGTTTTTAATAATGATAGACACCGCAGTGGAAATTTGGCCTTGTTTAGAACGAATATACCTGTAAGATCGATAAAAAATCTCAGATTCTAGCCACGTACATCTACTCCCTTCCTGTCTTTACCAATACACGAAACTACTAAAAAAATGGATTTTGGAGTCACCATCTGAAATGGTTGGGTGACACAGGGTGTGTGCGAGGATGGGGCACCACCTTCCCCTAGGTCAATGAAACACTCACAGATACTACTCTCGTACATCTACCCTTTCTCTTCCTGTTCAAATACGCGAATCAAATCGTGAAATTAAAAAATGTCCAAGAGATTCTACTCATTTACAAATGCACCGTCTCTGAACTAATACACGAATCTACTGATAACATCGATCAAGTTCTTTCGTTCATAAGACTATCACTCATAAGGACCATCGCTCATAGGGCCGTTTGTTCATAGGACTATCACTCATAGGGAACATCGCTACATATGACCTTTCACTCAGGACGATCGCTCATACGCAGCCTGCATTTAAGCAGTGACGTTCCGAAGCTTTCTTTTTCACTCTTGACGCGATCGCTGCAAATGTTAGTCTGGCTATCATTTCACGGTCTTTTTTATACCATAAGGGGGAAACGTTTCTTCTTTGAAGTGCATTGTTGTAGTTACAGTACTGAAGTCAATTGTTTGTTTTTTATTTCGTCTATGCAATTTAAAAACCGACAATTAATCAGTTGATTACTTTTATAGGCCTAATTGCTAGCTAATAGGAAGTTGATATAATATTTAATAAATAGGCCCTATTTGTGAAGTCATGAGAAGTCAATTTATGCCTACTAAAGAATCTTTACGTGCAGTAGGTAGTTGATTATTTTCATAATTGCTAGCTAATTGGAAGTTTGCTATAATTTCTACGAGTGAAAGGCGGCAAAGGCCCTATGAGCGAGCGATGGTCCTTTGAGCGATAGTCCGTATAGGTCTACCGCAAGTGTACTAGAAACTGTAGGCCTAACGAGGATGTGGCCAAATCTTGGCCATTCTCTTGTAGTAAATAACATTTAATTAAGGCGTTTAATCAATAGCAACATAACTGCTTCATTTAGTCAAAATAACATGACATGCGAAACGATTCACAATTCAATTAATTGCATTATTAATTATTTTAATAGTTACCAAGGTAACCGCATCGGGCACGGGCATAGGCGCCGCCTCCTTGGGAGCCTTGGGTGCGAATGCACCCAGAGAAAGTTCAGTGGGTGCCTGACATCCAGAAGAATTCGTACCTTAAATTCGTCTTTTTTAAAACTAAGAAATCTCACAACTTGAGAAGTACAACTACATGTACAACACAAATACCCAACATTGCATGATCTTACAGTCACAGCCCGCACATAGATTATTTATTTATTTATTATTTAAAGATAATAATGACACGTACTGGAACGACGCCACCGATTTCCAACACTTTTTATAGCCTCGTAATCTTTGACAAGAAAACGATTTTCTTTCTCCGGAAATCCGCTAAAACTCACCTACCTAAGGAGAGTGGGAAGTGGGAAGGGAGTGGGAGCACCCAGAGACAAAAGCAAAGGTCGGCGCCTATGGGCACGGGCAATTCCGACCAAAACTTCAACCGATTAAGCGGCATTAGTCCACCAAGGTATGAAATTATGTCGTCCCGCTTTAGTTTGTGGTGCATCGTGGTGAAGACTTCTGCTTCCCGCTTTTCTGCGCAGCCTTTATTAAAGAAATTTAGTGGAATGTCGTTAGAACGAAATGTAGTTTTGCAAGTAAAAACGCGGCTGCCTTGAGTTGCAGTAACCATCGCAAAATCTGACAGGTACGGACTTGGAACACCGGTTGAGGTTATACGAATTCCCCGAATGATGGGGCAGTTTGAACTAAGTAGTCTACAATTGAAATATCTTTAAATATATTAATTTATGGCCACAAATTTATAATTAGCAGAAAGTGTGTAATGTTGACATAAACTATAGCAACATCTAACTGATTAAAGGCGCACAAAGTTGAATTCGTACTTTGAACTTACCGGACTGAACTACTAAACAGGACAACATAGCTCGGCGCCTAATGTCCTGTCGATTATTACGTGGGGTAAGGCTTCCGTGCTCTAGCACAGTGGTTCTTAAACTTTTTCAAGCTAGGGACCGGCACCACGTGTATGTTGCTTTTCGCGGACCACTAATGGCAAGCGCGGGATCGGAACCTGAGAATGCGCACATAAAATATGGGAGATGCAAGGGTTTTACTGCTAAAGTTGCTAAACCAAACAAAATCGATTTTACAATTTACATTATCATGATGTGATTCACAGTTTCACATTATTTCTGAAGTATTTTTCATATGTCATTGATGTTTTATCCAAAAGTTGGCATAGGGAGGGAGAGCAGCAGTAGCACCCTTCGTTTGGCACAGGGAGAGTGTTTTCTATATTTAACTCTAAAGTAGTTAGGGTTTCTGGCATTACAGTTTTAAGTCGCCTATAACGATCTGCGCCCTTTCGACGCGTGGCTGATGGTCGGCTGCTCTGAAATCTCGGCACCTCGGGCGGTCTTCGTCTTATTTGCACATGTTGGGCCATTGCGAGAATCCTCACCATAAGCCTTATAATATTATGTTCAATCATATGATTACTAGCTGAGAAACATTGGCAATGGAAACCCCAAAGGGAATAAGTCCAGACTAGTGGGGTCACCCATTCACCATTATGTTACTTGAGTGGCACACTGAATAATTGTACTATTGTACTACTTTTTAATCTTTAACTAATTTTTAAGTAGTTAAATAACACACACAATATTATCAAGTTATATCGTTGTAATGAAATAGGCACGCAGTCTACGTTTGAATAGGTGACTGTTGTTCAGGCACCGTATGTCATCGGGAATACTATTCCAAATTCTAGGGCCACACTTCCAATTGAGAACTTACAGGTATTACTACGGTATTCATATTATATGATTAATTTCAATTACCAAACAAATTAATTTAATTATTCGATGTATATATTAAATCCTGTTAAAACTTAACATATATTATATAACACTTTGATTTATTGCCTGAGGCCGTCAAAACAATTACTAAAAATCAATACATCGCTTAAATCCCAGCATTAACTGTCATATTCAAGTTGAGCCAATATTACGATTTGCAGCCTGGATTAGGTGGAACTGTAGGCCTAAATTTCTAATTAAGCAGGCAATAGTAACGAATTATTATTAATACACCGTACAGGCATTAAATCCTAACCGTATAGGTCTACCCTATCCTCAAATTTAATTTTTGTTTTGCAGCGAATAATCAATTACGATTCATCGCTATAGTATAAGTGTTGTTAACAACTTATAGTTTATACTGATATAACTGTTACTCGTATTACAGTGATTTGGGTAGGGCCTGTTTTCTTTCCTCTTTTACAGTTAGCGTTAGGCCTTTAGGGCCTTTTTTCTTACCTCTTACAGTTAGCGCTGATTTCAGATAAAAAGTCCAATAAACAAGAGCACATAAATTCCAGTTTATACTAGTGAAATAATATAAAATAACCGCCTATTTTTATTCATTTTCTTGGGACCCTAATTAGCGGGACTTATGTCCTTTCAGGTGTCCCAATTGTGCCCATGGTTATGGTTTATGCATTTACTTGGGACCCTAATTAGCGGGACTTACGTCCTTTCAGGTGTCCCAATTGTGCCCATGGTTATGGTTTATGCATTTACTTGGGACCCTAATTAGCGGGACTTACGTCCTTTCAGGTGTCCCAATTTTGCCCATGGTTATGGTTTTATGCATTTACTTGGGACCCTAATTAGCGGGACTTACTTCCTTTCAAATGCCCCAATTGTGCCCATCTGAGCATTCATAGTGTAAGATTAGTGACATACCAAGACCATTAACTAGATAATTAATTCGTTTCCATAACTGACTGTCAACATATTGAGTGTACTATTACATTACAAAGCATTTTTATGTAGTTTAAAAATAGCAATAACTCTCATAGATTTACAGTACAAACTGCCTAGACCTACAATAAATTCTCGTACTGATTCCAATTTATGGAAACCAGCTAGTTTACGATACACATTATTCCAGCAAGCATTTAGTTTACTGAGCTGAGATTGGGGAACCTCACTGCTACTGAGCCATATCTTAGAACTGGAAAACAATATGTCTGCTGCAAGTGAAGCTGTATTAGCTCCGACAAACCCGAAAAGTTATTGAAAATATTATTGTTAGCTGCGTATAAATTGCGCATTATGCCATCCACATCGCTTCTCAATTTACTGCCAGCACAAAAGACAACTCCCAAATATTTGACCTGCTCGGTCCATGAAACCTTTTTTTGACATAGAAACATATCAGGCACGGAGGCCTTACATCGCGGATCGAATGCTATGCACCAAGATTAAATTACAATTAAATGTTGAAGCCCAACTACCGATGCGGACAGCAAAATAATATCATCTGCATACATGATGCATCCCAACCATGACTTGTTTATAGAACAACCTACACCTGTTGCTCTTGACTCCACAATAAACTTATTAACAAAGATATTTAACAACGAAGGCGACAAGGAACTCCCCTGCCGTACACCGCTCCTAACTGCAAATGGCTTAGACCAGCGGTTCTCAACCTGTGGGTCGCGACCCCCGTGGGGTCGCCTTACGATTTGCCAGGGGTCGGCTGGAACCTTCAGAAATTTGTAAAAAAAAGTTGTAGGCGTAGTTTCTTAATATTTATTATTTCATGTAGTTAAGATTAGCCTACTACACGAACTACTACACTACAGGACTTAAAATTGATTTTTACCCTTTTTTGCACTATGAATCATTTGATAGATGGCAGCAGCTAATGCCATTTTAGTCTTGAAATGTAAATTCTAAGTTTACTTTTACCTTAAAGATCTCAAGCTGAGGCTTAATGGTTTGTGGTCACTGTGATTGAAAACACTTTCAATCACGTTCACTTCTGCCACTAAATTATGCAACGAGGCAGATACAAACATATGATCAATGCATGAGGACTGATCAAGAGCTACATTCATATAAGTATTAGTTCCACCAGTGAAATGATCACAGCTTAACAATAATAATAATAATAATAAATAATGATAATAATCTGGCATTTATAACGCGCCTAAACATAATGACATTTTGCACGAAAGCGCGTAACAGAAAATACAGTTAATCATTGTACATCTTAAACAAATAAGTTTTAAAATGTTAGATTTTAAGATCGAAGGTGACGAGGATTTCCGAATAAAATCCAGGAGTTTGTTCCATTCAGTCGGTCCGGCTAATGCAAATGCTCGATTTCCAAGTTATTCGTTTCCGTAAACTTGACAAAACAACTATAGCCACTGTTTGCCAATGAACACTGAAAGTTAGTATCACCCAAGATTGGAATATCTGTGTGGTCATTAGACCCCAGTAACATGCTCAATGAAACCAAGACGCTGGTTTAACTGTGCTCAGGGGCGCCGGCAGCGTGACGCACTGGACGCATGTGCGTCCACCCACCAAATCAAATTCACACAAGGATTAGGCATCGCATCGATTTTTTGACAATTTCACTGTGTAATTTTGGTTTACCATACAGTACCTTTACGAGTCACTCTGAGTCATTTTCAGTGAATGACTATACGAGTGGCAGACAGGGGACGGGCGTGGATAGGAGGAGACGGGAGGGGTGTGCGTCCAATTTTTTAAAACCTGGCGGCACCCCTGACTGTGTTTATACTGGATGAATTTAGAAAAACACGGAAAGTATACGTTAACTAGTATAAGACAACGGTTGCCACAATGTAACTGAAGCTCGACAAATGTCAGACCCAAGTACTTTAATTTGATTTTACAGACTCTTGTGCCACATAAAGGCGAATCAGTTACGGTCCTCTTGCTAGGCACGGCAGAATCAATCAATCAATCAATCTTTTATTTCGAAGTAGTAGTACATGCATGCTAACAAACCAGTGACAATCAGAGTGAAAACAGTTAGAGAAAAAAAGAAACTAAATTCAGTGTCCAAGTGCCACTCTATGTTGTAATCAGTTTTATTAGCAGTAACCAGTATCAAGGCTTATTCGAAATGCGAGGAGATGAAGCTGGAGCAGCTTATCGAGTCATTCCCGCTTATTGATACTTTAATCAATTTTTACGAGATAAATAGTAAGCATAAAAGTTCATTAGGACATATATATTGGTTTGATCAATCCTAACATTCACGGGTTAGCAGTATTGCTCAATCAGGGATGATTTAAGAACGGATTTAAAGATAACATAATTTCGTAAGTTACGGATATCAGCGCTAATAGCATTCCATAGTTTGGGGCCAGCTAGTCTAATAGTGAATTGTCGAGTTTTGGTCCTGCAAATCCCAGATCGGTAGTTGTGTCCAAACCTAGTTCATGTATTATAGTTATGAACTGTGGCATTCTCGATAAAGTAACCAGCAAACAGTGTTGGAATGGTCCCAGCATGATGCCTGAACATCAGGAGTCCAAGTTGGAGCTTATAGATGTCATATATGGTAAGCAGCTTAAGTGACTTAAATAAGGTCCCACTTTCTGCATAGTAATGGGACCCACAGATCATTCTGACGGCCTTTTTTGAAGAAGTAGAAGGGGTTGGAGCTTCGTCTTATACCCACCTGCCCAAATGACATTGCAATAGTTTAGATAAGGCAAAACTAATGCAGTATATAACAACTTAAGAGATGTAGCCGGCAATACACATTTAAGTTTATATATTATACCAATGATTTTGGATACCTTATTAGTAACATGTTCAATATGTGAAGACCAGGAGAGATCCTCACTAATAATAACACCCAGAAATTTTACATGAGTTACACGACATAGAATTGTGCTCTGTGATCGTAGGCAAGTCTTGGCGATGGCCCATGGCTAATCGTCTGCGGTCTTTAACTGCGAAAGGCTACTTGTGACGCTCTCTGCAGGTTTTCATGACGTTTTCTGTTCTTAAGGTGATAAGTTCTGCTCTGAATGTGGGAGTAACTTTACGAGTAAATTGACGAAGGAGTTCCTGAAGCGGTTAGGTTGTTGTCGAAGGTTTAACAGCCCAGGACATCCTGGGGAATCTTGTGGAACGATGCCACCAATGCCTGAAGACGATGGTATATAAGTTATCAATCAATCAATCAATTGGACATTTATATAGCGCGCTCTTCAAGACAACTATTCAGAGGCGCTCCCAGCCCAACCTCGACGAAACAGAACAGCCTTAAGCGCAGAGAAGAAAGAGGTGGACGAGTCTCGAGGGAGAGACCGCAGTCCAACAGGAAGGTCATTCCAGATAGTGGGACCGGCAACGGAGAATGCTCGCTGTTGCATGGTTGCAGTGCGAGCGAAAGGAACATGTAAGTCACCGCGGGCGGTGGAACGGAGTTAGCTCAAGCTACTGAGACCCTCCTTCTTAGTCTTCTTAATGATGTTTATAGTGCCATTGATCGCTCTCAACTTACTCTTCTTGCACTTTACGATGTTAGTGCAGCCTTCGACACGGTAGATCATGATCTTCTACTGCGTCGCCTTTCTACCTCCTTTGGTATCTCCAACCTACCTCTACAGTGGCTTTCGTCATACCTATCTGACCGCACTTCGTCTACTGTCTTCCACTCCTCGCGTTCCCCTTGGATTCCTGTACCTGTTGGCCTCCCCCAGGGTTCTGTGCTTGGCCCTCTTCTTTATATCCTCTTTACTGCTGACCTCGAATCTGTTCTTGCTGCTAGTGCTCTTTCTAGCCATTCTTACGCTGATGATCTCCAGTCCTATCTGCATTGCTCTGCACGGGATGCTCTGAGTGCTGTTCGCTTGATGTCTCGTGCAACTGACACTCTATCTGCCTGGCTTTCTTCCAATCGCCTGAGACTTAATCCTCTTAAAACCCAGTACATATGGCTGGGTACTCGCCAGCAGTTAGCAAAACTTGACCTGACCCTTTTGGCTGCTGAATTTCCTCTAATATCATTTTCTACCTCTGTCCGGAACCTTGGTGTCATTCTTGACCAGGAACTAACCTTTACTAAGCACCTCTCTTCTCTGTCTCGCTCCTGTTTCTACCATCTCCGCCAGCTCAGGGTTGTTGCTCGCTCTCTCTCAGCCTCTGCTGCTTCAACTCTTATCCATGCCTTTGTTTGCTCTCGTTTAGATTATTGCTCTTCTCTATACACCGGTCTTCCTCAAACCCGCCTGTCCTTCCTTGAGAGGGTCCTGCGGTCTGCGGCGCGCCTTGTTGGCTCCATACCCCGCTATGGTAGTGTATCCTCCTACATGCATCATACTCTTCATTGGCTTCCCATCCGGCAGCGTATCCTGTATCGGCTTTGCTCTCTCGCCTGGCAATGTGTTTTGGGCATGGCTCCTTCCTACCTATGCTCTGTTTTCACTCTCTCTTCTTCGCTTACGGGTCGCCTCAGCCCTCCGTTCCTCTTGTCGGGGCGACTTTATAGTCCCGTATGCCCGCACTGCTACTATGCAGCGCCGAGCATTCTCTGTCGCTGGTCCAACTGCGTGGAATGACTTACCACCTCTCCTTCGCCTGTCTCCTCGTACTCACCCGTCTTCTTTTTACGCTCTATTGAAGACTTTTCTCTTTGATCAGGCCTGGCTCGGGAGTGCCTCTGAGTAGAGCCCTTGAAGAGGCGCTATATAAATTCCATGATAGATAGATAGATAGAAGATGAACCTCGCAGCTGTTCCGCCTGCTTCCATTCGTCTTGTGGAGCTTGCGTGAGAAACGCTCGTCGAAGACTCGCGTCACAGTCCATTCACTTTGCTACACGGCACTCTCCCAAGAGGCCCTCTTAACATCTTATAGTAATCGTGGGCAGTTGAACGGAAATTACCTTTTGATATTGGCAAGAAGTCAAAAGAGTATCTACAAACTCTAAAACAGAATCTAGAACTAGATAAACTATGCGGAATATTATTCAGCGACGAGGAGATTCGCAGACACTACGATTTGCGTAGCACGGATCGTCGTAAGTTAGGTGATAATTAGGTAATTGTGTTAAGATGTATAGTCGTTGGTAGGTGCCCGGTACAGTTTAAGGAATTTCATCCCCTCTTTAGCTGAGACCACCCGGATCATCACGGACCTAACATAGAAAGATTCACAGAACAAAGTCCCATGGGGCCAAGAACAACAGAAAGCCTTAGATAAACTTAAGCACTGGGGTAAACTTGTCCAAAACATTGGGGGGTTGATGATTCATTCTAAACTTGTTGCATTGTATGTACAGTCCATCTCGATTATTGGGGGTACGTGCCCCGGCTGCCCCCCCAGAGTCTACGCCTATGAACTTAAGGCTGACCTATGTACCGCCACACAACTACATACTACTGACTTCTCAAAGGAATTTGGTTTTGTGGTAGATGCGTCTGCTGTAGGATGTTGTTTGATCCAATGGGATGTGATGGAAGTGAAAAACCTATATCTCCTTTGCAAGCACTAAACTCTCACAATCGGCCCACTATCGGTCATCAACTATCAAGCGGGAGACTCTCTCGCGGTCTTATGAGCTCTGAAGAAGTCCAGGGCTTCGATCAGTCTCTCCCTCTGTCTCATTCTCATTATTCTCTTGGCGTATTTAACTGAGGTGGCGCCTAAAAGCGCGTTGGGTTCTTGCTTTGGTGGGAATTTAGTATTGACTTTCGTTATCACCCGGCATCTTAGAACGTAGCGGCCAATTATCCCGGATTTGAGAGAGGGGAACCCAGTCACAACGGGGGTCGAATCCTGTTGCATGTACATGTAATTCATGTAAATAACATTTGTTTGACCATTCGCTTTTGAAAACGCCGCCATTGTGGACCAACACGCTGGAATATTGATGACGTGGTCAATCGACGACTGGCGACTTCTTTCTCGACGGTGGGAGGAGCTATGTCACGTCTTCTTGTTCCATGGATTTCGCAGGGGACAGCCGCTCTAGAAACTACCAGCACAGCTGCAGAATCGAACAACAGCAGATGATACCCAGCGATGGAGACAGCCAGAACAAACAAAAAATTACATTGCCCTCAGCGCTTTGCAAGCAAGTAACCGACCGTAAAATAACTGCGATGCAGTTAAATACAACGAAGATAGAATGCCCGTCGAATGGACTACAATAAACTCAATCATACTCAGATACCGAATGCAAATAAACTGTGGTGAAGATAAACAAAACGACGGCACATTACGCTCTTAAGTTCGATTATACCCAGATACCGAAAGCAAAGAAACTGTGATGAAGATAAACAAAACGACGATACATTACCCTCGAATGGACTACAATAAACTCGATCATACTCAGATACCGAAAGCAAAGAAACTGTGATGGAGATGAACAAAACGACGATACATTACCCTCGAATGGACTATCTTAAGCTCGATTATACCCAGATACCGAAAGCAAAGAAACTGTGATGGAGATGAACAAAACGACGATACATTACCCTCGAATGGACTATCTTAAGCTCGATCATACTCAGGTACCGAATGCAAAGAAACTGTGATGAAGATAAACAAAACAAAGATACGTTACCCTCGAATGGACTATCTTAAGCTCGATTATGCCCAGATACCAGATATTTTTCGGGAGTGGACATATTGGTTGGGCCATCTACGTGTAAGTCTCCCTTTGGGTGGCACGGAGATTAGCTTGGGCTTCTACGTGGATATTTTTCGGGAATGGAAATATTGGTTGGGCCATCGATGTGGAATAATTATTGTCCTTTGGGTCTGCACGAAGATTTTTATAGGAATGGACAGGGAACGCTTCTGAGAAGGTCTCTTGGAGAGGCGTGTTATTAACTGACTGACTGACTGACTGACTGACTGACTGACTGACTGACTGACTGACTGACTGACTGACTGACTGACTGACTGACTGACTGACTGACTGACTGACTGACTGACTGACTGACTGACTGACTGACGAAATGTATGAATGAGCGAGCGAGTGAAGGAATGAATCAATGGATGAATGAATGAAATGCTGAGAACGCAAACTCTTCCTCCTGAAGAAAAAAGTTCTACTCCTGACGAGAACGAAAACGCCGAGAAATGAAGTGTAATGCGCGCCGCTGAACGAAACCTGCACACATTATGGAAATCGCGCTGAGAACGAAATGGCGACTTCAGAATTTAAAGATCTTAGTCGCTATGAGAACACAACCGCTACTTGGCCTGAAAATGAATGCTACTACTTCGGAGAACGAAACTCGTATACACCTACAACTACTATACTGAAACCGCACAGCTAATGGTGAGATTTAAACTTTTAGTTTTCCTGAATATGAAGTAAGCTTATTTTCTCAAGCCGGAGCGTTAAGTTGCGTAAATTCCGGTCTTAAGAAAACAATCTCTACACCAGATGCAATTATGACCGTCTTTGGGAGATCAGACGGCGTTGGGGAGAGCATTGGCCACCCGCGTCCTTATGCCGAGGCTTAGAAAATGAAGTCGCTAACACTTCATATCTATAGCTGCCTCTCAACCTATTGCTTAAAGGACTGCTCTTCTGCGTTTCCTCCTCCTCCTTGTTCCTCTCCACCTCGTCTTCTTCTTTTCTTCTTTCTCTCCTCCTCTTCCCCTTCTTCCTCTCCTACTTCTTTCTCTCATCTTCCTCCTCATTCTCCTCTCTTCCTCCTTCTCTTCCTCCTCCTTCTTCTGGTCCTGGTCCTCAACTTGCTCCTTCTTGTCATTCTCCTCATCTTCCTCTTTCTACTTCTTCTCCCCCCCCCAAAAAAAATCAGAACCTATGATATGCGTCCCCGTTCGCATAACAGGGAGATCCCTAAGGCAGACGCGCTAGCGCGAACAATTTCCTAACAAGGATGTTATACCAGTGAAATCTCACACAATTGTTAGGCCTGTTTTCTCTTTCCCATTCTATACCAAACCTAGGCCTTTTCTAGTTTTCTCCTTTTGTGTTTTTTGTGTGTTTCATGCCTCTAACTGCATAACATGTTTGTAAACCATAGTGCGTAGCAGATGGTTCATTAAAGAATATACTTACTTACTTACTTCCTCGTTCTCGTTCTTCCCTCCTCCTCCTTCTTCCTCCTTCTTATCCTTCTCCTGCTTTTCCTTCTCTTACTCATTCCTACTTTTACTCCTCCTCCTTGTCCTCATCCTCGTCCCCCTTCTTCTCTTCTCCTCCTTTTTACGTCTCTTCCTCCTCGCTATCCAGGTCCTCCTTCTTTTCTTCTTTTTCGTCTACTTTTAACTTCAGCATTCTGCGTTCAAATTTGTCAGATGATGAAATTCATCGAAGAAACGTTCGGATAAATATCCAGTTGATGAACCATGACGTCGGAGTATTATTCTCCATTCGGACTGTCGCATCAGCTGACATATACCTTTGGAAAGGCCAAGCAAGAAGGTAGGACATGATTGCGTAGTCGGTCAAGAAGTGTTTGTATGCATGTATGTATGTATACATGTACATGTAAGAAGGCTATGTATGTAGGCCCCATGTATGTTTGTTTGTTTGTGTGTTTGTTAGTTTGTTTGTCTCCTCTTTCTTCATCTTATTCCACTTCTGCTCTTCCTTTTTCTTCTCATTCGTCCCCTTCTAACTTCAACATTCTGCATCCTTCTTTGTCAGGTGATGATCTATCATCCTAGAACGTTCCAATAAAGATCCAGTTGCTGTACAATAATGCCGGTGTGTTCTCCACTCGGTCTGTCGTATCAGCGAGGACTGGAAAGGCCAAGCAGGGAGGTAGGACTCATGATTGCATAGTCGGCCAATAAGAGCTTTCATCTATAAAATTCTATATCATTATGTATGCATGTCTGTTTGTTCGTTTCAAGCCACTTAATAGGGCCTACAGTGACTTTTAAGTCGGTTACTTCACAAGGACCCTGCGCGCATGACTATCTAACTCACCTGGATGTTTAAGTGCATTTTAAGATATTTTGAAAGTGTTTACTGACCAGATCTAAATACAAAAGCACGTATATACCGGTACAGCGGAAGAGCAAGTATAGGGTCCCTCGCATTACCAAGGGAAGGGAGTTCCACAGGGATGGGCCCGCGACAGCGAAAGAGGGAGCCTGAGCCAGAGCAGACTCTATGTCTCTGTCTCTGTCTCTGTCTGTCTGTCTGTCTGTCTGTCTGTCTGTCTGTCTGTCTCTCTCTCTCTCTCTCTCTCTCTCTCTCTCTCTCTCTCTCTCTCTCTCTCTCTCTCATTCTCTCTGTCTCTGTCTCTCTGTCTGTCTCTATCTCTGTCTGTCTCTGTCTCTCTGTGTATGTGTCTGTCTGTCTCTCTGTTTCTCTCATTCTCTCTGTCTGTCTCTATCTCTGTCTGTCTGTCTCTCAATTTAGTAAGGTTATACAGACGGTCTTTCGCTTGGTCGGAGCAGTCCGGTTAGCACAGTAGCACAGTTCATAGAGGAGAGAGGGGAGAGAGCAACAGGAGCAGAGGATTTGCGCCAAAAATGTTTTTCCAAAACTAGGGCGCAGATCTTCTGCGCATGATATAATTTTTATGTTAGTTAGTTTCCAAAGAGGAATGTGTCATTCGACTAACTTCTTAACCTTTTTACAGTGTACTTCAACGAAGATGATGAAGATCGGATAAATGCCTTTGACCAACCGAGAAGCAAATGGCTCGTTGCTGCCGACTTCATTTTCTCGACATCGACATATATATGGAAGTTGTTTCAGCAAAACAGTGGACAAATATTTGACCTATCCGTCCTAAAGATATAATATGATGTGCTAAAGGGAAAACAATATTTCTGTAATTATGATTAATTCTTAAACTATAGATGACTTTTGAGATCGATTCAGGAGTGGATAATTCAGCTAATGACATTAAGTAAGGCACGATTCTACAAAAAGACGGCTGAAGAGAAAATGTTACTGTTGTTTCATAACGATTGAGTAAAAACCATACGCGATGAGTTTTTGGTTCATTTTCGACATGGTTAAAATAGAATGAAGCTGTGAATAAGAGCGGTCATTGGTGATTTGTCATGAGTCCCAAATCAGCATCCGATGGACCAGAAAAGAGTCTATAATAAGCAATTCTACACTTACAAGCAGGGTTCAAGTTAACTTAATCGCTAGACTTTACCCCCAGGGGCGTCTACACAATAGAAACCTTGGAGCAAATGCTCCATCCAAGAAATAGGGGGGGGGAGATCTCTCAGTGTGTGTGTGCCGCCATTTTAGGGGGGGAAGGAACGGGAAGGGGGAAGAAGAGGGGGAAAAGGGACGTTGCTCCAATGACTTAGGGGGGGATAGACGCCCCTGTTTACCCCTATAGACAATAATAGTCTGGGGACCGAAAGGCTGAAACCGGCCTATACCACATTTGGCAGTAGGGCCTAGTGTTTTTAATGACATCTTAGACTAACTCTGACGGGTCCGTTGACGTCCCCCTCCTCCTATATCCTGGCTTGGCACTGGCACTACCAGAGTACTCGCAACGGTGGAGTTAACCACAATTTCGAAACAACTTCCTGATTTGACGGAGAGTTGAACCCCGACCGCTTAGGCTTACCACTAGACTATGACGCATCCCTGCAGTTATGAACATAAAAGTAGAAAATAAGAAGGACATTGGAGTTTTAGGACCTAACACATTCACACACCATTTCATTACGGTGAATGATAAGAATATAAAAGCCAAGTAAAAGTTTGCGATTTGAATTCGAATTACTTAGAAGTTTGTTGTGAAAACGCGCAATAGCCTACGTCTTCGAGAAGCTTTGCATTTGTAAATGAGAATACAACTGTATTCGATATTGCCCTCCTCCCAAAGCTTGTAAGTGTATGGCCTACACACGACCATACGACAGAACGCATATGGTGCTGAGCAATAATTGTGCGTGAAGGATTTGCTCAAGATCCTTACACTATGACCGCATGAGTGGAGGTTCGAACTATACCCCGTGTTCGATCGAATCGAACTGCTACGATCGACTTGGCTCGGCCGACGATCGACTTTGTCGACTAGTCGACCTCTCGTCGACTCGATCGACTTGACAAATAAACGATCGACTTGGTCGACTTTGTCGCCTTGGACTGCATCTCTTGGCCTTGGGCCCGGGAGCCATAGCGCCAAAGGTGCCAATGCTCACACAAGTTTTGGCTCTGTAGCGCCGAGGCAGAAGCATGCTCACACAACTTTTGGCTGGCGCTTTGTATTTGATGCTTGCTAAAGTAGTTATTGACTTATTGTGCTATATCAAGACGCGTTTCATTTCATGAATATTTAGGCCATGTATAATAAACTTTTCCACTGATTGTAAAAAATGACAAAATATTCTTATTGGTCATTTCGGATATAATGTATAATTCTATCCATCTTAGGTCTGTAACCTAGGCCTACTTGGCTGAGGTTAGCTCACGCAACTTTTAAGCATTTTCCGAGCCACTGCTCTTGGCCAAAATCGAAGCATTCAGTCCCGTCCTAACGTACAGACATTCGAACGTTTTGAGATCGTCGTTATAACTGACAATATATAGTAGTCTGGATTCAAGATTCCTATAACTATTTTATGTAGGCCTAACTATTTTATTTAGCTGAAATTTCCTGAAACTTGCGCATTTTTAACGCATCTTAGGCTAATCTTTCCATTTTCACCGTAAAACTGAAAAAAGTAGGCTATCTGCAGCTTCCACTAGGCCTATACGAAATCACCAAAAGGCTCATAATTTGCACTGAACTTCAAATCAGGTTAATAATATTATTAACTTAGGCTATATACAGGGTTGTAGCCTAGTGGTAAAATTAGAGGTGAGTACACGCTACCGGTTACTTTTCCGAAACTAATTAGAGGTGAGTACTGAGTACAAATATTTTGTGAGGTGAGTATACGGCCTCTAGAGGTGAGTACACGCTGTAGGGGACAGTAGGGCCTATACCCGCGTATACCCTCGACTACAACTCTGCTTATATATAAGGCCTACATAATATTATGAGTGCTTTACATGTGTAGGCCTAACTATTTTATTTAGCAACAGCTTCAAGTGGATCACGTGGTTCCGCGCTCTAAGTGGAATTGTGCCCTGTGCAGAGACTTAAATGTCAAGCGGAAAGTATGCTCAGGAATCTGGTGGAAATTTGGAATCTGGAAAATGCAGGATTGATCTGAGATTATTATTGTTATTGTTATTATTATTAGTATTATTATTATTATTATTATTTTTTTTTGCCCCGAGGTATACAGGATCCCTCAGGGTCTTCAATATTAATTAATGTAACATCCGGAAAATCAAGCCTCGTCGTATTATTATTATTACGCATTCGTTAGGCGCCAATATCTATTATAATGACCAAGCCTTAGTCGATAGCGTGAGTGAGTGAAGGACTTCTTCAAGATTCCAACACAGTAACCGTCTCAGGCAAGGTTCGAAATCGTACTAGATCTCCGCTTTAAGTTTATAGAGCTGCAAACGCAATGCATTCTCTTAATCATTCACACACAGCATACATATTTATCACATCCATGCAGTCTTGTCAAGACCTCAAGACCAAGACCTTGAACCTCGATCAAGACCAAGACCAAAAAAACTCAGTCGTGTCCAGACTTCTATTCCTAACTAAAAATTGTCCAGTCGGACTACTCGTTATTTTAATGAAAACATGAGTTTTTTCTTTTATTCAAGCAAAACAACTCTAAATGGAGACTGCATAGAATTCCGAATTTGTATTTACAAAAGTCCTTCATGCGAAATGTTATTCCAAATGCCTGTTGAATTTTATAAAAAAAACAATTTGCTCAGAATTTTCTGACCAAGACGTGACCTGTGGGGCCTCATAAAAATTCTGCCATGTGAAAAAACACGGTCTACAAGTGTTGAAATCGCTAGCACACAAAGCAGCTTTTCAAGAACCGGATGTAAATGTACAAATTAATCATGAGTCTGTTTTGAAATCATTCCATGGTAAATAACCGGAAGTCAAAATAATTGTCCAAAACAAGTGAAGCCTCGATCATTCACACCGTGTAAATACTAAAGCAAATAACTGCATGAGTAATTATTGGATAAATTTTTAAAATTCTTGCCGTTTGTTAAAATTAATGACTGTTCATATTGACAAAAGTCTTGGTCTTGGTCTTGAAAAACCAAGACCAAGACTTTGAACCTCAAGACCAAGACCAAGACCTTGAACCTCAAGACCAAGACCAAGACCTTTGGTCTCAAGACCAAGACCAAGACCAAGACTTTTAAAAACGAACTCGAGTGCACTCGAGACCAAGACCTTAATTGGTCTCGAGGACAACAAGACTGCATTCATGCATACATTCACTGATGCATACATATATCTCAAATTTAGAGCTTGAAGTATTGCAACTAGACATTTTGTAGCGCCTTTAATTGCCTCTCGATGGCGCTCCTCTGGATCCTACGCGATGTTAGCATATGAACGGATGATCACAAGTTATTACAGGAGTCGAATTGTAACTGTACACGGCAGCCTTACAAGGCGCCCATCACGTCCTACATCTCATTTTCACAAACGCGCCATCTCGCGAATGATAGGCTGAGTGGACCTTGAGATGGTTGCGATAGTCGATCCCGCTACCTACTGCACTTAACGCCTGTGATGTTACCACTAGGACTAGGCCTACTCTATGCACCCAGATATGACTCCTGTTTAGAAAGTATTGGGAAATTCTCATTTAAACTGACAGGGTCAATTGAATAAGCTGGTCTCCCTGACGCGGCTTTTGTGTGGCGCTGTGATATTTCGAGGATTTACAATTTACATTACACTCCCATTTTGAGTGATAGTTTTAAGTTGTTTGCTAACATCCCACACAGCAGATGGTGCCGAATAAATGTTTTGAGATCAGTGGCGCCACCTGCTATATCCGGTTGTTAGGCGAGACTCGGAAGAATTTATTAATTCGGTCAATTGGGCAGATTTTTATAGTAAGTTGAAGTTCGCTTTGTCGAGGTGTAAAATAAAAATTTGAGTAAGCTTTTTTATAAATTATTTTTAAAGTGCTTGTATGTTTGCTAGAGTTGGGATCATGCGAGTTGTGAACGACAGTTGGCGTTGATGCTACGAAGCCGGAACTACATTGCAAAAACTTGTGTAATTTCTCCGAAAAAGAAGTGTTAATAAGAGCACTTCGCGTTAATTAATTAGATTAAGCTAATAATGCGTTGCGCCTAGGATTTTCAGATATGTTACAAGTAATTTTCAGCGGCTTTATAAAGTTTTTTAAAATGTGATTGTAACCGAACACCTGCATAGCGCCACTCAGATCAGCGGCGCTGTCAACCCGCATCAATGCCAGCACCGGGAAAAAGGAAGGTTTAATTACGTAAATACCAGTGTAAGCTTCTGTGAGGTCAGCGATGGTGGATAAAGATGTAAGAAGCTTTCTGTTTGGGTGCGTGCATGTTTATGTTAAAGTAGGATTTGGCAGTTATTGGGAAACGGCCGCTTGCGGTAACCATACTTAAAATTTGGCCATCCCAGATTGCGAGAGGAAGTAGAGTGCAGCACACTATCTGATGGTCTATCGAATAAATATGCAATTAATCAGTTAGTAGCAGAATAACACATATAAATTAAGAAATTGCAGCGTAACAACAAGTTTTTCAAAATACTTGTACGCATATCAATAAATTAAAACAGCGAGCAAGTTTCTGTGATGCATGTAAGAGTATTTGTAAAAATGTATCAACAGACAAACTCAGGACAGATATGTTGGAAACATGTCATGACTTGAGCCAAACTATCTTAAATCTGTGTTACTCAACACTCGTGCATAGATTATCGTGCTGTGCATGTAATTGTGGAAGCCTCTTGTTGAGTAATTATTTTGTTTTTTGCTTGGTAGTCCAAGTAGGGTACAGCACTCTAATTACTCTTGTAATCTGGGGTAGCCATATTGCTTACAAGTAGGGCAACAAGAATTGACCATCTGTCAAGAATTACTGAAAGTTTCATAAAGTCCAGCATCAGTACATTAAACATGGTGTGGAACGCTAAGTTGTTGTTAATCTACTTTTTAGTAGAACAGCTGAAAAATGGGAAAAGAGCACAGCAAACTGAAGCCAGAGCAGTTGGACGACCTCCGCAAGAATACTGCCTTCACAGACGAGGAGATAAACGAGTGGTATCGGGGCTTCATCAAGGACTGTCCTTCGGGAAAACTGACAAAGGAAGAGTTCAAGAAGATCTATGCTAACTTCTTTCCGAATGGTGATGCAACAACCTTTGCGGGTCACGTGTTTCGTACGTTCGATACGAACACTGACGGGACAATCGATTTCCGGGAGTTCCTGTGCGCTCTGAGCGTGACGTCGCGCGGAAACCTGGAACAGAAGCTCAAGTGGGCGTTCAACATGTATGACCTCGATGGAAACGGATACATATCCAAACACGAGATGCTGGAAATTGTCAGCGTAAGTTCATTTGTCATGAATTTCATTAACTTTCATTAACAGCCTGAGTAACAGTCGTAATTTAATAGATCTGAGTTGGTTTCTTCATTTCTTGGTCTCTTGAAAGAAAAATTTCCTGATTTTAATCTGTAATAAATTTCTTTGTATGAGCCTGTAGTCTTTCTTTGTGTGCAGTGGCAAATTAAACTATAAAATGCTGTGCAATTAAGTGTTAGATCTCTTACAAAATTGAATCCTTGCTAATCAATAAATAGAATATTTACCAGTCTATTAAATGCAGAAGCTAACACTAGAGAAAGGACCATTCCTAAATCCATGGGACTTTATCTCTGTGAGAATTTCCTTAGTCTAACGAAAAAGGTGATGTGTAGATGTTATTTCTACGTATTTGGCAATACACTCAGCATAGTGTTCTGCCACGAATTCTAATCGCCACCATAAGTGCTGTAAGAGACCATAAGAGAAAAGACAGGACAAGAGACCATGGAAAACATCATCAGAATGAGAAGATTGAGATGGATGGGGCATGTCTTCCGCATGGATGACGACAGGAGAGCAAAGCAAGCGATGAACTGGGACGCTGGAGGGAAAAGGAAAAGAGGACGGCCGAGAAAGAACTGGCCGGGGACAATCAGAGATGACCTGAAATATCTGGAGCTGACGTGGGAGGAGGCGGAGAGGCTGGCGGTGGACAGAGGAGAGTGGAGGAGATGCGTCGCCCGATGTGCAGACCTACACAGGAAGGACTAAGGTCTTAGTGCTGTAACAACGATCTGATTGGTTGGTAGGTTTCCATTGTTTATTTCAGGCAATCTACAAGATGGTCGGTAGTACAATGAAGATGCCTGAAGACGAGTCGACGCCGGAGAAGAGAACGGACAAGATCTTTCGCCAGATGGACAAGAACCTGGACGATCGCCTGTCGCTCAAGGAGTTTGTCGACGGAGCGATGAACGATCCGACCATCGTTCAGCTCCTGCAGTGCGATCCTGGCTCATCATCATAAGCTCAGCTCCTTCGTACAGTCGTACACCAAATGCCATTTGCGTTCGGTCGGTCGGTCGGTTGGTTTGTGTTTGTTACTTCCTGTGACGTTCATTCATTCTGGTTGTTTGCAGCTGCTTTCTAAACGGACAACTATTACTACTCCTGCTATTATTCCTACTACTGCATCGATGTGTCTCTATCTCACTTTATGGTTTTTCTGGGCATTTTTTGCATTGTTTGACGGTTTAATAACTCTCATCTCCTGCATTTCTTGCACCATCTTTAGACTCTGGGTGCAGTCTGTGCTTGTACGACATTGTTGTTTCTGCAGCTTCCTTGTCCCATTCATCGTTTTAGACGGAGACGAGTATTTTGCCGGAAGATATTACTATAAATAGCGTGCACTTTGTGCGTAGTTTTAGGAGAGGCTGCCAAATAATTTCGAAAATTTTTTGTCGATTATGATCTGATGCAAGCTCTTTATTCGGTTGTGATATATCAGGAAACTTTTATACTGGTTGACTGGAATTCAATCCAGCTGTCTTGCTCATATTTCGTACCAGCAGTAAGGTAATGATGCCATTATCCTTGCTAACATGTAGAAACAATCGACACTGACGTGGATTGAATTCCCCCACCACCCGACAGCCTTATATTTTTGTCGCTGAAATTTTGTCACCTGAAGTTTTGATAACTGAAGAGTAAAGAGCTTGCTTATGTTGATTTGATTCTAATCAAGATTTTCTAATATAGTTAGTAACTTGTAAATTGATTGCAGTTGATTAATTACGATTTAGTTTGTGAAATTGTTGTCATTTGTCATGAAAAGCGTTCAAATTGATTTTCAGGGAATTTTGCAAATTTAAGTACCCCGTTACGAACGTGGGGAGTATCTTTCTGCCTCGGGACCGAGAATATGCTCTGCAAGTGACAGTGGCCATTTTTAATGCTGTCTATACAGAAGTACATATATATATAGAGCAGCTTTTAGTAACCTATCTCAGCGGCTGACCCACAGATGTCGGGATAAGTAGTTATTATCCAATCAGAAAATAGAGGGTGGGACTGTTTTTAATTAATATTCATATATTTAGTTAGTAGCGATAGTGAACGACTTGAGCACCAATGTATGGTTTTGAATAGCTGTGCATGAAGGACTTGCTATAGGTCTTAACACAGTGACAATTTGGAGGGGAATTAAACCCATATACAGGGGGACTTGTGAAGTAAGTACTCGACCGTAGGCCACCGAGTCGCACGGTTTCGGGAAGAAGTACTGGGGAAGTCTCGCAGTGACAGTTGGGAGGGGATGGGGATGGAGATCGGGGATGGATACCGTGTGAAAGTCGGCAAGCGCTTTGGTAGTGAAAGTTTGGTGAATGTAAACACAGATAACAGTAATTATCTGTTTGTTTTGCAAAGGCGTCAGTTAAGTGTGGATGTTGCTTGCCTAGATTGATTTGGATCGGTCCTGCTGATCGTTAAGAAAATGTTGTTTTTAAAGTTCTGAAGTCTGCTTTTGGGTGTTTCATCGGCTTTCTTCTAAGACTATGTTGAGAAGTGTTGTTTTTCATTAATCGTGTAATGTGTTGCTTGACATTTTTGCTTCCTGGTGACCGTGGTATGAATTACACAAACATAACAAAGATCTGGTGTTTCAATTTCTCCATTACTGATCTGATCTGACATTACTTTAATTTTTGTTGATTGCTTCTGAAGGTTTCGAGTTATAGAACGTTGTTCTGTTGCGAAAATCGTCCAGTTGTTTGTTCTGTTTATTATTTGTTTGGAATTACAGAAAGTTTTGAAATTGCATTTACTTAGCACAGTTTGCTGTGAAATGTTCTGATGGTTGTCAAGTCATAATCTCTGTTTTGGTCTAAACATCTGAAAAGTGACAGAAGCATTGGCTTCCTCCAGAAGTCTATCTTTAACATTTTAACGACGAGCTGCATTGGTTTCCCAGTCGCTATTAGTACACTCTCATTGTTAGTGTTAAGAAGCAAAAAGGCTTTTTCTGCAAGTTCTTGTAATTTGTTGTGTTCAACATACAATTCATTGACAAATTGATTCTTCTCATAAAGGATGTTACTGGTATGTCTTGCAAATTAGTTTCCTCATGCATAATCTTTGAAATGTTTTATATTATTATTATTATGAATATTATTACAAACATTTTTAAAGTGCACAAGATCACACAGAAATGAGGATCTGAGGCACAGTTAGATTTATCAAACTTAGCTGATGGAAATTAGCTTTTGGATATAGTTCTTTTGATTTTATCACTTGGCTTCCCGGAGAAAAAACTGATTTTTCAAATACTCTCTGTATATTTATTTCAGTGACCATTTATTGTTTTGTTATCATTTAACATTTTAATCAGACTGAGCTCACAGAGATTGGGGATGGATACCGTGTGAAAGTCAGCAAGCGCTTTGGTAGTGAAAGTTTGGTGAATGTAAACACAGATAACAGTAATCATCTACAGTTTGTTTTGCGAGGGCGTCAATTGAGCGTGGATGTTGGTTGAAAGAGAAATTTCTCCATCAGGAAGTTGGCTGTTTATTGACAAGTACCATTAATACGAAATTTGCCGAGTGTCGGATTAATCAGATATTTAAATAGGCGTTGATGAAATATTTATCAGAGTAATAAAGTTTCTAAACGGAGGTTGTAATCTGTACGGATTGAGAGTGAGGCACACTTGCGACCGTCTGGTATGCAGCTCATAGCTTCAACTGTCCTTTAACTTTTTTCGTCACCTGTTCTGCGAATGCCCATTAGATTCGAGTGGGTCTTTGACTCGTACCTCGTACTTTATTTGCTGGCTCACAAAATCTCTAGACAAGATTAGCTGAATAGACCTGAGCTGGACTGATTTCTAGTTCAGTTTGGTGACGTTGATAAGACAGGATTTTCTGTTTCCATTGCCAACACCAGATTACTACAGAGCACCACATTATACTGTACGACGTGATGCCTGAAGTTTGCTGCAAGACGAGTTTGCAGATATTCCAGCCATTTAATAATTCTGCTTTACTTTCAAGACCGCTTTCCATTTGGGAATGACGATTTTTATGGTTTTCATCCGTCCATCTTCATGCCAAAAGCCTTGATTTAATTAGAATTGACTGCATTACTAATAAAGAGAAAGGTATTTTTCCAACAAGAGTGGTTTTTGTTGCGATAGATGGGTTCAGGCAAACCGTTAGTATTGTGGAATCACTCGCAGTTGTGGAATCATGAGCTCGCCAGAGATATTTCTGTAGTTCCGTATCGCTTTCAGAGAATGCGCAATTCATTGTTTCGAACAGTTGATTAGGAAACTCTCTGCAGAACACAACCATAGACCAGTTGTTGGTGAGGGACTTGAGAAGTTTTATCTTTAGCATATTCAGCTTTTGTAAGTAGTGCAAGATTTTGTATTTTATGTTTTGTTTGGATTATGTGCTGTGTTTGTGTACCTCTGTGTGTGTGTGTTTGTGTGTGTGTGTGTGATGCTTCTTCTCATGTGCCATACAATTAACATGATTATCATAATGTCTAGCATGGGTATGATTAACATAATTGTGATTACTACAGATATTGAGGAACTGTGTCGCATGCATTTTACTAGAGGCTTTTGCTGGCTTGTAACCCGATAAGCTTAATTTCTGTCAACTGCGTCGAAGTCTCGAGGACCGATTGTGGAGATTGTGTTGCGCATGTACATGTATCTATTGCTGACTTGCAGTGTAGGCATAATATCCTTTTCACGTATGCTCAGTGCTTTAAGGTTTGCGCTTTATTTGGTACAATAAATGGTGATGTAATCGACGTATTTTGACTCTTCTTTCGTTGATTTCATCATTGCTATAGGTGTAACTTTGTATTGCAATTGTAATCGAAAACTTATATAGCACCATTCTTTCAACCCGCATCAATGCCAGCACCAGCAAAAAGGAAAGTTTTCAAGCATTTACGGAACTGGACAGGAGAGAGGGCAAGAAGCTCTTGGCGGAGAAACAAGGGGAGACAGTTCCAAGCAGAGGGGCCAACATAGGCGAAACATCTGGATTGTGCCGTGGAAGAGCACATACGAGGGACAACCATAAGGCCGTGAGCCGACGATCGCAAGGAAGCCCTCACAGGCAAGGAAGAAACTGGGTTGCAAAAATTCATTAGGTAAGACGAAGCAGAGTCAGTTGCGCGTATGAGAGTGACGAGAGGGTTTAAACTGAATTCGCTGTTGAGCCAGTGGAGAGAATCACAGATAAAGGCAGAAATATGGGCAAACTTAGGAATGTCACCTATATTGTAATGGTGGTATCCAGTCACCACTGACCACCACTTTTAAAATTATCGTGACAGACATCACCACTTTTCAGCATTGTGCTGGAAATTTTTTTGCGACAAGTCCGGTATTTTGATTTGAAACCATTCAGCACTTCTTGAAGTAAGGTTAAACATGTACTTTATTATCGGCGAGTGACATTGCCGGATTTAGACTGAGACTATATAATTTTGGAGGTCCCTTGTTTAAAAATACACCAGAAGGTCTCACATAACTTGAAAACATATATGCCTTTTAAGTATTTAATAGTAAGGCCTTTAAAGTGAAAACTTCAAGTTAGTTTCAAATGAATGCATTTACTCAGGCGAGATGGAATTTGCTACACAAGCCGTTTAAATTTCGAAAGTACCTTGAAAGCAGTGGCGGCGCTACCATGGGTCGTGGTAGGTCATTTGACCTGCCTATTTTACTCTTGACCTGTAAAGCTAGGTTAGTAAGTAAATAAAGTTTAACGTTTTAATTGCTGAATTGTTTCAAATTCGAATATGTTACAACAATTGAGCTATAAGCGTTCAGTAATAATTTTCTTCATTCATTCATTCATTCATTCATCTTCGGTTTATAAATATAAAATTGTCTTAAGTTATGCAGTTTATGTTGAGGTTATGTTGCCTGATGCGTCAAACTCAAACATTAATTTCTTCGATCTCAGCTGAATAACTCCCATGACCCTGACGTGACCTGCTGCAATTGTATAACTGGCGCTGCCACTGCTTGAAAGCCAAACTTTCACTTACTTAGCAGAAGTGTTGGGTCAAGTCAGAGAGGTTATCCAGATATTACCATATGACGAAGAAGATCTGGTTGGCAGGATACCTAAGATGATGGGCAGTAGTGGAACAGTTACAGTGGATTGTGTTTAGGTTTCAGCAGATCTACGGAATCGGGGTAGAACTTTTTGAAGAGGTGGGTCTCGAGGATTAAATGGAATGCATGAGAAGTAAATAGATAGATGGGCTTGAACAACGCGCTGCTGGAGACCAGCAGGACAAGCTGAGAATGGGGAATTTTCCAAATTCTAGTGGATCATTCCAGCTGTGTGTGGAGTGCGGAATATTCAACGTGGTGTTGTGTGCTTCTTCGCATTCAAACTCATTAACTCTGCTCCATCAGCTGCATTGGCTTCCTGTAGAATTCAGAATTAGATTTAAAGTGGCCTGTTTGACATAATTATAAAACCCTCAGAATGTGCACTCGTATACCAACCTTCAACCACTACTCTCCCTACATCCGGCCACGCAGTCTTCGAATTCAGTTATAGGTCTTTTGGTTGAGCCTAGATGTAACACTGCCATGAGCTGTCATGCATTTTGTGTTGCAGCCCACAAGGAATGGAACCGACTACCAATGTTTATCAGTTGCTCGACCTCTTCTTCTTTCAAGAAACGCCTCAAAACTCATTACTTCTCATTTGCTTTCAGACATATGGATATCTAATTGCTCTTCACCTGGCGACTGACTGACTAACCGAGCCTCGGATTCGCATAAATTTCTCTGTGACTTGGCGCGCGTCGAAAATGTTCGTAGGTTGGGAGTGCTGCGATGCATCAAAATCGATCCGTCGACCATAGGCGTAATTTGTGGGGGGTACGAGGGGTACCCGTACCCCCCACTTTTTGGACTGGAGGTACAGTACCCCCCACTTTTTGAACAATTACAATGAAAACTTTATTATTGTGCCTCCCCAGAGATCGCAGTCTCTGCCTTGCTTCGTGCATGTAAGAAAATGGTACCCCCCCACTTTTTAGACCAAAGTTACGCCCCTGCCGTCGACTACACCTTCACTGAGGTCGAGAGTCAAACCACAGTATAAATAATTATTTATACTGTGGTCAAACCCCCTTTTTCCCGTTGGCCAGAGGAAGCCTCGATGCTATAGAGGAGAAGTTCTCATTCGAATTGTAGTAGAAGTAAGTGCGTTTTCTAATAATTTAATAATTCTCTGTGACACTTCATGGGACTGCGCAGTTCTTGCGCTATATTCAATTAAAGTAAATAAGTAATTTACTGAATAGGACTAAACATGGCTTGCAAATGCAATCGTAACATGAATCTCGAGATTTCTACAGAGCCAAAAACAGATAGAAAACATTATCCCCAATATAAAGGAACTTGCTAAAACTATGTTTGTTAGGGCCTGCGCTGTGTACAATTTTTCCTCGTGTGAGTGACTGACCGTGATTCTGATTTGTCTTGACGTCTGGCAATATGTATGTATTACTCATTCATTTATTTATTATCGAGTTATTAGTCATTTATCATTACAACAGGTAATTATTATTTTTGTCTAGTTTACAACTGAAAGCGAAATTCGTGCAGTTCGTTGTGAATGCCATCTGTCCAACGCGTACAGATGGCGTCGTAGACCAATTCTGATGAAATGAGTCACTTGGATTGCGTAATCAGTGGGAGAGATTTTGTTGATGAAATTGATTTCATAATTTAATCATTTCAAAGTTCTGGTTTAGTTCGTGTAACGTAGATTACTCAAGCGGATGAAAGGGCTCTTGCTGCGTGATCACGCAATCTCTTAAAATTCTGTAGTGACTGGGCATTAAATTGTACGGAATACTATGAGGAAATTATAGTTTTCGATACTCGGACTGCAATATCTTCGTACTTAGCGATGCTATAATATTTCTGAACCAAATTTAGTTACTCGTCAAATTTCCTTATAACGATGCAGTTATAGAAGTTTCCACGTAGCTTAATAGTCACGATATTCAGTTATAAAAATGAAATCTATATCGCCTACGGATTCGTTTAATTTCCACTACATAACAGGTACGTTTTCGGTTTCACGTTTTATGCTTATTAATTTTTCAGTTTAAAGAAATTTGAAAATCTTATGGTGGTATGGGATTTCCAAGGATCGGTAGAAATGGACAGTTGTTTGTGAACTGGGCGTCAGATGAGTGTTCAGGTTTCGATAACGTGATGAAATAAATTCCATCCAGGAAGGAATGTTTGCCATCGTTGTCACAGGAACTGGTTACTAACAATTCTATCCATATCGCTCACTTGGCTATACTTTTATTGTAGACTGGCTTTATGATTAATTAAATCATCTTTGACTGAAAAGTGTATAGTTTGATTTTTAAATTTTACAATATTTTCAGGATGTTTCAAATGAGTTTATTTTTAGGGTGTTTTAAAATGTGTATGTGCATTAACTCGTATTTATCAACTATTCATCGATCAAGTGTACAACTGTGAATGTCTTGTGTTGCCAATTAAGTCATACTAACCACATGGAACCAGCGTCAGTCTACCGTAAATTACTCAACCACATTATCCTGTATTATGTATGCCTCCCTCTGGTGGGGTTACCTGAGTAAAGGTGAAAAGGACAGAGTTGATAGGATCTTAACACGTATGCACAAAATGCATTTCCTTCCTTTGTCTATCCAGAATGCAGATGAACTCGCTTCCTTGGCTGACAATCGGCTATTTAAAGCAGTGCTCTCCAACCCTCAACATGTTCTTTGCCCTTACTTCCCAGAGAGCTGACCCACTACTTATCTTTTCCGCTCTCGGTCTCACAGTTTTTCCCTTCCAACTAAAAATGATAAAAAGTTATATCAAGAGTTTTATATCATAATTTGTACTAGCTTTGAATTGAGCGAGATACAGCTGACAGATTTGTATTAGTTACTTATCTATGATTGTTACCAATTTGCGTTGTCATATGGTTAGAAGAATAAATGAATATTTCATTTGATTGATAAAGATCTGTGCTTGCTTTAGAGGGGAATAAGTAATCCGTTTCTGCCATTTCCATAAACCTGTGCTTCCAAAATTGACATTGGAATCTGCTTGTTTTTGTAGTAAGCGAGAACAGCGACAGCAGAGACCTCTATGGACAAGATGAGGGCAGCGAGACAGACAGCTCGGCGTCGAGCATCGGCGAGTACTCAGCCAAGGAGAACAAGCCACAGCTGATCGGCAACGGTGGTGCAATTGGGTCTGGATCAAGGAGACTACGTCAGTCGTACAACAAGTCGAGCGACGAGTATCACAGGCGCCGCGAACGCAACAACCTGGCCGTGAGGAAGAGTCGAGACAAGGCAAAACAGAAGCAGAAAGAGTCGTTGCATCGTCTTCAGGAGCTGACGGCCGAAAACAAACGTCTTCAGATGAAAGCAGAGCTGCTTATGAAGGAGCTTGTTGTTCTCAAGGGTCTCTTTCCTACCATCGGAGAAACTCCACCACCTGAGGTCGACCAGTTCCTCGCCGAGTAACCGTACCACGGCGCTGTTGTTCGCTTACTGAAGCAGTCTTATTTTCAAAAATGTAGCTGACAGCTATCTATCTTAATTTCTACGATATCTGCAAATATGTTTCTTTGATTTTGTGATAATCCAATTAGTGCCGCAAAGCCCTACTTTCTACAGAACTAACGATAATCTTTATTATAAACTTGAAACTTGCTTTTAAGCTGTGCTGGTAGTGACTGATATTTTGAAACTTCCTCTGTAGTGTTTTTCTTAGTTACCTTAAGTATGGATTAAAATCTGTTATCCACAGACCTGTCTATTTAGCCAAATAGGATAAAAGTGCATTTATCACTTGCTAAAACATTTTGGTCTTAATTGGCATCAAAGTGCCAATAAAATCTGCCAAATTGTGCGAAATTTTCCTGCTTATTGGGTGGACAAGACTCTACGGCAGTCATGCAAAACTGAAATTTAGAATTCTGATGAATGAAAGATCAAACGCCTAGTTATACATTGATGGCTAGCACCGTTTTGTTAACTGCTTTTAAATCGTGACAGTAGCCGCAAGCAGTTGTTTTCCAGTCAGTTGCCTGCTAAGCTGTTTTGGATTCCTTTGCAAGAAATACTTTGATAAACTCTGCTTTAGTTAAGATCGTTAATTATATGTTTTACTTCGGTTTTCACGTTCTGAATGTTGGCAGGCGATGTTTACAATAAAACCAGTTGCTCGAATATGTCAGAATCATGTGGCATTTTATATAGTGATGTAGCTTTTCCGGAAAAATATTTTTCGGAAAATTTTCCGGAAAATTTCCAGAAAATTTCCAGAAATTTTCCGTAGATCCGGAAAAATACGTTTAACTCATAATGTCCAATTTTCCGCATCAGACAAGTAAGACAGTACTAGAAAATTTCTGTTTTTTAAAGTTATTTTATTTACAGTAGTTCTGTCAATGCAGGTAACGTTCACCTTAAAAGAATTAAAATAAACATTAAACACTACATTAGTGTTTCAGACTAGAGTAGCCTAGTTCAAACTAGTTGTAGCCTGTATGTCTGCAGTCTGCTGCAGGAAATGTTTAAAAAAATTAAAATAAACAAGAAACAATCTACCAATACTTGAAACAATACTGTTAGAAACAATTTTTTCAGCATTAGTTCACTGTTCTGTTCATTAGCGGTTCAGACTACAGTAGCCTAGTTCAAACTAATTGTAGCCTGTATGTCTGCAGTCTGCTCTGCTGCAGTAAATGTTTAAAAACTGACGACTTCTGCTCATTGCTCATCATTTTGTGAATTCAGTTGTTCTTAAATTTTGTATAGAACTGCGGCAGAACCCTTGGCCGACGCCCACGGAACCTTAGGGTTCAGCAGAACCCCGGTTGAAAACCACTGACAGCATCGCAAGACATCCTTTGTTCATTATGTAGCTCTGGAGTTTTGGTGACGGTTCGATTTGTAATATCTTTAGTCCTTTGGTTACTTGCAGGCGTAAATCTTCCTGAATTTTCTGCCTTGCTTGAGAACAAAACACAATATCCTTGAGCAATGCCTTCCACGGTCTTGTCGAGAGCACCGGCATGAACAATAATCAGTGTCAAGATTTCTCAAGCAACCAATCGAAAGCCAAGTCGTAAGAACTACGTTGTTCGCAGGTGCTCGGTCAAAACAAAATCGATAGGCAATTGAGGTCAGAATCTGATCTGAGGTCAAGATACAAGGGTCAGACAGACGGCAAGTGTGTGTTGCTAAGAATTGGAGTGGTTAGATATGCTGGGGAAGACGAGGATTCAAATGGGCTATGTGGATACCAAGAGATAGTTTTGGACCTTGTTAGCACGTTGTAAGTAACACTCCCTACCGACACAACTGCAGAATATCTCGGTGAAACTTCCAACTGCTACACAAACTGCAGCCTTTGTGACGTTATAAAAAGCACTAGAAAAATTATTACACACAAATACACAGAGATGAAGTCATACAAAATGTGCATCAACATTTCATGTAAATCCACTGAAACAAATAGTCAACTTGGTCAATTAATCTCGAGATACGGTTGCATTGGAGAAAGCTGCATGGGTTTCGTCGCTGTCAAACCAAATGGTTAATGCAGACATGATGAAAACTTACCTAATTCTTTTCTAACAAATTAAAGAAATTTGCAAATTCTAAATGAAATGAACAATGCTGCCGTGAAAATGCAAGCCTACAAAGCTGATTGAAACAAAATGCACATTTAATAAGAAATGCTTATAATAAGTGTTAGTGTACAACTTGTTCTTCAACAAAAACCAACTAAAACCAAACTGACAACAAATAAAAAACCCTGGAAATAGCTTGCTAGTTTTGCTGCTCTGTAGGCTGCGATTTGGACATTACTCTATAACACGATGAACTCCAATGACGAAAGGCATTAGTTTTCCATACATTTTAGTGCACGCGCTTGTAGTTAAAGCACTAAAACCGTGAAAAATATTGGCAGCAACTCGGTCTTTGAGTTGCGCTCAAGTCCAGTGGAGGAAAGATAACATTACAATATATTAAAATTTCCTATGTACAAATGGTTCAGTGGCTTGGCTAATACTGTTCAAGATGTACCAGTTTTTTGACAAAATCATCTGTCTCAACCAATTGTTACGCAGGAAAACTCGTTTAAATCAAGTGTCGATGTAAAAGTTCAAAAGGGGTAATTACAAAACAGCCAGAGTAAAATCTAAACATGACAATTGTAATAGTAAGTGCTACTTTATAAAGCGCCACTTCAAGAAAGCTCATGAGAAGCACTCCCAACCAGACTAAGTAAGACCATGATCAATGGAATGGTCTTCAACCGCTCACAAAAGAGAGCCATAAAACACTATATAGTTGTGAGAATTTTGTGTCTAAAAATGGACGCTTGCCTTCTTCAATAGTTGCGCTTGTGGTAATCTTAACTGTACAATTCAAAAGAAACATTTCTCTACAGCAGTGTTTCCCAACCTGTTTCGAGTCGCAAACCCCTTTTATATTAGCCAAGTAACCTGCGACCTGCGACCCCTACCTCATTTGCATAAAAAGGCAGTTATATTAGGCCTAAGGTAAAGAAAACACATTAAAATAAATTTCTCAGAATATATAATTCTAATCTAATATTTCAATGCAATGGCTGTGCTTGCATCTGGGCAACCAGCTTCAAAATCCGTGGTTGAGTGTTTGTTAAAGCCAACCTCATGTCATCTCAACATGCAGTGTGTTTCTTGCCTTTGTTTTGATATAAGAAGCGTTGAAAATCCACTTTCGCAGAGATATGTAGAAGCAAATGGAAGTAAACCTCGAAAGGCAAGCATTGTGACATTTAGATAACCCGCTAAAACCGAGTCAGGAATTTTTCATGCATCCATATAACCGCGGCAACGCCCCAGAAAACACTTTGCAAACCCCTTGGGGTGGTGATCCACAGGTTGGGAACCACTGCTCTACGGTCATACTCTCAATCTTATTCACAAACAAGTCCACGTAATGTACTTAAAGATAATTTAATGTAAAAATTACATGTAATGTAATTACAAGTTGCCGGCGCACATGAAAGATCCTTTTAAAATGATGTCACGATGAACCATGTGCAGTAGAACGAGAATGGTTAGGCAAACTCAAATAACGTGAACACCAATTTATATAAATTCAAATTGAACTAAACAGCTTCTCTCCTTGCTTATTTGCTATTAATAATCTTATGGTTTATGAAAGATCCTTTTAAAATGACGTCATATTACGTAATCATCTCTTTCAACTCTAATCAGTAATGGCTTCTAGTAAATCATCAATGGTGTATAGTTGGCTTCAGTAAAGGCTAGAGATGTTTCAAGTACAAGTACTTAAAAACTGTACTCGATTACAACTCGAGTACAAGTACATCTCGGGTCAAGGCTAACAGGATGTTTTGTGTGTAAGCAGTGACAACACCGAGTTAACTTAGGCAATGCTGTGTACACTGGCCTTTCTACCTTCAATACGCACAAACTTCAGTCTATTCTTAATGCTGCTGCTCGGCTTATAGGTGATATTGCCCACATCTCTGCCTTTATTCGTGACTCCCTCACTCCCTCCACTGGCTTCCTGTCAAACAGAGAATTCAGTTCAAAACCGTCACCTTCATGCGCAACTGCCTTGCTGGGTCTGCTCCATCACACCTAAAGAATTTCTGCACCCTGGTTTCTTCCCTTTCTGAGAGGGCCTCCTTGCGATCCCAGACCCTAGGCCTTATGGTTTTTCTGCGTATGCACTCTTTCACGGCCCAATCCAGGAGCTTTGCCTATGTTCGTCCTTCAGCCTGGAACAGTCTTCCCCAGTCCTGCCAAAAGCTTCTTGCCCTCTCTCCTCTTCAGTTCCATAGACGCTTGAAAACCTTTCTTTTTGCCGGTGCTGTCAGTGATGCGGGTCGAGAGAGCTGCTGATTTGAGTGGCGCCATATAAGTCTTCGGTTACAATTACCTGAAACTCGTGACTACTTTGCCATAGACAATACAACTGTATGAACAACTTGTTGAAAAACACTTGAGTCATCGTAATTCATCTTGGGATTCTGAACACCATTTAATATCGTGTGAGATGTACAAAAGCAACGAAAAAATCCTAAACACGAGCGAATCTCTCTTCAGTTGGTAAATTCATTCTTAAAAAGCCACCATGAAGTTGAACCGCTTCGACGTAAATTCACCACCTTCAACATTTTCAGGAGTCTCTGACTTCAAGCTCATTAGTCATCAAAAGCAATCCATATCCAACTGATACATATTCCTAAGACAATTGAATGCATCTAAGCCAACAAGTGAAGCAATGCTGCAGCAGTCAACCTTTGCACAAGTCCATCCACGAAGTTTACTCAATACAATTACACGAGTCACCACCCTGAGTAGTTTCTCCAGAAACCAGTAACTTTATCCAGTGTTTTAGTTGTCAAAAAAAGCTGGAGGGGCGAAAATTTTATGGATTACCAAGGTACCCGAACACAGGTCAAAATCTAATGTTAATATCTTGTACAGGAAATAACTGATGATGCATGAGATAGCTTAGTTTCCTGACACACCCTATATCTTTTCAGTTACTTAGCTGAGGGGGTTACAAGAACTAGCGGGGGAGGGGTTGAACCCTACCAATAACTAAAACACTGACTTTATTTACCAAGATCACGGATTTGAAATTTTGTTTTCTAAGCTGGTCCCGGACTCCTGGCCAGCTTTTGCCAAATGGCAATGCAAGAGTTCAAAGTGGGCCACCTTTACAAAACAATACCAAACACGAGCAAATCTCTCTTCTTCAATTGGTAAATTCATTCTTCATACATTCAGTATTGCAATCAATTGTATGTATGTAAACTAATTTATTTTAGTGGAAATTTGATGTATTGTATCCAATGAAATTGTGTCATCTAAGAGCCAATGAAGTTGGCTTACATTGCAGTTGTAAAACTGTAGTGACCCTGAGGGCAAGAACTGGTCAAGTACAGCCTGAAATAAAGTACCCACCCAAAATGGACAGTCATATACATCGGTGGTAAGTATTCCCCTTTGGTAACAGCTCTGTGATTTAAGCATATTAAAGTGCAAAGTAACAATGACCACACCAACTGAACAAGCTGTCCTTGTGGGCCACACAGTATGAAATAATCGAGTTTTATCAGATTCAACTGTCAAACCTGTACATGTAACACAAAGCCACCACAAATCACAGACATTCAACGTCAGTCAGGTGGTCTATAAACGACAAATGACTCCCTACTACTTAGACTGGATGGACTGCCACGCATACTAACATCCAGAAAGACCTTCGTCCCCAAATAAGAATAATAATAAAAATGATAATGTATATGGAGCCACAAAACAGCCATGCCGTTACAAGGGCGCCTCACAATCAACTAACGCAGGGTAGGCCTTAGCAAACAGAAAAGTCTTAAGCTGAGACAAAAGAGTCAACCGAGTCAGCAGGTTGAATAGCAGGAGGTAGAGCGTTCCAGCACGTGGAGTCAGCGGATTTCACTCAACATACGTATCAGTTCTACAATTAGCCTAAGCAGCTCCAACAAACAAATGTAAAGTTGAAATGGAGAAATTCTGAGATTTCATTTGAGCTGATTTTGCAGAGATGTGAAACGAACCAGACCACTGTGTTAAAGGTCAGCTGTAGAACTACTACAAAAAAGTCATGGCATTGGTCTGAACTGCCTAAAAATTATCCTATGACCTCTCAGACTTACTACTTTGGGAATTAGAACTTTCAGTCAGGAGTGCCAAATTCCATGGACTGGGTCTATACAAATGATTCCACATCCTAATAACATATATTCTAACACTACGTATGATTTTCATCTCAGCTCTGCCTTCTGTGTGACTTGACACACATCATAAATTTCTATAATAATAATAATAATAATAATAATAATAATAATAATAATAATAATAATCGCTTTTGGTAATAATAATCGCTTTTGGTAGCACCTTTTGCACTGATAAAGCCATCTGTGAAGACTAGCCATTCCAGAACAATGCCCCCTTATTTTTGAACTCCCGAGGGATCATATGTACCTCGGGGGAAAAATAATAATAATAACAGTACAATATCAACCAAGACCAGTCATCCCAGAATAATGTTATCCCTAATTTTTTAATTCTGAGGGATTACATGTACCTCAGGTAAAAAAATAACAATAATAATGATAACAATAATGATGCGAAAGGAACAAATCATTTCATATCCAAACTTGACGAGGTAAACACGAGGCACACAAACTCATTAGATGTGCTTTTTAAGAACAGTCAAAACACCGTGAGAACCACAACAGTCAACGTAAGAAGGGAACAGCGGATAGAGATGATGGTCAACATCCTCCATCCATCAGTCCATCAAGAGTTCCTCCTCCTCCTCTTCCTCATCCGCTTTCTTCGTCAGCATCTTCGAACTGGTCGCCGCTGTTCAAAGTCTGATAGGAGAACGGAGAAAATGGGAAAGGTGACTGACGTATGTTCGAATGGTGTGCGTTGACTCTGGGCGCATGCGAGGCGGATGGCACAAACGATACGAAGGGCAGACAGTCAGTGGAACAGGAACTCGGACACAACTTGGGCTCTGATGAATCGCCCGGCGGTTCTATCAGAAACAACAAATCAAATCAAGACATGCTCAAAAACAACATTCAACAAACAGGTTCATAGATAACACCATTCAACAAACAGGCACAGATAACATCACTTAGCGACAATCAATTGATAGGACATCTTAGACTTTATGGTAAAAGTGTTATAGAAGTGATTACATTAGATATGACCATTTACAGTACTAGCATAGACATCACTTCCGAATAGCTTCCCTTAAACCGGTTCTAAACAAATTTCCCAGTAGTACAGGTTACTTTTGCTCAGTAATTCCCAAAATCAAGCCCATAAATATCCTAGCCCCAATTCTGGTTAACAGTGGCTACAGACCTGATTACGGCTTGGGGGTCGATTTTGGTGCGCCATCGGTTGAAGCCTTGTGCATTAGACACTGGCACGATGGAAGTTGCTAACATGAAACTTCAGATGTCAATTTCCTACCTGACTGTCATTAAACACTTCAACTACAAAAGCGACTGGGAAACCAATGCAGCTCGTCGTTAAAGTGTTACGCAAGGCCTTTATGAGGGCCTGACTTTAAATGCTCATCACATAGCCTTGTGCATAAGTAAATAGTCAGCTGGTCAGCTACTGCCTAATTCAACACCCCCACTCCCTACGATGCTCTTCCTCCCCGTAATGTTATCATCTCCACAGGTGAGACTGGTTTTCCTTCTCAGCAGCTCATATTCAATCTTCACACCAAAAGAACGAAGAGCCGTCCGTAACATTAAACGAAAAATGTAGACAAGTAAGTATATATGTAAGCAGACAAATAAGTAGGTAAGTAAGAAATGAGAAGAACTACTAACCAATGTCAACAAACGGATTGTTTTCCAGGAGCTCTCTGTCCCAATCTTCTTCTTCCTCTGCCTCCTCCTCCTCCTGTTCCTTCTCCCTCTTGACCCAGCTGACCTTTGCTTGGCTGCCGCAGCTGCTGGAGCTGCCTGGTCTACAACCGCTGTCCTCCTTTTCCTGGCCTTCTCTTTCCAAATTCTTCTCATTAGTTTCATCTGAAGTGCAGTTCTCGCCAACGGGAGAGCTGTCTTGGCTCAAACTCTCAACGTTCTCTAGCCAGTCGGTCTGAGCGCAGCAATGTGAAGTCTGATAAAAACAAAAAATATCCTAAATCATTAAGGAAGTAAGTAAGTATATCCTTTATTCAAAACCAACTGCTAACCGGATTTTGGTGTACATAGTTCATAAAATTAATTTAAGCATATAACTTTTGAATGACAAAGGTTTTACGAGCTAGAGTCGGCATTAGGTATAATTCTGGGGCGCAATGAGTATAAAACAGTTTTCTCTGGAGGTAATAACTGTAATAATCCAATTCCATTGCTCTCTTTCAACAATCACCTCGTCAATTACATAATCACTTAGTCACTAAAATAATCACTCGGTCAACTAAATAATCACTTGGTCATTAAGATTCAGATTGTTTTATTGATCACCATGTAAGAAAATGCATTTCCAGACAGTCACATACAATGGCTCCAATAAGTAAACCCATAACGAATATAAGGTTCCGCTATCAGGGTCACCCTAATCATTTGGTCAAAGTTCTTCAAAATTTTCTATTCAAGTCAGGTAAATCAAACTCACTGGATTCGCTCTTCGCCCGACCACCATTATTTGCTTTCCATTAATCCTCAGCTGCAGAGAGTTGCCTTTAAAACAATTCTAAAACAGAAAATATCGTTAACACTTTAACAATGAGCTGCATTGTTTTCCCAGTCGCTTCAGTACATTCTCGTCGTTTAAGTCTGAAGTCAGACAAAGCATTGTTAAGACATTTGATTTCCATCAAAAAACTAAACTCAGCTAAACATCAACATTTCAGACTATGCCTGTCTGTCTGTTTTCCACACAAATTCACAGATTTCAATTCAATTCGCTTTGAATTCACCATCAGATGCATAACGATAACGACACGATAGAAGCTCTCAAAATTCAGGGTTAAGTATCGTTTGAACTTCTGTTTTCATCGTCTGTCCTGTGAAAATGTAAAGTATGTACAGTGAAGACTCATTATAGCTCACATCATTAAAACGTTGACCAGCGAGCAAACAGACAACCAATCAATCGACCGGTTATTAAACTGACCACAATGAACTGATTGGTGATCAAACAGACCACTAATCAATCGATCAGTAATCAAACAGACCACCAATCAACTGATTGGTGATCAAACAGATCACCAATCAGTGATCAAACAGACCACCAATCAATCGATCAGTTATCAAATAGACCAACAGTCAACCAATCATCAAGTCCTACCTCATCAAGATTGACGACTTTCAGTTGCGTGAAGCTTTGAAGGAAGAGAGGCAACTCGGTCAGACTGTTGGAAAAGAGATCGAGATGACGCAGCCTAGACAGACAGCAGAAAGACTGCGGCAATTCGGCCAACTGCAACGAAAGAACAAATTCACATCAGATGTATTTCATCAACAGCGTTTACAATTCCTTTGAAATCACGGCAGTTTGCGAACATCAAGCTCACCACATTCATCACTAAAGGAACCAAATTTAGTCAGAGAAAAATGGATCCTGATATCCATTCTCGACATTCAACGAAACGTTCAAGATATGTCCAAGCCGGTTACAAGAAGAATATCACTGTGTGGTGAGTCGAACTCTGAAAGGCAACCTTCATTTTCTTAGCCTCAGCATATAAGGGTGGCTATCCACTTCTCTCCCTCATCATCAGATACCCCATGAACAGAATACAGTCGCATTATCATTTGTATCGCTCAGGGCATTTCTATAGCACCTTTTAAAAGAAGTACTGTCCTGCTCAATGAAAAACCAACGCATATACACATTGTATAGTTCTGTGTTTACCCTGTTGCGGTCCAAACGGAGCTCTTCCAGTTTGGCAAGGCTACCAAAATTGGATGGAAGAAGTTCCAGTTGGTTCATCGATAGGACGAGGTACTTGAGAGACGTCAGCTGACCAAATGACTGCGGAAGATCACGAAGTTCGTTGGCACCTGTTTGTCATTCAATCAATGAATCAAAACATTAATCAGTCAATCAATTACTCATTTAGTAAACAAATCATTCAATCAATGAACACTTAATAAATAAAACAATAGTTGAATCACTATAATTATGGTTTGCTCATATTATAACGTCCACAGTTGAAGCACCCAGACCCTTCTACTGTCAAGCTCCACGTTCCGGAACTTTCTATCGAAAGCTTCAAGAAGAAATTGAGGACTTACATGTTCACGTCATCTGACTAAGCCAAGCTGCTACTAATGCATTTGCCATGCATTTATTTATATTACCTTGGGCTTTATAAATCTTCATATAAAAATATCTGTCCCTATTTTCATAAAACGTTAAATCAATCTTAAAACTAGACAATATTCCTCTGATCAATGGTAACTTTCACCCACAAAGTGGTGGTGACTAATCCCCTCCTTGCTCCCCCAACTCTCTCTTTCCTTATCCCTCTTCCCCTATACTTGAATTTAGTATGCTTTGTCCGTCAGTTTAAGGTCACCCACAGATAAAAAAAGTGCATGTTTACATTCTGTTAATATGTAAGTATGCAAAATACACTACTGTTAATTGTCGTTGCTTGAACCAGTTTCAAACACAAAAAATATTTCAGTACAAGTGGTGGTGACTGTCACCATCACTTTGAAATTGGTGGTGACAGGACACCATCGTTACAATACAAAGCTATGCCTATTGCTGTCTTTTTATATATGTGAACACACAAGTTTATGTGCATAGTCTATCGAGAAGAATACTGACTCTTGAAGCAGCCTACCTAGATTCAACCATTCGAGGTTCATCAAATATCCAAAGTCGTCTGGCAGTTCCTCGAGGTGGATAGCATACAGGTTGAGATGCCTCAGGCGTTTGAGCATGTCAAAATGTGGTGGTAGCTGCCAAATCCAGTTGTGCACCGTTGAAGAGGTATTTGAGCATGTCATCGTCGACTCGGTGTGCTCGTCTTCCCCGTTGCCTAAGTCCAGCCATTCTAAATTCTCCAGACCCACTAAACTGTTTGTAATGTTTCGAATGAGGTTTCTGCTCAGGTTAAGAACTCGCAGCCGTCGACAGCTGCTCGCCAAAGTGTCTGAAAGCGGGCTGCCTGTGAGGAGATTCTTTTCTAGTCGAAGCTCCTCCAGGGCTGGCAGATTCTCGATCCACGCCGGCAGCAGTTTCATCTGATTGTTTGCGACGTAGAGTTGCTTCAGCTTCTGCAGGCACTGCAGTTTATCGGGCAAACAAGTCAGCACATTGTCTGAAACGTCGAGATGTTCCAGCGTCGAAAGACAGGTCACGGACTCTGGCAGATGGTCCAAACCGTTCGACGACAGATTCAAGCTCTTCAGGCGAACAAGAAATCCGAAACTGTGTGAAAGAACCTTAAGGTGATTGCCGCTCAAATCAACTGAGATCAAGTTCTCCAGACGGCCAAACGTTTGCGGAAGGCAAGTCAGTAGATTACCAAAACCAACAATCTTCTCGAGGTTCGACAGCCGGCCAAACTCTGCTGGAAGCTCCGAGATTTGGTTCTGTGAAAAGTCAATCGACTGCAACTGACTGAGAAATCCTATCGAAGGGGGCAACGCGCAAAGTGAATTCTGTGCAACGTTCAGCTCTTCTAACCGACTCAGTCGAGAAATGTTTTCTGGCAGACAGGTGAGGTTATTTGCGACGAGCGACAAGGCACGTAGACTGGGAAGATGCTCAAACAGAGCATCGGGTAATTGTGTGAAATCGTTGTAGTCAAGACAGAGTTCTGTGGTCGCTGGCATCAAATACAGACTCCCTGGGACTGTTACCAGTTCCAAGCAGGAGTAGTCGATGTTTGTGTTGGGTTCGCAAACGATCGGTCTCTCTGTGACCTCGCTACAGTCGCCTCTGGATTCCAAACAGTTCGTCGACTCAAGACTAGATTTTCTATTCACCACAGTTGCCTCCTGCGACGAGGGTTTTAATTTCACAGAGGGAAGATCGTTCACATCTGTTGAAAGACTACCGTGGCAACCTTTTTCGGATTTACCAACTGCACCATCCTTTGGATTCTGCTCTGAACTGTCTGCATGACGATGCCGAGGATCACACGTTTGGCCGCTGTGAGAATCGGTGGCAGTTTTACCCAGATGACTGAGATCATTACAGACTTGGTTTTTGGGACTCTCATCCACGTAGCCATTCATCGAGCCATAGGTGCTGTCATCTAGTGACTGATCCGCACGGTTAGAGGATGCATCGGAGTCTTTAGAACAGATATCAGCCTGTTCATTGCATCCATTCACAATCCGATGAACATCCATTTCGCATAAGATCTTCCCTGCAAAGAAATCATAGAACTGTTAATAAATCATTGTGTGTGTGCATGTTACTAAGAGAAAAAACATGCCGTACTCCATACCATATAACCTCATTTACCCATAATTAAATCGTTATTTAACTGGAGAAAGTGAAAAAGATCAAAACTGTAAAACCCAAGGCCTAAAACACTTCACAAATACTGGACCCAAATTTTCGTTTATGTCAGTATAATATGCAATACTAGAGAAATTTTTAAACTTTAACTCTAAATCAGGACTCAAGCCAAGTTGTATGGTCTCGAGACTCGGTCTTGGTCTCCAGATGTCTCAAGACAGGTTTTTGATGTCTCAGTTTTTTCTCGTTCTTGGGAACCTATTGTCTTGGTCTTAGTCTCGAGGTTATTTATTGACTTTTGGAAAATGGCTTGAAGTAAGTCTTGTTCTGTCTTGAACAAGCAGTCTCAATAAGTCTCGGCCCAATTATGACCATGGCCAATTAATCGGTACAGCCTTACAAGTCACCTTCACATATATAATCGAAATTGTAATCTTGAGATTTCTTCAGCGCCCAATAAGAGTTGCAGGAACCAGCTATATACAGTACATGCATTTAGTCAAAACAAAATCGGTAGGCTGGTAGGGATAACACACATAACGGTAGAAGTATCATACATATTGCATTTTAATTTGTAATATGAAAGCTAACAATTTCCAAGATTTTCGGAAAACCATAGAAGAGTAAATGGCTTCTGCAAAGCAGTGGCATTTACATGAAGGTCCCATACTAAAAAGAAGTCATTGCTAGCGTTGTCAACGGTTGTACTCTGTCCTCCAGAAACAGAACACTGATGGTCTTGTACTCCGTACGCGGGGACCTTAAATGGCTATTCAAACGGGTGCGGCCCGAATCCCCGAAACGAATTTCGGCCGAATCCCCGAAATCGATTAGTGATGAAACTGTAACTGAAAGTAGAAGTCGGATGAATGCAAGGTCACGCTAGATCTATGTCACGTATACGAGTTTACAATTTAACGTTGAATAGTTTTCGGGAGTTCGGCCGCTTTCTATAAAACTGTTTTCGGGAAATCGGGCTTTTGTGTATTTTCAGCGTTTTCGGGGATTCGGGTTTCGGGGATTCGGGCTGACCCCATTCAAACGTGCAGCAAGCGGTGAAGGATTTCACCATATCAATTCATTGAAAAATTAGCAGAGTCGAGGCCATACGGTTGCTATATAAAATGTGGAATTTACATTTACTATTGGTACTGCACATTTTTAATAAATACGAGTTTTCCGCCACAAAAATAAATTAGCTTTTAATAACCGCAATTATCGCTAGGATCAATCTATGGATCAATCAACCGACACATGAGGGCTTATCATTACGAGAAAACTATGTAAGCTTACCAAAATACTGCACAAACCACTAATCGAATTACAACAGCATAAAATTCTTTATGAAATGATTCAAATAAAGTGCAATTATGTTCTAAACTGAAACGCTTTAAACAAAGTAAATAACACGAATTACAATCTTGAGCAGAACTCAACAATTTTCCTAGATTCTACCATTAACATAGAACAGCCAATAAAGTTTAGGCTAGAAAGGTAAGTAAGAAGACAATGCCCAAGAACCACAGTATAAATATATTTATACTGTGCAAGAACTCCGACAATCAATCAATCAAATATTCGTTTATTGACAGATTCCCGTCGACACAGATGCGATGGTGTTACAGACATTAATTGTATAGTGTTACATACATTAAGTGCAAGTGAAAATAAATCAAATAACAGTTGACGAAAGAGACTAAACAGATTAGGCCCGTTGTGACAATGCCCGTAGCCTACAAACTCCTAAAGCGCCGATCATAAGCCAAGCGCAGTGCATCAGCCTACTCACGAGCGCTACGTCAAATCAAAGGTTTTTTTTATCAAGAGTAGTTCAAAGGAGGTCCGAGTCCGCTTACCATGGGGTCCAGATCAAGAGAGGAGGCAGAGCAGCTGTTAATGCAGGTGTCATTTAGGACGAGATTTGGAAGGCCGAGGGTCAGATGAGTCAGGGTAGTTCTTGAAAAGATAATACACTTCAGTTGTTAGTGGAAAGCCTGGGGTGTGATAGATAGAGGAGCATGAGCAGGATGGGTTGCAATGGTGATGGTGGAGGAAACAAGGATCTGCAGAACTCTGAGGGATATCGTTCCAGAGGCATGGTGCTGTGTTGGGAATGACCCGGTTGTAAAACTTGAGATGAGTAGTGAGTCTAGTGACAGAGGGTCGAGAAAGACTGAGATAGGAGGATTATCAGGTGATGCACGTTGCCTGGATGGAGCAGAGATCACGGCATAGGCATAGACTCTAAGGGAGGCAGCCAGGGCACGTGCCCCTCTCAATAATTGAGATGTACTGTACACCCAATGTAATAAGTGTAGAATGAATAACCAAATCTCCCCCCCCCCAATATTTTGAACAAGTTTATGCCAGTGGATCACGGAGATACTTGTAGGGAGTTGTAGGTAAATGTAAGGAAATGAGCGCTTCCCCTACGCTCCACTGGGAGCTTTATTTACTAGTTGACATATGCGGGGAGAATGAATGCTTATGGGATCTACCCGAATCCCCATTCATGACAATGCAAAACTGACCCAATTTCTACCAAGCATTCAAAATCCATCAATGAAGAGGATGACTGGCTACAAGACTCCTGTGGTGTGGTAGCATGGACTCACATACCCATCAACCAACTTCTCCTTTCTGCTGCTTTTGCATGCCAAACTTGAATCCACTTTTTAATGTCATAATCATTCTTTTTCTTATTACTCCACAGTCCCTGTGGATGTTTGTGAAATGCTTATTGAGCTCTCAGCAACAGAGGAACATTACCAATGACAAACCAATTTAATACAGACTGTCTGCCATCGGACTGAAGTTGATGTTTAAGGCACAGGTTGTACTGCAAAAACTATGTATCAAATTTACATGCGGGTCATACCCCCTCCCCTTGTACACACTGGGATGACCCTCCCTCCCCTCATTGTGGACGTCCTTTATGGACGACCCCAGAGCATCCACAGTGCAGGAAAAAAGCTTTGCTGTGATCTGTCCAAATTTTCTGGCATAAGTTGCCTAGCATCTTACGACATGAGCCCTTTGGTCTATCTTTACTTCTGTTCCGCAAGAACTTGAAAACCATTTTGTTCGATCCTGGGTTTTCAGAAGCATCTATGATGAGTCTCTCTTGAAAAGGTGCTATATAAATCTTACAACTACAAGTTATCAGTCATATTCATCTTATAACAGAGCTCAAGGATATTACCAACTAAAGCTCCCTAAAACAATAATGCAACATCATTCTTTTCAGAGATTCCTTTATTGGACTTGATTCCGCATATGAAATTCAAGTACGTACACATGTTTAAGACAGCCAAGAACATCAAAAGCTTTATCCTCTTGACTGGAAAGTCTTACTTCATAAATCTGTTGATAAACAGGCCACGCCGTGAGACAAAATATTACCATAACAAGCATTTGACACAATAGAAGATTCTGATATTTATGAAGTCCTACAACGACCTACAAGTTGCAAAACCAATTCGACTAGATTCTTTGTCATTTTTCAATCAGTGAAGGCAAACATTTATGCAGTTCAGGACTTAGTAAGCACATCAATGTCAAAAAATTTCAAATACATAAAAGATAATACTCCACGGATGCCATTCAAAATGCATTCAATTCAATTCTTTAAAACGCAAATTCTTTGCTGCAATTACTGCACTCATTCCAAGATCATTGAAGTTACTCGTTGATTTTCGTTTGTTGATCTTTTTCATCGTCTCTTCCACTTGTCCGAGGCCACATCAGCTTAAAACTTCCAAAAAATTAGCTCCACCTCTTCACCAAATCCAAGGCCATTCCCTAGTTCCACCAATGTTTTCATTCATCTTATTTCTTCCACTCTTTCATTTGGCTATGTGGAAGTTACAACCAATTGCTTTAATCTTTTAGACTTTGATTAAAACACTTGATGAGAGCCAAAATCCTACTTCAAACCCCATACAGAGTACAAAAGAACTCTCTCATGTATAAGGAAAAACTCTGATATAACAATATGGCCAAACTTACACTGTTCACCAGCCAAACATCCTTTTATCCTAGACAGCGAAATTAGTTAGACACCACTGACTAGTTATAAAGTCATCCTGTCCAAGACGAAAGATCAGAATGACATGATAAGAACAGCAGTCAATGTCTGCCAAATGACTCAATTCCAACATTTCCAGTTCGAGAATTTTCCAACATTTCTACATTTTAGACACAAGCATTCAACGAGAAAGTGATAAAGAGTTGAACTAAAGCTGGTACTAAACAATCACAAGTTGAGAAGTCATTAAGACCATGCAAATGTTGGAGAAAAAAACAAGCCCCATCCAACTACCGCTAAATGCTTCTAATGCATTAAAATCCAACAGACAACTCAGTTAACTCCCTCCGACTCAACTACCCTATCAACCAAAACAACTAACAAAGTTTAAGCTTAACTCCGATCTGCAACGAGTAAACAAAATAAATCGGTGCAAAGCGTTTGACACAATGCTGGAATAAAACGACACCCACGGCCAAAAGATCTACGATAAAACGGACAGCATCAAAAGCTGTTCTGCTCTTAAAACATTCAAAGCAAACTCCACATAAGTGTATCATCATAATATGATTACAAGTATTGTTATAATATGATTACAGTTAAAACGCAAAATACTGCACGTGTCTGAAGTATCACATGTTAATGCAAGTACATTAGTATCAGACTTTTACACCACCGTGAACACCATTTGAACTAGGCTCTAACACATAAAATGTGAGCAAAAGTTAGCTGATCTTTTTAACACAGGAAACCCTATTTCCCAACACCCTGTTCCCTTAAAACTCTAACATCGGCTAAATTCATCATCGTTTTATCAACGATCTGATTCGACAAAGTGAAAACAGAAAAGCACATAGCCAAAACATTAAAGTTCTGCAATATGTGGCAGGCAACATTCCTACTGAACAGAAAATCGCTAAAACTTATGGAAATAGCAAATTCTTGACAAAGATCTCACAACACCCGTCAGGCCATCGATCGACAACGAAATCTACAGTGGGCTCGAGTTCGTAAGGCTCGTTTCACCAACAAAAGGAGACACTGGGAAAAGCATCCTGTCATCTTCTATAAAACCAGATGCAGATATAGACAACAGACAGATGAACACTGAATTAGATGACTAGTACATGATGCGGCTGCACTTTCAGAAAGGAGAATAAAACGTCGTTTAAATTATTATACACATGCGTCTCACAAAATCACAGTGTTGTTTGTTCCGGACTCATCTCGGCGTTGATTCCATCGAGGCTACTACTGGCCGGCATCCAGTAGTCGCCCTTTCCTTGCGACTCCATTCCTCCTCCGTCTCCAGCTCCGCGCCTTGGACTCGGATGACGCAGCTCCTCCTTGCAGAAGCCTTTGCTGGAACTGGAAGAGCTCTCGGGCGTAAAGGACGACCTGCTTCGTAGGAGTACCTCTGGACAGTCACCCTGTTTAGTAGGGTTGTTGTTAACTAGAGAAAACGAGATGGCTTTCGAAGGCTGAGAGATGTCCGCTTTGGCTCTCGACGTAAGATTTCCGGTAGAATTCTCGTTAGATTTATCAAGTTCACCGTCTGGATTTGGCCTTGCATTATTGCATTCCTGTTTTGATTTAGTTTTATCTTGCCTCGCAGCAGTACGAGTATTTACGTCTGTCGTTGTAACCGCCGACTTCGACGGATCAGATGACATAGTTTCAACGTCACTTGGTGACTCCTTTGACTTCTCTTCACCCGATGTCGTCTTCACTTCCAACTTCGACGTATCGTCGCAAGTCATCTCTTTCCCTGGCAGTTCAAAAGTTGTTGAACTAGTGGCGCGTGGAGTGCCAACCGAGTTCGCCTCGTCTCCCTCCGATGGGTTGTTTGGGGTGACCGCTGGTGACTGATGTCCGGCGTCTACCACACCACTCGATTCTGCCTCATCTGGTTTTTCCGCCGCTTTGGCAGCCACGGATCTGCAGATGACTCTTCCAAGATCCTTAACGCCCCCTCGGAATTTGTCAGCCCCGTGTCGATCTTCAAACAGGATCTGGTTCTTCGGCAGTAGGATCTTGCCCTGAACGTTTTGACACACCTCGTCCAGTTCCTCGATTCCCTTTTCAACGTCCGTGAAGTCTCCGTGCGAGATCATCTTCTCGTGGTATTCCTTCAGACTGACGACGCACGTCATCGCCGTCGAAATCTCCTCCAGGTCTGCATCCAGTTTCGTGGTATGCTCGTTGTAGATGTCAATCACCTTGTTCTTCAGGAGCGTGGCGCGCCGGTTCAGAGTGTGAACGTACTGTTCAAAGGTGGAGTCGATCTTGAGCAGCGACTGGTCCTTCTCCTCGGACAGCGCCTTCAGAAGCGCCTCCAGCTCCACCTTCTTCCGCTCGATCAGCGAGTTGGCATTCGCAAACGAAGCGTCGATCTTCTGGTGATATTCCTCCGTCGCCGTCGTTAGCGGAACAAGTCTGTGGCCAGAACACCTGTCATCCTCTTGTAGACAGATGTCACAGACACTGTGCCCACAGTCCTTACACAGAAACCGCAGTGTGTGGCTTGGATGACGCTCGCATTCGCTCAATATACCTTCTCCGCCGGCGCCGCAGCCATACACCAGACTCTGGATGTACTTGGCGTAGAAGTTGGTCTGCAAGGCGGCCACGCCTGCGGCAGGTATGGTGGCCGCCTTGCGACAGGAAGGGCATTCGATCTCGTCGCCCATCTGGCGGACGTACTCGCGCAGGCATTCCTTGCAGAACGTGTGGTGGCACGGAAGGAACTTGGGCTGGTGATCGTGGTCGTCAAAGAGACTGCGACAGATCAGGCACATCAGTACGTGCTCGTAATTTTCCTGCTGCTTCAACGAGCGCTTTGTTACGCGGTTCATCTTTCTATCTGTTCAACACAGACGATACCATAGCATTCATTTGCTAAAACTGCTACACAAATCACTCTAATGTTGGGTTGATAATTATACTGTGAAATGTTAGTTCATCCAGAAATGATTAAACACAATTAGGAAATTATCAAAACTAAGTAACTTAACATAACATAGTGACCTACAGTGAGCAACTGTCATATAACTATACATATTTAATCAAGGCTGTTTTATTAGCTTGTACTTTTACTCCAGTTAAACTAAAACTGTTTTCAATTATTTCACATATTTTATATAGTGGGTCTCTTATTAACAACTTCTAAACTTGTAAAGTTGCTGCATAAAATTTACAACACGTTCGGAAAATTCAGATTCCAAAACTGCAGCCTTCAGTTTCAATGAAGAGCTGATTTATTATCGCTGCGCTCAAGTTATTTCGAGGAATTACAAAGGCCTCAGCGTTAACATATAATCCAAGCTGCAAACATGACCCACTGCTGCTTCACATAATTAGGAAATAAAATATCTCTCGCTCTGAAAATATCCGGCCATAAAACAATATTTATGACACGTTTGCAACTGCTAGTAATAGAACATATTATTTTCCACCATCCGTCAATAACGACCATCTACACTGCAGACACAGCCAATGTAACTCGTTTAACTAAACAGCTTTTTGCAAAATATTCCTAAGCTGTCTACCTTCGGAATTCTAACAAACCCGTATCTCTAAAGAATTAATATTCGCACAAGGACAATAAAACGCAACGATAAAAGGCAACATTAAACGTATAAGGTTTCACATAATTTTCGACATAACGAAACGGATGAAGCCCAGCAGCTAGAACAGCTTGCGTCACCGCGAAGTTAGTAAATAAGTATGCAAATAAGGCACTGTAATCGAAGAAATGGAGGCTTACAAGTGGTTAAAGTTCCTTATGCTAGAAATGACGCATGTTGAATCGTAGAATAAAATATAATGTCATAAGATATAAAGTTATTTTCAGGGTTGGGCCTAATTGCGCCTGCATATTGATGACCGATAGAGAATTAATATTAGATTTGATGCATGCTACGTATTATAATTATGTTTCTTAATAGTGACAACACATTTTTATATAACTATCGTACAGTACTAGCACAGTATTAATAATTACTTATACTGTGGTACTAGATGATTTTATATGATGATTAGGCCTCAATTACTGATAAAAGTGGCAGCTCTCTAGTGTTTCATGCAATAAATTTATAAAGCACCTGCATAAATAGTAACCATGGATATATAATTAAGTTCACGCCATAATTATAATTAAGTTCAGAAGCGCTCACAGGCCAAACATCGGCGAATAGAAGAGAATAGTCTACAAGCGTAGACAGTAAGTGTGTGGGGTTTATATCATTGGTTTATATCTACAATAAAGACACTGACTGGTCTATGCAGCGAAGGAAGCAGCCAGCTCGCCTGCCAGCCTTAAACAACAAGTGGTGGCCTCATGTATTATGATTATGTTACTATAGAAATCTTGAGGTTATATCACAAGACCTAATCAAGTATTTACTAACCGTCCGATGGTTTCAACATAAATAAATTCCAAAACTTTCATCAGATATTGGTTCTCTGCTATGCGTTGCGTGCGTTGCGTACGTCAAACAACAACAAATATTCACGGTGGAAATCGGTCTCATCGTTCAAGAACTTCGCTAAGTGACACCTCTGGCATGGGTGACCTCCGTCCTCCGAAGTCAATTTAATTGACAGATTTAAGTAAAATTTCTGGGAATAATAAGGGCGAATTTTGCACGCTACGTGTCATCTAGAATATGTTAATTTTATAATGTTTACAATTTAAGGATTGTGCGTGGCGTCGGTCTTAGCCGTCAGGAGGAGATCCGTGTCTGTTCTATTATGAGGACTGTTTGTATTGGCTCGGGAGCCGCAACCGGTTTCAGCAAAGTAGGCTGACAGTTCAGTTAATCAGATTAACTTCTGCCAGGATTAGTGAGAATTATTCTGCTTTTTAAAATTTAATCATGTTATTTTACATTGGTAAATGCGAAGACTGAGTGCATGTGTATATAAACAATATGGTTGCCACTGATTTCGCTCCAATAGAGCGCCGCTACCTACCAGCCACATCCCACAATGCGATTCACTAAATAAGTAAGTATGTGTTAGCCTCGGCTTGTGCTAGTCTATAGCAGTGTCCGAGAGTTTATTGAATAATTATATTCCCGAGATTTATGACCATATCTAAAGGACGGATTTACTAGATTTGTAGAAACAAAGTTTAAATGGCAGTTGCTAATTAATCTTAGTCTTTAAGCATAGTATCAGCTGCAATAAGTTTGATGTTTATGATTTTCGATTGCGATTTAACTCGAAACGACCATTGACTGATATAGCCTTTGCATTACGATAACAGTGATATAGAAGTCATAAGACTAGATTAGTTTAAACACGAAACCAGTGACTATCCTACAATGAAGTTGACTGTTCTTATGGATGCTAGATATGGCTTTGTTTATGTGTGAATAATACCTTTCATTTTTATATATCTTTTTATAAAACGAGCAAATTAAGAATACAGCGTTTTTCAAAATTCCTTCATTTAAACAATGCCTTTTTACTTAAGATTATCTGATTGAAACATGGCTGGGTCAGTTCTGTTGACCGTCTTTCGACGCGAACTTCACGACATGGTCGTCGCAAGTCATTGCCTTCCTGCAGTTGCTGTCAGCGGGTTTAATACCCTGCCATCGTGGCAGAGAACAAGAGTGTTAAAGTTTAATTTCATTTGTTGCACTGGTTGCCTCCTTCCACGCCGGGGATACAGCCGGTTTCTTGAGGGACTTCTCTCGAACCAAGTCAAGACCAAACCGCCGTGGCGAGTTCTTTTCTTTGGGACGGATGAATATGCACTCGTTCACCTCAAGGCGTTAAATGAAAACAGGTCAGTTTTCCTCTGCTTTATTCAGTATTTTTATTTAGCACTACTATATAATGACAATGTAGTGCTAAACAGTGTTGTTAAATAAGGGTCTGATATGGTGACTGTCTTAAACTTGCCAGTGGTTCTTGGGGATGTATGCTTTGCCAGGCGTGCTACCATTTCACACCAGGTGTTAATAATAATATTTATTGCCATGTACATCTTTTTGCTGTATCCTAGAAGTTGCTTGCTGCTGATGATGCTACATAAATTGTTGTAATTACAATGACATGTTAGGAGTTTATTCATTATCTAAAAAATTGCTTTAGCCTGTCAGAGTATCATCCACTACATGAATGTCTAGTGATACTGAAATTTAAATCTCTGGTTCCCAGCGAAGACGGTAGGCTATTAAAATGACAGGAATGGAATTCATCATTTAAATCCACCACTGACAAATATTTCCATCTGCTGGACATTGGTGGTTATGCGTTGAGGTAGCTGAGAAAGACATTTATGTGAGACACGTTTTGTGTTCAGTTTGAAATTCCTGATTTCTTTTACAATCTAAAGATGATTGTTTCTGTGGTGTTCTTAGGGTTGCCGGTGATATGAAACTTGTTGATCGGTTGGAAGTTGTTGTTCCAAAGTCTAAAGTAAGTAAGATTTTGTCAACGGCTAAACTCTGATGTAGTCCAAGAAATTAATGGACTATTTGAAGACTCAATTCAGATCTTAATCGAATCTCTGCCCAGTTTTAGTCTACATAGACTAAATCACTTTGGATTAGGTTAGTCTGCTTAGGTTAAATCGAATTGGATTAGATTAACACTTGATTTGATTAACTCTCAATTCATTAAGCTGCCAGGTAAACTTAAAAACGGTTTAACCTAGTTTCTGCATTTAATTGAAATGTTTGTTTTAATCGCATGAATTGATTTTTTCAATGTACCTAATCTGTTGTTGGATTGATTTGGAGTTGCTCATGGTTTGCAATATGACCGTACTCATGGTATTGTAGACCTTGGCCATACCTGTTGGTTTGTGGCATCAAAATACCTTTTGGTTTGTGGCATGCGATCTGAGAATGTGAGACAGCTTGATACTAAAACGTTTTCAGCTATGTTTAAGATGAGCATCCTTTTAGAACTGTTAGATGATTTCTTTTAGAACTTTTAGATGATTCCTTGTAGAGCTGTTAGATGATTCCTTTTAGAGAATAATGTTAGATGACTCATTTTAGAACTGCTAGATGCTTCCTTTTAGATGATTCCTTTTAGAACGGTTACATGATTCCTTTTAGAACTGTTAGATGACTCCTTTTAGAACTGTTGGATGACTCCTTTTAGAACTGTTTGCAGCGGTGTTCTAGTGGCTTTGAGAGTTTCTTAGCACTTTAACGATGAGCTGCACTGGTTCCCAGTCACTTTTAGTACACTCGTCATTAAAGTGTTAAACAGAACTATACAGACGTTCTGAACTCGGTGGCAATATGGCTCTCAACTGGTTTTGTCCAAAGGATTATCTTTTCCTAGGATAGTGGTTTCTTGTTGAAGCGACTATAGATTGTTCATTACGATTACGGCACCACAGAATCTTTATATTAGATTTGCTGGGTACTTACATAAACCTCGTAGAGTGAGATCTGGGAATAAGAATTCAGTTTGGTTCTGTGATGTAATGTATGTGCTGACCAATTCCATTGTTATTAAAATCTGTTTGTTTTGTTGTGCGCAGTGTACGACGCGTGACTACTGTGAAGAGGCAAGGCTGCGTTCATACGATTGGCCGGTGCCTGCATTGGATGGAAGTCGTTTTGATGTCGGTGTTGTTGTTTCGTTCGGCCATCTGATTCCAAAGCGGCTGATCGACGTTTTTCCATAGTAAGCATGCTTCTAATTGCGTAAATAGATTTTTTGCCACCAGAGTAGAGGGGGGAATCATTGAGTATGAGGAGCCTGGTAAAAGAAAATGTATTGTGATTGGGGGATTAGCCAGTTAGGGGAAGCTTCATGTGCTGTCTGTGAAACTTTCTGTTTCATGCTTGATTGTCTAGTGGTTAGTGTGCTGGACTGTCAACCGAGAGGTTGGGGGTTCAAACCCCCACCAAGGCTGAAATTTGTTTTGAGGTTTCTGCTCCACCATTGCCCCCTAGCCAACTCAGCTGTAATCAGTATACAGATCATACACTGTTTGGTAGGAAGAGGACTGGCCACCCACACCGATATGCCAAGGCTAAGAAAATGAAGTCTGTGACACTTCATACCCATGGCTGACTCTTAGAATTTGACAATTAGGCACGATTTTACTTGCAGTGCCGTCAATTGATGCACGTTAAGCATTATTACAGCGTTGTGCTAATGCCGACAGAGGCCTCTATGAAGGATTACGTATAACATCTAATATCTCTTTTAAGATAATTAAATTAAGCACTCTGAATTATTAAAAGTATCTGTGTAAGCTAGCTCTCCATGCGCAAAAGGCCAAAAACTATTAACACTTTAATGATGGGCCTGCACTAAAATGTTTGGAAAACTGATCCCTCTTATCAGTAAGGGTTTAAGCTCTATGAAATATTAAATTCGTGGCAATGATCAGTTATCAACGGGTGCAGAATACAAATTTGAAAGTTTTTTGCTGTGGTTTTCACCTGATTCACGCGAACAATATCATGTGGGTTATTGTGATGATGATGATGACATTACACAGAAGTCGGCATTAGACTTATTGTTCATTGAAGTTTGAAACCCTTATTGATTTGGCCGATGTTGGAATTGTTGTTTGTAGTGGAATCCTTAACGTTCATCCAAGCATTCTGCCACGGTGGAGGGGAGCATCTCCGATAATCCATACCATCCTCAACGGAGACAGGGAAACAGGAATTTCCGTCATGGAAATTCGACCAATACAGTGAGTAACTGTGTAAAAGTCGGCCGTGTTGTATACACCTGGTGGGGGGAGGGTCAGTGGTGCCATTGTAGCTTAACATAGAGAACTATCTTTGTATATATGTATGTATGTATGTTTGCGTGCATGTACATGTATGTATGTGCATATGTACTATGCATGTATCAGTACTCTTGATATAATGCTTTTCAAGTACCTCTCAGTAGCGCTGCACACAGCAGAGTAATGAATGAGCAGGCGTTTAAAACAATTAAAGTACATTATAAACTCTCAGATTTTAAGTATGTCATAGAATCTCCAATCTCAGGTATGTTATAGAATCTCCAGTCTTTATCGCAATAGTGTTTCAGCAGTGTTGTTGTTGGCCATTATAAATTGTGTGTGTGTGGTTTTGTTAACTCTAGTTTTGACATTGGTCCACTGCTAATGCAAGTGAAGTACGCCGTTCCTGAACACTGCACGACACTCCAGTTACGAGACTACCTGGCACAAGAGGGCTCTTCACTGGTTCGTGTTTGGCATTTCTAAGAATTTCAGTCTCTTGGGCTTTGGGTTTTACGTGCTACTTTAAAGCCAAGTGTAGAGCAGCAGCTTATTCACAAGCACTGCATCAAGTCGAAGGGGTTGTCCACAGATGGTCAAGGAGAGTTCAAGTCCAGAGAGACGAGGCAGAGGAACTATTCATCGTTGGCCTGGAAGTGGATGGAACATCATGAAAAATTCTTACACTGGCTAATCAATGTTTGTAGTGGGAAACTAAGTGAGGAGGAAATGGCAATTGGAATCACGGCTGGTTTAGACACAACCAGGGAAGTAAGTGAGCAGGAAATGGTAATTGGAAACATGTGTGGTTTAAACACAACCAGGAAATGAAGTGAGCAAGACGTGATAATTTGAAACACGGAAGGAAATCGAATGTGAAATTGAATGTGAAATTGAATGTGAAATTGAATGTGAAATTGAATATGAAATCGAGTGTGATATTGAAACCACTTTATCGTATTTTATCCATTAGAGTATTCATTATTTTGATAACAGATTATCTTAGCCATATACTAATGTTTCCTGAATATGTTGGACGTATTTTGCAGCTGATGCAGGCTTTGCGTGATCTGCCATCTTTAGAGAAGATGGAATACGAACAGAACGAATATGGAGTCACTTATGGTAAGAGTCATCATTCCTTCACCTGACTACGGCTTGTTTTTGAAGCGCCATCGGTTGATGCCTTGTGCAGTATACAACGACTCTGTAGAAGTTGCTAATTAATAATAATAATAATAATAATCCTTTGGTAGCTGACGGTCGATTTCATGCTCAAGCTGAAATTCACTGAGGTGTTGCATTGCTTGCTCATTTGTTCAAAGTATTTATGCAGTAGTTGTTTTTTACTATCTGCCAGCTCAGCTCCAACAGAAGGGAACAGATGTGCTTGTAATGTTCCTGGCCAAAAGGACGCATATTAATGATCGTCATCTCAAGTGTTTTGCCCGTTGATTGACTGTTTACATGACTGCAAGGTTTCTCCGCAGACATATTTCATCTGTTAATTCTAAATCAACATTGGTATCAATGCATATGTGTGACTTTGTATTGTGATGGTGGTGTCCAGTCATCACCACTCTTAAAAGTGGTGGCGATAGTTGAAGCAAGTTCAAGCAAAGTAATTGACAGGGGTGTATTCTTGCTTACTTAACCAATGCAATGCTGATAGATGCTTTGATGTTAGCTTACTTACTTATTGTTTTGTGTTGCATCAATTGGTGATGTCATCGATCTTGTAGTTCATAGTAGAGAAGGATCGATGCATAATCTGTGTTTGCTGTCTTCTGGTCGTTTGCCTGTGAGATGTTGGAACACACACCATCTGGTGCCTGCTGTTGTACAGTTTGTGTTGGCTGTTGAACTAATGAAACTGTTTCTTTTTTTCAGCTCAGAAACTGAGTCCAGTAAATGCTCGTGTCAACTGGGAGCAACAGTCGCCGTCTGACATTGACCGACAGTACAGAGCCCTGGCAGAAATGGTAAGCCGACTGACACCAGGTGGTAAGCCACTGACACCATTTGTCTGTTGATGTGTCGGTGACTTTTTTGTAGCATTCATCTCTAGGCACACTATTATAAACATTCTGTTGACATTTACTGACGCATCTGTCCATTTTAATCCATTCTGTAAATCTCTAAAATGCCATCCATTCTAATACAGCCTAATCACTGTAGTACTGTTATTGCAACATACAAGGATTCTTCTATGGTCTCTTCTAAGTAAAACTTTAATCTGAAATTGGAATCGATTAGCAGTAGAGAAACGTGAAGTCCAGGAGACCAGAAGATATGCTGACAAGGGCAATGTGCAGATGATGGGATCTTGGCCAGACATTAGGGTGGTCCTTATTTTTGAAAGTCTGATTTCACAATGAGGCACCCTGTGCTTTTGTTTCTACTGATGAAGAAAAAATTCAGAAAAAATTTGAAGAGGATCTGACAATATTTAGAGGTTGCTACCAGATGCTAAAGTTTAAGCCTATGTCACGAGGAATTCATTTAGACTAGCCATTGCAAATTTCTTAATTGAACTGATGTTAGCAGGTGAGAAAATTGCAGAGTGACATACAGTTGTGTGTGTAATTCATTATTGAACACTATAAATGACTTCTAGCAATTAGTATACCTTAATAGTACTCATGTTTATTTATTTATTTATTTGATAAACAAACGTAGAAATAACTAATTTATTTTTTCAAACTCAGTGGTCTTTTAGTGTTTTTCTTTGACTAACAAAGTAAGCAGTATGCTTTTTAAGAAACTCAATATGAAACAAAATGGTTGCCAAATGCATTATGGAAAAGATGTCAATAAGTAAGCAAGCAGTAAGTAGTTATTAATCAAATTATAGTTATATCATTGTGTTGGAGCATAGGCTGCACAAGGATATGTTTTGGCGTGCATGTCGCCGTCACATACTAAAAATAATGTTGGAGGCAGTGGTCATGCTTTCTCTTGGTCCATCCCAAGGTCCAGACATAATGATTATCAGAGATTCCAGAGAAACTGGCGACTTATAGACCGATCAAAATAGAACACAATGACATCCGATGAGTTTTTACAAGAAGCAATTTCCTGTCACAAACTTTTGGAGCTGACCATCACTTTCTTCGGCGGCGTTTATTCCAGGGGCATATCATTCAGAGCACCAGCTGGGCTGCATAGAACAAAGTGGATGGCCAAGAGTATTTATAGTCTTAAGATTTGGATGTTCAAGAGACAGTTCAAGTTGACAAGAAGAGAAGAAAAGGGGATAGCTGACATCTGGTTGTTCACAGTAATGCCGTATGTCAAAGTCTGGTTTCAAGCATCATATGCACCATTGGCTCCTCGAATAGACCTGGAGCTCTTGAAGGACATTGACAGATTGATAAACAAGGAGAAAAATTGTGCAGATGCAGAGGTTGCAATGACGACATTTCCGGGTCACTTCTGGTATCTTTCGGAGGAATTAGAGACTTTTGCGTTCTTTGATGATGGGGTCTCCATTGATTTATCAAGCGCCATATGGCTGCTCCTCTGGACAAAACTGGCATCGAACATCCACTAAAGAGAATACCAGGTAACCTCTGATCAGCTGGAAGCAACTGGAAAATTTGTTCACGGAAAACACTAGAAGATTTTTCAGCATTACATGCATTCCAGCAAGTTTCATCCAACAAGATGTTGATACTTGGCCAAACGATGAGAACTACAAGTTAGCCAAGGCCACTGCCACCACAGTAAGAGATGTGAAATACATAGCAGAGCATGGAGTGGCACTCATGGACGAGTATAACGAGCTTCAAACAAATAATGAGGATCATAAGCAGTTTCTGGAATATCGTCACAGATATCCAGACAGGAACAAAGACACTGATTCATTAATACATTAAGTAGTAACTGGAACTAAACATTTTAATGTTCACTTGTGTGTCTTGACCCAAATAGTAAATACTACCGTCCACCACTGCATGCCCACCAGAATTTGTTTTGAATTTGTGCATAAGAATAGTAGGCCTATACAATATTCTATGTATTGTGTGCGTTTTTACAATATATTTGATATAATTATGTTATGTCCGGTAGCAACCTCTAAAACTCATAAAATCTCCACAAACTTTTCAGTATTATTATTTTTGTACCTAAAACTAAAAGTTTGGAGGGTGCCTCGTTTAAAATTCCCCCAACAAATTTTTTACATGGAGCTAAGGACCACCCTACCAGACATATATTCAAAGTGCTTGTGAAGAGGAAAGGTAGAAGTAGAACTACTTTGATGATGCATTTACAGTGAAGTTTTATTGATTGCTGGGTTGACGTTCTTAATGTTGATGTGTTTTGTAGTATGGTTTACGAAGTCGCTGGCGAGAACAGAACGTGCGCCTCAGTGGTATGGTTCCGGTGATTGACATGCAGGGTATGTACCACCTAGTCACCTACCCTAATTACTTTCGGAAGTAGCTTGGCGAGTTTCCAAAGCCACAAAGGTCAGAGATCAAAAGCCAGAGGTCGTAGGACAGACACAAAAGGCTCCCCATCTGAGTTTAGGAACCCAGTGCTAAGAACGAATAGCAGGTATACAAGGGTAGATCCAGGTGCCAGTCCTTATAGGAGGGACTGCACTTCAGATTAAGATTTAATGATGGCACACATAAAGAGTGCTTTAATTAAAACAAATAATTAGCTCAACTGCGCTTAAAGGGACATGTAGGTGGAGCAGTTGCACCTCATTGTCATTGCACCTCATTGTCATTTTACTTCATTGTCATTGCACCTCATTGTTGTCATTGTCGTGTTCTGTTTCAGCTGACGATATCCAGCTGGCTCTGCAGTCTGCTTTTCCAGAGGATCGGATGACTGTTCGACCAGGAATTGCTTTCTACTACGAAGCACGCGAGATTCTTTGTATCCGTTGCAAGGTTTGTTCTTGTTTGTTGTATTTTTCAATAAACGGCGGGTGAATGCTGACCAAGTGCTCACCTTGTCACCTTGTGCTGTCAGCTCGTGGAGCTCTAGCGATCGTCCTGGTGAACACACTCCACCGTCTCCTATTCGATGACAAGTCTCTCAATTCCGCCAAATTCATGCCAGTTACATCTTGTATCTCATCCATCCATCTCCTCCTTGGGCGACCCAGTCTTCTCCTCCCCTCACCGCACGCCAGCATCATTTCCTTCTCCAGACCATCAGATCGCATAACATGTCCAAAGAACCTTAGCTTCATTCTTGTCGCAGTTTGTTTTAACGACTCTTCATTCTCAACTCCAATCTCCTCTCGTATTGATTCGTTCGTTCTTTTCTCAGTCCAAGATATTCTCAGCATCTTCCTCCATATCCACATTTCACAAGCGTTAACCTTATTTTCCATGTTCTTTGTCATTGTCCACGTCTCGCAACCGTACAGTACCGTAGGAAAGATTAGTGCTCTCACGAGCCTTTTTTTGGTTTCTATGCTCACATGTTTGTCTTTCCATATCTTTTCCAGTCCGGTCATTGCAGCTTTCCCTATAGCAATCCTTCGTTTTATTTCTGGATCACACTTTCCCTCCTTTCCAACCAGTGATCCTAGGAATGTGAAGCTTTCTACCACCTCTATTTCCTCTCCGTCTATCTCAAAACTATCCCAATCTGCTGTTGTCATGACCTTTGTCTTCTTTATGTTGAAGTATAAACCAGCTTTTTCACTTTCTCTCCTGACCCTTCTTATCAGTTCTGCCAGATCCTCTTTTCTTTTTGCCATTAATGTTGTGTCATCCGCGTATCTAAGGTTATTCAGTGTCTTTCCAGCAATTTTTACTCCCTCAATTGCCCCCTCCAGTTCTGCCTTTCTCATTATTCTTTCAGCATATAGATTAAACAGGAATGGAGACAAGATGCATCCCTGCCTCACTCCTTTCTTGATTCTGAAATTGTCAGTGTCTCCGTATTCTGTTCTTATCACCGCTATCTGGTCTTCATATAAACCCTTTAGTAACATTATCAGGTGTTTCGGAATTCCCATTTCAAGCAGGGTTTTCCACATTAAATCATGGTTAATGCAGTCGAATGCCTTGCTATAGTCAATGAAACAGATGTGAACCTCCTGTCCATACTCCCTTTGTCTCTCCATTATCCACCTCATGTTGGCTATATGGTCTCGAGTTCCACGAGATTTCCTAAACCCTGCCTGGTTCACCGGAAGTTCTCTTTCAATTGTGCCTTCCATTCTTTTGTGAATTATTTTCAGTACTATTTTACTAGTGTGTGATATCATTGCTATCGTCCTATAATTTTCACACTCCCTCGCATCTCCTTTCTTGAATATAGGTATAAAGATCGACTTCTTCCAGTCCTCCGGCCATTCTCCAGTTGCCCATATTTGATTGCACAATTTTGTTATTGTTTTTATCATCGCATCATCCCCTGCTTTTATCAGTTCTATAGGTATCCCATCTTGACCGGGTGCCTTATTGTCCTTGAGTTGTCTGATTGCCCATTCTACCTCCGCTTCCATGACCTCCGGTTCCTTTTCATACTCTGTTACGTCAATTTGTTCTTTTTTGACTCGTTTGTCTTCCCTATACAACTCCTCCGTGTATTCTCTCCATCTATGCTTTATCCCTTCTTCATCGCAGATTACATTTCCATCTCCTGCCTTCATTGAGCCCATTCTAGGTGCAAATTTTCCCGTGATTGTCTTTACTTTTGAGAACATTTCCTTGGTTCGTCCCTTCCTTCCCTCGTCTTCCATTTCTCTGCATAATTCGTTTAGATGTATTTCTTTATCTTTCCGTGCTTGTTTTTGGAAGGCACTGTTCAGTGCCCTTACCTTATCCTTTTCTCCTGCCTTCTTTGCAGCCTTCCTATCAACCGCCATGCATATGGCTTCTCTCGATAGCCATGTCGTTGTTGTGATTTTCTTCTTCTTTGGAATGTGCTTATCTGCGACTTCGACTATTGTTTTCTTCATCCTCTCCCATAGGTTGTTCGAATCCTCTTCCTCTTCTATCTCATCTCTCTCTAGTACTTCAAACCGATTCTTTATTTCCATCCTGTATTCCAGTGTGATACCCTTGCAGTCGTATCTGATCAATCGATCTCCTTTCTTTATCTTTTTCAATTTCGTTCTCAGTGTTGCTACCAATAGCTCATGGTCAGTTCCACAGTCCGCTCCTGGCCTTGTTCTCACATCTCTTATTGTGCTTTTCCATCTTTTGTTTATCAGTATGTAGTCAATCTGGTTTCTATGCTTCCCATTCGGTGACGTCCATGTGTACAGTCTTCTCTTAGGCTGTTCGAACCATGTGTTCATAATTCCTAAGCCATTCCCTTTGCAAAACTCGACAAGTCTTTCTCCTGCTTCATTCTGTTCACCCAGGCCATGACTACCTAATGTGTCTCCATCGCCTCCGGTGCATTGACCCACCTTCGCATTGAAGTCACCTATGATCACTAGTACGTCGCCCTTCGGAGTTCTGTCCACTGTACTTTGCAGGCTGGTGTAAAAACCCTCGTGTTCCTCTTCTAACGATATCGATGTTGGAGCATATACCTGTATAATGGTTATGTTGACCTTTCTTCCTCTGAATCTTACACTCAAAATTCTATCACTCACTGTATCATATCCCATTATCGCATTTGCGCTTGACTTGTCACACATGATTGCAACTCCATTTTTTCCTCTCTCTTTTTGTCCTGACATTATTATCCTGTATCCATTCCAACTGAAATGTCCTTGTCCCTTCCACCTTGTCTCACTTAATCCTAGGATTGCTATGTCTAATTTCTTCATCTCTCCCTGTATCACGTCCATCTTTCCGCTCTGCATACTTCGCACGTTCCATGTGCCCAACTTCATCTTCTGCTTACAGCTCAGGTTGAGTCTTTCCCCTCCGAATCGATCCACCTCTAGACGTCCTTTCGGCTTTAGTCCTGTTGCTTCATTAGATCGAGGGGCCCTTGACTCTCCGTCTTGCTCTTCCCCAGTAGCTTCTAAGTCACGCTCCGGCCTGGGAGTCCCACCATTCGCAACTATCACCGTTTTTGGCTTAGTGTGTTTCATGACGATTTTCTTGGCAAGTTAACAGGGGTGGTTTGCCATTGCCTTCCCCTGGTTTTGCCTGCCGTGCCCGTTCGTTCCCCTTCCTAGGAAGGGTACCAACGGTCCGCACCACGAGAAGGTGGGCACGGAGGACTTTGGTTCACCAGCCCAGGTCGGATCCGAGTCTACGCTCAACAGAGACGTCGGTCAGGTCGCCTCCCCGTTTTACTCTGTACTAGAGTGACTGGTGAACCTTTGCGGACCAAGTGCTAGGAGAATTAAAATGCTTAGAAGGTTTTCTGTTTCATTCATTGCCTAAGAAACTCATAAATGTCAACTCTTCTGCAAACTGTCAAATACTTAAACTGGCATGTGAAATTTCAGGTTTTAGAATGTAATCTTGTATAGTTGACTTGAGCTCATCTCTCAGACATTCGTATAATTATGCACTGCACACTCCAGACAAGTCAACTACAGACTCGACAATGTCAACTGCACAGTGCACACTCAACAATGTCAACTGCACACTTTTTATAGGAAAACACACTAGTTGAGGCCTGGCTGAGTAGTGATAGGCAGAGGAGCTTGAGCCAGAGAACACACAGACTTACAGACACACACACCGACACACGCACACACACACACACACACAGATACACTGACACAGACAGACACACAGATAGGCACACAGACCGACACAAACATGCAGACAGACGGACATGCAAAATAGGTTCCTTTATTATAGCTGCTGATAATCTTCTTTGTAGGTTTCAATAGTCACGGTTAAGCTTTAATCTCTACTGCATGGTTTTATTCTAAGATGATTTTCTTTCAGGATGGTTGGGTTGGTTTCCATGGCATCACAGTCAAGAAGCCAATGACAGCCAAGAGCTTCTACAACGGTTATCTTTCGAAGCCAGAATTCCACGCAACGGCATTCGACAGCCAGCCAAATGAACTCGACAAATACGCCTTCAGGCTGGCAACAGCTGAGACAAAACTCTCGTTGACTGCAGAGAAAATATACAACAACCGATTAGCTTGGCAAAAAACTGAAAAGCTTCCCATCTACCGAGGAAGTTTCAACTACGTATGACATGGAGGCGATCGAACATTTGCATGTTTATCGCGAGCCATCTTCATGAACTGCTGCTCCAGAGAATAAATATATAGTTATTTCGACTGATCCACTTGCGAAAATGTCAGATTTAGATCGGCGTGAGATCCTTCCCCATCATTTGAACTGGAAATTCACAAGCCACAATGGCATTTGAATTGGAAATTTACAAGCCACAATGGCATTTGAATTGGAAATTCACAAGCCACAATGGCATTTGAATTGGAAATTCACAAGCCACAGTGGCTTTCGAATTGGGACACGGTGACTAAAGTGCACTCATTGAACACAGGACGGGATGAAACAAGGGACTAAGTATAATGACCAATTGTCTTTCATGATCTGTAGTCTGGTGTTAGTGCTTCTAAGGTCCAGTTTCCATTAGTGGAAATAGTGCTGAAGTTGTGAATAATTTAGTTGCTAAGCATTCTTTGACTTAGAAGCCCAAAGAAGTATACTTTAGTTACTAGAAACGATTATGTTAATTAGTGATAGAGCGAAGTTTCAGAGCAGAGGCGTGCGTATGTTGGATAGACTAGGGCAGTGGTTCCAAACCTTTTTCAAAGCAAGGCACCCTTACTAAGTCATTCAGTCAATGGCACCTGGCTTTAATCTCGTTTATTTTTCTTCCAGTTAGTTCTTATTTTAATTTCGAGCAACGTTCCTTGTATTCAACTGCAATGTTGCAACTACTTCTACATTACTTCAAGGTTTAAAAAATAGCCAAGTGCAGCAGTCCGTACTCCGTAGTGATAATGAGTAGTTTTCCATATTTTTTGACTGAAATAGCTGCACAACATCCAGCCACAGTTTCACTGTTCCTTGGGTGCCGCGGCAGCACCCAGATTTGGAAACGCTGGACTAGTGAAAGTTTGTTGTGGTCTTTACCTCCCACAGAGCGATCTAGATTCTTGCTAAGCATGGTGATTGTTTTCCTGTGTTGCTGGTTTAAGCTGTTGAGAGACATGGGGCCAATGCACAATAAACATCCCAAACAAAAGCCAATAATCATGACAGAAAAGTCCAAAACATCTGTAGTGTGACTATCACTTTGTATTGTGTATCAGCCAGTGGTTTAGTTGTCAGCAGGGTTGGGGGTTCAACCCTCTGGCTCTTCTTCAGCCCCTGAGCTAAGTAACTGAAAAGATTTTGGGGTGTCAGGAAACTAAAATATCTTATGAGTCATTAGTTGTTTCGTGTGCAACATATTAACAACATCAGATTTTGACCTGTGTTGATGCACTTTAGTAATCTGTAAAATATTTGACCTCTCCAGCTCTTTTTGTCAATTAAAACACTGATCAGTTGTTCTAAGGTGAAACAACAGAGGACTTCTGCAAATGTAGTTCATGTTTTGTTTGCTTCTCAATTGTTTCATCGACTTACTAGGAGTAGTGGATTCGTTTTGGTTCATGAGAATAATTTATACTACAGCGTAAGGCAGGTTGTAAGGCGGCTGGGCTGGGAGCGCCTCTGAGTAGATATCTTGAAGGGGCACTGTATCAAGTTTATATTGATTGATTGATTGATTGATTGATTGATTGATTGATTGATTGACTGAAGGCAGTTTACTTGTCCCTTAACAACTGGCGTAAACTTTTCCAAAATATTGGGGGGGAGCATTTAGTGATTTATACTACACTTGTTGCATTGGATGTACAGTCCATCTCAATTATTGGGGGGGGGCACGTGCCCCGGCTGCCCCCCAGAGTCTATGCCTATGCCCTTAACTGCATCTTGCTTTACATTTACATGTGGTTGGCATCTATCTGGACTGTGATGAAAATCTCGTATGTCTTGCCAAGATATTTGCCCCAAAGACAGTGACTTAAAATTCTCCGATGTAGTGGCCAGTTGGTAGTAACTAAGTATATTCTTTATTATACCAGAGGCGCACTTGCACTCTGGTATACATGCCTCAGGACGCTCGCCTGTTATCATGATGCGTTTGGATTCCTCTGATGTCACTCTTTAACACTTTAACGATGAGCTGCATTGGTTTCCCAGTCACTTTTAGTACACTCTCGTCATTAAATAAAGTGTTAAACGTGAAAATATCAGCCTACGACTTCATAACAGGTTCTTCCGCACCTTTGTGGAACTTGAAAAGGTGCTATATAAATGATGGCTTGTGTTCAACTAAATCTGTATCCTGCACTGGGACTCTGACGTAACAATCATACAGAATTGAGACATTCTAGATTTAGACATGGACTTGGGCATTTTTTCTTTTTTTTCCTGAAAAGAAGATGTGTTGGGATTGGCCAGCAGGTGACGGACACGAGAGACAGGCCACGCCCCCTACGTGAATCGACCACGCCCCGATATGAATAGCGTCTGTAGCATTTCTTATTGCTGACATGAATACGTAGGAATGGTCTGAACAGCTAGCCGTCGTGGCTGTAGCTGTCCAGGCCTGGATTAACCACGGGTCCAGTGGGTCCAAAGACCCAGGCCTACTAAACATTTCACAAATAAAGGGCCTACCATTAGTAGGTTTACGTTGAATTGAGCGCGCACATTTCGCCGACCTTCATCTCAGCGACCTCAATTCGCCGCCGCGAAACACAGCGCCTACACAATTCGCCGCCATCAAACACAGCGACTACACAATTCGCCGCCATTCATTTCAGCGCTGCTTCAAAAGGGCGTTGCTAAATACCGGGCGTAAACAACACGTGTTCTAGACTAGAAATTCAAAGCAAAATCAAAGCAAAATTGGTTGGGCATCTTCTTCACGGAGCCGAAGTTGATTGATTGCTGCCGCCGCCCGATTCATTATTATTTGACTAGAACTTCAAAGCAAAACCAAAGCAAAATTGTTCTTAATATTTGAATTATTTCCCATTAAATTTAAATTTAAACTGTTTGAAAATTTCATCATTAAAATAAAATATAGGTTATCATAATTATGTTGTCGCTGTGTTTTAAAATAAAATATAGGTCATCATAAGAGTCGCTGAAATGAATGGCGGCGAATTGTGTAGGCGCTGTGTTTGATGGCGGCGAATTGTGTAGGCGCTGTGTTTCGCGGCGGCGAATTGAGGTCGCTGAGATGAAGGTCGACGAAATGTGCGCGCTCAATTCAACGGTTACCCCATTAGTATGCTACCTTAAAAATTTTAACTATCACTTTAGTTTTCAAATGTTGACAAGTTAACGAACTGAAATAGGCCTATGTTTAAACACACTAATTTTACTGCAAACAAACAACGCTTACAGATGGACAGCCAAGAGATTTATGAGATTTGTGACCGTTAGGCCATAAGTGTTCCTACGACAGTGTAGGCCTACTTTGCTGAGGTTGCTTATAGTCTCTTCCGCCCATCACCGCCGAGCGTCAGGTTCACAGTAGGCCTACTATAGATTTCAGGATATTGTTGACAGTTTTTCTATTATGAAAGCACGTCGTAAACAGTTTTAAACTTACGTATCTGTTTATAATTTAAACTTCGTCGACACTTTTTGGTTGAACATTATGTTATGGGCCTACTATACAGTTTTGGAACCAGGCCTACAAAATGTTAATCCAGCCTTGTAGCTGGCCAATAAACATGGATCACATGGCATAGAAGACAAAAATATTTTGAAAGCTAATATGTGCAACCACGACCGTCTGGATATACGAGCGCCTATATTTAGAGCCTTTAGAGGGCCGTGGTCCAACTGCGCATTTGATATCAGACAATTGTATCAAAAGTCCTTGAATACCAGACAAGACGATGGGAAAATCGTAATCTCCAAACTTCTAAAGCGCCACTCGAAGGCCAAGCGCAGCTGGGCTTTTGGATTTCTAAAGTACTATAGGCCTACTTAAAGGCTAAATGTGGGACTGGGACACGATCGCACTTTGTAACGAGCGATGCGGGATGCCGAAGGAATATGGCCATATATTTTGCTTCTTCTCTAATCACTCGTTCTCATGCTCCCTAACTGAAGACAAACTATACGTGCGGCGCTAGGTTTTCCGACATAGGGGCCTAAGGACAATTCCATCCTCTCAAAACGATAAGATCTTACAAAGGGGCCACAAATCTTTCGTGACAAATTTTGCTAGCATAATAAAAAAATGTGAAGGTCGGTTTAATTGGTCCCAGAAGTTGTCAGCTGTGCTCCTGTCTGGAGCCAGCCGATCGAGTCGATGGACTCTAGGGCTGTGCTCTTCAGCACTTGGGGACTTGTCGGTTTTGCGCTTCCATAGGCAGGGGAGTCTATCCCCCCCTAAGTCATTGGAACAACTTCCCATTCCCCCTCTTCTTCCCATTCCCTTCCTTCCTCCTCCCCTAAAGTGGTGGCACACACCCTGACTGATCCCCCTATTTCTTGGATGGAACATTTTCTATGGTGTAGACGCCCCTTTCCATAGGGCCTACTGCGATTTAGACAAAGCGTTCTCTCTTGCATGATGCAGCCCTTAGGGCCCTACTTGGTTACTGCCTGCAGTGCTGTTTGCCACTCTCCTAGTCACCGCCGCCAGTGCGGAGAGCATCTTCTCCCATTTGAAAATCATCAAGACGAATCTTACAGGACAGCTGGTGTCACCTTAATTAGTCCCTAATTACCAGACCGTAGGGACATGTGCAGTATCCTTAACATGTACTAATGTTACTCGTAAATCGTAGGCCTAGGCCCCTATATAATTATTCCTGTATACACTACTGAATGTAATGTATGGTAATAATAGTGACATTAACGACTAGCAGAATTAAAATTACAAATGTAATTATTATTTATTTATTATTTATTTATTTATTTATTATTTATATTATTGTATTTATAATTGTTTTCTTCATTTGGGCTAATACAAGTTCAGAAGGGCCCGTTACCCGTAAAATGTTTGCGCCTAGGGCCCCGCATTTTGTAAACGCGCCTCTGTGCAGGTCTTTCATTTTAAAGTGAACACACTTCCTAACCTGCTTCCACGTACCTCTTCCACATACTCTGATAGTCTGATTCCACCGAGGCCCTTAATTATAATAGCCGCCCTATAGCTGTAGCGTTTTAACTTACGGCTAATTCCGGCACTGATACTATACTGGGCCTATAGGCCCTACTGTAGGTATATATATGAGCTAGAGCGTCGCGTTTTTTCGTTAAAAGTTCAAATTTATACCAGTAAAACGTACGATTCGAATTGTTTTGGGGATTTTATCAAAGTCTTTCGAAGTACCTAAAGTTTTGTATGAAACAAAGTTTAGTAAAAAAGTGTCGGTTAGATTGCACCGCTCGAATGCCTTGGTAAGCGATTCGATCCCAGATGTTCAGCGACACTGTGACCGGACTTACGTCGACGGCCACGGCTCTAGGCCGTTAAAACATGATTTCAATCTGCATTTATGCAAAGAAAAGACGCCATTGCCGTTATGACGTTATAATGGTGTGAACTTGGTTTCCTTTAGGCGGGTTATACAAATTGTATGTCTTCAAGTTTTCAACGCAGAAATTCGATCGGCTGCATTTAAAAATTACTCAATTATTTGTTAACTTTGCAAGAAGGTAGCGGGCTATATTTGCGCTCTGTCCCAAGTTTAAATAAAGCGCCCCCAAATATCAACTTAACCTCTAACGACCAAATTTGTTACTAGTTAGCTACATTGGTAAGAGCGTAGGCTTCGTCCCATGCGGATCGCGGATCGCTTCCCGAAGGTGGCTTTTTTAATAATAATAATAATAATAATAACAATAATAATAATAATAATTATAATAATAATAATAATAGGGCCATTCCGGACTTTGTATATATTATATTGGTTAATATTGAAGTCTCTGAGGGATCCTGTATACCTAGGGGCATAAAAAATAATAATAATATTTATTAATTCAAACTGACAAGTACGCAGTAAGATTACATTGAAATACGACGGTATACAATCAAAATATTAATTAAACACACGGTTTGGCAGCTATGCAAGGCGCCGCCCTAGATGGGGTTACGGGTATCGAACCGCGAATCTAATGCTCTCCTGGACATGAGTGTTACCATTAGGCTACTCTCCCCCCTTCCGAGATTTAAATCTCCGGCTATAGCACTGTCCGTATACGGGGACCTTAAATGGCGTGGCGCCTATTCAAACGGGCAGCGGTGGTGAAGGATCTCACCCGATCAATTCATTGCAAAATGAGCAGGGTCGAGGCTAAAAACACGTAGCCTACATTTAGGTATTTTTCATGTATTATAAATATGTTCAAACGACTATCTATTAATACTATTAATATTATATATATATACATTTATTTGTTGTTATTTAATTTTATTACTTTTATTTGTTGTTATTTAATTTTATTGCATTTATTTTATTTTAAATTGACACTGTATTTCGTTCCATGGCACCGCTGTAACACCGATTTCCAATACTTTTTTCTGCCCTCGTAACCCATGACATGAAAACAATTTTTTTCTCCGAAAATCCCCTAAAACTCGCCTACCTAAGGGTAAAGGGAAGGGGCAAGGAAGGGAGAAGGGAAGGCACCCAGAGGAAAAGGAAAAAGTCAGCGCCTATGACTGAGGCTAGCATATTTCTCTTGAAGAACGGTAGCGCTATATAAATTTTTAATTACAGTTCACTAGTTTTAATCATTTCCGCAAGTTTAGTGCCGTGTAGTTTCATCATGTCGAGGTGATGTGTATCTGTTGCAAGCTCATGAGCCCACTTGTCACCCGTGTAAAATTTTAGTCGGATAAAGGGCTCCTCATGTCGCTCCCAGATGGGCTTGACATTGGCTAGCCCAAGCCCACAAGCCCACATAATTTTTAGATGGGCTTTATATGGGCATGCTGGCTGAGGAGTTCAGACATTATCATTACTATTGTTGTTATTATTATTATGTTACTTTTATCGCTGCATGGCGCGTGGTCTGAACATAAGGCACGGAGCTGTAGTGAGTGTAGGACTTACTCGAGGTTCTTACACAGGAACCACACTGCCCACTTGATTACCTCGCCTCTGTCTTAATTACCCACATCGACCGTATATCGATCTTCGCCAAGTATCTTTGAAAAAGGTGATTACTACAACCATATCTGAAACAGCCTGACATCCGCAACTTAAAACAACAATGTTCTATGATGATGACGATGACGGTGAAGATGATGATGATGACTGCTTTCTCCAACACATTTCGTAGTCTAGTGTGTCTGGACTTTGTCATGTGTTGAATACAGCCATGTTTTCATATACATTTCTGCTGTCTACCAATAAATTCGCGGCGTCGTCCTTTTTAGCCTTAATAGCACAGTAGGCCTATAAGTAATTATTTATACTGTGTATTTTTGGCGACGAGAAAATTTAATTTATTCGAGAAGTCATAAACGGGGTCACGAAATGTCCCTGCTGGCCATCCGTACCAATCAAAATGTATCAACTTCCGGTTTTAAGGTCGAGGATGTTTTCAACTGTGGTCTGTTAAAATTTCGTTCAAAACGAAATGTAGCTCTAAGGTTGTCTTTTTGTTGCACTTGTTTTTATGTTCTGGCATCCGACGATAATTTCAGTCGTCGTATGCAGATTACGTTTGGATATTTGCGGTGTCTAAGAACAGCGTGTTATGCGTGCCCCGTTTTCTCCAGATCGGACAGAACGTGCTGACTGTCGTACCCTTCAACCCCTTCCGAATGTATGGCAGAAATGCAGCTGCTGTTTCTCATAAGCTGTTTAAATTTACCATATATAATAAGTTAATACAAGATGGTATTAACAGAACCGAGGTAAGGTAGCTGTCGTCTTCGATCTAGTTGTTGAAGTCAAAGAGAAAACTGGATCTGACCTCTAGATATCATATGTCCAGGTACCGTGGTTTCTGAGTGGATTGATCAGACTCAGATTGGCGAAGGTGAACGAGAAAACATATTTTATAATTTATCCTTATATTTGTTTCTGATTCCTAACAAGTGCGAAGATGGTGGAGCATTGTCATTGGGTGTGGCGTAATGCAGTCGAGCATTTTTATAGCACATTTTATACAAGCATTTGTAACCCCTCAAAACTTGTAAGAATGATGCTGTCCAAGTGAAAATAGAGAAGAGACATACAGGTATAAGCAGAGAGAGAGAGAGAGAGACAGAGAGAGAGAGAGAGCGTAGATAACATATTACTGCTTAACTGACCAGTTAGCATTTCTCTGCTGGTTATTTCAGTGTTTTAAGATGTTACTCCTGGGATTCTGAGGCCGGAGAACAGCCATTTCGTTCACCTCATGCCATGATGTTCAATTCCTAAGAAGCGCTGTCATCATTTCCGTTGTTGCCAGGCAACCAGTCAATCATGGATGCCCAGCACGAGCCATTTGACATGGCGTCTATCACAGTGATCGAGTTCCACATGATGGACAAGCGAAAATATTTTCCGCTGACAGCCCTGAGCGGCTTTACAATTCGAACATTGCTATATCCGTTCTCGCTCGTGAAGACGCGACTCCAGCTCCAACGACATCACTCCGTCTACACGAGTCTGTTTGATGCGATTCGAAAGATCGTTCGAACTGAAGGATTTAACGGTCTGTACCGCGGATTCTGGGTTACGAACCTGATGATGGTTTCGCAAGTGTCGTACATCGGAACCTACGAAGGTGTCAGGAACTACCTGGCCGCCAACACGACGCTGACCGACAGTAAAGTTCGTTCGTTGATCGCGGGTGCTTGTGCTTCGACTGTGGGTCAGACGACAGTTGTTCCGATCGATATAGTCTCTCAGCATCTTCAGATGCTCGGTCTAAACAACAAGCATTCCGCTGAGACGGCGACGAAACGTACAAAAGTGAGGCCGCTGAATCGGTTGGAGCTGCCGCCTGAGGCTCTGAATTCGAGGCTCGGAGCCGCAAAAGCCATTGTGTCTGTTATCTATCGACGAGACGGACTGAGGGGTTTTTACAGGGGGTACATGGCGTCGCTGCTTACGTACGCGCCGAGCAGCGCGATGTGGTGGTGCTTTTACGACATATATTGTGGTGAGCTGGACTGAGTTCTTTACAAGTTGTGTAGTCTTTGGCTTCGGTTTCAATTTACATAATGCCGTCATCTGTAATTATATATAATTATCTATAGTCATCTGTAATTATCTGTAGTCATTATTAGTCATCTGTAGTTATCATTAGTCATCTGTAATTATCTGTAGTCATTATTAGTCATCTGTAGTTATCATTAGTCATCTGTAATTATCTGTAGCCATGATTAATCATCTGTAATTATCTGTAGTCATCTGTGGTCATCATTAGTCATCTGTATTTATCATTAATCATCTGTAGTCATCTATATGTTAGGAAAATTTGTTAAGTTTCCTTGTTATTGACTGCTTGATCTGAGTTATGTACTGGATTAATTGAGAAGATGGTTTTAATAGCTTGTCGATTTGGTATCCTTAGACCAGCATTTTCAAAAGCTTCATTGGCTTATCTTAAACTCACCTCTGCCTGAACACTTGGTTTCTCTATATGGATCACTTTTGATCTCCAAGCCCCAAGTTTTGGCTTGCGTGTTGATTTAATTTAACAGTGGCCATTAATCGCGATGTCTTGAGCAGTATAACGCTAGCACTAGATAGGTTTTCAGATTTAGATGATACATTCCGCGTTATGTGACCATGCCTGAGAAAGCCCTAAAAAATTGGGAAAGTGAAAACTGGGGTTGATATTCGACTGGATTGTGCTGGAACTGCCTAACACTTAGTGAAAACCACGTGGTTATATCACAAATAGTGGCTATATCACAAATAGTAACAATTGCCATTTTTTAAAGATATAGGTCTGTCTTTGTGCATACTTTTGAGGAAAATATGAGTTAAAGTTCACCATGGTCCATAACTATATCCCAACCTAAGTTGCCTAGGGATTGGTGAATGTGTACGAGTTTAGAAAATTGGAACGTATGCATATGAGTCTGCGCTCGATTAAATCTCCATCAAAAACTACTCAAGATGAATATTCTTGTGACTTAGTCAATGCACATGACTTCCAATAAGGACACCATGAGGACATAGGCCTAGTTATGTTAAACTAAGTTTTTATTGCAAGGCTTTGCAAATAAACTTGAAAACAAACTAAACATACCATATTGCAGGGCTTTGCAATAAACTTGAAAACAAACTAAACATACCATATTGCAGGGCTTTGCAATAAACTTGAAAACAAACTAAAAATACCCAGACAGGACTTTGGAGTTTCATAGCTAATGCAACAAGGAATATAAATAACTAAGAAGTCATTTGACCCTTTTATGCCTGCTAGCTTTGTAAGGACGTTTCTTTCATATTAACATTTCCAATGTCGTGAGGGTTTCTCAAGCGTGGTAAAGTATAGTCTGGTGACCCACAGCGGGAGTTGGGGGAGGTACTCATTTTTGTTCATAGGCTTTTTAACCTGCAGTGGATGAACCCAATGTCCTCACAATGGGGCCATACATTACCATGAACATAGTGTGCACATTCTATTAAGCAGCATAGCATTGAAGCCTTTGGGCCGCTTCTCTGGAATTCCTTACCTATTGAACTTGCTGGTCTACGTACCATACATCATTTCAAACAAAAACTGAAACTCTACCTGTTGCCATTCACGTCCCATCTTACTTTGATACGAAATTAAACTGCTTGGTGTCGGAGATGTGTGTGCAAACAGGGTCATTGCACAGAGTTGAACCTGCAACCGCATGATCGTTGACCAAACGTGTTACCAATAGACTGAACACTGTGTCACACATGGTCAAATGTGACAAATACTGGTTTTGGTTTTTCATGAATTTTTATTTTAATGAATTTGAGAATATTGGTTTTAAAAGAGTGACAAATTCTGTCTTATATGTTGAGCATGTATCTTTAACACATGAAAGGCCAAGACTGACAAATTCTCTCTTATATGTTGAGCATGTGTCTTTAACACATGAAAGGTTCATTAGTCAATAAATCTCAACAAGATTCCAATCCTTCAGGAGATTTTACAAATCCTGCATGGAAAATATTAGCTGTCATTTGTTTTCGTTGAAGCTTTTCTGCTTATTTGAAATGTTATTGTTTTCCTCCAGATATGCTGTCAGGCGTTGCTCCAGTCTGGATTCCTCGCTTGGCTCTGCAGTGCATGGCTGCTCCACTAGGGGGCGCTTCAACCACCATCATCACCACTCCCATGGATGCCATTCGAACCCGAATCCAGGTCGGTACTTTTAAAGTCTTGGACGAAAGTATGTTATGTATCTGGGCTTTTATAGAACTGTAACGGAGATGGGTTCCCTCCTTTAAGTTGGTCTGGCGCTTAATGCTTGGCTGATTCTTTAGTTCTTATCATGCACATTATTCACTTGGAGAACTCTGTTAAATTCGCCGTTGTGTTTGGCGGACATTGTTTTACCATGGTATGGAGAAATTGTGTTAGGGTGGTGAGGAATGTACGCCTCAAGACTGTTGACGAACTTTCCTATGTTCGTGTTTAAGAAATATGTTGAATTATTCATGTACTTGCGCCGGATGTATTTTGGCTGACTTCGCTGGCGCTAGTGTATATTAGATGCTCTGGCAGTCTATTTAGATCGCCATTTAAGTTTGTCTGTAGGAAGTTTGGCTGATGTTCGTTAATATAAGCTATGAATTTAGTCTGATTTACAAGGTGGCTGACATTCGCCGGTTCGCCTAGGGCAAATTATGTTCGTCGGTAGTAGGGATCGTCGCCTGTAAATGCTATATAAGGGACTGGTGTAGAGCAAGCTAAAATGTTCTTCGTGTGTTCGCTCGTGGATTTCGTTTGGATAGTTATCGTAGCTCTTCGTGAATCTTACAAGTTATCAAGCGCTAGTTTGATATATTATTTGAGGTACAGTGTCGAATGAAGAAGAATTTCGGTCGTTGTGAAATAAAAGAGTTTAACTTTACAGCGAAATACGGTCTTTTCTTATTTTAAATCTTCAGCCAAAAAGCTGAAGTCGAACTCGACGGATATCAGCGACGGTCGTGAGGCATCCTGGGTCGCGACACGAGCCGTCGGCTGCCTTATCGGAAATACCTTACAGAAGTCCGGTCACCTGGGAGTAGTAGTTACGCGACAAATTGGTACCAGAAGTGGGGTTTAGGATTCTGTTCGGAAAAAGACTGTTCGCCGGAAATTCGCTGGATTCGACGACTGGTGAGTGACTTTTCAAGATTTCTTCTCTCGAGCGAAAATGACGGACGAAGAGCGGACGATAATTTACTCGTTACTAGACGTGGGAGAACCGACGCCCTTGCAGCCAAGTACGTCGACCCCTGCGGCGAACAAGACGTCGAGGAGGACCACCTTCGACCCGGACCAACTGCTGGAAAGCATTGACTTTGACGAGCCGGGATCGACGAAGCCGAAACCGTCGCGCATGAAAATGGAGCTGCCGAGTACGCCAAAACCGCTGGAGAACGCCGGTGTTGTTCTCGGCTACCGGAAAGCACCGATGAAGCCGGGGAAGTTCGACGGAACGGGGTCGTTGGACTCCTTCCTTACACAATTTGAAGTCTGCGCACGCCACAATGCATGGACTCCGGAGGACAAGGTCGATTTCTTGCGTTGCGCTTTGGACAAGGCGGCGACCCAGTTGCTATGGGACTTCGGTTCGCAACCCGATGTCACGTACGAAGAACTCGTGGTGCGTCTACGACAACGATACGGCACTGAGGGACAAGCGGAGACCTTCAGAGCGCAGTTTTACTATCGTCGTCAACGCCAGGACGAGACGCTGAGTACCCTTCTCCACGACATACGAAGATTGGTGGTGCTGGCCTACCCGGTGCCATCGAACGAGACTACCGAGATAGTCGCGAAAGACGCATTCCTGGAGGCCTTACGAGATCGAGAGCTGTCGCTGAAAGTTCGGGAACGCGAACCGAAGACGTTAGACGAGGCATATCGCACAGCTCTACGACTGGAAGCCTACCAAAGAACGTCTGAGTCGGTGGATCGGCGGAGACCGCCCGATCGTGTGCGCGGGACCGCCGAGGCCGACGCTGCAGGTCAACTCCAATCTCAACTGGACCGGTTCCTAGTGACGCAGAGGGAAGAGCAGAAGAGATGGCAACGGGAGATCGAAGCACGGATCGACCGACAATTCGAGAGCTGGACGAACAACGCGTCGAGGCTCCAAGAAGCGAACCTCGATGCCAACCATGGAGCCACCAACTCATCGTCGAACCGGCCTACCTATGGCCGGACAGCGGTCTGCTTCGGGTGTGGTCGGCCGGGCCACATCGTTCGGGACTGTCGTCAGGGACGACGACGGTTCGCCAATCGCACTCCTAACGCCACTACCGCCGGACCGGAGGAGCAAGTCGCTGACGGAGACACCGCAGTGAACCACACCACGCGTTCTCGGACGTCCAACAGAGCCAGCAACAACGCAATCTATATTCGGGGATCCATCGAAGGAAGGACCCAGCTGTGCCTAATCGACACCGGTTCGGAGGTGAGCCTTGTGCCTTTGTCAGCTGTTGAAGGGTTAGAGCTTAAACCTTGTACTCGCTGCTTGATGGCTGCTAACGGGACGGAAATTAATGTCCTAGGGGAGGTCACGGTACCACTTAAGATGTGGCGTGGGTTTGCTCTAACTACAACATTTTTAGTTTCTGACCAGATAGTTGAGGCAATGCTGGGCATGGATTGGCTTCGGCAACACCGCTGCCGCTTGGGCTTTGGGACTGGTGCACTTTTTGTTGGGCGAAAAAGGATCCCACTAGTTAAAGGTAATGGATCTGCATGGTGCAGACGGGTGATAGTCGCGGAAGAGGTAATTGTTCCGCCGAAGTGCCAACAAGATATCAGCGCAAAAACCCTATATTTGGATTTGAACCAGACGGCACCGGCTTGGATGACTGAAGCCAGAGAGCTTCAGTCGGGAGTCCATGTTGCCCGAGTACTTGTAGGGGAGGGCGCTGGCACACCGCAAATCCGTGTAATTAATTTGACGGAGGAAGTAGTCAAGCTAGAAAAAGACAAGCCATTAGGGGGATTGCACCCAGTACAAGTACAGTCTCGTGAACATAGGATGGAAGCTAAGGTGAGTAAGGAGGCCACAGGTGTCAAAGATGTTTTGATGAGTGACATCCCAGAGGAAGTGCCGGCAGATGCGAGGGAACGTTTGAGTAAGTTGTTGGACGAATACCATGATGTGTTTTCGCAGAATGAACGAGACATTGGAAGGACATCGGCTGCTATGCATCGTATAGACACAGGGAGTGCTGCTCCTGTGCGTCAACCGCTGAGACGGCAACCTTTTGCGTATAGAGAGGTGATTGATAACCAACTGGAGCAGATGCTGGCAGATGGGATCATAGAGCCTGCAGCGAGCGAGTGGGCAGCCAATGTTGTCTTAGCAAGAAAGAAAGATGGATCGATGAGATTTTGCATCGATTATAGAGGTCTAAATGAGAAGACGAAGAAGGATTCGTATCCCCTGCCTCGTTGTGACGAGTGTTTTGATGCGCTGTCGGGGGCTAGCTGGTATAGTACGCTGGACCTCCGAAGCGGATATCACCAGGTTGGTTTGGATCCGAAGGATTCGGATAAATCTGCTTTCGTCACTCGGAGAGGAACATTTAGGTGGACTGTGATGCCCTATGGATTGTGTAACGCTCCGGCGACGTTTCAAAGACTTATGGACCTTGTCCTTTCTGGATTGAATTTTGAAACGTGCTTGGTGTCGCTAGACGATGTTATCATCTTTGGAAAAGACATTGATCAGCATCTAGAGAGGTTGGAACAAATACTGCAAAGGCTGAGGGAGGCGAATTTAAAGCTGAAGCCGAGTAAGTGCCGGCTATTGCGCAGAAAGGTTGGTTTCCTGGGACATATAGTGTCGCCAGATGGAGTGGCAATGGATCCGTCAAAAATCTCTGAGGTTACTGAGTGGCCGGTTCCTAGTAAATTAAGAGAGGTTCGCGCATTTTTAGGCCTCTGCTCCTATTACAGGAAATTTGTTAGAGATTTTTCATCGCTGGCTGCCCCTTTGTTCGCCTTAACTAAGAAGGGTCATGTGTTTACTTGGACTGAGGAATGTCAGGAGGCATTCGACCGCCTTAAGGCATTGTTGACGACGGCGCCGGTCTTGACGCTGCCTAAGGAAGGAATGGCTTATGTGTTAGATTGCGATGCGTCTGACATCGGAATTGGGGCTGTGCTTTCACAGAATATTGATGGAGAGGAGAGAGTGATTGCATATGGCAGTCGGCTTCTTTCCGCGGCTGAACAGCGGTACTGCGTTACCAGGCGAGAGTTATTAGCTGTTGTCTACTTCACTAAGTACTATAGACAGTATCTGCTAGGCCGACATTTTGTGTTGAGGACAGACCATGCTGCACTTAGATGGTTACAAAGGACGCCAGAGCCTATAGGACAGCAAGGTAGGTGGCTGGAGAGATTGGCTGAATTTGATTTCGAGATCCTGCACCGGCCGGGGCATCGTCATGGAAACGCTGACGCCCTTTCGAGAAAGCCGTGTAGGCAGTGCGGAGCCGAGTATGAAGTGCTGGCTGTAGCTGCCACTAGGGAAGTTGTGACTGCAACGCCAGAACCGACGGCTGAGAATAGCGATCCTATTCTGAACGCACAGAGAGAGGATCATGACTTAAGGATAGTACGCCAGTGGTTAGAGGAAGGAGGACGAGTACCTGACCTTGTTGAAATACTACATGAGAGCGCGACTGTTAAGGTGTACTGGCACCAGAAAGAAAGCTTGTGCATGAAAGACGGAGTCATGTACAGGAAGCGCATAGATGGAGTCGAGCAGTTGCTATTGCCGAAGTCTCTACGCGAAGAGTTTTTAAGGCTAGCGCATACTGGATTAACTGGTGGGCACCTAGGGATCCGTAGGACTAGGATGCAAATTAGGAGAAGGGCATACTGGGTTGGATGGTCGCACAAGGTGCAGCGGTTTTGTCGACGCTGTCCGCAGTGTTCTCAATATCGGAGAGGTAAGCCTCCGCAGCAAGGCCCCTTTACAGCCATTGACCAGCGAGGAGCCCTGTGAGGAATCGAGGCCACGACGGGTGATAAAGAAGCCCGCCCGCTTTCAATAAAATTACGATTTTGGTCGGCGTACTTTGAAAAATGAAGAGATTGTCATTGAGTGAACTTTTTGTATTGACTACTTCTGAATCTGTTCTTAATTAAGTTGTTAAAAGAATGGAAATGATTACAAATTGCGAAGAACATTCTAAATATTGACTGTTTAGGTTTGCTAGCTAGATTGTGGCTATTGATTTTTAATACTTACCCGAAGAGGGCTTCGGCTTTCTTTTTGGTGGGAGGAGGGTGTAACGGAGATGGGTTCCCTCCTTTAAGTTGGTCTGGCGCTTAATGCTTGGCTGATTCTTTAGTTCTTATCATGCACATTATTCACTTGGAGAACTCTGTTAAATTCGCCGTTGTGTTTGGCGGACATTGTTTTACCATGGTATGGAGAAATTGTGTTAGGGTGGTGAGGAATGTACGCCTCAAGACTGTTGACGAACTTTCCTATGTTCGTGTTTAAGAAATATGTTGAATTATTCATGTACTTGCGCCGGATGTATTTTGGCTGACTTTTCGCTGGCGCTAGTGTATATTAGATGCTCTGGCAGTCTATTTAGATCGCCATTTAAGTTTGTCTGTAGGAAGTTTGGCTGATGTTCGTTAATATAAGCTATGAATTTAGTCTGATTTACAAGGTGGCTGACATTCGCCGGTTCGCCTAGGGCAAATTATGTTCGTCGGTAGTAGGGATCGTCGCCTGTAAATGCTATATAAGGGACTGGTGTAGAGCAAGCTAAAATGTTCTTCGTGTGTTCGCTCGTGGATTTCGTTTGGATAGTTATCGTAGCTCTTCGTGAATCTTACAAGTTATCAAGCGCTAGTTTGATATATTATTTGAGGTACAGTGTCGAATGAAGAAGAATTTCGGTCGTTGTGAAATAAAAGAGTTTAACTTTACAGCGAAATACGGTCTTTTCTTATTTTAAATCTTCAGCCAAAAAGCTGAAGTCGAACTCGACGGATATCAGCGACGGTCGTGAGGCATCCTGGGTCGCGACACGAGCCGTCGGCTGCCTTATCGGAAATACCTTACAGAAGTCCGGTCACCTGGGAGTAGTAGTTACGCGACAGAACGCATTTGTAAAAACGTCTCAATGTCAGCGCTGTGCACTTGGCTGTGTCAGAGGTTTAAACAGGTGTGTCTAAACAAACAACGAGAATGTTACTTGGGCCTAGTTAACAGGAATTGATGTACTTGAGTTTGCACCTGCCATATCACTAAAAATTGCTTTGCTTGATCTTTTACAGAAATATCCGTTTCACAGTTGATAGCTAAGTAAGGAGAAACAGTTTAAAGCTTAATTTCATTTCCCTTTGTGAGTAAATTCAAAGGGTGAAGAAGCAAATTTAGTTTACTCCTATACTCGGTCAAGCGGATTAATGGCATTAAATTTTTATATTTAACCAACAAGAAAATCAAGGATACTATCCAGAGTTATTCTCGGGGTAAGATCATCCTTTTCCTATCATTGTGGAACTGCCAGTAAAACTGTTGCAATTACTGGATTCTCGGAATGACCGAAATTTCTGAAAAAGCAGAATTCTGTTAACTTTATTGGTCATTTGGCCACTGCATAGTTTTATTCTGTGTTTTTGTACCTTATGACCCATGATGACCTGCAAAGCTACCGAATGACGTGTCTAAAATGTTTGATGTTTCAGGTTGAAAACACGCCGTTTTTTGAGACAGCCCGAACGCTTTGGCGGGAGGAATACCTCGGTATCTTTGTCAAAGGTCTGTCTGCTCGTCTCGTCCAGTCTCTGTCTTTCTCCTTCTTCATCATCCTCGGATACGAAACAATCAAACGGTGGAGCCTGATTGACCAGTACAAAGGCACGGTGCGATGGTGAAAATCACCGGACGAGTCCTCGGCTGTTGGTCGACCTACTACGTTCGATCTCCACCCATTTATCAATGGTGATTGATGCGAAATGATTGAATGGTTCAGTTCAACACCTCCAAAGATTTAGATTCTAGAAACGTGATGCGCAATGTTGATCTGGTCTTGGATGTTGAAAATGTCGAGTTCGAATTTTCGAAGAGTCTGTTGGCTAGTGGTAATAAAAATAGTCGCCTGCCGATTGGGAATTTTGCGGCAGTTTTTCTGTATGTCTGGTTCCTTTTCTGTAGGTGACCTTCTGAACCCCTGACAGTGTCACCTTCATGTGACACTAAGTGTGTTAGAAAGGCCTAGTTAGTGACTGACATGACAGGAAATTACAAGGGAATTATATAATACTTAAGTGGCACAGTATTGCAAAGGAATTTATTTACTAACGTGACAGCAAATTACAAGGGAATTAATATGATGCTTAAGTGGTACAGTATTGCAAAGGAATTTAGTTACTAATATGCCACCAAATTGCAAGGGAATTCGGTTACTACAGTAAATGAAATTTTAGTACTAATGAAAATGCCAAAGCGCAAAGGAATTCACTGCTTCTATTGTAAGTGTATTTTGTGTTTTTTTGTTATCTGATTTTATGTCTGGATGTTTTGGCGTCTGACTTATGTCTGCCATGACGTCGCCTTGGGTTTTGTGCAATCGGTCGAATGTAAATGCTTTGATCTTTATACAACGAGAATGATCTGTCATCGGATTTCTGTATCGTCCGTCAATAGATTTGCAACACAACACCAGCCAAAATAATTGCAACGTGGAGAGTTAAGAGTGGGATGTTTGCTGTTCAGGTCCAATCTCTGTAACTTTGTTTTGTATGAGAAATAATGGAATGCCAAGACTGTATTCGGTAGACAATAAAACGAGGACGCAACAAGACTTACACTAACATTGAGAGGAGCACAGGACTTGACAAATGACTGTGGAAAATAGAGATTGTTTATTCACACCCATTGCCCTTGGTCATTGCTGAGGTCAGGAAGTAATGATGTTTGATTTAAAGTGATTTGTTGAAAACAATCTCTGTCGGTCTTCCTTTATCTTGGTCAGTATTACAATAAAACCATGAAGTATAAGTTTCGTAATGGTATTCAGTTCTGTGCTGTGTTCTTGATGTGTCAAATGCCGTAAATGGAAATTGTCTTAGAAAGCTATTTAGTCCTAGTCGATTGAAAAGCTGATCATCTCTGGACATCAGACGTAGTGTTAAACAGAAAGAATATATTTCTTGATGTAGTCTAACAGTTCTTGTTACCTGTCGAAGAAATTTGCCTCTGAGAAATAATTTATATGTCAAAGGTTATTGTGTCTGCTTTGTATATCGTAACCCGTTCAGGTGCAGCTATGGTGTGAGACGGACTTAAATTTAACTGAAATCTCGAGATTTCTACAGGGCCTGAAAAGTGACGTCACGGGAACCAGCTTATTCACAGGTGCTAGTCAAAACAAAATCAATAGGCAGGCAGGGTCGAAATCGGTTCCAGGCCAAGATCCAAAGGGGTCACAGATGGCAATTTCAGCTACAAGGGAGGTAAGAGAAAACAGGACTCCGGATAGGATTTGTGAAAGAGAAGTGTTTTAAGTTTTGAGTGAAAGACCTGTGAGAGATGGCAAGATGCCAGGTTCTGAGGATGGATCAGATATTTGTCGTAATTCTGGCCGGAGTTTGTTCCAGGGAATAAACAGGTAACAAACAAATAACCGAACGATCAGAGACAAACTGTTCCAGCCACAACCAAGAAACACTGATTATAGGGGAAGTCTGTCATGTAGGGAAAAGTCCCCTAGTGGGGCACTGTAGCCAACTGGTTAGAGTTGTCGGCTTGTAATGTGGAGAGGTTCAATCATTGCTTGAGGTGGTTACTGTGTATGGGCAAGTCCTTCACTCACAAGTGACTCATGTCTCGGTTTTAGAGTAGTTGTTGATGTTTATACTAGGGCTGTACCGAACATTCACTTCGTATTCGCTTCGGAGCCGAACAGTGGGCCAAATAGCTATTACGTATTCGGCCGAGTAGTAGCGGTCGGACCGAATACGAAGTGGTCACGTGACATCTGTTTCTGCATATGCGGCTGCTATAGCGAGTGGACTGAAGTAACTCAATATAACATAACATATGCTGTGGTTGCAGCCAGGCAGGGCTGTAGTGGTAAAATTTGAGGTGAGTATACGCTACCGGTGACCAGCGGCGTAAAAAAAAATTTGAAGACTTTTTTTAGGAAAAATTTCAGACTTTTCACCAATTCTCAGAAAATTTTCAGACTTTTTACGATTTTGTCTCAGAAAAAGTTGATGACCTTTTTTTTTTTTTTCATTCGCCCTAAAAACCTTTAAAAACCTCTCTTTTTTGAAAAATTTTTCTTCCCAGAGGTAAGTACCCGCTGTATACCCGCGTATACCCTCGTCTACAGCCATGAGTATACGCTCTCAAATTTCTCTAGAGGTAAGTATACGCTGTATACCCGCGTATACGCTCGACTACAGCCCTGCAGCCAGGTGTTGCCTACTGCCTGGACCGCGGTATCACAGTGTCAGTAGTCTCAGTGTTGTCGGTAGACCTATTTTGTACACTATTCGTATTCGGCCGAATAGTGGGTCCAATTATTCGTATTCAGCTGAATAGTGATAATCACCTATTCGGTACAGCCCTAGTTTGTACACAACCCCTCCCAGTGTATTTCATATAATTTACACAGCAGAAAGTGCACCATCCATTGACTGTGCATCATCACTCGATGACACTTGACCGTTGAGCTATCTCAGCACAGCAACCAGACCAAGGCTCAGACTACTAGTACATTTCCACATTTTGAAGCACATAGGGGCCATCCACATATTACGTACGCACTTAGGGGGGGAGGGGGTCGGATTTTGGCGATTTTTCGTACGGGTGCGAACGGGGGGGGGGGGGGGAAACAAAATGTGTACGTACCCAAAATAAATTTCTAATTATGACGTCCACATTAGCCTATTTATAACTCTGTATTATCCTATAGTCGTCCCATGGCATTTTATTACATTATATAAAAGCCATGTGCAGTTATTCTGTGCTGTGAACGACACCTATAATTTGTCTATATTGGCCCTTCAATAATCTGGCCTAAAGTGCAGACAGGCTGCCTGGAGACACTTTCTGCAGCTGGTCATCGGGGGGGGGGGTGGTGCGTCAAACGTACGTACTCGGGGGGGGTGGAAGAAAGTACGCTTGCGAACAGGGGGGAGGGGGTCCAATTTTCCCGGATTTTTGTGTACGTAATATATGGATGGCCCCATACTCGACTTGCAAAGCGTGGGAATAACCGTGTAAATGCAAAGCCAATTTGCATCACTCCGTTGTGAAAAATGTTTTGCCAAGTAAATGACTTAAATAAAAAGTTTAAAATTTGGAGAGTTCTTGGTCTGAAAGAGAATCATCTAACTTTGGCACAACCCTCAACCAATAAACTTCTGATAAATTGCAACCTCGAAACAAATGAAAAACTATGGATGAAATGTTTAAACACCCACAAAAAAATCAGTTGAAGCAGCAAAATTTATTACAATCAAGTTGTATGTACATCAGCGGTACACAACGTCCACAGCCAGCCAACTCAAGCCGTAATGTGGCCCGCATTGTCCAACATGAAAAGCGACTATTTAAGAGCCAGCACTGACATTAAGTCTACAATGACTTGCGCACTGTGGTCATTGGAAAAAACGATCAGTATTGCATTAACATACGAGTCCCCTTTCTCTGTAACCCTTTATGTTTACTTTTACACGTCATCATCATAAATTTTGTCATGCATTCATCTGACATAAGCTGAGTCATCAGACTTGTTTGGTCTCTGAAGGGTTTAAGAAATCGTTTAGCGGCCCTTGGCCGAAAAAGATTATGCACCACTGGTGTACATGTTATCAGTAAGTAATTTACTAAATTACCCTGGCAATATGCATAAAATATCTACAAGCATGTGCAAGTGAAAACAGAAATAGTCCAACACAAGGAACAAATACTGGCCGCGATAAACCATGGAACATGATTTTCTAAACACAAAGATTCTTCCAAAATGAATGCGATTGCAGCTTCCGCAGCCTGCTTCCAGTTTCTCGGATCCATCGGATTTCGACCTGGCTGCTCCGATGAATACTTTGACTGCTGCAATTCACTTGAAGAGACCATCGACTGATGCAATCTGATAATGGGCACTACAGAAGTCATTAGATTAGATTTCAAATTGCATGGTGGGTAGGCTGTCCTAGAACCAGAAACCATGCAAAGCAGTCGCTTAGTCTAAAGTAACCTAAACCTGATTAACGGTAATAAAAAGACGAGTTCTCCGAGGCATGAAAATGTAATTGTAATCGAAAATTTATAAAGTGCCACTCGGAAAGGTCAGCTCTAGGTGTTCCCGACTCGAGCTGTTGTCATCACTGACAAACAGGAATGTTTTCAGGTGTTTGCGGAACTGAAGGGAGAGAAACTGAGAAGCTCTAGCCGCTGGTCTTGAGGAAGTTGACACTCAAACTGAGAGTAGTCTAGTTCGCCAATGGTGAAAAATGGTACTCTGAACATAAAAGCCAAAGGCCGATGATCATGATCATCTTTAGAGGAACAATTCAAATGACACAATATATAAATGGCTCGTTTTTGATATTGCCATTCTTCCAAAGTGCACAAACAACCATGAAACGGAACATAAATGATGCCGAGCAATTGTGCACGAAGGACATGCTCAAGGTCCCCATACAGTAACCAGCTATAGCGCCTATTATGAGTTAAACCCGCGTACTCTTGGCGTTGCAAGCCTAGTGCTGTAACCAGCTGGCTACTGTGCCTAACTCGTTACTAGGTGATATTACTGTTCCTTTGCCTAAACATAGTGTCTCCTATGATTTACAATGAAGCCTGTTACGAAGCCTGTCAAAAGCCGTGTAACAAACGGTTGTACAATGCAACATGCAAGAGCTATCAAGCTATAACGTCGAACACAGATGATACGTCTAAGAAACTTCACAAAGAGAAATTTGAAAAAAATGAAAAATGAATCAATTATTAGTCGATATATGATGGAAAGCAAAAATAGCTCCTGGAAAAATTTTCTAAGGTGCCTCTACGGAGAAACTAATCGGATGTTCTCTCTAAGCTAGACGTGCAAATACATGACGTGCAGAGTTCTAACTGTTCGTCTATAAATACCATCACCATGATCGCACAGCAGAACTCATTAATGCCAGAGAACAAAGGAATTTTATTTCTAATTTAAACTGGTTTTCCAATTTTATTTAAATTAAATGTAAACTGGTTTTCCTATTTTCATTTAAATTCAAACTGATTCTCCTATTCTTATTTAAATTAAATTGGTTTTCCAATTCTTATTTAAATTGAATTTAAATCTTACGAAACTGGTAATGCAGCTCCCCAATCTCCACAGCTACAACTTCTATACACACACTGTCTAGTCATAGAAAAAAGTGAAGCAAACACGTGAATTTAAGATCTACTCGGAACTCAAGATATCTAGTTCCTATGACGAAGAGATACGTCCCAGTTTCAGCGTAGTCTTCCGACGCTTGACTTACATCAGCGAAGTTTTTTGACAAATTCTGTAACCTGTGCAACTTGATGTGTTGTCGCACTGGTTTTATTTTCTCTTGGCGAGTTCTCCTCGAGGTCGGCGTTTTCAGCTGTACTAATTGTTTCGATCATGACGTACGATTGCTGAAGATCTTCACCATTTGTTTCGAGCTCTTGTTCATTTTGGTCCGCGTTCTGAAGTTCTGCAATCGGTTCTGGGTCGTTGGCAGTAGGATTCTCTGGTGTCAATTCGGCAATGGTCTCTTGAGTGATATCATCTCGAGTAGTAGGTTGACTTGTCATGGTTGTGGAAACCGGTGTCGTCTCTTCTGGTCTAGCTGTTGACTCACTCTCTGCTGGCACATCTTTCAATGTCTTTGGAGCTACAGGGGCCGCACATTTGTTCTTCTTGGCCGTTGTTTCCACGTCATGTCTGTCGACATCCTGAACTCTCGTCGGAGGCTCTTCCAGCTGAAGTGGTGTTCGTCTTCTGTCTCCTCGTTCATCGACTGCATTTCCGCGTGCATCTGGTAGTGCTGGCTGCCGCCTCAAGTCCAGATTCTTCTGCTGAAAAATTACAATAACCACAATACTTTCATCATCTCTGATTAAATAACAAAATAAAACTACAGCCATGATGAACAAGCTCCCCAGGGACAGTGGAAATTAGGACACAGAGTTCCTTTACGTAGATCGGGGTGAAACCAGTAAGACAGCTCGTCACAAGAACCAAGGTCTTAAGTACCGTAGTATGTCTGCCCATGTCTGCTGGCATTTTGCTAGCCACAGTTCAGAATCAAACTGCTTCAGGAAACAGCAGCCATTTTGCACTGACATATTGCTATTGCAAATCATAGAAAGAATGGCATGTTAAACAGTGGTCGTACAATTTCAGTGTAAGTGACTGCCTAAGAAACAAAGGAAGGGGTTTTACCTCACGTTAACCAATGCATTCACATCTTTCATCAACTGCCTAGTTTTTGGTGTAATGCTCACCGCCCCATTATGAGCAGTAAAACAAACAACGTTCACCCCATGAACATCTGAACCACCATCAGAGACCAAAACCAATTCTATGCTAAATTTCACTGTGAAAATTCCTTCCTTCCTTCGCAACAAAAACCGATACAAAACAAGGCCAAGAAAATGAAAGCCAGAAAAAATCACATTTATTAGTCTTTATTGGTTTAGTAATTCACTTTCAAATACCCAAATCCCAGAAGTGCAAATTTTGCATCATCCACTCCTCATATTTCACACTCAAGTGTGACAGTGTACATTGTAAATTTCAGTATAAATAACAGTAATAAAAAGCCCAACCTGTAGCTGTTGAACACGATCTTGGAGAGCAGCGACCTGGTGAGCACCATCTGAGCGCGCTGGTTCTATGCTCAAGAACGGGCTGGAAATGCGGTAACGGCCAAGGCAGAAAAGAACGAGAATGAAAAGGAGAATGATGAAAGCGTAAACTGGGAGCCAGAGAATGATCGGCAGACCCTCGAATGCAGACACCATAAACTCACGAATCGCTTGGCCAATGTGTTTGGCGGGCTCAAGAAAGAAGCGAACAAACGTCACCGCAACCGCCTATGCCAAAACAGAAGAAACACTAATCTTAGGAAAATAAATCGAAATTGTACGATCTAAATTGTACGATCAAAATTCTATGATAAAAATTCTACAATCAAATTCTATGATAAAAATTCTATGATAAAAATTCTACGATCAAATTCTATGATCAAAATTCTATGATCAAAATTCTAAGATAAAAATTCTATGATAAAAATTCTAAGATCAAAATTCTATGATCAAAATTTGATAATCCTTCCAAGTCTAGTCTTCTCGATTGTTCACAACGAGTGAAAGTTACCAAATTCCTTCTACACGCTTAAAAGTTATAATTTCTAGTCGGTGAATAATCACAGAAATGTAACGCCAAAATTTTAATTAAGCTCAACAACCCCAGTGGTTCAGTTGTCAAAAGATGGTTGAAAATTACCAAAGTACACAAATGCAAGTCAAAATTGAACGTTTTTAATATGTTGCACAAATAACTGATGACACAAGAGATATTTTAGTTAGGGGTCAGCCGGGTAGACATTTTCAACCGAGTACCGAATCCGAGTATTTGGATGTACTATTTGCCGGATCCGGGTACAAACCGAGTACCATTTGTTCCGTAAGTGAAGCTTCACATTTTCATGTAATGAAAAATTATCGAAGTAAATTTCTGTACTTGTAATAACTGACTAATACATTTTGAATTTTATAAATAAATAATCAATGGACTTGACTTCCGTTGTGGACTTCCCGTGTTGGTGTATTTTGCACTTTTTTTTCTCCAAAATGAATATGCTATGTGAAGCTCAAAGCTGATATTATGAGCCTACAAATTCCGGCATGTGAGGCAGACGAGCAACTATTTGTGTGTATAGTATTTGCCGAGGCAAATACTTCCGAATAGTGCCAAAAAACGGGATATTCGGCCGAGGTAAATGTCCGAGGTGATTTCCGGCTGACCCCTAATTTTAGTTTCCTGACCCACAACTTCTTTTCAGTTACTTAGCTGAGGGGCTAGAAGAGCTAGGGTTGAATCCCCTCCTTCTCAACAACCAAACACTGACACTCGTCCCATTCTAGTAAGGGACCAGTTGAAAGCTTAACTTCTCAAACAGCACCGGCTTCGTAAGTTCCGTTGAAGTGAAATTCTTTCCTACCTGAGTTGGTGGTACCTCCCACAGTGGATCGATTTCCAGCTGTTCGTAGTATTTCTGGCATTCGTCGTTCTGGAGATAGAATTGGGAAAAGATTGCTCTCCACAAACTTTTCATTTGGTTAGCACAATCAGGCGAACCTCGTGCCATGGACGCCATTCGCTCGGCAACCTTCTTCTGCAAACAGAAAAATCAGATCCAGACAAACGGAAAAATCAGATCCCCACAAACGGAAAAATCAGATCCAGACAAACGGAAAAATCAGATCCCCACAAACGGAAAAATCAGATCCAGACAAACGGAAAAATCAGATCCCCACAAACGGAAAAATCAGATCCAGACAAACGGAAAAATCAGATCCAGACAAACGGAAAAATCAGATCCAGACAAACGGAAAAATCAGATCCCACAAATATTACTTGTGTCAACTTGCGTTGAGAGAAGCATTGATAATCTGAAATAAGAATTAGATGAAGAAGAGCGGTCCCTGAAGATAGCCTGACGCAGCCATGGGTATGAAGTGCTAGCGACTTCATTTTCTTAGTTTCAGCATATGAGGGTGGGCTGCCAGGCCTCTCCTCGCCATCTCATCTTCCTACCGACAGTGTACTCATTACAGCTGAGTTGACTAGGGGTGCATGAGGAGCAGAAATCTCTAACCAAATTTCTGCCCTGGCGGGGATTAGAACCCCTAACCTCTCGATTGACAGTCCAGCATGCTAACCACTACACTACCGAGCACCCCTGCATTAGATGACAAACAATAACAATCAGACTAGCACCAAACACCATAACTGAAAGACGATCTATAGCAAAACTGTTTTCTACAGCAAACACAAAACACTGTAGTTTCCACCGACGTCCAAGTAGATGTCTCAAAATATAAATGTTCCGTTACTTAAACCCCTTTACCACTTCATAAACACCAATTGTAATTAGTGACTTCTATTGTGCCGGAGTCTCATGCACAAGGCATCAACCGATGGCACACCAAAACCAAGCAGTAATCAGGTCAATATCCAGAAGATCAGTCCGTAGGCCTATGGTGGATAAGCAATTTGAAAGAGGTACGTTTTAAGTTGAGAACGAAACGACACAAGCGACTGAGCGGAAAGTAAAAAAGTACGTCAAGCAGCTGAGTCTGAAATAGTCTATATCAGACCCATGAGCGTTAAGCTGAGACCGAAACGACACAAGTTTTAAGTTGATAATGAAATGGCACAAGCGACTGAGCACAGTGAACAGACACAGGGAGAGTTCCACAAAATAGGTCCAAAAAGTCAAAAAGTAGGTCAAGCAACTGAGCCTGAAATAGTCTATTTCAGACCAGTGAGCCTTAAGGTGAGACTGAAATAACACAATGAGCAGAGCGAACAGACGCAGGAAGAGAGTAGTTCCAACAAACGCAGCAGATAAGAATTAACCGATAATTATAGTCAAGACCTTACTTTGTAAAGATGCCACCAAGTCCACGGTATGCTGATCATAAAGCTCGTGAGAATCGTCGTGAAAAAGAGTAGAGAGACGAAGCGGCTCAGGGACATACGCACTCGTCGCAACAGAGACACGACCTGGAGCAGTGCAACCATAATGACTGCCACCTGAAAGAACAACAACAGTTGCAACTGAATGAAAATGCCTGTAGGATAAAACAGTACAACGGCTGCTCTCCTCAAAATGTGTAGCTAAATGACCACTATCATCACAAAAATAACCTGTCATTTTGGAAAATGATAAGCATTTATAAGAGCCTCTGGAAAATGACAAGCATTTTGGAAAAGCCTCTGAAAAATGACAAGCATTTGTAAGAGCCTCTGAAAAATTACAAGCATTTATAAAAGCCTCTGAAAAATTACAAACATTTATAAAAGCCTCTGAAAAAATTACAAGCATTTATAAAAGCCTCTGAAAAATTACAAGCATTTATAAAAGCCTCTGAAAAATTACAGTGGTGTTGCTTGAACTTGTTTCAAACATAAATAATGCTGTCCTGTTAGAAAAATATTTCAGAACAGTGACATCATCATCACAATACAAAGTTATGCCCAAGGGCATAACTTTGGTCTAAAAACTGGAGGTACCAATTTCTTACATACACGGAGCAAGGCAGAGACCGTGATTTCTGGGAAGGCTCAATAATAAAATATTGATTGGCATTGTTTAAAAAGTGTGGGGTACAGTAACCCTCAGTCCAGAAAGTGGGGGTATTGATACTGCTCGTACCCCCACAAATTACGCCTATGGTTATGCCAAAGTCTTCTGCACATTTAGTTTAGGTCCTTACATTTGCATGTCCTGCAAGGCCCTGTATCCATTTGTAATCTTTTCACTCTCTTCAACAATGACAACTGCACTGTACCTAACACAGTGCATATTTTAAGGAATTTTGACTACTGGGACAAAGTCAGCCATGGGTCTAGTTCAGAGGTGGGCAAACTACGGCCCGCGGGCCGGATCCGGCCCGCCAACACGTTTTATCCAGCCCCCACAATTCTTCAGATTTTTCTTTTAAATTCAGATAGCGAGAAGTTTTCTTTGTTTTACTCACATGGTGAGTAAAACTTTTGCTCTCTTACAGTCTTACTTGATATTCTGGTCTCGTCCTTTATAATAGGCCTAACTCTATGCATTAACTCTGCCGATCTGCCCCATTTCCCTGCAGAGGCTTCTGCACATGATCTGTATACGCAGAAGTCAAATCCGTTCAAATAAAGCTAAGTTGCTTTCAAAGCAGATGAAAGAACAAAACTACAGGAACTTTCCTACCCTGCATGCAGTTGCATACTGTCACAGTACTGTATAGAGTCTGAGGAAAAATATAGCCTTCAGCTGTCAAGTTTGACAGAAGAGTTCTCCAGGCGATTTGTGGATTTTAAATCAACTGAGACTGAATTTGCTTTGCTTGCTATACCGTTAACATTTGACATTGACAATTAGCTCGTATATGGACCTTCACCTGGAGTTAACCGACCCACAACGTGACATTGTTCTCAAAGGGAGCAGCTCAAAGGATCAGACCTAATAACATTCTTTTCTTCGCTCAGAAAGGAAAAATTGTCAAATACACAAACTTTTGCTTTAAATTTTTGTGTGTTATTCGCATCGACTTAATCTGTCAACAAAGATTTTCAACTATGAAAATAAACAAATCCAAGTACAGGTCTCAGTTAAGTAATCTAAACTTGAATTCAAACTGTGAATTGCAACCAGCTCTATCACTCCGGATTATGGGAAACTTGTTAATGCATACATGTTGAACTTGACAGTCGCTTACATCTCATTAGTAGGGGCCTAACAGCCAAAGTGAATTTAACATACTATAAACAAGTAAACTTCTTTTCGTGTAAGTCGTTATTAAATGTTAAAAATTTGTTATCCGGCCCTCCGAATATTTTTGGCTTTTAATGTGGCCCCATGTGCAAAAAGTTTGCCCACCCCTGGTCTAGTTCATGATCTTTCATGGTCTGGTCGAAGAACTTTTTTAGGAATTAATCTCCGCAAACTTAAAATTTTTTGACTTTTTCCCAAAAAAGTTCATGACCTTTTTTTTTTTTAGTCATCACCTTTTTTTACAGCTTTTGTCGGGTCTCCCAACCAATAATACGGGGTCGTTCAACAGTAATGTCATACCTTTCTCCTTTTACTACTGGGACAAATCTTTAAATTCGTCCTAAATTTGTCCCACTAGTTATACTTCATACATACATTGCCTGGGACAAATCAGCCTCACTACTGGGACAAATCCTAAGACTACTGGGACATTTGTCCCACTAGTTATACAGTTAAAATATGCCCTGACCTAACACCAAACAATTACCCAGCCTTCAGTTTAATACATTAAACTTCTAATCTGCAGGGTAACTACTGACTTTTTTATCCAAGTTCTGTAGCAGAAGCTAAAAAAACTCCTTCAGCAACTAGTTCAACTACATGACCAACACATTCTTAACAATGCACACATTAAATGCGTATTTAGTGGTTCAAATCTCAAACACATTTTGTCCCCAGTTACAACTTAAATACATAAACTGTCCACCCGTGGAAAAGACGTCTACCGCAATGACAGAAGAACAAAAGCTGTTCCGCTTGGCCGAACACGACTTAGGTAAACAAGAAAACTGATTCTGGTCTCTACTTACTACGCCTGCTACGTTCAGGTAATAGAGGAACTGAGCGGCAAACGGCATATCCAATCCACCATCGAAATCATTCGAATCTTTGTCTTCCATTATCCACCTGTACAGGTAAGAAGACAAAGCAATACGAAGTGTTAACGACACACAGCCTTTGATGAGTCTGTCTAGAAGTGCGCTATATAAATTGCAAATAACATTACCACAGCATTCGTGCAGAGTACGTCCAAGATGCCTATTCTGAGGTAGTCCCAACCCAGCCCCGGCAAACAAAACAGTTTTCACATGTTTTTGTGAAAGGTGCATGTGGTGTCCCTGGCTAAAGAACACGCACATCTAGAGGGAGGCTGGTATTCTGGGTGGAATGGCCTCCTCCCTCCTCTAGAGTGCTCCTATCATGATGCGCTAAGAACCAATCGATGGTTGCTCCTCACAACATCACCTCTGGCAGGCCTTTCCCATGAACACACTCTATTTAAGTGCAGTTATTATTTATCATTGCCACAAAAGTAATATAGTTATTTCGAGTGGTATCAAAATAACCTCCGTTAATCGCTGACCAGGCCAAGCCCCTTTTCATTTACATCCAAAACTACAATATCCATTTTAGCACCAACGGTAGCTCCCAACCACTCCATGAACGCCAGAAAAGCCAAAAGAATGGTTAGAATTAAGAATTGATATCTCACCTGACATCTGTTATCATCTTCAGAAGGATTGAATGAACTTCCTGCACTGAAACATTCTGCTTTGTGGCATAGGATGACAGATAGCCGTAGCCAAGTCCAGACAGAGAAATAGTGGCTTCGTAATGACCGACATTCTTCTGGAAAGAAGAACAATACTTCGTTATCATCAATCATCGCACAGATGCATAGTTCCACCAACAAATGCTTGTCATCAACAGCCTCAGAAATCTAAGCAATATTTTCTTTATTATCATTATTATAATTATTATTATTATAATTTTTTTCCCCGAGGTACATGTAATCCCTCAGGTGTCTAAAAAATTATGCTAGGAGCTGTTGTTGAATTTCTGAAAAATCAGGCCTCGTCCTCTGCAACATTAGTGAAAGTGCCACAAAATGCGATGGCGTTGTAGCGCTGGATGCAGATGGAAAAGCGCTGATATTAAAATTATTATTATTATTTAGACAACATATATGGTGCTACGTCTTACAAACCACAAAATGTCTGGAAAAATCAGACCATTTTGGTTTGTAGGTCACATAATCTCTATGGCTTACAGGACAAGAATTTTTTAAATAACTTTATTTGTAGAGTCTCTATCTGTCTGTCAGTCTATCTTTCTGTCTCTCTCACTGTCTGTCTGTCTGTCTTATATGCTCTACTTCTAACAGCATACCGTAATTGCCATCAGCGCTTGACTTACTAATTGAGAAAATGTTGAATTTGTCTCCTAAAATTTCACGACTCACATTCTTAAACCACCCTATAAGACTTTTTCAAAACCCTTTAACATGTAAATGATACATGGCTGGAATCATCATTCATTCTGTATTAGTTTATAATATTATCTAAAAATTACGCTAGTACTTTTTATGTAGGCTCTATGCCTATCCTATACACCTGCTTTAAAACTCAAACCCCGAACTAACTCATCACGCTTACTGGTAATGAAAAAATCAGTTTGAACTGGACATCTTTTTTATTTTATTAAAACCGAATGCCATAGAATGATTTCGACTCACGCCATCTTGAACCTTCATGAAGAGACCGAGAATGTGACGGAGATACTGCTCAAAGAACGGTTGTTCCTTGGCAGCCGTAGTCTCCGATTTCCTGTTCAGCTCCTTCTGTTTCTCAAGATCGGTCTTCAGTTTTGCCACTTGGTCGCCACATTCCGTCAGAGATTTCTCAGCGACAGAACAATCGCTCTCCGCTCTTTCACATGTCTCACGAATGACCTACAAATACCAATAACAGAATCAATCAATCAAGCATTTATATAGCGCCCCTTCAAGGAAGCTATTCAGAGGTGCTCCAGCCCAACCCACGGCGAAAGAGAAGTCTTTAGAGCAGAGAAGAAAGCGGTGGATGAGTTTCGAGGAAGAGACCGCCGCTCAGGAGGAAGCCCATTCAAATTTGTGGGTCTAACCATGGAGGAAGCGCGCTGCAGCATAGTAGAGGTGTGTGCGAAAGGAACAGAGAGATCACCAATGTAGAGTAGAGAGTAGTCACAAATTGTCAGCACTTCATTGTGTCAAGACAGTCCTAGGAAGCAAGACCTTTTCTGACACAAAGAGTGCAGTTGATATTGTAGCGTGTGCAAGTGACTTGTCTGGAGCTTGCATTGTGTAGTATGATTTTCTCAGAGATTAACTTAAGTCAACTATGCACGATTTCATTCTAACACCTGAAATTTTATTTATCATTCAAGTAGGGGTTGATACTTGAATTATGCGTATAACAATATTTGCGTTTAGTCGATTTTTATTTCGATGTACCGTGTTTAAAGGGTTTCTGAATACCGACAGAGGTTTCCTTGACTTAGAATTTAACCATTATCACCAGCGGTTCTACGAGGGAGTCTGGTTTTCGGTTTGTTTCACTTCGGAATTCCCAAGTTACGAGATCTGAGAAAATGTAAAACCTCTCTTTCTGGAACTGGAGTCTTTTTGAACGGTTCGGTCTCGAGCATAGAATGCGGATCGATCCATTTTGTCGTGTCTTCTTCTAAACTCCAGTCATCGTCTCCGTTTGTATTTCCAGGACAAACAGATAAAACGAGAAAATAAATAATAGCAAAATAGCACCAACTGATTCTCTCCATGTTTTGTGTGTAAAAGAAACAATCCAGTCTGCGAAACTTAGCGCCAAGTCATGTCTCAAATCGGCTGAGCCAACAGCGCTTTCTTTTAAACCAACCGCTTAGTAGTTTTGATTTCTTGCCATTTTTTAAATTAATTTATATTCTTTATTATATCAAACCGACAGACGCAGTAAGATTACATTGAAACATGAAAGTACAATCAATATCTTAATTAAACACACGGTTTGGCAGCCATGCAAGGCGACGGGAGTCGATCCGCATTGGATAACATCTGGCGTAGAGTGCGAGAGGTACAGAGATCGAGTCCCATAGGCGGACATGCTTTGTAGGCTGCAAATTGCGCCGTGTATTGCAGGCTGTCTGTTCTGTTAGTAGTTAAGATTTATCGCATAACATGTACTTGTACAGCGCAGTGCGTTTGCAGGCGCTTAATTAAAGAATAAATATTATTATTATTATTATTATTTATGTACTTACTTTATGCTCTCCTGGCCATGAGTGTTACCACTACTCTATAGTCTATCCCCCTCCCCAAATATACGTGTGTATGCATATAGGTGCATATGCATTCATGTATGCACTTGTTTATGTATGTATTTATGTATGTATGTGTATGTTTGCATGTGTGTACTGAAAGTAATCTGATTATCTGACCGGTTATTTTCCAAATTGTATCATCTTCTTATTGTCAATCAATCAATCAATCAATCAATCAATCAATCAATCAATCAATCAATCAATCAATCAATCAATCAATCAATCAATCAATCAATCAATCAATCAATCAATCAATCAATCAATCAATCAATCAATCAATCAATCCAGTATTTAGATAGCGCTCCTTCAAGGAATCTATTCAGAGGCGCTCCCAGCTCAACCACGACGAAAGAGAACAGTGTTTAGAGCAGAGAAGAAAGCGGTGGACGAGTCTCGAGGAAGAGACCGCAGCTCAGGAGGTAGCCCATTCCAAATTGTGGGTCCAACGACTACTTCTATGTTTAATATTATCTCTCAACTTGTTCACCAATGTGAGGTTCGTTTTTGTTTTTCAAATAAAGAATAATAATAATTATGGCAAAACAATTCACATTGCTGGGCACGGGTAAAATGCTGATTTGCTGATTGCTGATTTGCTGATTGGCGACGGGTAAAATGCTGATTGGAAAAATGCTCATTGGTCATGCTCATTGGTGGGTAAAATGCTGATTGGAAAAATGCTGATTGGTCATGATGTTTGGTGGGTACGGTGGTTTAAAAAATGCTGATGGTAATAACACATTTCCGAATGCACATAAAAGATTAAGCAATCCCGGAAGTAGCCTTAACATTACGCCGTGGAGTGTTATTCTAGCGTAAGAGATCTAATTCTCTATGCTTCTGATCGCGCACGACCATAAAAATGGCTGCCGAGCAAGTGGACCCTGCTGCTGGAAATTCGGCAAAACTTCTACATAAGGGACACAAAGGAGAAGATTTTGACTATCCTTTCTGTCGTGATGTAGCAGTTGTTTACGAAAAGCTGGCAAAAATTGGCCAGGGCACATTTGGGTAAGTACCAAGCATTGTTCCTCACTCTCCTACATAGGAGAGTGCTAACTTCGATTGTGAAATCTGATTTTACGATTTTACCAAATCCGTAGTTTATGTTACACCAAAATATACACCAAGTGATTCTCTCCATGGTTTGTATGGTATACAATTTTCAGTCGTGAACAGTGCTACAGCTGGAGGATAAGGGTAGTGTAGACCCGGCTGTTCACGCGGGTCTGGCCCGAAACCCGAATCCTCGAAACCCGAATCCCCGAAACGAATTTCGGCCGGATCCCCGAAATCGATTTTAGACTAAAATTATAAATAAACATGTGAATAGGCAGTATATCGAGATACATCAAGACCATGCTAGGTCTATGTCACGTTTGAGTTTACAATTTAACTTTGAATAGTTTTCGAGAGTTCTGCCGCTTTCTATAAAACTGTTTTCGGGAAATCGGGCTTTTGTGTATTTTCAGCGTTTTCGGGGATTCGGGTTGATCCCGTTCACGCACAAACGAGTCCAAGGAAATCAATTTAATAGCGCTTGAAGTAGTTCGTGGCGTATAGCATTAATTCCAGTTCCACAGGACCTGACATTCTGGCAACGTAAGAAGATGCCGCGAAGTTGGTCAGTGATCGATAGGCACAGAGTTGTAAGAGCATCAATGAATCAATGTATTGTATTGTATTTCAAAACTTATAAGGTGCCCACCAATCAGAGGTGCTGCAAGTGCGAAAGTCCTTGGGAATAAAGGCAAGTTTTAAGACAACAAAAAGCAGTGGTAGGACCACCAGATAGTAGTGATCTTCTGCAAAAAACCTCAAAATTATCAACGATATGGTGACCCCCAGATCTTGTTGAAACAGAGTGCTGAAGACCTAGCAGCATTTATGCAATAAATAAGTTAGATATCAGTAAGAAACAGAGAAATCAGATAAAATAATAGGGACTATCAAACAAAGTAAGTTTTGGTAATACAAACAAGAAAGGTGGAGGTTTACATCTATCCTGTGGTGATCGAGTACCAAAATAAGCAGAATGACCATCCCAGACTTGGATAGTGCTGCAACTTGCCACAGTACACTACTTCCACTCGTGGTTTTTCACATTTCTGTGTAATTTTAGGGAAGTGTTCAAGGCTAGAGATCGTAAGACAAAAACCTTGGTTGCACTGAAGAAGGTGTTGATGGAAAATGAAAAAGAAGGGGTTTGTTTTCAACTAACGTCATACTTTTTTCGCATTTATATATTTCAGGTTTATCTTATCTGTTAATGAGGGTAGCGTCTCAATTGTTCTGAGCTTGTGCATTCTAGTTTAGTAATGATTTTTGTTTGGGGGAGAGCTCCCCATTATCTAAGGACAGTGAATGCATATTCTGAGCTCATTATTAAGAAAAATCTTGCACCTACATGTAGCCTTTTGGTAACAACCTGTTATCATAATGTTCACCAATAATGCCTCTGTTGGTCACATGTCTAAAGGCTATCATTACATCTATATAATTATTTTCACTACTTCATTCTGTAATTTAAAGTACAGATTTATACAGCACAGAAGTTGGTATACCTCTCACCCAGTGCGTCTGATTTGAAAATAGTAGGCGGGTTGAAAATCGATCGCGCTGGATCGGGTAGGCGAGCGATACGCGGTCGACCTCGGGAGCTCTTGTGTACAGCGTATTTTGTGCATCGTATTCGTAATTTTTCGTATCGCTGCATGTAGTACTCATCTAGTAGCATATGGCTCACCTCAGTTCCGTTATCTGAGTAGGTCTCTTGAAGAGGCGCTATATTAATCCTCAGAATGAATGAACATTCACTAGAAATACTACCATTGACGTGTTATGGACAAAATTGAAGTGATCAGTCAGCAGTAATTAGGACAGGTGACGGCACGCATTCACAGCTGCCGAACGTAAGTAAATTAAAGTAATCTCAATTAGGTAAATAAAATAATGGTCTGGCTCCAGGTTCGTCTATCATCTTCGAGTCTAACTCAAACTCAGCGAGCGACGACCGATTGTCACCAACGGCGAGAAGCCTTCGGCTAGGAGAGCGGTAAATCGCTCGCCGGTATCTTTGCTAGGCGAGCGACCAAGAAGAGCGATCGATCGCTCGCCTTAAATCAGACGCTCTGCTCTCTCCATAACATTTATTTGTTTATTATGAACATTTTTAATGCGCGAAAACTCCGAAAAGTCACACAGAAATGCAAATCTGAGGCGTGGTTAGTAAGTCGCCAGGTGAATAGCAATTAGATATCCAGATGTCTGAAAACCAGTGAGAAGTAATGAGTTTTGAGGCGTTTCTTGAAAGAAGAAGAGGTCGAGCAACTGATAAACATTGATTTAATTTACTGTCAGCGTCACAAAAAATGATGTGGTGCTCTGTAGATGCTTTGTGGAGTGTTTCCAATGTCTGCCTCAAGTGGTATTGCTCTCTTTCTGCCACAGATAAATCCATTAATGTATAATCAACAAACATGGTAGAGTAATGTAAAGCAGAGTTTCCCAAACTGTGGGTCGCGAAGCTGTGGCAAGTGGGTCGCCAAATCTTTTCGAGAAACATTTTTTCGGAGCAACAACTTTTGGCTATGATTGGGCTATATAACTAGCTGTCATTACATAGGTACAACAGTTGCTTTTGGATTGCAATAAATTGTAAACTGTTTTTACCTAATTTTCCTTGTAATGCTTTAAATATGCCAATTTCTAAACGCTGTACGTAAATCCGCGTATTTCGATGCTAATTTACGAAGCAAATTTTAGTACACAATGATTAATTTTACACAGTGGGTGCCGAGACTGCCGATATGTTCACAAGTGGGTCGCGACCCAGAGAAGTTTGGGAACCGCTGATGTAAAGGAACTACTTGGACCTAATGAAGCAAGACGGGTTTTGGTTTTGGATGGAAAGAAGGAAGAGGGTGGAATGTGAGAAGTTCTGTTGCTTAGTAACCGTTAGTTTTGTTGGCTTTCCTTCTAGTTTCCGATTACAGCTCTGAGGGAAATACGGATTCTTCAGCTGCTGAAACACGAAAACGTCGTCAACCTCATAGAAATTTGCCGAACAAAACGTAAGATTAACAAGTCTTAGGTTTTGTTGCGGTGGCCATGAAACTGGTTTGTTATGAATTCTATTCAACTCTGAAGTAGCTAGGTGTTCTCATGCAGTAGTTTTTTTTATATAAATGATTCATATAGAAAGACTTCGGCCTTGCGGGATTACTTTACGAGAGTACATCTGATTGTTATTTCATATGTTAACTTGTGTTTCAATTTTAGGTTAATTCTTGGCATGCATTTTAATATGTTTGATAATTTCATGCTAATGCTTTTTCAGCTACAGTTGAAAATCCTTTGCAAGCTAGTTTCAGTGACGATATAATTATTCATGTTGAACTAGCTCTTAGTTATGCAAGCTCATTAGCTGTGATTCTGCTGTATAAAAAAAGCCAGCAGTAACAGCTAGATGGCAACAGTTTAAGTTGCATATGCGTTCACATTGTTTGATACATACTTTGAGTGGAATTTGTATAAACTTAAAAATTCCTGATAGAAAATGCATAGCCTTAGTTCAAACCTCCGAAACTAATGCTTCCTGTACTAACCTCAATACTTAAGCTGTAGCTTTGCCCTAGTAAACTACTTGAAAAAAATAAAAATAGTGATTTATGTTGTTAGCCGTCAGTCCTGTTAACTATAAATTACTACTTAAATTACAATGTTGTCTTGTATTCCAGCGACTCCGTACAACCGTTTCAAAAGCACGTTCTATCTCGTGTTCGACTTCTGCGAGCACGATCTGGCCGGTCTTCTGAGCAACGCTAACGTCAAGTTCTCGTTGGGCGAGATAAAAAAGGTGATGCAGCAGCTACTGAACGGACTCTACTTCATTCACTACAACAAGATCCTCCATCGCGACATGAAGGCTGCCAACGTTCTCATCACGAAGAGCGGCGTCTTGAAGCTGGCCGACTTCGGCCTAGCCAGGGCCTTCAGCATCAGCAAAGGACCACCAAATCGTTACACGAATCGCGTGGTTACTCTCTGGTATCGTCCGCCGGAACTGCTGCTCGGCGAGAGAAACTACGGCCCACCGATCGACTTGTGGGGCGCGGGGTGTATAATGGCGGAAATGTGGACGCGAAGCCCGATCATGCAGGGTACCACCGAACAGCACCAGCTGACTCTGATCTGCCAGCTGTGTGGGTCCATAACGCCCGAAGTCTGGCCCGGCGTCGAAAACCTCGAGCTGTACACGAAGCTGGAGCTGCCTAAGGACCAGAAACGGAAGGTGAAGGAAAGGCTAAAGGCGTACGTGCGCGACCAGTACGCCTTGGATCTCCTCGACAAACTGCTAGCTCTCGATCCGAAGCAAAGGCTCGATGCCGACAATGCGCTCAACCACGACTTCTTCTGGACGGAACCAATGCCCGTGGACCTGGCAAAGATGATGTCTCAGCATAACACTTCGATGTTCGAATACCTGGCTCCACCTAGGCGGCCGCGTAACCCACCCCCGGGCCAGGGCGGCGGTCGACCATTTCCTACTGCCAGTAATTCCCTTATGGCCAATCCAGACCATAACTTTGAGCGGGTATTCTAACTGCCTGCAGTGTCGTACGGGTGTAGCGTTGCGAAGTGTACAGTGCCGGTTGCGGAATGAAATTAAATGCGGAAGGAAATTAAAGGCATCGAAGGCTCCTCTGTTTGTTGTTTAGCAGCAAAAGCCTCATGTAACTTGATGCTTTTTGTGTCGGAGCCTTAACTGTCCGCTAATCATTACTCAGAGTTGGTGTTGAGTACGTGCTTTGATACCGAGTCATGGCAGTGTACTTCTTCAATATTACATATAACATTCCTTTAAAAGTGGCAAAACCGTCTGGTATCTGGTTTCTGTCTTTGTTCTGTAAAGATGCCTTCTTATATGTAGCTGAATTTTTGCAAAGGTTTTCAAAAGGTGCTCTAGTAATGTTCTGTCACATTGACACTAGTGAAGTGTCGTCTGTTTGTTTTTTCAGATCGTTTCCCCGAATTCGTTTATGAGTTTTTTGAGGTGATGACTATGGTTGTGGTGACGATGGCAACATGCATTTCATCACAGTTTTTGACTTGTTAGTCAAAGTTTTAATGACTGTTTGGCACTTGGTTCGGTGGATTTACAGTTCAATGGATTTATATGTACAAAGGCAGTTTCACCCGCATCAAAAGGTGATAAAATGATCTACACAACTGACAATTTTCAATTTTGTTGAGAAGGCGCCCTTGTAACGGCATGGCTGTTACAGCACCTTAGAAATTGTCGATAGTATTATTATTATTACTATTATTATTACTGCAGAATTCATTCAAAACTATGATGCATGTCTTATGTGTTGAGTTCACACCGGCTAGTGAAGAGAGCGCCTCTGGTTAGTATTCCTGGATGTGGTGCTATATAAATTTCTAATCGCAATTACAGTATATATAAATATGTACATGGTTATATGTATGCATATATATTAATATATATATGAATACCCAGAGTATACTGTATATATGTGTGTATATTTGACTGATGGGAATGAGACCATATTAATGAAGTGACAGTAACGAGTTGTTTAATTAAGAATGCAAGCGTTAAACTTGTGAAGAGTTTCAGTTTGTTCTTAGGCACACACAAATGCAGTACATTCACATGTTAGTTTAATCCTTTAATGACAAGAGGGCTTTGTTTTCCATGCATTTTAGTACATGCTCGTCGTTAAATGGTTAAAATGCTTTTCATTGTGGCTTTCATTTCTGCTGAGTGTTGCTATCTGTAGATCTGTTTCTGTCAATCTTTAGGTGATTTTGGCTTTGTTTTTTTTATACAATTATACGATACTAATGAATATTTTGTGTAGATGACGTTAGATTTGGCTGATAATCCAGTGCTATTATAAGGGGTGGTTGTTAAATTGCTCATCCAGAGGTGGGGATCTCCAAATATTTGCAAATGTAAAACCTAAGCTTATCTGACAGATCTATAAAGGAGTTTGATACTGTTAGCTACATGTATTTGGATAAAACACAGAATGTGTGAATTAGATTATTGTAATCGGAACAAACATTTAGGCGATGGATCGCCTCATTTACATGTAGCTGGCAAATCTCGTAGTTAAGGAGGCGGATATCATATCCAGCTGAATTTAACCCCTGGGAGGGGCATATAAAGAAGGCCTTTTTGAGTATCTCAACCAGAACAATTTTGATCTGATAACAGTTTTTTTTCTCTATAGTTTTCATGAGATTTTCTTAGTTTTCCAGAGACTGTTTCATGATCTTTTTCAGGTTCTCAAGTTTTGGATGACCTTTTACTTCCCTGGTTTACAACACATGCTATCCCCCCGAAGCCATTGGAGCAACTTCCCCTCCTCTTCCCCCTTCCCTCCGCCCCCAAGAGTGATAGCACATACACTAACAGATTTCCCCCTTTTTTGGATGGAGCATTTGCTTCAAGGTTTCTATGGAGTAGACTCCCCTGCATATGTGTCAGAGTAAGTAAGGAACCACAATCAGGGGCCATATTCATGAGACAAGCTTAAGCTAGTCTAAGCGTAGCGCCTACGCCGAGAGTAACTATTCCCCGAATAGCACTTAGTCGTGGTTCGTATTCATGAGACCGGAGTATCCAAGGGATTAGTTATTCCGGGCGTAAATGGTGGGTTTTCCCCGCGCGAAAGTACACTCGTCATGATTTGAGTGGTTATGGATTATTTTAGCATGCTTACAAGGTATTTATATGCAGTCATTCCCGACAGCTGAAGTAAACAAATAAAGATTAACAGACGGCCGTTAATCAAAACGAATCATATTTAACATAAACGTAAAATCAAAACAGGCGTGGGTTAGAGTAAGTCTGGATGATTTTATGGTTAAATAATAACAGCTAAATTATAACACAAGACATTATTATGAAAGATTGCATTACAGCTAGGTTACTATAAAATAATGTGTATAATGTTTGCAATGTCTATGCTAGTCTTAAGAATGAGAAATCAACATTAATAATAATAATATGTATACGTGAAAATAAACCCGCGTTACCGACAGTACTGTAAGGAACCCATGCGCGGCACTTCGAATGCATCATCGTCAGACATCTCATCAAATTTTAGCAGTTTGTGACAGCCAGAACGAAAAGCAATATAAAGTTCGTTGTCGGTGAACAATACGAGCTAATTACGGCACCTCTGAAAGACTTTTTGACATCTAAAACCTCATCGAAGCGGCGAATTATGACGCCGCCATCTTTGTTTATAGCCGCTACGCTGGGAATAGCGGCCTTACTCCTAGGGTCGACTCGGAGTAGCGTTACACCCAGAGTAAGGCGGTACGCGTGTCTCATGAATAGCGATTTAACCCACTACTCCGGAGTAGGCCAGATTTAAGCTGGGAGTAAGACTTACACCTGTCTCATGAATATGGCCCCTGCAATCAGGGGCGTAACTTTGGTCTAAAAAGTGGGGGGCCAATTTCTTACATACACGAAGCAAGGCAGAGACTGCGATCTCTGGGAAGGCATAATAATAAAATATTGTTTGGCATTGTTCAAAAAGGGGGGGGTACGGTACCCCCAGTCCACAAAGTGGGGTGCGGTTACCCCTCGTACCCCCCACAAATTACGCCTATGACCACAGTGAACGTGATTGTCCAGCGCTGGGCCATTGTTCTTACACTGATCTTGAAAGCGTCACTGCATGGGGCCTATACTCTTACCTAGGCCTACAGCAGAGTCCAGAACTGATCCCTGACCGAAACTATTTTAGGCAGTGGCGTCACTGGGGCTGGTGTCACCCGGTGCGGTAAGTCATGGTGTCACCCTGAAAAAAAGTGATGACCTTTTTTTAGGAATTCGTCTCCCAAAAAAAGTGATGACCTTTTTTTAGGAATTCCTCTCCCAAAAAAAGTGATGACCTTTTTTTAGGAATTCCTCTCCCAAAAAATTAGATGACCCTTTTTAGGAATTCCCCATCTTCAAAAAAATTTCAGCATTTTCTCATGTTGGGTGTCACCCTCCTCTGAGGGTGTCACCCGGTGCGGTCCGCACCCCCTCGTGACGCCACTGATTTTAGGCATATATAGGAATGAAAGAGGGCAGTATACAAGCTGCATATCCTGCTAGCATTGTCACTGGCAATAGATTCAGTCATTCATTAAGACATTTATATAGCGCCTCTTCAGAGGGCTACTCAGAGGCGCTCCCGACTCCGGCACGACTAAACAGAAGTTACAATACAGAACAGAACAATAGATGGGACCCGAGTGGACACTGTATTAGCCCCATATGAATATTGTATTGTATTTTATTTGGACATTTATAAAGCACTTCTAGCGGGAGAGCCATTCAGAATCACTCCCAGCGGGAGTGACCCAGGAAGAAAAAGCAAGTTTAAGAAAGGTAAAAGAGGAAGAGACGTTACCTGACTAACCTGAGAGAATAGAAGAACGAACGGATGGAGAAATTAAGCTCATTCCGAAGAGCAGGGCCAATGGAAGCAAAAGGTATTGGGAATCAGAATATTAGAATTTGGGTCTGTATGGGCTCAGTGTGGGCACGCTGGTACCTGGGTTAGAGCTTCTGACTTATGCATAGGCCCTTTTATTAGGCTATCTAACCATCTTTCCAATAGGCCTATTCTTCAACCAAACTCACCGGATTTGTAATATCTGGTATAGGCCTATGATCCATATATCATCAAAGTCTGTTGATCTTGAAGCCTGGAGCTCACGGTTAGCAATCCGAGCTCTGTCCTGTTACCCCTCTCTATAGTAGCTATAGGCCTACTCGAAGATTGTAACACATAATCAAAGACCTTAAACAGACACTGTTTTAGTTAATTTCAAACTTAATTGATATAAAGCTGTCTGCATCGACAATCATAAGCAGGCCCAATTAAGAGTAGACCTAGTAGGCCTACACCATAGGCGTAATTTGTGGGGATACGAGGGGTACCCGTGCCCCCTACGTTTTGGACTGGGGTACCGTACCCCCACTTTTTAAACAATGCCGATCAATATTTTATTATTGTGCCTTCCCAGAGATGGTCTCCATGCGAAAAACGCAAGTGGAAAAGAAATTGGTACCCCACTTTTTAGACAAAAGTTACGCCCCTGCCTACACCAAACTAAATATAATGGTAAATTATCATGTATGCTCCTTGCAGCTTGAGGTGTTGAGATTGACAGGCCTACGATAGACGTGCTTAAAGTCGCTAGTCTGTATATAGGCCTATAAGACTGCATGGGCTACATTCCGCTCGATCATTATGCTCCATTGTAAAATGTAGGCCTATACACAAATGTGTCATACAAATACAAATTTACAGTACCGTATGCATAGGCGTAGACTAGTCTCTGGGGAGCAGCCGGGGCACGTGCCCCCCAATAATTGAGATGGACTGTACACCCAATGCAACAAGTGTAGAATGAATAGCCAAATGCCCCCCAATATTTTGGACAAGTTTACGCCAGTGACCGTATAGGCCTATGTAGCGAGGGGTGTTCCAGCGGTGCCATGGAACGAAATACAAAATAAATTTAAAATAAAATAAATGCAATGAAATTAAATAACAAAAAATAAAAGTAATAAAATTAAATAACAAAAAATAAATGCATATATATATATATAAATATAAAATATTAATAGTATTAATAGATAGTCGTTTGAACATATTTATAATACATGAAAATAGGCTTAAATGTAGGCTACATGTTTTTAGCCTCGACCCTGCTCATTTTCCAATGAATTGATCGGGTGAAATACTTCACCACCGCTGCCCGTTTGAATAGGCGCCACGCCATTTAAGGTCCCCGTATACGGACCGTGCTAGCCGGAGATTTAAATCTCGGGGAGGGGGATAGTCCCGGATAGAGTAATGGTAACACTAATGTCCAGGAGAGCATTAGATTCGCGGTTCGATACCCGTAACCCCCTCTAGGGCGGTGCCTTGCAATGTGTTATGTTTATGTTTATATTCGTTTATTACGTAGAACAACAGGCAAAACGCTGTAGGTGTAGGCCCTACATGAAAAATAGAACTGAGGACTAATAGCTTAGTATGAGTTGGCGAATAACATTCGAGAAATAAAGTTTCGTGAGTCTTTATCAGGGAGGTTAAAGTTATGAGGTCTGTCTCTAAGAAAATAGGGAGTTAAATGATGGTTAGGGAAAAGGCATCTTAGTGAATGGTTTTCATTACACAGGACAGCTTTAAATAATCCAGTTTCAGCTTTGCAAGCTCTGCGATAGAGGGAGAATTGGCTTGAATATAGCCGGATCGTTTAAGTTTGTTCATTAGGCGTTCCAGGCGAGATTTGTCTTGCATTGCTGCCAATATGCTTGCATTTCTGCCAATTAAACAGTGTGTTTAATTAAGATCTTGATTGTATTGTCATGTTTCAATGTAATCTTACTGCGTACTTGTCAGTTTGAATTAATAAAGATTATTATTATTATTATTTTAAAAAAGCCACCTTCGGGAAGCGATCCGCATGGGAGTCAGCGTATATACGCTCTTACCAATGTATCTAACTATAGTAACAAATTTTGTCGTTATAGGCTCAGTTGATCTTTGGGGGCGCTTTATTTAAACTTGGGACAGAGCGCAATTATAGCTTGCTACAGTCCTGCAAATTTAACCAAAAATTGACTAATTTAAAAATGCAGTCGATCGAATTTCTGTGTTGAAAACTTGAAGACATACAATTTGAATAACCCGCCTAAAGGAAACCAAGTTCACACCATTATAACGTCATAACGGCAATGGCGTCGTTTCTTTGCATAAATGCAGATTTAAATCACGTATTAACGGCCTAGAGCCGTGGCCGTCGACGTAAGTCGCGGTCACAGTGTCGCTGAACATCTGGGATCGAATCGCTTACCAAGGCATTCGAGCGGTGCAATCTAACCGACACTTTTTTACTAAAGTTTGTTTTATACAAAACTTTAGGTACTTCGAAAGACTTTGATAAATTCCCCAAAACAATTCGAATCGTACGTTATACTGGTATAAATTTGAACTTTTAATGAAAAAACGCGACGCTGTAGCTCATAGGCCTATAGGCCTATACTGTAGCTGGGACTAAGATTACTAATTATTGTCTTCTGATCGCTCGAAATACAATGCAGCCTGAAACCGTTTACTTAAATTACAGTTATAAAGTCACAAATTAAATAACGACTTTCTTGTCATTTTTCATAGTTTTACATACGATTTTTATATTTAGGCCTACATGATCGCAAAAATACCAAACTGTATTGTATTGTATTGTATTTAGAAATTTATAAAGCGCCTCTCGCAGAATAACTATTCAGAGGCGCTCTCAGCACAGAAACCCCGGGGAAACAAAAATGCCTTTAGGGAACGCGAGACCGATGAGGAAAAGCCAGTCATTATTATGGCCCTGAGCAGAGGGGGAAGATCATTTCACATCGTGGGACCCACTATACAGGCTGTAGCTCATAATTATATACCTATAGGCCTAAAGTCAGTGCCGGAATTAGCCATAAGTTAAAATGCTACAGCTATAGCTAGGGGGCTATTATAATTAAGGGCCTCGGTGGAATCAGAGTAGGCCTATGTGGAAGAGGTACGTGGAAGAAGGGTAGGAAGTGTGTTCACTTTACAATGAAAGACCTGTGCACAGAGGCGCGTTTACAAAAAGCAGGGCCCTAGAGGCTAGACGCGGACATTTACGGGGTCCTAGGCCAAACATTTTACGGGCCCTTCTGAACTTGTATTAACCCAAGTGAAGAAAACAGTTATAAATTACAATAATATAGGGCAGTGGTTCTTAAAGTGGTGGTCCGCGGACCGGCGCCGGTCCGCGGAGCTCTGGTCACCGGTCCGTGAAACAGTCCTTAAAATTCATAATTTTTCAATTTTTGGATAAAACATCAATGACATATGAAAAATACTTCAGAAATAATGGGAAACTGGGAATCACATCATGATAATGTACATTGTAAAAATCGATTTAGTTTGGTTTAGCAACTTTAGCAGCAAAACCCTTGAATCCCCCCTATTTTGTGTGCGTATCCTCAGGTTCCGATCCCGCGCTTGCCATTAGTGGTCCGCGAAAAGCACAATACACGTGGTGCCGGTCCCTAGCTTGAAAAAGTTTAAGAACCACTGATATAGGGCATACTTTTATGTGAATGCTAAACTGTAAAAATAGAAAATAGGTCATATTTAAAATAATTCAAAATTGAAAAATGTTACATTTTATAGGCTAATTGAAAATAATATATTCATTCGTTTGGGGGCGCTCCGAGATTTGGGGCCCTAGGCGCTGTCTGTCTGTCTGTCTGTCTGTCTGTCTGTCTGTCTGTTCTTATCACATCTATTCAATGTAATATCGGGCGAAGAAAACAACCTTGTCGTAATCGTAATCTCCATTCTCCAAACTTCTAAAGCGCCACTCGATGACCAAGCGCAGAAGGTCACCAGCTTATTCACGACGCTGCGTCAAATCAGAGGGCGTTTTCCAAAGAGTAGTCCAGAGGAAGTCCGAGTCCGGTTACCATGGGGACAGGCCAACAGAGGAGGCAGAGCAGCTGTTAAGGCGGATGTCGTTTAGCGCGAGAATTGAAGGGCGGAGGAACAGATAAGTCAGGGTAGGAGTACTTGAAAAGATGAGTCCAGCTTTGAGTGGAAAGCCCGGGGTGATAGATAGAGGAAGACGAGGTGGGGTGGCAATGATGATGGAGGAACCGATAATCTGCGGAACTCAGAGGGGAGACCGTTCCATATTAATTTGTGGTGTTTTGTTGGATATGGCTTGGTTGGCGAACTTATGAATAGTGACCGAGGGATCGAGAAAGAGGATGATCGGGTGGAGCGGGTTGCCTGGATGGGGAAGAGATCACGGAGATAATTGGGCTGGGAATATTGAAGGGAGTTGTAGGTTAGTGATAGGACTTTGAAGTTGATTCGCTCTGTCGACGTAAACTTATATCTATGGGCCTAAAATCAGTGCCGGAATTATCCATAAGCTCAAAAGCAATAACTACAGGACGGCTATTAGCCTATGAGAGCCTCGATGGAATCAGGGTATATGGAAGAATTGGAATCAGGGTATACGACCAGAGGCGCGTCTACGCATAGGGCCCCCAAATCTCGGAGGGCCCAAACGAATGAAAATTTTGTTCAATTATAAAAGAGCATTTTTGATTTTTGAATTATTTTAAATATAACCTATTTTCTAATTTTGTACAGTTGAACTTTGTGGGTTTTTTACACATGGAGGGGCGTCTATCCCCTCCCCTAAGTCATTGGAGCAACTTCCCCTTCTCCCCTCTTCTTTCTCCCTCCCCTAAAATGGTGGCACACACACTGACAGATCTCCCCCCCCCTATTTCTTGGATGGAGCATTTGCTCCAAGGTTTCTGTGGTGTAGACGCCCCTGAACACATGTCATAGGCAGGTCTCATCCTTAACCAGCAGGACGTCCTAACCCATGGCAGTGGCTTCAGTATCCAAACTCGGATAACGGGATTGGAGGCTGTGCCTCCACTCTGGGACATCAGCATCTTAGAAGTTGCCATTTATTTATACTGCTATTTTCCCAGTTGTCAGCGAAATTTGAACTCCCGTGCTGTGGACTGCAAGTCCAGCACACAAAGCACTTGACATTTTGCACACACAGGACGTGAAGTCACTTGTAAAGAGCAGGCCTCAAAACAGTCTAACATGTTGCCACGATGATCTCAAGTTCCAATCACTATGCAATTTTCTAGCCACGTTTCACCACCATTGAGAGGGTTTACAAAAGGTGCAATATAGCCTACATTACTGGGTACATATTTACTACATTTTATTTTTAAAGCCTCTGTAAAACAACTGGCAAAGAACAAACAACAAGGAGCAATGGTTGGTTGTGAACACACAGATCTGTATTCACAGATACATTTAACCGGGTTAGCCGACACATAGATACACTAATGTATAAACTAATGTATTAATTAATGTATTAGTGCAGTAAGTAATACATACTGTAGATATGTAATTGATACATTTAACTGAGATTCACAAAAGCTGCTGAAATAATTCTCTTTGCATACAGCTGCTTGAAAACTGAAAAATGTCCGAACTTCTGATGAAGGTCACTACAGTTTATAATATTTTTTCATTATATTATAGTAGTTTATGTTTCAAATGGTATGATCAATGAGTAAATTGGTCAACTCTGACCAAACTACAATTCGAAGCAAATCAAACTAAGTTACAAAATTCAAATCACAATTCTTCCACTTGAACGTCTAAAATAAACTGCACGCTTCCAAGATCCCAGATCTGTAAATTCAGCCACTTCTCACATCTTTATAAATAACATTTTTATACATAAATAAAAATAATGTTGAGACCAATGATCTTCCCAAAGAAATGCTTGGTCGTACAAAACAGTTGCTTTCCGCAAAACCTTTTCGATTCGAGCAAGGCCACAACTAGCCATTCCGCAACAGTTTCTCATATTAAACACTTGTAAAATAACGAAGACACATGTAATTCTCAAAATAAAACGGCTCGGAGTCGGTTGTCCCACTGCAAGATTTCAAACAGCCCTGTATCAGAGCCTTAAAAACATTTGAATCTGAAAGACTGCACAATTCTGAGATTTCAAGAAGATCGTTTAAGTAAAACATCTAAGAAAACATGGCACTCTGAGCCAACGAAACAGTTTATTAGTATATCTGCAGTGATGTCAATTGACAGATTGAGCAGGTGCAGGTGAGTGAGGGAGAGGCACAGTTATAACCATCCATCATCCAGCTCTTCCTCTCTCAAAAGCCGAATGTCACAGTTGGTGGTGTGAGATGCTGCAGGTGTTGCTGCTGCTGCTGCTGACCTGTTGTCTCGAGGAGAAAGATGTATCGGTCAACCTTTGTAGAGTCTACAAACAAGGGCATATCGATTGTACCACAAAAATTGTTAGGCATTTCTTAAGTGTCACTATCTAATGACCAGTGTTTAATCTAGACGTCTTTGGGGGGGGAGGAATGTCCCCCCCAGGATTTGTGTTTCCCCCAGAGGTCAGCAATATTACAAAGTAGAGACCTTTAGGGGAGGAAAATTCCCCCCACGATACATGTGGATACATGGTTTTCCCCCCCAGGGAGATGAATTCCTAAAAAAAGGTCATCAACCTTTTTCAGAGAGTAATTGCTGTAGAAAAAGTAAAAAATCGGGCGAAGGACTAAAAAAAAGGTCATCAACTTTTTTTGAAGATGAAATTAGGAAAAGTCTTAAACTTTTTCAAGATGGATAAAAAAATCTTGTGTAAATTCTTTGATCCCCCCAGAAACCTTGTTTCCCCTCCCAGAAGAGGGGGACTAGATTAAACACTGTCTAATGACCATGCATCAATCGATGGCGCCGAGCAATAGCGAGTGAAGGACTTGCTCTGTTCAAGATCCCTGCACCGTAAGATGTAAAACAGTTATTGACAGTGAGCATCAAGACCATAATACCACATTAGTAGTCAGTATAAACTCAAAAGGTTACTCCAAAAGGGTCGTATGGACCCAATGAGGCTGGAATGGCCATATTTAGTGACCATCTCTCAGGAGAAATCATACTAATATAACCAATAAATCTAAATCACAGTGCCACACAAAAGCCAAGTCTGGGAGACCAGTTTATTCACTGGTGCTTTTTTCTTAAATTTACAATTACCTAGCTGAACATGTAACGTGAAGCTTGCTTCATCTTCCAGTTTTTCCACATCCTGAAAGAATAAAACCAGATGAAATCATTTTCCACTGAACACACACATACACACACCTACATACATATACATAAAAATCTTTAAAATATATTGCACTGTTTACTACGGCAGCCAGTCATAACAATGATTAGAATTTTGATCAATAGATTGTGTTAAACATGCTTGAGCAAGCTGAGCAATGAGCATTCTTGCTTCAGCACTAATCCCAGTGAATACACAATATGAATGAGCTCCTCACTCAATGACTGCACCTTTAGATCTGCCACATACCCACATTTTATCACTATTGCTACATTCTCAAAAGTCCTGTCTAAAACATTCATGGATTGGATATATATACAGAGAGCATCTCTGACTTGTTTTGCTCTTTGAGAGGTGCTATATAAATATTCAATTACATTACAATCACATGTACATACATGGCTTCTGAATGTCAAAGCATGAAAACTGCCCAAGATGGAGGAATGTAGATCAAATGTAGTCTGGACATAATTTGATGGGGAAGGTGACTACAACCAATTCAAAGTATGTCTGTCTATCTGTTTGTCTGTCTATGTGTCTGTCTATCTGCACTACAGTTGCTTGAGATGTAGTTTCGTTTTGAGGCGACCACTGACGCGCATTAGTTTACAGGGGCGTCTATCCCCCCTAAGTCATTGGAGCAACTTCCCCTTTCCCCTCTTCTTTCCCCTCCCCATTCCTCCCCCCCCCAAAATGGTGGCACACACACTGACAGATCTCCCCCCCCTATTTTTTGGATGGAGTTTAAAGACAAGGTCCTAATATATGCTAACGATAACAAGCAAAGAACTATTCTGTAGTTACGCTGTCTGTGATGTAGACGAGGTTCTCGTGAATATTCATGACATAGACCGCATCCACGTTTTCCGGAGAGACCTTGCACACAGCGCTCAACTGATCCACCAGATGACGCACAGTCAGCAAATCGAGGTGGACAGCCCGGTAAACTGCAAGAAGAACAATCTTGAACTAAGCTGATATCAAGACACGAGGCATTTGACAAAAGTATTATTATTATTATCATCATTATTATTTTTACTATAATATTTACTATTGTGCATATGAAAAATGAACCGCACGTAGATCATAAATTGGCCAAATATTCACAACAGGCTCATATCGGATCAGACAATAACACAGCACCTTAGAAGTTCTGAAAAGGCACTATATAAATGTGGCAATATGGCCAGTCCCAAGCCTGGATAACAGAGGAGGGGAACGTCAACAGCCCTGGCAGCCATAAGTGAGAATGCGAGGCATCGCTACCTTTTGTGTGGTCAATCATAATTTTGTCATCACATGTCTGGCCAGCCACGCAGTGTCTCTTGGCAACACGATTGTCTGCTTCATAATGATCGTCTTGGTTCTGTCGCTTCCCTGCCGTTGTGTGACCGGAACCGATCATGCTCGATGAATCGAAACCCGATTCCCATGGCAACTCGGTCACTTCAAAACACGATTCGCCGTTCAGGATTGAAACATTGGAACTTGATCGAGATGAAAGAGAAGATGATGAAATGGAGTTGGAAGACGACGACAGCTGGTCACATGATCGACTGTAACCTAGCAACGGATTTATACCGAAGAAAACATACTATTAGTTATGGTAAATTAACTGATTATTGTTGTAATTTATCAATTTCTATAGCAATGGTGTCCAATGCACAAAGCATCCACTGATGTCACATCAAAATCAAAGCACAGTCAGGTCAAAGCATGGAAAGTCAGGACCTTGAAATGAAAACACAGAGCCATGATGGGTGTGCCATCTGAAAAAGGTGAGTCTTAACACTTAAACAATGAGCGTGTACTAAATGCAACTGGGAAACCAATGCAGCTCGTCGTTAAAGTGTTAACTAACTTTGAGATTAGGTCTAAGTGCATGTAATGACCTGCATGCGGCCCTTTGGTTTATTATTTGATGACAGTGCGACAGGTAGCAGATAATAATATTAATAACAACAAAAGCAGTAATAATAATAATCAAAATAATAATAATCAAAATACAGATCGTCACTCCAGAGATTAATTTTCACGTACTTAGTATCTGACTCCTGAGGGATTATATGTACCTTGGGAAAAAAATAATAATAATAATAACAATAATAATAATAATAAATAAGAGGTCCACTTAACTGAAAACAGCTAATTGAATAGGTCTGTTAAAAAAATAATAAAGAATAGTAATCACAATTATAAAATAAAAATAATAGTAATAAAGAACCAAGGAGCAACAATCATATGGCAAAGCATTTGTTTGGACAATCACAAAATCCGTTTACTTTTCAGCCGAAGAACGGAATGTTCGTGATGAACGTAAATGCGAAGCCTTGACCTCAGTTTTCTAAAACCACAACCAAAAATCCAATAACGACTTGAACCGTTACATGTAAAATTACAGCAATAGTATTTGTGCTAAAAAATTACCCAGGGACAACAATCGGACATTATCTTCAGCTGAAATATATCAGAATTTTGAGAAGCCGCTAAAGGTGCCACAGTAACTGAAGGAAGTCATAAAACAAACTATGTATCATCCGATTCAGTAATAATCAGTAAATGGATCCAAATTTGTTCCAAGGGGATGAGTACTGAAGAAGGGGATGAAGAGCAGTCCCTGAACTGGGGTAGCCATGGGTATGGTGTTAGCGACTTCATTTTTCTTAGCCTCGACGTAAGAGGGTGGGTGGTCACTGGTCAGTTGTAATTAGTAACTTCTATTATGCACAAGGCATCAACCAGAAGATCAGTTCATAAGAAGGGTAACGATGATCTCACAAATATGATTTCTCTGCATTTCAGAGAACTACTAATGAGCTGCCCTTTGTTAATAACACTCACTTGTTGTGACTGTTAAATTCTATTTAAAGTAAAGGTTTACTGTATGAAAGAAATACAAGACAGAGTCGCATCAGTTCCTGAAGTTTTCATCAGGCAACTAATTATAATCGACAGAGCCAACCAAAGCAACAAAGACCTCAACTCCTGTTGTGACGTCGTACCATGACTGCGACTCGATGCATTATGAAACTGGCAAAATTTGTACAATCACAAACACCCCATGTTGATAACAATACAATACAATACAACTGTATCAGATATTGCCCTCCTTCCAAAGTTCAGAAGCACACACAATCATACGACAAAACATCTATAGTGTTGAGCAACTGTGAACAAAAGACTTGCTCAAGGTCCAGTGTTTAATCTAGTCCCCTCTTCTGAGGGGGGAAACAAGGTTTGTCGGGGGGGGGGACCAACAAGGGCGACCGATAAAAATATTGCTGCCTCTGGGGGGGTAAACATAAATCCTGGGGGTAAAATTCCCCCCCCAAAAGGTGTTTAGATTAAACACTGCTCAAGGTCCTACACAGTAAACACCTTGGGCGCGGCTCGAACCCATATTCTCCACATATAACCAATAGGCCATCAGCAACAGCAAAACTCACTTGAGATGAAGAACATTATTCAGACGAATTGCCTCAGCTGTGTTTTTACAGATTCGGATAATATCCTCACGAGACAGTCGCAGCAAATCGGCACCTGTACAAAAATTGCCGACGAAAAAACCAGTCAACTGTAAATCATAATCTTAAACTCCAAATTTTTAAAGCACTACTTTAAAGCTAAGCATGCAGAGCACCAGCTTATACACGAGTGCTGCGTCAAGTCAAAGCGGTTGTCCAAAGATGGTCAAGGGATGTTCTGAGACCAGAGAGAGGAGGCAGAGCCGCTGCTATGCAGGGTTTTGTTGAGGATGAAAAGAAATGCCTTTACATTTATACAAAACATCAAATGCATAATGAAAAATAGAGAACTACACACAGATGAAAACTTACATTAAAAAACTTACAAAAAATTAGTTAGATTTGGTTACCATAAGATAAAGAATTAAAATTAGCATCAACATGAGATAAATGAATTAATATTAACATTTGACATAAGACAAAAGAATTAACATTAGCATCAACGTGAGATAAATGAATTAACATTAACATTTGACATAAGACAAAAGAATTAACATTAGCATCAACATGAGGTAAGTAAATTATAACATTGAGAGATGTCTTTCTTTGTCAGAAGAGAAACCAACCAGAGAATTTCTGCAGATCTGTAATGAACGATTCGAAGCCGTTGGACTGGAGCCAAAGCACGACCTCCTGACACGTAGACCAAGGGTTGATCAACAGACCGGAATGATTCACCTGTCCACAGAGAACACGAGTAACAGTCACTATGTTTTCTTGTTATATGGCATGTTGCTATTGATAGGTATGTTGTTACTATTGTTGTCATTGATTGGAGTTGTTGACGAATGGCATGTTACTATTGATTGGTATGTTGTGGCTGTTATTGTTGTTGTTGTCGTGACAGTTGCCCAAATCATTTCAGCAGGTATACACTGTACATGCCACAAGGCAAATGCTATGCCAATAAGATTAGCATTAAATTTTGTTTCCCAAATTTTTATAATGACTGTGCAGCTAATAAACTAAATTAATTAAACACAAAATAACTGACCTGATTCACAGGGACGTATCTAGCGTTGGGCTTGGGGGGCTTAAGCCCCCCCCAAACGAAGTTGAAGCCCCCCCCAAACAAGTCAAGCCCTTGTATGCTTACGGCTAAAATTCGTATGAACACTGTATAAATGTTGCCATGTTCAAGGCTTAAGCCCCCCCAAACGAAAAAGCCTAGTTACGTGCCTGCTGATTCACTGGGACTGGAATGGACTGGGGCCATAACCTACAAAGATGAAAAAAAAACATTTTACACCTTTTCAAATGTCACAACACACCCTCAATAAACACACAAGTAACCGTGCAAATAGCCAGCAAAAGAAGAACCAGAATACTTAAAGGGCGCTACAGAAGTGCTCTGATACATACATACATACATACATACATACATGTATAAATACATGCATACACACATACATAAATACATACTGTATGTATTTATGTATGTGTGCATGTATGATACATAAACACACACATAGAAATATACATACATACATGCACACATACATACACACATATATACATACATACATACATAAATACATACATACAAACATACATAAATGCATACATGCATACACACATCTGTCATCTGGGAATGTACAAACCCTGCTAACTTTTTGGACTGAGAACCTGGCAACGGAGGAGGTGGCGTAACCAACGGCTGGCTATATGATGAATTGTCGTGAGAAGGGTGTGGCAGGGAAGACGGGAAAATGAACGGAAGAGTCTGCAGTTGGCGCCGTCTTTCCAGAAAGACTTCCACTGGTATCTAAAATTAAAAATAGAAATCGATTGATTTAGCCAATACAATAGGAGGATCAGTTTAAATTCAGATGAAGAACATCCATTCAGATTAGTTCATCACAGCATCAAACTGACCTAATTGACAATGGAAACACTCCACTTCATCCCAAGTGCACACGGAGAACACAGCATGTTCTTAACACACACGATTTACTTCGAATATGCTCAAAGCACATTCGGTGCATATTTGGCAAGCACCTACTGCACTCTCTTCCACAGTGTGAAAAACGCCGAAGACTTGAATCAAATAATTAAGTGAAGAAAACTTACATCTGTGAACTTTGTGCAGTCAGCCGACGGTCGATAGAGTTTCTAAAGCAGACAAGATGTCAAGATCAGTTAGTTTTACTTTGTCATGTATGTTCTGCGATGATGTCAAGAGCAAGGCAAATTTAGAAACAAAACGAATCACACTGGATTATACTGATGGATGAATGATCAATGACGAATAATTAATGAAGAATGATCAACGACAAATGATCAATGATGAATGATCAACAACGAATGATTACAGAGAACTTCAAACACACATACAGAGACACAATGTAATACATATGTACACACATACATAATACATACATAGTACATAAACACATACATACATGCATACATACATACATACAAGCCAGTTTTATCTGCAGACTTAAAGAAATCCTACTATCTCTCATTCTACATATCCTTTAAATTGTCTTTAACTAACTTTGAACTACCTCACATATATGTAGAAGCAGAAAATGTAGACATTCAGATTAATATACGAATTAATTTGTTCTTAAGTGAAAACGTTGCAGAAGTAAGAAACCTTTCTGTCTTCGCTCTGCACCTCCAGTTTCTCCCTCTCCAAGCTGACTTTGCGCTCTGCTCCACTTGACTAAACACACAGAAATTACAGTTTCATTAACCTTATGAACATTTTCAATTATACGAAAATTGTAATTATTCATCATGTAACTGAAAGATCTCCATTATTATAATTACAAACGTTTTTAACACGCCAAGGTCCAACAGAAATGTGAATCGGAGTCGCGGTTAGCCAGTTGCCAGGTGAAGAGCAGTTAGATATCCAGATATTCGAAAGCCAATGAGAAATAGTGAGTTTGAGGCGTTTCTTAAAGGAAGAGAAGAGTTCGAGCATCAAACATCAGTTGGTAGTTAGTTCCATTCCCTAGGGGTAGCAACATGGAATGCACGCAAGCTCATTACAGTGCTACATCCAAGTCCCATTATACAGCCTCTCTTAAGTACTCTTGCTGTAAAAACCACATTTTCTCCTCAATACATACTAAGATTTTCCTACAACTCTTATTGGGACACAAAAATGTACATATAAATTTCATTCAAGTGCTCTGCAAATTCCCTGCACATTTTTGTACTAGCCTGTCAGATATTACTTACAAACATCAAGTGATCTGCATGGGAATGGTAAACTTTCCCCGACCAGCTCAGACTGCCTCCCACACATTTCACTCCTGCCCATACACGTTTCCCCACTTCATCAGACTATGTCCCATGGGCCATTGAAGATAATTTTTCCCACACACTTCCCTCTTGCCCACAGTTTGGCCCTCACTGCACTTTGACTGCCACACTTTACCTCAACTCTGTAACAATCTTCCCTCTCAATTCTGTAAATTTTCAGTTACCCTACCAATACTGCTGCTCACCCACCATCATCTGCCTCAGATTCCTCTACTTTAACCCCATAGGCTTTCCACTCAAAATTGAAGCCACACCTCATCAAGATTTCCTACTGTAATCCGTCCAATCCTTGGCCTTCCAAGCTTTCTCGTCCTCAACGAAACTCACCTTAGCAGCTCTTCTACCTCTTCTTTCTGGTCTCAACTGGACTCAGAACTTTCCTTGACCATCTCTGGACAACCCCTTAGACTTGACTGTGCGCTCGTGAACAACCCGGTGATCTGCACTTAGCATTAGCACAACGCTTCCGAAATTTGGAGTTTAAGATTACCATAAACCACAACACAATTATCACCCAGACCTTGAACACTTTGACTAGCGATGACGCACAGTGTATGATCTCTGGAACCACGTCGTGGCTGCGAGGCATGATGGAGGTAACGATCACCAGTTTGAAGACCACTCCCTTCTGACCTCCGTTCTTCCGAGACGTGAACTCGCTCCCGACGCAGTTCAGCTGGAACTCGAGCGTTGGAGGTCTCAGTGAATTCCACATGATCGAAACAACGTTCAGTTCGTGAGGATCTTGAAGCAAATTGATCACGTTATCACACTGCGGCTTATCTGAAACACACGATTAAGCAAAGGATTAAACTTTTAATATAATCATTACTGTGACACCTTCGAGAGATTCAGCACCATCAAGATGTTACCAAAAGGGGCTACATAAATGAATTAGACAACAACAGTTCTTTTCCTACCCAGATGCTGTAGATAATAATAATAACAATAATAGTAATAATAATAATATTCGTTTATTAATTCAAACTGACAAGTACACAGTAAGATTACATGATATAGTAGTAACAGACGATAACATGTTTAACAGGAGTCGAATTTGACCATATGGCAGCCTGCAAGGCACCCATCTGTCCTACTGCTCATTTTCCAGTCGCCCTCTACGCAGTGCAAGGATGAGTCAACTTTTGGGGGCTATCAGGTATTGTATTGTATTGTATTGTATTTGGATATTTATAAAGCGCTTCTAGCGGGAGGGCCATTCAGAAGCGCTCCCAGTGCGAGAGACCCCGAGAGAAAAAGCAAGTTTTAAGAAACTTAAAAGAGGAAGAGACGTTACCTGAGAGAATAGAAGAACGAACGAAACGGAGGAAGCTCATTCCAAAGAGCAGGGCCAATGGAGGCAAAAGACCTAGATTGAGCCAGAGAAGTCCTGACACGGGGAACAAGGAGGTCCAAACGGTCAGATGAACGAAGAGGACGAAGAGAAGCAGCAGAGTGAGGGCGATGAATTAAGTCACATAAATATTTTGGAGCGAAACCAAGTTGAGCCTTACACACAAGGATGAGGACCTTAAATTGGATGCGGGCAGAAAGCGGGAGCCAGTGGAGTTCTTCTGTCATAAAGGTGGTGATATGAGAGAATCGAGGAAGACGGGCAAGTAATCTATCAGCAGCATTGAGAACGGACTGAAGAGGAGCAAGACGGACTTTAGGAAGACCAATGAGGAGGGAATTGCAGTAGTCAAGTCTAGGTATCGAACACGTGTCCTGATCTTCTTGCCAGCGTGTTACCATTCAACCATCTCCCCACTCCCATCTCAGATGAGTCTCTCTTGAAAAGGTTCTATATAAATCTGTAATTACAAACACATCAGAGGATTCGATGTTTCAACTCTTATGATACACTACAGGTTGGTAACTCAGTCAATAGCTAGAAAAAGAAGAAATGAGAACCAACCAATTTCAACCATTCTGTCATTAGGATGCATCTGGTGCCACTCACACACTCTCATCTGCTCCAGGGCTTCCAAGCCACGGTCTTGAAATGTTACTCGTATCACGCTCTACGTGTTAACATAAACAATCACATAAAATAACGATCACATAAAATAACGACTTAATGTAACATAAAGAAGAAGAAGATTAGAAGATCAGTCTCTTAAGCTAGCGACTTCATTTTCTTAGTCTCAGCATATGAGGGCGGGTGGCCAGTCACACAGAAAACTGAATGCAAACATTGAATAATAACAC